>OX422214.1:406768135-407998968 GCA_949130495.1 Sambucus nigra | reverse complement strand
GTTGCTGTATCTGGCACCACAGAGTGGATGCCCTTAGGTTCATACATCGTTCCTCCTTAAACTATGGTATTGTAACAGCTAATAGCCTCTTCAACTATGCAAGCTAGCGGTGGTGGGTCTTCCCTATCTCTCCCAAACTTTCTTTTGTTATCCTTCTTCGGTTGTTTGCCTCCTTTACTTCCATCGACCACTACAGGAATATTGATTTTTTGGGGCATAAATTAAATGCCGAGAAAAACACTAAAAATATCGGTAACACTTTTTGCGGCACTTTTTGCCGTACTTCCATAAGTGCAGTAATAGCCAATGTGGTAAAAGAAAAACGACATTTTAAAAAATGCCGCGAAAAGTTAGCGGCACTTTTGACGGCATTTTCATAAGTGTGGTAGCCAATGTGGTAAAAGAACAGCTGCATTTTAAAAAATGCCGTAAAAAATTAGCGACATTTTTAAGCATTTATATTAATGCTGGTAATAACCTTTTAGCGGCATTAAAAAAATATTGATAATAACCTTTTGCAACACCTATTAAATGTTCAACACACTTTTGGCGGCACTAAAAAAATACCGAGAATGATAATAGCGGCATTAAACAAAATGTTGATATTATTTTGCAATATATGACTGGGAACAAATGTTAAAAAAATCATTTATAAGAAGTATTGTATTTATGTACAAATACATTACCATAACATTAAATTAAGAGGACAGTAAGTAAATTAAAACGTGATTAAATTAAAACTAAAGCATTCATCGTAAATAAACATAATTGTGCTTGGAACAAGTATCCATCCACAAAATAAAATGTATCACATGTCCAATAAGAAAAATCGAGAAAACATGAAGTGAAACGAAATTTTATATAATGTATGATCCTTCTTCATCAAAGTCAAACATCCTCTTCGACCTACAAATAAAAAAGTCAATCGTTAGTCATTGATACTTATTCTTTAGTATTTTAATTAAAAAATAAAATTAAAAATTAGTACATTAGCAATATGACATGCTACAGTTGAATGATATGCATCTCCAATTGTGGACTTGTTTCCATAAGGTCTAGGAAATGGTTCATTTGTTACAAATGTTTTCTCAATATATACTTCCCAAAAATCTTCACCCAGCGGCGTACCCCCTGCTTTTGTTGAAGGGTCCTTGCTCACAATGAATCCACATGCCACAACCACCTTTGGATGTCCGGAAGTAATAAGGTCCACAAGTTTAGGAAGTGAATTATATGAGACCCTTTGTCGTGGTTGATAGTGGTTCTTCTTCTTTGATGGTTCTTTCTACAAACAAGATGAATATTTCATCAAACATATATTTCTGGAAAAAAATCGACAGAGTTTATTTGCTTTTAAGACATCCTAAAAATTTTAAAACTATACAACTAAATAAACCAACAACCCAATGTCAAGTATACATAAAATCCCCAAGAAAGCGCACATATTTTGTGCCCTTTAAAATCCTTTAAATTAGTAACATACCTGAATTGAAGCAGCATTCGTTTGTTCACTAACACGAGCAGCAATTTCGAAGGCAACTAAGTGTTGAGAATTTGCAATCTACAAAAAATGAATTATTTCAATTATGAAAATTTAAAGCCTTAAATTATGGTTTTAGAAAGTAGTTATCTACTTATCTATTGAGATTAAGCTAAATGGTGATTTGATTGTGGTACCACTACAAGTTGAAATTGGTTAGTTTCTTCTGATTGTTGCTCGGGTTGCAAAATAGATCTATATGATGGTATGTTTTGCTCGTTGGAGGATTGAGGAACCTATGAATAACATAATTTAATATTAGAACATACATTTATATATATACACGATAATTAAGCATAAAAGATAAAAGTGTGTACTTATTAACCTATTTAGACACAATGGAAGGGCAAATAAGGTCACCGTTTCGTCTCAGAACTAAATATTAGTTTAAAAAACATGTTAAGAGTAAATATTTATGTTTATTTAGACTAGGGACTAAATGTTCAATTCTTATATTAGTTATAATTTTTTTCTAATGACTTGACCACCCAAAGAATTTATAATGAATTGGCCTAATAAATTTTATTTTTCAACTGACTTTAACCTC
The DNA here is from genome assembly GCA_949130495.1 of Sambucus nigra. Lineage (NCBI taxonomy): Eukaryota > Viridiplantae > Streptophyta > Magnoliopsida > Dipsacales > Adoxaceae > Sambucus > Sambucus nigra. The sequence goes on along the minus strand of OX422214.1, from coordinate 407,996,881 downwards.
ACACACTTGACCCAAAGTTCTTTGAAATACCTAATTATTTGGATAACCAGTGCATCCAATAATAATTCGTAGAGACAAACACTTCACTGCCATCCAAAACTTTTGCTCCCACAAAATACATCCAACAGCCACAAAATAAAATTGCAATTAACATGTCTTGCTACCACAACTCTTCCTTCGATTGATCTTGTGACTACTACCAATACTTGGAACTTCCATAATAAGTACACACAGTGCAAATAAAAGATACTTGACAAGGAAAATTTCAGGTTTTCAATGCACCATCGTGGGTAATTTCATGCCTTCTCTAGGAACCATACAAAACAAGGATTTTCTTATGAATGTAATAGCCTTGGCTAATCTTGTCATCACCGTGATTATGAATTTTTCATCCAATTTTATAAGAGTTTAACTTTAGTTTTTTTCATAGAACATGATAAAGTGTAGTTATGGTTTCGTGCTTATTTTATTTGTAAACAACGAGTTTCTCAGCCTCGATAGTTGAAGTCTTTAATAAACTCTAGAATTGAAGAATAGTGAGATACGCAAAATAGTTCCAAATGAAACTAACTACCATCCGGTTATTTCATTATAGCAAAGAACCTGCAGCTTGAGCAGTTAGACTCTAAAGCTGCATTTCTCAGTGAGTTAAAGGAGTGAAACTAGAAATTTCTTGGGGAAGGAGAAACTAATGTGCAAGTTGAAGAAGAGTTTATACTGTTTGAAATACTCCCCAAGGAAATGGTACAAGAAATTAAATGAGTTCATGCAGAGAAACATCGACTACACACATCAACAATGACATGGTTTAAGATCATTTTGCTTCTTTATATAATTTTTCTTATTTATATTAATGACCAGGTTTAAGATCATTTTGCTACTTTACCTTAATGACAATGTGGAAGGTTTTGATATGAACGAAATCAACAACTTAAAAAGGCAGTTATCTAGTGAGTTGACATGACAACTTTAGTAGCAAAGCAAATTTTTGGGACGAGCACTTATTGCGTGTTTTGAATGTTATTGCTCAAAGATGTAAAAATGAAGTTATGAGCAGAACAATAACTCTATACTGTTATAAAAAAACTCAATATAAGCAACACTGTGAAGGAAGAAATCTAAGCAAGTGAGAACCCGACATAGAGTTGTTAAGATCCAGCATATAAATATTATTATGATAAATCTGGGGTGCCAATGCAAGAAGACCAAAACTAATACAGAGACCAAGAATACCAAGCTGGCAGTTACAACCACAAGATTTCATAAATTTAGATTCCAAATAGAGATGCATACCTAACTTATTGAATAGTTAATTGCAAAATGTGATGCGATATGCCATGCCTCGCAAATGGCCCACGATTCTTGAATAGATGACGGACCAGATCTGCAAGGAAGATACAACAAGTTTAAAAACACAACAGACGTCTCCATAAATTGTTATTATAACATAAACCTCAAATTCAAAGATACAAACTCAAATGAAAGCCCTATATTCTCTGCAAAGATAGTTATTTTATCTTTCAATTGCACTTGAATTAGTGGAGAAATTTCTTTTTTTCTTTTTTTACCTTTTTTCCTCAAGCTGATGTATGTTCTTATGATTCACAAGAGATGAGAATTTCAAAGGATTGCTTCACAATTTTAGCACCAACAGGACCACAAAGTTTACTCATTTTTTTATGAACTGCAATAAGGTATTAAAAATTGGTTTACAGAGTGACATTAACAAGTATTTGAAGTTCAACAAACGAAAATGGAAAGATAAAGAGGCACATATGTACATAACTTGTAACAAAGTTCGAAAAAGCTAAATGCGGCATCGAGGCGTTTACCCCAAACAAGGAGAGGTTATAGCCTCGAGGCGGAACAAGGCTATAGCCTTTTTTTGTGAAAAATACATTCAAATTTTAAAAAAAATATATACTAATAAAGCCATAAAAACAAACTATCCCAACCATATAAAAAAAATACAATTAATGCCAACAAAGATATAATAGTTCATCTTTATTTCAAATCATAATAAAACTAACGTGTCATTATAAGTCATAACAAAATAAATTATTCCATCCACCATCAATACAATCAGCATAAACGTCTTTATTGGTTTATATATACACGTTACATATCTTGACTACACCCACCCACACACACATACACACACACACTAGATACAAACTTTATTATCCCTCCCCACAAAGAACTAGGAATACTTAGAAAAATGCAAGCCTCCAGAAATCAATTTCCTTATTTCAGAAGGAACATTAGTCACTATTGAATCACACTATAAAAATTATACTTGCTTCAAATAATAAAATACCAAAAGAGTCTTGTTCAGGAGAAAACTTCCATATTTTAAAAAAAAAAGAATTATTAATTTTAATCAAATCCACTACCGTATATATGGGTTAGGTATCTTGATACACTGCAACGGTGAAAAACTGTTTTTATTGATTAGTGAATTATATCTCCTTTATAGAAAACGCAATCAATGTAATATTAAATCTAGAAAGAAAAACATATTATTGACATGTGACCAATGAAATCAATATGTACCTTGGATTTGGATTGCCTTTCACTAATTTTTGCCCATATTTGCGCCGGCGATAGCCATCGTTCACTATATCAACCTCACTCCTAGTCTCAATAACAAGTCGCGGTTCACCATTCATTTTATTCATCAGAGCCTCATCTACACTTGAAGTCTCTATCTTCCTGTGGCAAAGAAATATTTGTCAGTTGAACAGGGGGTAGACCATGGCAATTAATATATTCAACAATATACTAATAGGTTGTGTTTAACATACTATCTCTTCAAGTCCGGATCACCATCACTGTCAACCTCATCCCTTAGTTTATTTAATTGTGAAACTGAAACTTCTGAAACATCATCACTTGCCGCAACAATCGGACACTGAGGGATCTCTATTGGATCTACATGATGAGATGCGTCACCATGCACATCGGATGATTGATATCTAATAAGAGGTCACCGATAAGTCAAGAAAATTATTTGTCAAGTGCCAAAAAAAGAAACCAGAAATAAAATTTATTACTGACCTCGAGATATGGTCAGAGCAGGCTCATCTTCTCTTCTTTCTTGGATAGGTATAACAAAGGGAGCAGCTATCTGTGGGCTCCATTGAGGCTTAGGATGTTCATGTTTTCGCAGGTACTTAATCTCTGTAATGTGGCCATCATGCTATTATTCCCCTTGCTTTTTCACTGAGCAGTTGGGAAATGTACATTTGTAATAACTACGAATAAATTTATTTCCTCTAACAAGTTTCTTCCCATATTTTCGCCAATTATATCCGTCTTTTGATGGTTTGTCAGGTATTACAGAGGGAGATTTTCCTTCTTGATCAGACTGTAACATGTGGACCCTAACATCAGGGTTCCTTCTCAACGGTAATTTGTCCAACACTTTCCTAGGTCTTATGGAAAGATTGAACTTCTCCCGATCATGTATTTGCTACAAATTATCTGACAAATTTAAGGGCATTATGGAACGAGTTCCTCCTTCTAGATTGGATTCTATTGCACCGATCATAGTATCAGGGCTCTGTCCCTGCTGTAAATTATTCATCTATTTCTTGAGTTTTATAGATGGAGAACTTCCATCTTGATTGGATTGTGATGAATGGATCCCAGAATTGGGGTTTTATCTTTGGTGCAAAGTATCCAACTCTTTGTTATCTGTTATCGACAAAGAGATTCCTTAGAGATTGGCTTTACACAACTCTTTAGCAGGTAATACAGAGAGATGGCTTTCTTTTTTATTGGATATTGATTCATGGGACCGAATATTAGAGCTCTCTATCTGTTGCAATCTATCAGAATGAATTTGGTCTGATGAAACCTCCCTTGAAGTAACCTCGTGAATAGGCAATACTGGACCAGTAACATATAGAATTAGTTCATTTCAGGAGTCAGAACATCATTATCTTGACTTGTAAACTGGAGGTAATGGCACAAAAAAAGATGATACCAAAACTAACTTAAACTTTAACAAATACCCCATGTTACCAGTTGTTGAAACTACATAAACAGAAAGAAAAGAGCAGAAGGTAAATATCAAAAAATCCAAGATTCGGAAGCTAGATAGATTTGATATAATTCATATTTATGTCACAATATGGAAACAAATTGAGAACAATGTTGTGTGAGAGGTGAATATTTCTCAAAGATGTATGACGGGTGAGAGTGCATGTGTTTCATGTATTGTTGGTGTGCTCTTTATATATTGTGTGGATTTCTCACGAAGTTATATAGGAGGTGGTATACATCGTGTTGGGTACATATGATACACTGGGAAAACTTATGAGCATGAGACTGAGTGAGTTTTAGGTTTAGAACTTTGATTCGCTTAGGTAACGATTTGGTGTACAATGACTACCCGGGATTTTGGTAGGAAAGTAAAGGGTATGTAATTATTCCTTATCTTATTATTTATTATAATTTGTAATTCGTTCATATATAGTGAAATCGGATCTCAATGTGGATGTCACCAAAATGGTGAACCACGTATATCTTGGTGTGCTTGTCGAGCTCTCTTATTTGCATCTTTATTTTATTTGTTCATTAACATTATATCTTCATTATATCCGACGGGACCATGGTTGGGACGGTTTGCCCAGGTACAACAGTGAAAAATACACCTATATGGGCATTGACACAGACTTTAGCTGAAAAACTGATATAATTCAGAATTCGTAAACTTATTTTGAGTATAATTAATCGCATCACATTTTTCAATTAATTATTGAATAAGTTTGGTATGCATCTCTATTTAGAATCTAAGGTTAACATTGCATAGATATACAAGGTTAAGGTTAAATTTCTGAGCAGTTTGCATTTATCATTGTATCTATGTAACAAAGTAGAGAAGATTTGAATTTGTACGCTCGCAATACTACATATCAAGGTCCCAACTGATGGTAGTGATTTCTAGAGTGTCAAGTAAGCATCCATCATTAAATTTATCTGAGAGTGAAGTGTATAAAAGAAGAAACAAATCACATAGACTACAAGTTTTGCAAGAAACATAGGAGCTTTATTATTTTTAAAGTACGAAACTCTCATCTATGTATTTTGAAGACCCTTACTTGTCGCTTGTTGTCAATTAAAGCTCCTTGAGATCGGTGTTTGTAACAAGTTACATTGTTCAGGGGAGTTTTTTTTTTGCCTTAAAAATATAGTATAAAGGTGTTTACTGTAAAAACAAGCAAAGTATTGAGGTGTATTATGTATAGAAACAAAATTCATTTATCTAATTTATCTCTATATTAATCATATGCTACAATTATTTATTCTGGAAACTCCAGATTTGGTTTTGGCCAGTGGAATTCTATGAGAAGATGCTACAATCGAGTCAATGCTTTGAGGAAATACACTATTCATCGAACTGAAAGCACCCTACTTTCTTTCATCCTATGTAATCTAGGAGCTTTATAATACTATGGTATGACCTCTCCATAAATATTTAAAATGTGCATATGTAAGAGTGGGAAAGGGCTGTTGATGTCGGGGCACCAAAGCATTTTGGGAACTGGTTTTCCCCAGGGTGGTTAGTTTTTACCATTTTATGTTGAAATCAATCATAATTTAGCATTCAACAGGGCTGAATGCTGAATTTTAATGAAACTGAAATGGGTGATGGAGCAGTGTCTACTGATGTAGAGACAGTTGAGGACTATCATGAAAGCATGCATGATTATCATCTTAAGAATCTGTTTGCAACACCATTCAGTTGTTCAAATCCTAACAAAGAAGAAACCCATATTCATGAAACCGAAAAGGCTGATAGAGCGTCTGCTAAAAAAACTATTGAGGAGGAGCTCAATGCTTCTAATCTTGAAATTATTATTATTTCGGATTATCAAGAAGGAAAATAATCCAACCCAGAGCATCCTTCAGACTGAGGTGGTTGAAGGGCACCAGTCACAATTGGCAGATAATGAAATTTCCAATTATGGTACTAAAATATCAGATGGAAGAATAGAAGATGTGATGACAATAGAAAATTAATCTCAGGAGGGAGCATACATGGGACAAGTGTCGGAAGATACTGACAAAGAGACTGATAAGCATGATTATGAAGGAAATATACACATCAATGACAGTGTGAAATTGATTTATGAAAATGTCAAAGAAGAAGGAAGCTCGCCAACCGTCGGAGGATGAGGATATTGATAGAGCACAGACTCTGGAAATCCATATAGCTACTCCAGACTTCTCTGACTCTGTCGATGTTGACATTCCATCTTGTCTCCACACTCCTTTGAAGGATAGTGATGAAATCAAGCAAGGACTACAACCCAACATTTCTTCCGGCACCCCAATCAGCAGTGAAAATACTTATAAAGAGGAGGAAACTTCTACTCAAGAAATTAAAATGACTGATAAAGCTATAAATGAAAATTTCAATCAAGTGGATTCTGAAAAAATGGTGGTAGCAAAGAACGGGGAAAATAACGGAACTGTACTGACCAAAAATTTATTGCCAGTTACTGATGTTGAAACTGTGGAGGAGAATTCCAATGACATCGATCAAGATTTTGAACTTAACCGTCTGTTTGCCACACCACTAAGTAGTGTGAACCAAAACAAAGTGGAAATAATTTCTACTTATGAAACTGAGATGGAAGATTTTCCAGTACTGTGGATAAGTCTAATAATGAGATTGGAGGTTTAAGGTCCATTGAAGATGAAGGCCCAAGAAATGGTGGAGAATGAACATGAGAGATCTTTACATAAATGGAATGAGTTTTCTATTGCTGGTGAAGAGATCACTGACAACGATTCTCCTGACAGATGTCATGAAGGCGAGCTCAAAGAATTTTTTACCACACTATTTACCAGTACAAAGCTTCACAGAGTCGATGAACTTGAAATTCATGAACAAATGGATGATGTTGCTTCTGCTTCAGCCAAGAGCATTGTCAAGGATGTTGCTAGAGAGTTCAGTGAGTGCGATACTGCAGAAATGTTGAGTGGGGAAGAAACTTCTGATGGAGAATTCCATGACCATTGGTAAGGCGATGAACTGAAAACTATGTTTTCCATGCCCTCTGCTTTTAGCAAGAGCATTAGCAAGGGTTGTGATGGAGAGTTCAGTCAATACGATACAGCAAAAATGCAGAGTGAGAAAGAAACTTCTATTAGAGAATTCCATGAAAACTAGTGTGGTGATGAACTGAAAACTATGTTTTCCACACCCTTAACTACAAAGTTCTGCAATGGTAGTGAAACTGATATCCATGAAAACCTGGCTGATGTTGCCCTTTCATCTGGAAAGAATGTTAGCGAGGTTGGTGATGGAGATTTCAGTCAATGCAACACCATAAAAATGCAGAGTGGGGAAGTAACTTCTAATAGATAATGTCTTGAAAACTGGCAAGGTGGTTTACTGAAAATTATGTTTACAACATCCTTTAATTGCATAAAATCTAGACGTGAAGTTGAAATGACTGATATAGCCATGCCCCCAGACAAGGATGATCAGAAGGATGTGGATGAAAGTATATATCCCAGTGATCATGAAGAAATAGAGGTGGTGAAAACGAGTGAATTTCATATAGAAAATCTATTGTCCACTATTGATGTGGATTGTGCTAACGAGGGTTCAAATAACAGCGGCCAAGAGTGTCAACTCAATCTTCAGTTGGTTACACAAGTGGCTATTGAAAATCCTGCCAAAGAAGAAGAAGGAACTTCTATTCATGAAACTAAAAATGAAGATGAGTCCATGTATGGGGAAATAATGGGAGAAAACCAGAATGAAAATGAGAGATCTTTTCAGTAATGGAATCAACTATCAACTAGTGAAGAGATAATTGATCGAGATTCCCCCAAAAGATGGGATGAAGACGAGCTCAAAACTTTGTTTACCACCCCATTTGATAGGTCAAAGCCCACATAGTTGAGAAATCTAATAGTCATGAAGAAATAACCGATTTAGCCTTGACTAGGGAGAAGACAACCACCATGGAGGATAATAGCCATGTCTCAACTAGTTCAACTCTATTTCAGACTATATGTGAAATATTTGAAGTATTTGAGGAGAATTTGATAGCTGCGGTTAAAAAGAGCGTTACCAAGTCCATGAATGGAACTGGCAATTCAAGGCAAGAAAACATGTCACCTCCTTCTCTGCCGCTTCATAGAATGGTGTTTGATCATGGGGTTAAACCTGCCAAAAGTACTAATAGTCCTAAGGCTTCCGGAGGGAACCTTTTTGATGAAATGGAAAGTTGTGATAAGTTGTTGGGGCAAGTTTTAGAAGGGAATGTTAACTCAGATGTTTTGGCAGCAGATATCTATGAGGAGGAGAGTAAATATGTTGTTATGGAATTTACACAGGAGGAAACTATCGAAAATAATGAAATGGAGGTGGGTGAATCTATCATTAATAAAATTGAGGGAGGTCCGAGTGAATCCAGTGCTGACAAAGTTAAAGGGGGTACACAACCACATTTTGATAAATTCAATGAGTGTTTCAATGAGGCTAAGGTGGCTGAAGAGGCTATTGTCTATACACGTATGCCTTTGCCTCTGACTGAATCCGAATATTATGAAGTTATTGAGGAGAAAATAAGTGATACGTTTAACCAAAGAACTTCGAAAACTGAAGAATGTACTGATTTGGTGAAGGAAGAGAACCAAGATTATTCTATCACTTGGGAATCTATCTGAAACTTGGACCTTAATAGAAAAAGGTGAAGGCTGTGATGAACTGTCTGGTGGTATAATTTCAGGAAAGAAATCAAGCTCAGATGTCATGGAAACTAATTTTGTCAGGAAGGAGGATAATAAAGATGTTCTGATAGAGGTTAATGATGAGGCAATGCTTGAAAAAAATGAATTAGAATTTCGAGGAACCGATGCTAACAAATTTGAGGTTGCGCAGATGGAAGACGAAAAGTTTACAAAAATTTTAGCAAAAGTTGAGGGGACTTCACAAGAAAGTGATGCAATGATAGACGATTATTTTTTTTATTTTTATGTGGAGGAATAAGAGAAGACTGATGTAGAAGGACATGAGAAGACATAAATTATAGAGGAAGAAGAGGTCACCAATAGAAAGCTTGGAGAGGTGAAAGAAAATATTACTTTTAATCTACATGAAGAGCAGCATTCCATAGACGAGGATGGTGAAATTTCAATGGGAAGAGATGAAAATAACTCTAAAGAGTATATGGCTTCTGAATACAATGATAACATGGTTATCGAGTCTAAGAGTTCTATTGTCCCTATGTAAGATGAGGTGTTAGAAGAAGTTGCCAATATAAGTTGCGGCCTTAAATATACTTCTTTAGAAGAGACCATTTCAAAAGATGAAGATTTCAAACCATTCATTGAAGAGAAATATGAATACATACGAGAAACCATGTCATTTTCATCTCCTGACCATGCTGACTTTGCCATTGATGAGGGTACTGCTGTTGAAAATGCTGAGATGGGGCAAACATTAGGAGGCTCAGTTATAACAAAAAATTCGAAAGCAGAAGTTAACACCCCGTTTCCCAAGCAATTCTACTCTACAACAATGAAGAAAAAGAATGTGAAATCCAGGTTGATTGAAGGGACTCTGAATAATCTGTTCACGGCAGTTGACATGAAGGAGAATGATCAAAGCATGAAGAGGGGGCATAATGGTACGCTAACTGTGGCAAAATCAGTAACCAAGAGGCGAGCCTTGGAAAAGCTTTGAAAGAATAAAATGCAAAAGATATTCCCTTTCTTGTCAATTGGTTTTTGAAGGATTGACAAGTGATTCTCATGAAACATATTAAGCATATCTCATGTGGCCAGGCTTAGTGGTGACTTTCTAGTGCAACTTTTTAAGTTTCCTTATAGTACGAACAAATACTGCATTGGTTATGAAACTTGTATTACTTTATTGTTGTATCCCATTATCAGATGGGAGCAACTCATTTGGAGTAATTTATGTTTGTTTGAAAAAAAAACTTTGACTTAGCTAGAGAGGAGTGTATGAAGCTAGTGACAATCTGAAGTTTCATTAAGCTTGTGAAGAAGTTTATAAGAAGAAAAAATCCAAATTTTTTAAACATTCATCAAATTCTAAAATATCGTAATTAGTCATTGAATGACATGGCCCTTAATTATTCTATTGATACATAGTGTTGAGTTCTACTCTAGGAAATTTCGACCTTGGAGGAGAGAAAACCAAACACTACTGCAAAATAATATTTTCGACAAAACATCACAGCATCACAATGCTTGCAAAAAATCCCCTCCCATACTTCAGAAAAAAAACTATCGCTACTTGAAAACCTATCGTTAATAAAAGCTCAATTCAATAGGATGGAGGGAACCAACAACGGATGAAATGCCAAGGGCATAAGAGGGAAATCATCCAAAACAGGAAACTAGTTCCCTAAAAAGACCTAATATAAAGCTCTTGAGGTAAAACATATAGATTTCAACCAACCTATAGTTTCATTTGTGAAAAGAAGTCATTCAATTTTGTGGTCATTATGACTTTACCAACTAAGAATTATACTAATAACAATGTCCAAATCAACCCCACCATCACCCTCCTCTCTATATATTCCTATTATTCAAACTTTCAAAAGAATACAAATTCTGAAATTTTGAATTTCCCTGTCCAAAATGGCAAATTACAACACAATTAAAATTAATATAACCCATAAAACCAATTACAATACTCACCTGCCCGTTAATGCCAAAGGGAAACATATCCCGAAACAAAGAACGATTTTAAATTAATGAAAACCCATGCAAGTACCAGATTTTTTCCCCAAATAAATCATATTATCAAACTATATTGAGCGTCATTGTGTATACATAATTTTTTTTAGTAACGTTTCATGTGTGCCATTTGTTGATCTATATTGATCGAGTGACACTCATCAAAGTATAAAACTGAAGTCATAGCTAAACATATCTTGAAAAATCCATTAATGAACAATTAGATGTTAACTAAAAAGACCAAAAAAAATATAGGATAAAGAAGATAGGATCAAACCTAGAATTTGGAATGGTTGTCTCGCAGTATTTTTCATCTAACACTTCCTCTTCAACCCTCAAATCTCTACTTCAACCATAAAAAAATAAAAGGATGTGCAACAAACCAATGACCAATAAACATACCCACATACGCAGTGGTGTATGTGAAAATATACAAATATAAAGTTGAAACCATTTGAATCTGCAAATTCGTTCCATTTTCCCGTCCAATTGATTGCCACTAGTGGAGGACATATAGTAGCCATTCATTTATACATATATAAACATATAACTTTACCAAACACATTGAAAAACATGTAATTTAAATCCAAAACACATGAATAATCACAAAAACATCAAAATAAATAAATTCATAGTGGAAAGGAGAAAAATATATTTAAAGTGTTGGAAATGCCAAAGATGAATACATAAGGTTTTGAACCCAAACTCAAGAAACAGTAAAAAAAACCATAGCAATAGATTTTATTATTAAAGCGATGAGGATACAAGAGAAATCACCACTCATTAGATAGGCAAAGATTCACTTTGCGATTTGTACATTAAAAAACCATTGTGATTTGTACTCTAGCCACAAGGACATCCCAAGCTTCCATGGCCTGATCTTAATTTTTGGTTTCACATACATCAGAATGAGTACAATAAGTACCTTGGGACACTCTGTCCGGTGTCCAAATCATAATCGAAGAACTAATATGCAAAAAAAATACATAAAAAAATGCAACTTACCTAAGACGAACACGAACAGATCCAAGAAAGTCTTCAAATATCAAAATCCAACATCCAACAGCACTTGTAGAGAGTAACACACTTGTAAAGATCAAAATCCAGCACGAACACGAACACAAACAGGTCCAAGAAAGTGACGCATTGAGGATTGAGGATTATTAGGTCAAACTAATCGAGGGGGAGAGAGGTTTCAGAAGGATTAGGATTGAGGAGGTTCTTTAGGAGAAAAGAGACATGATGGGAGAGAGAGATTGAGGTGCTACCTTGGAATAAGGAAACGTGGGTTTCTTTTAAGGAAAAATAAACACCCGCCATAAATTGGAGGATGAGGCGCTCTTTTTTTTCTACGTGGCATAACATTAATTAAAAAAAGCTCTATTTATGTGGCACATGAATATAAATGCTGTGAATTTTCAATACTAATAAATAAATGCTGGTAAAAAAAAATTCTCAGCATTTTTAAATAATATCGAAAAAAAATGACGGAAAAAATTAGTTTTCTTGTAGTGGACGTATCCTACCCATGGGGGTTGGCCGCTTGCTACAATGAGTGGCCCCGACTATCTGAACACCAGGGGTACCAGTGTTACCACAATAGTGTTCGGTTGAACCAATAATAATATATTTCTTACTGCTTTCAGAAATGCTGCGAAAGTCCCTTCACGAGTTTCATTAATCAGGCAACATATATACTCTGGGAGATAACCCTCAACACAAAGTTGTAACAGTTTGGACTCTTTATCTTCTTCCTTCACATCGAGAGACCCCTCCCTAAATATTCGAACATAAGCCACCACATCCTCTCCCGGTCGTTGATTCTCCCTGCCTAACTGTGTTAATGTAAACTCATCTTCTGCCAAAAAGAACTTCTGGACAAATAAAATGTGCATCTCTTCCCACGTTGAAACACTCTTTGGTGCCAAGTGAGAGTACTATATACAAGCTTTATCAATTAATGATTTTAAAAACTCCCTCAACCTGAGTTTCTTTTTATTGTAGTGAGCTTTTAGATGTTCGATGAAACGTTTGATGTGCTCCTTCAGGTTTCCCCTTTTCCCAATGTATTTCTCAAATATAGGAGGGATGTAGTCCTTCGGGTAAGGATCATCATTGTATTCTTAGGGATAGGGTGTCCAAAAATAATCATACAGTGAAGTTACCTCAGTAGATGACTGCAAGGAAGCTGCTATCATCTTCAATGTCTATTTTTGCATCACTTTCCTCATCTCTTCTAACACAGATGCCGGCATCTTCTCAACCATGGAAGGAGTGGAGAGAGGGACCACTAATGGTACATTTATTACGCTTAGAGTAGCCACTGCAGGTGGAACGCCTATCACATCTATTGTGCCTATGGGCCCAGTCCTCTTGGGAACAGCCGGAGTAGGGTTCATCGGAGCTACTGGGACCACCCGAGGTATCACAAAAGCGATGGGATGTATTCCCCCTCCTAGGACTGTGGAAGCCCCAAACATCTGCAAAAAATAAAAAAAAAACTTAGCCATGAGAAGGGTCATTTGCGCTGGTCCTAGGATAGCACTAGTAGAGGCTTGGGTGATCGTTGGGACTCCAGTCATCGTTGGATCTTGGGGAACCTCTGCCTGAGGAGGAACCCCACTTCTGGGAGATTCTATCTCTCTCGTCACTTGTTCCTCATTGCGTTGGATATCATCAAAGTTGAGTCTACGATTAATGTTATCCTATGCCATACTCTTTTGCTAGAAGAATACCTCCCCAGCAGAGTCGCCACATGTAAGAGGGTAGTTTATATTAGATGGATACGTAATCCCTTTTGAGCGCGGTAATGACAACTTAATCGAGAGCACTCCTGATTAATTACAAGACACACAATCACAACCTAGTGAAGATAAACTTAGTTTGAAATCACAACCTAGTGAAGATAAACTTAGTTTGAGCTCACAAATCTCTTGTTTATAACTTAGAAGTAACTCATTTAGTGGGAAAGAGAGGTAAGCACCCTAGATACACCTTGGCAGGCAGAAAAACACACCAACCCTCAAAGGTCTCAAGTTAGATATTAAAATCTTCGTAATAAATGACAATGATGGGTAAGTAAGAGATCTGGTTTTGAAATAACTTCTTTCTCTTTGATGATAATCTCTCTAGGGAAGGGCTCTGAAAGAACATCCTCCCCTTAGAAGTGGTTGAGGCCCATAAATAGCCCCCCACCACTCCCGAGGTGCATCAATCTTTCACAACTGTGAAAGACATCCCTTATACTTTATGTCACAAATATTAAATGCCTGATGGACTAGTCATCTCCAAATCATAAACATTAAATGCCAAGACATGCCTTTTGCCTAACCACTGTGCATCAGGGGGCTGTCATCACAGAGTTGGCTCACCAACTGTCTGACAACCCCAAATACCCCAGTGGTTTACTCAAGTGCAGATTTGAAATTGCTTAGCTGGCTAGTGACATCACATAAAGTAGATGTGACATTAAGTAGAGGGTTGTTTGGTTCATAACTCAATGCATGATGGAACTCAAGGCTTCTCCTCCCAAGGTTCCGTGATCAAAGGTCTTTCGGTGTTTTACCAGGTGTATCTAAGATGGTGAGGACAAGCCCCAACGACGCCTCACTCCTCAATCCTCCAAACCAAGTCCCTCTGAAGTTCCCACGGTGAGGCCATTTGATAGAGCATAAAAGCTCTCCTAGGCCCTACCAGGCCTGGTCTCTCGTGATTACTGTTTGACCTCACACTGAATAATCATTATAATCGTTGCAGCGTATAGTCAATATAAACAAAAGATACAACATGAATAAGTAAGATAACAAAGCTAAAAGGTGATCACTCTCGGCCAGTTTCTTCGCTATAAGATCTCTCTAGGCTGCCACTTTGGGCTGCCTCACTTGAGCTTCCACACTAAGATGCATCGCTTGAGCTGTCGCGCTGCCTTAATCCCTTGAGTTTATTATATTATCTTGGGGGATTAGCTCTAATTTCGAGATATCTTCAAGTCCCCTCCTACACCATTAATGAGAGATTTTTAAAAACCTTTAGAATAAAACATAGGATCCCTGATTGGGTAGAAATGGAGTTGGTGACAGGTCGTTGTGACCTGTGTTAATTTAAAGAGGGTCATTGGCTCCCTACTATATTTATTATAGAGTGTGGAGTAACTTTCCCACGCAATAATTTATTCCTCGAGTTTTTCTAATATTTTGATATGGTCTTAGCCTAAGTGGAACCTAATATATAGAGAGTAGTAAATGGGGTCAATCATATTAATGAGCAGTTTGGAACCTATATAAGAATAATAGAATTGATGTATTGCTACAGTTAGGGGATCACAAACAATAATATTTATTATTTGAAGATTAGATATTCAAATAGGGATTTGGTAGTAAATTTTACCTATTCCAATAAGGATTATTGGGATTACGAATTGATAGCAAAAGATTAGCAGTTTTCCCCTCTTCCTAAGGGAGAGGAATACAATGGGCCCCGCTGCCCTCGGGAAGGACAGGGCATAGGTTGGAACCTTTTTTTTAGTTTTATTTATTTTTTCTGTTAATTCGTTTAGCTTATTCTGTTACTAATCAGTGCGTTTTGTATTTGTGTTTGGTAAAGAAGAGAAAGAAAGATATCTCACACTCATCTGAAGTTCATTTTGCTAACTTGAAAGTTGTTTGGTCTATTCAGCAGAGAATAGGGAAAATTCACCCTAGCTCGGTGTCAGTTTTGCGTGATTACCAAAGTTCCATCATATCTTTTATTGCTTAGCCAACTGAAGACATTATTTTAGCCCCTACTGATTTAGATGAGACAACCTCATCCTCCTCGACTACTGACTTTTCTTTTGGTGGAGGTACATGTTCCTTCTTTGTGTCTCTAGTTTTAACCTCGTACTGACCACAACTTCATCTCCAAAAATGGTGACGAGAAATATCCCAAACCTTCTTTCTAGATCCAAGTCTCCTCCTCTAATCATGAAGAGAAAGGCAAATATTGGGAGTTCAAAACACCCTGTGGTTGTGGAACATGCCGCAATGAAAACCGAAAACCCTTAGTTCAAGAGGCTGAAGAAGGGTCATATTACTTATCTGGAGTTATCAGCGAAGGGGAGGATGATGAATACAATGATGTATATCCATTAGGTTTGTTAATTCTCTTTATCACTTTCGAACATATTAATATGATGTAATGGTGATATAATATGGGTTTCATGTGGTAAAATAACTCTTAACATTATTAATGTTTCAAATATTTTGAGCATACAAATATTCTCCATACCAATAATTATGCTTTTATCTTATGTTGCTTATTTCTTATTTAGTTATGCACGACTCTAGTCATTCATGTGGACCAAAATCTTCTATTCGTCAAGGATATGCACGTGAACCCAAATTCCTCCTTCCCAACAAATTGTTCCAAATGTCTCCGACACTTCCACTACCATTACATCTGATGTTAACAATGATGGTATGATTTTTATATTATTGTTTAGTTATTTGTTATAATGTTAATTCATGCCATGCTTGTAATTGGTCATATAGGGACACACATGCCACGATATGTGACATAGTCTATTCAAACTCCTTTTTAATATAATCATCTGTTGGTAGGGAACTCTCTCGACACCATTTCATCGGCTGTTAACATTGGCAAATGTATGAAGAAATTATTTTATAACTTTACTTGAACATTGTTTTACATGAAATAGTTATGTTTGATCTGATCATGCAACCCCGAGATCTTTCATGCGTCAAGGATACACATAAGGACCCATATGTCCTCCTTCCCAGTCAATTATTCCAAATGTCTCCAACATGCCTAACATGATCGTATCTGGTGTGAACACACAAGGTATTGTATTTATAATGCTTCCCATTGTTTCATATGCCATTGTCTTATTTTTTTCATAAAATTGAATCATACACGAATGTCAATGTTGTATATTTGCCCAAATGCCAGAGGATATAAGCATAGTGACACTCGCTAATGGAAAATGTGCATAAGTCACTTACAATCCATATTTTCACTAGAATCAATGGGACAACAATGTACTTACTCGACTTGTAGTACACATGACACATATCCCTATATAGGTAAGAAAGAACTGCACTTCCCAACTTATCATGTCCCGAGGCCTTTAAGTCTCACAAAACGGTAACAGAGTGTGTCTACTGGCCCAGTGCTCCACCAATGTTGTGATCAAACAGTGATCTAGTCTGATAGGGATGACTCGATAAGCTCTATATAATTCATTCATGATCAAAATGAAATGACCCTTCTTCAAAATGTAAGTATACATAGGGTGCCACAATACTAAAGTAAGTTGTACTATTTAAATATAATGCACAACTTTCAAAATGAAATGGAATGATAATAAAATTATTTGAAAACATATCATATAACGCCAATCCAAAGAAACATATAAAATACCTATTATAATACCAAAATACAAATTTCCTTATTTTGATCTCTAAATGGTATATCACACCCCGTCTTCATACTACAAACACGCCGAGTGCATGGCTGGTGCTAATTTTAAAAAAAATTGTTTACAATTTATTTTCCGATCCAAGTATAATATAATTGAAGTAAAAATTATTTTAAAAGATTTAAATAGTTATTTTTTAAACTATGAATGCCTAAAAGTGGAGTTTGAACTATATCATATAAATATGAAGGTCACTTTAAGAAGTCTTCAACAATTAAAAAAAATACTATTGTGACACCCCGCTTAAATTAATAACGGGTGGTCAGCCCTATACCAAGATAAAACATGAATCTTAAGTGGATCATTCTCAGCATCACTGTCGCACAAACTAAAAATCTAACAATCCATCCAATAATAAAATAAGAGGATGTCAAAAAATTTCAAGACATATAAGAACTACAAACTAACATGCAATATGACTGCAAAACATGATAATATAAACACAAGTACAACAAAAGATATACCCGAATATGTTGTAGGGTCACAGACAATACAACATCAAGTTTAAATAAAACATAAACAAACTACAAATATACAACCCTTGGATACACGTAACCGATATACAAAATGGATTCTTAACTAGATTTACAAGGATATGAAGACGCTATAACAAAATCCTGTGACATTCTGCATCTTCAATAGCTCCAGGGACTCTGAACAGAATAAGCATCACTAGCATCCTTGCGGAGGGACACCTAAAATAATACAATATATATATATATATATATATAGCAAGAGAGAAGATATAAACGGGTCAGAGCTTGAGGTTTGAAAGTAGTCTTACTAAGTGAATTAAAATGCATAATAATTATGAATGCACGATATCATAATTTAAGCGGTGTTGCACTCTCTTGGGATTTAACCTCACCCCTCATCTATAGCGCGCACCTAGTGTATGTATATGAACCTCAACTAAGCTACCCAACACATTCTAAGGATAAATCCTCGAAAATCTACTCCTAAGCCTCAATCGTATAGCCCACTGTCTCTAACATCACCGCTATTCTACTTCTTCTATCGTCACCTAAGTTTACACCCAATCTTATACACTAATACAACTCAATTATATATTCTTTTACCTATCAGACTAGATGCAATGTGCAAAACATAAGTAATAACAAAAAAGGATCGGAAATTTATATCAAATATATTTTCTTTTACCACCATCTTTTTGACATTTATTCAAACAATACATAAAAAAATTAACTCTTAGAATTTATTCCAAACTAGTAGAAGATTATATTTAGCAACAAAATGACATAAATTTAACTCTTGGAGTTTATTCAAAATAATTGAAATATCAAATATATTCAACAGTCTTGCCAGAAAACATTGGGCGCTGCACATGATCACATTTGAGGGTATTTTGTTCAAAACCAATATAAATCTTAAATAAATGAAAATTGCATAATAATTCTTTTTAAAAGTATGTAAAAATTTGGAAATAAAAAAAACATGTAAAAAATATTCCAATTTGAAAAAACATATTTACAAAAAAAATTAATAAGAACAGATTTCTAATAGACAAAAAAACAGATGTTCAATAAAAAAGAGATTTTCATGTAAAAAAAGATATCATATTAAAATTAAGAACATACTAAAAAATGTACATAAAAATCTAGAAAATATTTTTAAAAAGTCTACAAAAAACTAAATAAATACTTTAAAGAGTTTAAAAAAATAATGTGAAAAAGCCACCCTTTTCCAATTAAACAAAAAAATTCTAATAAAAAGTAGAAAAAATATTCAATAATTACTAAAAATATGGAAGATACATAAAAATAGAAAACATAATAAAAATATGGAAATACATAAAAATAGAAAATAATATTTAATAAACTAAAAAAATATTTCTTAAAAATTTACGAACTGAATAAATATTCTAAAAAGTTTGAAAAAATACTATAAAAAATGAATTTCCAATAAAAAAATAGATTTCTAATAAAAAACAAATTTCTAATAAAACCAGAAAAATATTTAATAATTATAGAAAATCTGAAATATACAGAAAAAACATAAAAAAATATCTAAAAAATAATAAAAAAATAATAAAAAAGAAAAATAATTTTGAAAAATAAAAATTCTAACATGGATTTAAAAAACATTAAAAAAATAATATTGATAACAGATAACATACTTCAACACACATTGTACGGATACAACTAAATTCAAAATATACATTTTCTATTTATTCAGTTAGAAATGTATTTGGTAAATTCTAATTCCAAACATATTGAAAACAATAAAAAAACCATACCCTATGAAATCATGCAATAAAATATATACTACTATTATAGATTTACATCCCACGCCAAATCATGCAATATATTACTTTTACAAACTATACATATGACTTATAATAATGTGTCATATCACTTCATGACCCAAAATATACAAATTACTTACAGTCAAATGCGTGAAATAGTAAGAGAACCAAATGGATAAAATTGGCAAACTTTTTCGAATCGTGAAACTTTTGGAAATTTTCTCTCTACTTTAAAGAGAATGCACACTTAAACAACAAAATATATATTTTTTAAAATTGTTGAACAATGGTGAAAGATGCCCGCTTGCAAAAGCAAACAACGCTACTTTTACATAATTAGATTATTTTCAATCGCAAATTAAGAAAAATGGAAAGGAAAAAATATAACTGAAATTAGAGATCGCAACTGAATAGATGAATTGTGATGGACACTAAAATATTAATGAAGCTCATATATTGAATGTTTACATTCAAATTTTTTTCAAGGAGAGAAATAACCAAGTTTAGTTATTTCCAAACGGCTTTCTAAAATATAAGAACTTGGGTGCAAGTTATATTTGTTATTTTGGGTAGATGAAAAAATAATCAAAATGCATGGATATAATTTCATTTAATGCAAAAAAAATTCCATTTTCACTTTCAATATAAACACAGTCACATTTTTCTCCTCTTTTCTAACTAATTATAATCAAAACATTAAAGAGCGCCCAAAGTGAATTTCACATACATTAAAATAATGAAACATGCTCATTTAATTTATTAATCATTTTTTTAATCTAACTATCCAATAGTGGGATTTATATATAGATCAACGTGTATAAAATTAGAAAAGTCGATACAAATGAATGGTCAGAAAAAAAATCACCCTGTATGAAATTAAAAACATAGAAATATCCC
Organism: Sambucus nigra; assembly: GCA_949130495.1. Lineage (NCBI taxonomy): Eukaryota > Viridiplantae > Streptophyta > Magnoliopsida > Dipsacales > Adoxaceae > Sambucus > Sambucus nigra. The sequence continues at coordinate 407,976,509 of OX422214.1, read as the reverse complement.
AATAAAAATCAATCGGGTAACTTTAATTTTTTCAATAGCATAATGAACTTTAAACAACTAATATTTGAGTTGTTTTTATCTAAAGTGAAACACTTACCTAGACCTTTTATCAAATTGAAAAGAGTTGTAAATAAAGTGGAATACAAACACCTACAACCCAATAATTAAAATGAAAGATCTTACTAATTTAAAATAAATAAATAAATAGATAGAGACGGAAACATATATCACTTTAATATTATGGTGATACACGTATCTAATTTATCTGATTTGCGATGAGACAACACAACCCCTACACTACTCAGTTGTCCAATCCAAACCAATCCCATTTACCATAATTAACCCATCACTCACACACAACCTCGTGCTCAACCCTTAACCCATAACCGACCACCCTCACCTACCGCCTAAATCCACCAGTTGCCTTACTCCTACCTTGCTGTATCAAGATACCTGATGTTACCGGTAATAGCAAATCTACCAACATGATACAGTATCAATCACATTGCTCCTCAAATCTGTAAAAGATGAAAATAAAATTGAAAACAAAAATACATTTAGATTACCTCATAAAAGGTTCATGCTTTTAATACTCTCATCTAACAAAGAAGGACAAAAATGTTATGGATACTTTCTGAGGCATGAGTTTGTCTTTGAGCATGGTCGCGGTTTACATTTTTAAAGAATTTCAAATAAAGAAACCCACTTCATAACAAAGAAACAAAAAAAAATAAGTGAAACCCACTACGTAAAGAAACAAAAAATTTGTTAATATAATTTAAGCACAAACAATATATGAGAAAGATGGAGAGATGTAACCCACTGGATAACAAAAGTTATATCTGAAATCATTTCAAATATAAATGAAACCATTTCATACCCGAGTGAAAGTTTTAAAAGAGTTGGTCTTACCTTTAACGGAAGACAACCGCCTATTAAACATAAAGCCAAATATCATTGAACCTGCCATCAAAAAATATTATGGCATCATGGAAACGGTGTCAGGATAGTATATGTCCTAATGCCTAGATGATGACGATAATTTAAGAGAAAGCACCATTCACACTATTGAGTTTAAACCCTTCACGAATATATAAGAATGAATATGGACATAAGGTGTAAGGTTGGAGAGGAATAGACGACATAAGGTGTAAGGTCTAAGGTGGAAAGAGAGCCAAAATTATACTATGTTAATTTGTTTGGGTTTCAAAATTTTGTTAAGGTATAAAATTTTAGTTCCACGTGGACAACTTGAAAAAAAAAGTAGCATTTAGTCCATGTAGTGCATTTTAGATTAGTATAAAGAGGCCGAGATAGAAACTAATATGATACGTAAAATTTTTACTAAAAGACAAAAACTTGATAGTTACCTAATCGATTTAAACATCCCCTCCTCCCTTACCTTCTCAAGAGACATGGCTCTTCTTTTCCCCTTGCAACTCTCACTGCACTTAATTTTAATAATAAATCTAATAAACTGACTACTTAAGAAGCAAACAAATAGGGAACGATTGATTCCTTTTGTGCTAATGAGCAGAAGCACAATGCTTTACTAAGTTTGTCACTAAGGAAAAAAAAAAGGTCTAGAAGTTTCAAAAACAAAATCCAACAGAGTAACCCACATAACACTTACATATAATATATGCTTGAAGAATAATGAGATGTTACACATTTATAGGATCAACAGTCAGAAAAGTATATGAGGAATGAAGTTGAATTACTAACTCAATTAAGTCCACCAAACCACACCAACACACAATTCTCAAAAATAGGCCACATGGGATAGAAAACTTATAACAAATTGAAATAGATTAAGTGCAAATATATTCACCTTTGAGCTAAAATTCTTAGACCGGACCACTCAAAACTAAAAAGCCCTCCCTGTAGAGTGAATGAAGAGGAAATTTGTAAATTTAGGGTTTGTGTGAGAATTTTGGGCGATGAACTTAAACTTCAACTCCAGAAAAGGACATTCACTTTAAAACCTATGTACAATCCAAATTGAATGATTAGAATAAAATGAATTTGGCATAACAACAATTAATGGGGGGTTAATACGGTGCTGATTAAACGCACCTTATGCATAAAAATATAGTCCATTTATACAAAGTGGTGTAAGCATCCTAATACATGTTTTGTAAAATGTGAGAGGTGTAGGGCATATATTACCTGTAATACACCCAAAATCAACATTGGTTGGATTCTTCTTCTTCATTTCTCTCCATTACGGGGACCTTCTAATGGGTCCGTAATTTCCACCATTAAATTTTAATTAACTATATGTGAAAGTGAAATTATCATCATTGTTAAATGAACGGTTATTTTGTATCACTAATACATAATAGGGGTGGGACGAAGAAGAGACAAAAGCTGAAAGGATGGTTTTAGCAAGTTAAAGTTTAAAATCGGTTGACTTTTAAAAGCTAAAAGGATGTTGGATTGCTTGCCATGTTGGATGATTTCGTAGATGGCCTAAAATTTGAGGCCCTTAAATGCTTGTATAGCATTTTAGAGTAGTATATATATACCACCCATTTATAACGACCAACCACTCACTAAATCCGTTCCACTCACGAATTCTAGAGATAACATTCTTACACGCGACACTCCCAAAATCAATCAAAGCATACCCTTTACATATAGGAAGAAATAATTTACGTCTTTCCTCAATAATCTAACTGCCTTCCCTCATCAATGGGTCTCTAATCAAATTTCTCTTGTCTGAACTCGCCCATGAATTGTTGTAGGGGTTGTATATCCAGAACCTCTTCAAATAGTTGGCCTCTGCCTCTCTCAGGACAATACCTCTTCCTATAACCTATCTTCCCACAGAAGAAACATTTCCCCATAAATCCTTCCTGTCCACCCTCAGGAATAAAACACTGTTGCGGTCATTGATAATCCTGTCTAGAAACACTACAATCGAATCTAAAACCTCCAGAACACTGCCTCTTACTCGAAACCCCTAAATGCATATCCTGCTCCCTCTACCTATGCCTAGTTTTTTTTTATGATTGTGCCCCACTGACACCACCTTCTCCCGACTTATTTTCCACGTCTGGGAACCCAAATTTCTTATTCCCTTTTAACTGAAGACGGTGATCCTGACAATGTAACAATGCCAAATTCATTACATTGGTAAAAGTTAATAATGTCGAGTTCCCCAACAAATGCTGACGAATTCGCCAATTTAAACCTCCCAAGAACTTTGATATACGTTTTTCCTCCATATTTACCTTGTCGGGCATAAAGTTTGCCAACTGAGTAAATTCCTCTTCATACTCCACCACCGTCCTATCCCTCTGCTTCACCTCTAGCAATTTTCTCCTCATCTCCATTTGAATTGACGAAGGGAAATACTTACGATCAAATCGAACCCAAAAATCTAATATAGACATCGTATCTCTCTGCTCTGACATCATGACCGACTCCCACGACTGGAGAGCGGCACCCATTAACTTAAAGGTGGCAAGTATTTATTTATGAACATCATTACATTCCACCATACGAAGGTGACGTTGAATATCCTTCTTCCACTAACTTGTTATGAGCACATCGGCTCCCCCTTGAAACTCTGGAGGACGACCTTTCTGAAAAGCTTCTCTATCGCTCTCCCACACAGATAGCCCCGCGTAAGTTTGAGATACCGGCGTTGTAGGCTGTTGTTGAGCCTGAGAAACTTGTTGAGCCATGGTGTTTATGGAAGCATTGACTGCTTGAGCCACAATATTGGTAACCTCTGTTGTAGTTATAGTCCCTTAAGACACTTGGGGATCCACATTCTCTGCCCTCCTATTAGCTCTAATCGAGTGATCTCTTTTCCACGAAATTTAAAATAAGAGCGAACTATATCAGCACATAGTTCAAACAATTTCTCATCACATAAGATCGTAAACGCAATGTGAACGAAACGATCCTAATAATAGGGCTCTATGTCAAGAAAGCTTATGGAAGAATATAGAAAACCCTCACAAATCCTAAGAAAATAGAACATAATGCTCTGATACCACCTGCGACACACTGCTTAAATTAATAACGGGTGGCCAACCCTATACCAAGATAAAACAGGAATCTCAAATTGATCATTTTCAGCATCACTGTCGCACAGACTAAAAATCTAACAATCCACCCAATGATAAAATAAGCGGATGCCAAAAAAATTCAAAACATACAAGAACTACGAACCAACATGCAATATGAAATCAAAACATGATAATATAAACACGAGTACAACAAAAGACATACCCGAATATGCTGTAGGGTCATAGACAATACAACATCAAGTTTAAATAAAACATAAATGAACTACAAATATACAACCCCTGGGTACACGTACCCGATATAAAAAATGGATCATTAACTAGATTTACAAGGATAGGAAGCGGCTACAACAAAATTCTATAACATTTCGCATCTGCTACAACTCGAGGGAGTTTGAACAGAATATGCATCACTGGCGTCCTTGCGAAGGAACACCTAAAATAATATATATATATATATATATATATATATATAGCAAGAGAGAAGATATAAACATGTCAGAGCCCATGGTTTGAAAGTAGTCTTAGCAAGTGAATTAAAATGCATAATAATTATGAATGCATGATATCATAATTTTAGCCGTGTTGCACTCTCTTGGGATTTAACCTCAACCCTCATCTATAACGCGCACCTAAGATATACATATATGAACCTCAACTAAGCTACCCAGAACATTCTAAAGATAAATACTCAAATATCTATGCCTAAGCCTCATTGGTATAACCCATTGTCTCTAACATCACCGCCATTCTACTTATTCTTTCGTCATCAAAGTTTACACCCAATATTATACACTAATATAACTCAATATTCTCTCGGTTTTTAATTATTTACTTCCCAAGTTATTAGCATAATATATCCCATGTCAATTAATGCTAATAATATACCCCCACTATTTCTCCTATACCAAATAACTAAGTACCAAACATCTCCCCATGCCCAACGTTACGCTAAGCTTCGTGCGTGGGACATCTCGCAAGCGAAATCCAAATAAGGAACCCCCCGATACACTACCATCTTACATTATTGGTCGTGGGAATCCGTTAAGCCCTCGGTCCAAAACACACCCCTAAATTACTTCCCGTCTATAGGCATAAGAGTATACTCCTCCACTCTCATGCTACAAAAGGCAAAACATCATACACATTTTTATAACTTTCTCTAGTTATAATATTAAGGTATCACACACTATCTATAGAGCTTGTAATATTTCACGCACTTATTATACATAGTTTATCATTCTTTAGCAAGTACACATACATAACACACATAACATATGTATACAAAAAGTCTCTACAATGCTATCATCTTCCAAGGGATCGCTCATATTTTTCGGAGTTACTAGTGGTCGGACTATCACGCCGAGTTGTTAAAAACCTAATCACAATGAATGGGAAGCGACCAAAGCTCCTAACCTGAGAGAAAGATGAATCATACCAAAGATGTCTTACCCCTACCTCACGCAAGGTAAAATACTGGACGCTATGACCTGGGGATTATGCTCTCCCTGCTACTCAAACTAGGGGGATTCATCCACATTGCGCAACTTCCAATGATAGCACTAGAGGTATATGAAGAACATAATGTATATAACATACACACAAGATATATACACATGATCACATCATATATACAAACTATCAGACAACGTATACACATTCACACCATATATATATATACATACCATCTCACGTCCGTATGTAAAAGTAAAGAATCCGGCTATATGTATGTAACTCTCATTATACAAATCGATAAACTCTCGCATACAATCCTAACTCATTTATTATTCGATCCCTCACTTGAAACTTACTAATCCATCACACCGAGGATATAAATAGGCACCCAATTTAACAACACTAAGGACACACGATATTTCTCTCTCATCTAGTCCATATTCGGCATTAAGTAAATTCTTACTAGTCGGATAATTTACAAGAGGATTCGATATGTTAAACTCCCAAATATACATCCATAATAACCCGAAACCATCCTCAAGAGAATCCTCATTCCATTGAGGATTACTTAAAAGAAAATAACACAATTTACTCTTATATATAGTTATTATAGCCCCCAAAGTGGGCTCTCTTTCACATACTAATATGAACCCTCATAAATATCTTATAAACATGTTTACTACGCTATAATGGAGGGTCCCTAAGTAATTAAACCAATTGAAGAGGGGTAAAACAGGAGCTGGCAATAAGTAGTGATCGGAACGGACCAGAGGTCCTAAAAAACAAACTGGTTCGGGTCCTAAAATTTGACAGAAGACCTTTAATGATCGGACCGATTCGATGCCTCTTAAAAACAAACCGGCCTGATTCTGTACAGATTTATTCCCACGAGATTTGTACCCCAAAACCTTATTCTACATTACACAAGATTTACCATACACTTCTAAAATCCAATTCTACTACTCTAACAATATTCTAATCATCAAAACCCAACACATAAATTATCCCCATCATTTTATCATCAAAACCACAAATATAACCCTAAATACAAGATTTACTCATCACATTTTAGTGTATAACCATAAAAACTCAAATAAACTAAATTACCAACAAAAATTATGAAATAACTCACACACACAATTATTTAGCAAGTTTAATCACTTGCCACAAAGTTATAGAGGTTGAATCTTCCCTGAATTCGTGTATTTCAGCAAAAAACCCAAAGCTTCGAAGATTTCCTCTTCTCTTTTCTTCTTTTCCTCTTCTTCCTCTCTATCTTTTTAGGGTTTTATCTTTTCTCACAAATGAGATTGGCTAACTCACGAGCCTCTTAAACCTTTAAATCCATAAATCCCAACTTTAAATGATAATACAAACTTAAAATGATTCATTTGCTCCAATTCGAGTAAAACTAGATACAAAATACTCCGAAACCCAAATAAAATTTCGGGAAGTCATTTTGACTATCTGACCCTTCCCGGATCAACCGTACACTCTAAATTTTCATTCGAGACTCAAAAAATAAAAATCCAATTTCCCTAATTTAAAATTCTATTTCTCCCAGAATAATTAAATTCCTAGCATTAAAATTTTACACGGAATGACAACTACATATAAAAAAAATATTCTAACACTCATTTTTTCTTATTATTATCCTCGGGGAGTATGTTAAATTAGAAAACGTTGTATTATGATAGCTTAAGTTTCTGCTACATCTTAAAACTCGAAGCCTAAAACTTAGGTTAAATTTTTCAAAAGATTATTTTTTATAAAACATCCATCTCAATATAAGAAAAACTGAGCAGAGAAGTAAAAACGCTGAAACCTGTATTTCAATTCTTATAAAACAACCATCTCAAATCTTAGCTTCAGAAGAATTGCACTAAAACCCCATTTACTTCATAAAATGAAAAAGGACTACACCTATGAGCAAAATTGGGCACAAAAAAACTAAAATCAAGTGAGAAGAAAATAAAGAGAAACTTTCAAAAAAAATTCCAAAGTGGAACTTTACTTTCACAATGAGATGCTCTTAACTACACAGACGGGTATACACCCACCAGAGTAAAAACAATGCTCCCCTGGGATGATGATTCTCCACCGGAATGTTATTGGGCCTTTGGTTTCTTAAAGATTCTCAAACTCAAGATGGACCTTCTAAACTCTTCTCGAGACCTAGGTCCAATCGAATAGTAAACGTCAAAGAGTTGGTAGTTTATTCCGGTAAAACGATTTGGAAGACTCATCAGAGAGAGAGAGATAGACAAAACTATAATTGCTTTATTGGCAGCCACGATTACTTTTTAATCATCACCATCAAACACTCATCTCTTTGCAATGGAAAACCACCATCAAAGCTTTGGTTTTTACTATTGGTTTTATGATTTTTATGGTGCCACATGGCATGAAGCTCCTCCATAACTTCACAATCAACATTATCATATAAAATATTGTTATTTTCTTCTGCAGAAAAGAGGTTTGGTACAACATAATCAAAATTAGGTGCCATTGCAAGAACTTAAATAGATTGTTACTAAAAGTCTCTTTGTATATAAAGCTTGTGAACAATTAAAACTAAATCGTTTTTACTTTGTGTGTATTGGGTAGTCTAAGTTGAAGGAAAAACATATTTCTTTTCCAAATAATGAAAATAGTATATGAAGAAGAATCAAATAACAAATGAATAAGTGGATAACTATTTATAACTCTATAATAGAACGACTTATAAAGAAGAAAATAGGTGTCCCTTTTATTAATATAGGGTAAATGAAAGATATATAGAACAATGTTGCCAAATATATACATTTTTTAGGAAAGGGAAGAAGAGAGAGTATTCTGTGGGCACTCCTATAAACATAATGGATATGATACACAACAAGGATTACAAATCAATGGATGGATGAGTGATGTGTCTGGGACGATGAATAAGTAAAATACAGAGGTTTCCAATTGATATGTCTATTTTTACAATTTCATTTCTATGATGGCAACCAAATTTTTGTGCAAAGAGGTTTATAAAGAAACAAAGAATACGAAGGAGAGAATGAAAAGGCAGGAGAAAGAGGAAAGAATGGGTAAAGGCGGAAGAATGGGTAGGATCTCAGATCGTTTGGAAGAGAAATATACTCCTACGTGGACACCTTATAGGTTGAGGAGACTTAAGTATACATATAGAAAAAAGATGCATTAATTTCTATTAATACCTCTAATATTATTGTATTATAGGTATAACTAGCATGTACCCCGCGCGATACGCGGGCTCTATCACGAATATTGTTGAACGAAATATATTATTTCAAGATATTCCCAAAATTTCATTATTTCATTATATATAACTAACATATGTATTGACAAACTATTGATAAACCAAATAGTACATGTGAAAAAGTTTATCCCCATACATGTATTTTACTAAGGAAAACCCAAAACATAAAGAAATTATGTTTATAAAATTGGAAATGTTTTTAAAATTTCAGGCATCAGTGAGGTGACTTAATCTTTGAAACCTATTCATTTTCTCATGCAAATTAATGATATTTTGTTTTAAAATATAAACACGTTTTAGAAATATTTGTAGACAACTACCAACCAAATTGAAAAATGAAATATATTGCAAACTTCTTTAAGATGTAGTCGCTTAAAACACACTTTACTGTTGATGATACCTTGACTGTATGTGATTCGAGATTAATCAAAATCAATTTTCCATTATTGGTCGAATCTAGCTGTGAGCTTCGAAACTGCTTCAGCGAAAAACGTACAACATTTGTGAGTATAGTTTAAATAAAATATATTAATATGGTCATTACCAGTCCATAGAAATAGTTTTTTACGACTTCTTAACTTTCAGATATTGACTTATTTTTTTAAAATACCAAAACAAATCATTTTGAGATGATTTTTGTTTTGGGAAATGTAAAGATAAAAAAAATATAATTTATTTTATAAAAAGCATCCCGTACAAGGGGGGTCCGTATGGGAGTTGCCTCCCCCCCCCCCCCCCCCCCCCAACCCCCCAACACACACACACACATATATATACCTCATCTTATATATATATATATATATATAAGATGAGTTATCTTCAGAGAGGACAAAGTAACTCGGATGCTATTCATGATTAAACAAATAATGGCTCGGAATATTACCAATAAAAAAAGAAAGAGCAAGCTTAGAGAAACAATAATCATGAACATCATCGATTAACTAACACATAGAAACAATACAATTGTACAAACACAATGGTTCATATTTATTCCATAAAAATAGTAAAATTATGTAGCAATGTAATTATGAAGCAAGCTTAGCAAACATAATTTTCTTAGAATGAATTAACAGCAGCATAATACACACACACACACACACACACACACACACACAAATATATATTTATATATATATATATATATATATATATATATATATATATATAGTCGGATGCTATTCATGATTAAACAAATAATGGGTCGGAATATTACCAATAAAAAAAGAAAGAGCAAGCTTAGAGAAACAATAACCATGAACATCATCGATTAACTAACACATAGAAACAATACAATCGTACAAACACAATGGTTCATATTTATTCCATAAAAATAGTAAAATTGTGTAGCAATGTAATTATGAAGCAAGCTTAGCAAACATAATTTCTTAGAATGAATTAACAGCAGCATAATACACACACACACACACACAAATATATATATATATATATATATATATATATATATAATAATGCTCCTGTGCGGACTACTCCGCATTTTAAGAATGCGGACCGGTCATGTGTCACCTAACGGTGCGCCTAGAAATTATCGCCTAAATTATAGGCACACTCTCTCTCTTTTTTGCGCTCACCGCCAGGTGACACATGTCCGGTCCGCATTCTTAAAATGCAGACTAGTCCGCACAAGAGCATGACTGTATATATATATATAATAGAGAAAGACGGAGAAGATGACATACCGAAAAATAAAACCTTCCATATATATGTGAGTTTGAAGGAACTAATGGATTTTTTCCCTTTTGGTTTTTATATCTATTTTGTGAGTTTGGGGTTAAAAGAGAAGAATTTTATTTCTTTATTTCTTGATTTTTTATACCGGTTGTGAGAGTTTTAATAAAAGGTGAGTTTTGGTTCTATAGAGATATAGATGGATGCATTGAACCATACATCTCCACACTTGCTTTGGCTCTTCGAGTATCGACTTACTTCTCGTTGTTGAGTTTATAAGAGAAGGAGAGGAGAACTTAGGATAGTAACCAAGCTAAATTTAGTGCATTTATTATTATTTGTATTTTTAATACTATTGTATTAGAGGGATAATATAAATATAGATATAAATGTCCATGACATTAAATGCAAAGTACAAAGCTTAGGTATTTCACACTTAAATTTTTTTATCCAAAGAATTATACAAATTGAGAGTGAGAAGGACTTTTTCGCCCGCCAGAAAATAAGCACGCTTCTAAGAGCATGTCCAATGGTGATTTTTGACGAAAGGCATACTACAAATTTAAAAGGTCATTTTACCTTTCGTCAGTGTCATGTCTTTGCAATGGTGAAAAAGTTTGATATGGCAAAATAATTCCTACGAAGATTTGTTGTTCGTAGGAAACAAAGTTAATATTTCTTACGAACAACAGAAGTTCGTAGGAACTCTTACGAACTTCTGTTGTTCGTAAGAACCCAAAAAATATGATAAAAAAATTATATATATTTCCTACGAACTTTTATTCTTCCTAAGAATTCTTACGAACTTCAGAATTTCGTAGGAACCCTTTACAAATTCTCTAGCGAATTTGTATCTTTGGAGAACCACTGCAAATCGACAAACAAAATTTGTTCACTTATTCCCACCACTACAGGCGTCCGAATTTGTAAACATACAAATTTTCTTGACATGTAGCCTCCCCATTGTGGATGCTCTAAGCTACCCAAAATCATGGGAGCCCATGGCTGATATTTAAAGAAAAAATAAAAATAAAAATCAAATTACAGGTGGTACAAAAAATATTCTCCAAAGATTCTGAGCCGTCGTCCTTGCATCATCAAGAAAGTTGTCGTCGCCCTTCACCTTCTTCGTCTATCTCCTGCCGAAACCATGCCCTAAGGTGAGATACAACTACCCCAAAACTGCCCCCGGTAGTTATTGTTCCCAATCACCACCTGTTCAGAAAACCAATTAGCCGTAAATAAGTCAATCTCAAATTTGAAATGGGTCTCATCCAGCCCTACCACGGGATTGAAAACAAACCCACTGCTATTACATTTAATCCGACAAAGCCACTGGGTTTCTTCAAAGTATGGGATATAATATACCACAGAGCTTGCTCCGACGAACTTTGTGATGACAGAGCTTGGGTTAGCAAAAAACTATCATTGCTACACCAACCCACTATAAAAATGAATAACTTGACCAGATTCATATATGTATAATATAAATATAGATATATATATTACATCAATTGGTCTGTCTAAAGAAAAATGGGGAGCTAACTTAAAGTACATTTATCAACTAAAATCGTAAATAAAGGGTCTTTCCTTTTATTCTTCACCTCAGCTTCTCCAACTTGTTCATCTTGAGTCAGCTCATGCAACATTATTTCTTCTTTAACAGCGACTCAAGATTTCGATTCTTTTTTCGCAACACGTTAACGTGATGTATTTGCATTGATTTGGGTCCAAATATCATTTGAGTATCATTCAAAATAAGAATCAATGCGAACTCCACACATTAGCGAGTTACACAAAATGATATAAAATCCTGAGTCTACTTCGATTTAGTCTAGATATAAAAGCCATGAAGAAAAGAGCCAGAGTAGGGAAAATAGGAAGGGGTAACAAAAGAGGGGGTGCCTCTTATTACACGTTGCATCGCTTGCCCCAGAACTTGAACCATCTCTGCCGCGTATCTTATCATCAACGGCCTTACAAAAACAGCCCACAGTCCCACCACAGCCACTACTATTTCTGCACCCAAACTCATTTTCCTTCTCTCTCTCTTGCATTTCCTGTTACCTCCTCAATTTACAACCCTTTTCCCTTTACCCTTTTCTTAGAATGAAAAATTGAGGCGTTTTACATTGACTTTAATATGTCAAGTGAGGGCACGTGTAAACTAACCACCAGTCTCACCTTATGGTCTATAAATCTGTGCATGGAGTATTTGTTGTTTCATAATATATACCACCGGATATTAAATATTAATGTCGTAATCAAGTAAGCAAAAATCATTAAACATAAATAGATAAACCCCAATTGTTACGTCCTCATACGAGACTAATACTACGTGGGGTCATTTTTACGTAACAAGTTAATTAATTGACTTTAACATGTGCCTTTACTTTATTGACGGGTAATTCAATTTCTTATTTATATAATTATATAAAAATTATAAATTTAAATCGTACGAGGTTGATACGTGACATATATATTAAATATCATCAAGTCTCAAAACAGTAGTCAAGAACCGTTCTAAGCTTACCTTTTGCACTTGATTTTGTTTTTTAATATTATTTGAAAACGAGACTTTGAAAAGAGAAAACTCAAAAGTTCCAAAATCAACTACCCAACTTCATTGGACCTCTCAATATTTTTTTAAGCATTAAGGGGTCCCAGATTATCATCAACGCCTGCCCATAAATTATTGAGTGATGCTATGAATACAAAGTAAGTCCCCCAAATCTCCTAAAAAAGAATTAAATTTGAGTACTCTAGCGGGATCCATACCAAATGACAATACTTAATAGGTAGGTGAGTACATGACGTGAAATTCACGTCAAATTTAGAGGAGGTTTTGAGGGAGATTTTTGTACTCATATCATTATTCTAAATTATCTAGTTCCTATCAATTATCTTTTTTCACCCTTGGGTCTTTTTGTTCTCTATCAGTTATCGTTTGGTTTTATACTTTGACTAATTGTATTTTTTTTTATTGTATAGATATGATATTGATTTCAGATTAATATATGCAGAAGTCTGACAATTTGTATGACGTTCAATCTTAAACAATATTTGTGAAGGGATATTATTTGCATAAATTAGTGAACAACCCCTAATATTCAGGTCAGAACAATTCTCCTCAATATTAATTTTCATTTGTTTATATATGTATAATTATGATTGATTTGGTTTTTATATAGATTCTATGAGGGGTGTCCGACGTCAATACGCGTATTTATTTGAACCGATTTTTTATGTAAATGAGAATTTGACACACATACAAACTACTGTTATATATAACGCCATACAACGCCTTTTTAAGACGATAAACATAGTTTGGATACTGAGGGTCAATAAACCCTTTGGGTTGTTCAACATAGGTCTCTTCAGTCAAGATTCTATTAAGAAAGGCAAATTTGACATCCATTTGGTAAAGCGTAAAATGCAAGTAACAAGCTATTGCAAAGAGAAGACGAACAAATTCTAAGCGAGTAACAGGTGCGAAAGTCTCGTTAAAATCTATTCCTTCAATTTGAGAGTATCCTAGATCCATTAATCTGGCTTTGTTTCTAATGATTATCCCTCTTTCATCAGATTTATTTTTAAATATTCAACGTGTGCCAATAACCTTTTTATGATTAGGCCTAGGTACAAGATACCAAACATCATGAATGACAAATTGAAGAAGTTCTTCCTCCATGGAAGAAATCCAATGAGGGTCATTCAATGCCACATTTGCATTCTTTGGTTCCACAAGGGAAACAAAACATGCATAATGGGCATAGTTTCTTAATTGAGATCTTGTACGTATAGGCTCACTAGGGTTACCAACAATGTTATCTATGGGATGATCATTAGAAACCCAGTTAGGTACTTCAGGTGTCTCAATTGGTAAATAATCATCTATTTCAAGAGAGTCATTTTCTAAAATATTTTCAGACTCTTTCATAATAGTTGGTTCTCCAGTCTTACTCTCAACAATAGTGTCACTCATAATAACATTTATGGATTCCATTAAAGTCTTTGTACGAAGATTATAGACATGGTACGCTCTACTGTCAGGAGAATATCCTAAGAAAATAGCTTTATCTCCACGAGTCTCAAATTTAGACAAGTGTTCTCTGTCTTTGCAGACATAACACATACTACCAAAGGTTCTAAGGTATTTAAGATTCGGCTTTTCCCATACCATAGTTCGTAAGGAGTTTGTTTAGAATTCTTCCTAAGATAGGCCCTATTGATAATGTGACAAGCAGTACGAATAGATTCTACCCAAAAATATTTAGGTAAACACTTGGCATGAATCATAACACGTGCCATCTCTTGAAGGGTACGATTCTTTCTCTCAGCAATTCCATTTTGTTGAGGAGTCTTAGGAGCATTAAATTCATGTTTGTAACCATTATAATCACAATACTCTATAATACCAGTATCTATGAATTCTCCACCTCGATCACTACGAATTCTATTTACTTGAGTGTCCTTCTCATTTTCAATTCGAAGTAGAATTTTTAAAAAGGTTTGGAAGGTGTCAGACTTTTTTTTTAAGAAGGCCACCCAAGTAAACCTGGTGAAGTCATCAACCATAATAAGAATGTAACTGTGTCCACATAAACTAATAGTTGGAGAGGGACCCATTAGGTCCATATGGATGAGTTCTAAGGGTTTATAGGTAAGGATATCTTTAACTTTGTTATGAGGTGCCTTAACAATTTTTCCTTCTTGATAAGGTCCACAGACAATGCTAGAAATATGTTTGATATTTGTAATTCCTCTAACTATTTCTTGTGAATACAATCTACTAATGGTATCGTAATTTATGTGACCCATCCTATTATGCCACATTTCATTGTCATCAATTCTAGAAATGTTACATACCTCAGTACTAGTCTGGACAATATAACAATTGTCGGGAGTCCTGAGTCTTGTATATACGCACTCACCCTTTTTATTTAAAATTTTTCAATTATTCTTTGAAAATGTGACAGTATGATTTGAGTCACAAAATTGCGAGATACCAAGTAGATTAGCCTTAAGACCTTTTACTAGAAGAACATTTTCAAGCAAAGGCAATCCTTCTTCTTGAAGAGTTCCTTTACCAATGATTTGAGATGATACACCATCAGCGAAAATAACTTTTCCTCCAGCAAAGCTGGTTTTGTTTAAAATTTTTGTATCATCCCCAGTCATATGTTTTGAACACCCAGAGTGTAAATACCAACCAGAAGAGGTGTGTTCAGCTTTTAAAGCAGTAATCACAATGTTACACATCATCTGGGGTAATAGATCATCTTTTCTAACTAAAATAACTCTTGTTTTTATTTTGCGCATATTTGCTCTCATTTGATAAAATTTGCGAGCTTTAGATTTTTGTTGATAAATATTTTGAGCATGAGTTTGAATTTTATGGAAAATATGAGCATTCAGTTTAGGAAAGTATCTGGGACTCCTTCTTGTAAATGATCTTTTAGGTTTGGTCTTTCTCTTTTTATAGTTAGAATTTTTGTTTGGTTGTCTAGGAAGAACATAATTGTTACAACTTCTCCTAGAGTAGTTAAAGTTTTGGTGTACAGGAGTATTACAGACATGATTAGCTAAATGTTTAAAGTAGCAACCTTCGAAAGAACGATATGTCACAGTATGAGAAATATAGATTGCTTGAAGAGGGTGTTTCCTTAGGAAAGTCTCTACACATAGGTTTCATGGGATTTTGACGTCGAACCTTATTCCTAGGGAGTACAATTTGAAAAGCAGAATCAGTCTTCCTAATTGGGGGGGAAACATATTTAGCCTTAGGTGGACTATCACACTTAGACTAACTTGATTCCCCAATATCAAACTTTTATTGTTTTTCGTCAAACTCATTTTTTAGGGAATGAAAATCTGGGCAAGTTTTTATATGTATTTTGCCACCTGACACAAACTTGATTGATTCAAAGTTTTTAGTTTGTGTCTCTAACTTTGGGAAAAATCCTATTCCAGTTCTATCATCAGAATTAGTTTTTGAGTCAGTAACAAAATCATCTAAATAGTTGAAATTATTTTCAAACTTAGCAAATTTTTTGAAAATAGTTGCTGTCTTTTCTTCAGCTTATTCCAATTCTAATAATGTCCCTTTATATTTTTTCTCCAGACTTTTATTTCTTTCAATCAAATCTTTTAATTTTTGATAAACAATTTTGACTTCATTTTCATGAGTTAGACATTGGGTAGTATACTTTTCAGCGTTAAGTTTAACCATTAGACTAAGGTCTTCTAGTTTCTTAGTAAGTTATTTCACTATCTTCTCCAGTCTAGAGCTTTTCTTGAGAGTTTTGGCATAAAGTGTGTGCACATCAGGGAGGTCTTCACTGTCCGAATCACTAAGTGTAGTGTGTGAAGTGACCCCTAAGGATTCAATTCTTGAACTCACACACACATTGACATCGTCATTATCGCTTTCCCTTTGACTCACACACCCCACTATAGAACTAGAAATGTTATCAGAAATTAAAGCATCTAAACCAGTAGCAGCATGATTTATAACAACAGAAGTAGAGCTATTATCATCATTCTCATACAAAGGCACATGCATATCATCATTATATATTATCTTGGAAAATAAGGACATGCAAGGATAAAACACATCAGATGACTCAGGTTACTCATTATCAGAGTCACTTGAATCATCCCATGTCTTGCAAATGTTGGCCCTAGTATGTTTATTGGTCATATTCAGTTTAACTCTACAGTCTTGTGCTATATGACCCAATTTTCCACATCTAAAGCATTAAATATTCTAAAAATCTTTGTTAGCTCTCATATGATTGTCCTTGTGATATTTACTGTTGATGTAAAAAATTAGATCGCTCTAATTATTCAATCACAGATAAATAAATAAGACAAAGATTTTTAAAGTGGTTCGGCTAGGAATAAAGCCTACATCCACTGTTATGTTATTGCTGATTGTTTGCAGAATTCTTGATTACAAGTTCTCTCAAGAAATTCCGGTTCCCTTTGAATGAGGATGATACAAGGTATTTATAGCCCATAGGCTGTACATGAAAGGTTCGATACATTAAATGATATACGTGTGAAAGGGTAATACATTTAATGCAGCGTGCGCGTCAAGAATATAAACATTCAATGAATATTTGAATTGTTGATTATCTGGCAGATAATGATACGATAGAGGTGCAGCTCGGACCGCCACAGTTGCTCGTTGCTCAAGAGTTCCTCGGAGCGCTAGAGTTCCTCGGTGTATCCTCGTTGCTCGGAGGGAATCATGGTTAGTCGGGAAATGAACTTCCTCGTTGTTATTGCACCACGTAGATTGACAAATGTTTTCGTATGATTCGTCCACATCAGCATATTAATTTTGGTATCAACAGAAGCCCCCAATGTTTTATATTTCGAACTTTGAGGAGTATGAAACATTCTTTCTCGGTACTCGGCCATATTGAATTGATCTTCCTGGGTTTTAGGAGCATCGTATTTGAATTTATTTACAAATTTCGAAGAATCCGCCTTTTTTCGAACTTTTAAGAGCGCTTCGATCTTAGTGCCCTTTTTGTCTTTTTAGCCGCCAGAAGTTCAATAGTTTCTTTTTTGTAATCACTTCCTTCGCCGCTTCCCAAGGAAAAGTATTTAAACTTCTTAGGTAACCATACTGTCTTCTTCTTTTCCCAATTTCTTGCATTCAAGCTTTCTATTCTCTTCTTCTCTCTTGTGCGTTCATCCTTGTTTTCGTTCGTTGTCAACATACCTCCTTTCTTCCTGTAAGATCTTCTTCCTTTCTTCTATATCTCTTTTATTCAGTATGGTTTATATTGTGGAATCTGTTGAGAAATTTCGTTCTGATTTTTCCATTCCTTCCTGGGTAACTCTAGAGGTTCTTTCTGAGCCTTTAGATTATTTTCGATTGGCTGAGGGACATTGGTTCCCCAGTTTATTTGTTGCTGAATGTGGATTTTCTTTTCCACCGAACCCATTGTGTCTTGAGTTTTGTCAGTATTTCGATCTTGTTCCTCCAAAAATAGCCCCCAATTCATGGAGAATAATTAATGGGGTGCACAAATTAAATCTCACTCATGGGACTCGTATAGGGATCCTTGAAATTATGTATTGCTATAATTGGGCCACTCTAGATAATATTTATTACTTAAAAACTAGGTTTCTGAATAGGGCTCTTGTAGTTAACCTCCCTGACTCAAATAGAGATTATTTTGAACATGGGTTGGTTATAAAAAATTGGCAATATGCCCCTTTAGTTGGAGATGGAGTATACAACGGTCCCAAATGCCCCCCATATGGCAATGGGATAGGTTTATTTTTCATTTTATTTTTCTTATGAAATTATGCTTTCATCATGTTTGACAAATGTATGACTGACATCTCATTATGTATTTATTTGTAGTTAATAGAAAAAGAAAAACTCCAAAAGAATCAGAGGTTAATATTAAGCATCTGAAACTTATCTGGGGTTTGCATAAAAACGTTGCAGACGAACACATCAGGTCTGCTTCATATCTGCTACAGTATAAGAGTTATACAACCTCTTATACTGCTCACCATGTTAAACCAGCTTCAACTCCAGAGGACTCTTCTTCAGATTCTCATATTCCTTTAAGTCAGAGAATGGGCAAGAAAAGAGCTCCTCCTGCTTTGTTTGATGATACTGCCTCTGCTGTTGAGGTTAAGAAAAGCAAAATGGATGTCCCAGAGGGGACTAAGAAGGTGGATGTTGTGCCTTCAAAAACTACCGAGAAGCCCCCAGTGGCCCCGAGCAAAAAGGTTGCTCCTGCTGAGATAATTTCTATCTCTCCGACCAAGAGTTCTTCCTTGGTTGAAGCTGCTGACGTTCCATTAAAGAGATTGAGGAAATCATCCTCAGTCAGTTTGGCTGAAACTGCCTCTACTTTGCCAGCTGGTGGTGCTGGTATTCCAACCATCATTCCTCCAAGCTCTGCAATGAGCTCGGTGAAAACTTGGATCATACCCGAGGTCCAGGGAATTGATGAAAAGATTCCTAGGGATACGCTGACGTCCCTAGCCACTCGTCATCTTGCTTCGGTAAATTTTTTACATTATGAATTTCCTTTCTTTCTCTGAATACTTGTCTTTTTGCACTGACTTATTGTTTTTCTTATTTTTCAGCTGGCGAACTGTCTTAATAATATCGTGAAGAAGGATGAGGCAATTAAAGCTTCTAGCTCCTCATCTGGTGTAGAGGATGCTCTGTTGGGTTTGACCCAATCCTTGAAAGAATCTCGCCAACAGTATAATGAGGACAAGGCTGCTTGGGAGAAAAAACTGTCAATAGTTGAAGCCGAGAAAGTGAAGTTGGCTGAAATCTCCAAGGGTTTGGAGCAAAAGGTGAAAAGTTTGGAGGTTGAGCATCAGAAATAAGACGATAAGCTCAAGAATTTTGGAGAGCTTGAGGATAAACTGAGGAAAGAAGAAGAAGAGTTGCTCACCCTGCGAGATATCAAAAGACAAAAAGAAGAATTGGATGCGAAGCTTTCCTTGGAGAAGTTGAGAAGAAAGCTCGCAGTTAAAAAATCCTTCAGCGCTGGCTGGGATAAAGGATGGGATAAGGGGATTGCTGCAATGACATCCCAAGTCCAGTATGGGAAGTTGAAATACTTACGAGATGGTTGGGTAGCTGCCCTTCAGGAATTGAAGATCAAAGAAGATTCTGGGCTATTCCAACTACACCTCCCTGGCCCCCCTCCACCCATTGTGGAAGAAGAAGAAGATGAACCTCTCTCAGATGAATCTTCTATGGCAATGGGTGATCTAGTCTCTGCTTCTCAACCCTCTGTCACCGAGGACATTTCTTCCATGCCTCCTCCTCCCGAGAAGATTCCTGCCGATCAAGCCGTTGTTACCACCGAGCAACCGAGCTCCTCGTCCCAGCCTCCCGAGAAAGTCTTGGGAGACAAGGAAAAGGTGTGAAGTTGTTCGGTATCATTTCTATCTTTCATTACTTGTAATCGAACAATGTAATCCTTTTATGATGTAATAAAATACATCTTTGTTCATCTCTGTTGGTGATGACTTGTTTTTGTTGATTGTTGTTTTCTCTTCATTAGTTTGTTGCTAGAATGGAATTGCTATCCGCCCATAATACTAAACTGATGCAGCAATGTCACGAATACTATAAAGCTGGTCACACAGAGCTAAGTGTATCAGAAATTTCTGACATCCTTGGCCATGATGTTTCAGAGCAAGCAATCGAGGCTTATCGGTATTTGAAGGGTTTACTTGACCGAGCTGTGGCCAACAATGTCGCCTACTATGACTTGATTGAGGAGCTTCATTGTAGCCTAGAAGATCTTCAGAATCAACATAATGAATCAACTGCTTTGCTGCATAAGGAATATGAAAACAGATATCAGCAGCTTTCTTCTGAAACAGGCCATAAAAAGATCCTCGCTGGATATGATGTTAGGGAAAGAACTCTAAAAGGCGAGGTTGAGGCCTGCAGGCAGATTGCTGAGTTGCTGGAACAGGAGAACAATAACTTGCAGAAAAAGTTGGCTCAGTATGAATCTGCAGCATCATCTTCCACTGCTTTAGTACCAGTTACTGATGAAGGTTTCTCGTTCTTAGAGGTCGAAAATGCCAAATTAAGGCAAGAACTGGATGACTTAAGAAGATCTGCTATTTTTGGGACTGCTCGGGGATGAGGAAGAGGTTCTCGGGGGCGAGGAAGAGCTGTTCAAAATGTTGCCTAGGAGCAAAGTTCTCCAATCGCTGCTCGGAGTCGATCAAGAATTCTTAGTCGTAATGTTGATGAAGCTCGTACTCAATCTACTTTGGAAACTCAAGCATACCAATTAAACGCCAAAGATCGAGCTTTATCTGAACTGTCCAAGAAAAATCTATCATTGGAGGATCAACTCACTGCAACTAAGTCTGCTTTACATTCCAAGGATCTTTTTGCCAAAAATCTTCAAGAACAATTGGATAGATTAACCTTTCAATTTCATAAGCAACCCAGGGAATTCTGGATGGCAGGATATAATGAAGCTCTTGTTCATTTGGATGCTCGTATTGAACATGCCAACAATGAAGGTTATAAGCAGGGGTGGTTGAACGCACTGGGTGTGTTAAAATTGGAGCAAGGGCATTTTTTATGGGATTATCATGCTCCAGGGTTACTAGACTTGCCTGTGACACCTTTCAAATTGGACATGTCCTGGATCCCAGCTCGTTCCATTCCTCGTAGCTTAATTTCAAAATACCTCGGTGATTATAGCCTTCATTCCCAAATCGAAGTATCTCGTCCAGAGCATCTAATGGAGACACCCTCAATAATGAATGTCAGAATGTTGAAGGACTTAAACTTTATTAATTCTCCCCTTTGCCTGGAAGATCCTCCTGCTGGCGAAGAGCCTATTTCTAAAGCAAAGGGAAAGAAACCAATAGAATAGGAATATCAATGTAATAGTTAGTACATTCATGTAAACTGTAATTTATTTTGAATTTTAATGAAAAGACTTTCATTTTCTGTTTGCAAATTTTTCTATTGTCTTGTGTTTATCAAACACCTTTACATTTGTGCATATGTATCTGTTAAAAAGATAACAATAATATTGTTCATTGAGCAACTTAATAAAAAGTTACAAGTATCAAGGGTGTTCAATCACTTGAGTATAAAATGTTCAAAATGTTTCCAACCACCCAAAGTGGTTAAATAATGTTTGTCGACCAACTACAGTTGATGGGATTTTATCCTCGACCAGCCATACTTGGTTAAATTTCAAATATTTTCATAAAATGTGTCCGACCAACCAAGGTTAATAATTTATCCTCGTCGACCAACTACAGTTAGTGGGTTTTTATCCCCGACCAACTATACTTGGTTCAGTTTGGAATATTTTGTTCTCTGAGGAACTTTTTATATTAATCTTACCTCCCGACCAACATAAGTTGTAATGTGAGAGTATATTTTTATCTTACCAACCGTAATTGATCATGCTGGTGTACACCCCTTAACCAAAGGAGTAGTAATGGTTCTTTCGAACTATAGGTCCACTAGATATCTTACCAACCGTAGTTGGTCACACTAGTGTACGTCTCCTAACCAAAGGAGTATATTTTGGGTTCTTTCGAACTGTCCACTAGATATCTTACCAACCGTAGTTGGTCACACTAGTGTAACCTCCTAACCAAAGGAGTATATTTTGGTTCTTTCGAACTGTCCACTAGATATCTTACCAACCGTAGTTGGTCACACTAGTGTCACCTCCTAACCAAAGGAGTATATTTTTTGGTTCTTTCAAACTATCCACTAGATATCTTACCAACCGTAGTTGGTCACACTAGTGTCACCTCCTAACCAAAGGAGTATATTTTTTGGTTCTTTCGAACTGTCCACTAGATATCTTACCAACTGTAGTTGGTCACACTAGTGTCACCTCCTAACCAAAGGAGTATATTTTTTCTTTCGAACTATAAGCGTAGTGTATTACACTAGTATTCCCCGAAAAACTTTCAACAGATAAAAATGGTGAAACATCCTCGTTTTATTCATACTGAAGGAAATGCTTTACATTTTACATTACTGATAATACTTGCGCAGGTGTTCGGCATTCCATGCATTCTTAAATTCCTCTCCCTCTAGAGTTGCTATTCTGTAAGTTCCTGGTCGAACAACTTCCACAACTCGATAAGGTCCATGCCAGTTTGCTTCCAGTTTATTATGCTTCTGATTGACCTTCTTTAGCACATAATCCCCCTCTTTTAAATCGCATTTCTTCACCCTTTTGTTGTAGAACAGAGCTGTTCGTTGTTGATAAGCAGCATTTCTGATGGATGCCTCTTCTCTAACCTCCTCGAGCATATCCAAATCTAGTCTTCTCATTAAATCGCTGATTGGGGAATAAAAATTCAGCACTCTATGTGTTGGGAGACCCAACTCGGTAGGTATTACAGCCTCACTTCCAAATGCTAACATGTATGGTGACTCTCCAGTTGCTGCTCGGGGAGTTGTTCGGTAAGCCCATAGTACTGATTGAAGCTCATTAATCCAATTTGCTTTAGCTTCACTTAATATCTTTTTCAAACCATTTAGTAATGTTCTGTTCGTCACCTCAGTCTTTCCATTGCTTTGGGGATGGCCTGGTGCTGAATGAAACTTCAAAATGTTCGACTGATGACAATAGGCAGCAAATTCTTCGTTATCGAATTGTGTTCCATGTTCTGTGATGAAAGCATGGGGGATACCATATCGACAAATGATGTTCTTCCAAATGAACTGATATACCTTCTCGTACGTCATATTAATTAGTGGCTCAGCTTCCACCCACTTTGTAAAATAATCCACTGCCACGACGAGGTACTTGAACCTTCCTCGGGTCGTCGGCAATGGTCCAACTAAATCAATCCCCCACATGGAAAATGGCCAAGGTGAAGTTATGGGTGTCAACAATGCTTGTGGAGTTCTTCGGATGGAGGAAAAGCGTTGGCACTTGTCACACTTCTTGGCATAGGCTATACAATCAGCCCTCATCGCCGGCCAGTAGTATCCCTGTGTCATCACCCTTTGCAAAAGTGTCCGACCTACTACATGAGCTCCACAGGATCCTTCATGGATTTCCTCAACCAATTCCTTGACTTCTGATGGATGTACACATCTCTGTAAACCTGCCATAATTCCTCGTCTATACAAAACACCATTAATTAACACATACCGAGCAACTTTATACTTCAATTTCTTAGCGGCTAGCTTATCCTCCGGTAATTCTCCTTCTTCAATGTATGCTCTGATAGTATCCATCCAAGATGGTCCTAAATCAAGGGTTATTATATTCACCATCAGGTCTTCTTCTATGCTCCGACTTTCTAATACTTTAATTGGTATTATTCTTCGTAGCTCGGTGCGCGTAGCTGACGTTAATCGGGCCAATGCGTCTGCTCTAGCATTCTCCATCCTCGGTATTCTCACCAATTGAATGGCATCAAATTCTACCAACAATTCCATCACCTTTGCATGATACTTCGCCATTAATTCTCCCTTGACTGCATATACTCCCATCATCTGATTCACAATTAATTGAGAATCACTGAACACCATTATTTGCCGTGCTTCCATAAATTTCGCTAAATTTAAGCCTGCTATCAGGGCTTCATACTCAGCCTCATTATTGGAGGCTTTGAATTGGAATCGCAAGGCATACTCCATATCAATATCATTTGGGGTATTTAAAACAATCCCTGCTCCACAACCAGCTGTGCAAGATGACCCATCCACATACAATCGCCATGTAAGTGACACGTCTTCAAATTTCTTATCTGACAAAGCTCCTCGGTAAAATATCTGATGTTTTCTTTCATCATCCCCTAGTGTTTTTCGCTCCTCGTCGACTATCTGTTCACACCCTTTTACCAACCGGAGTTGGTCTAGGTTTGAATATGATGATTTTTCTACATTCACAAGTCCTTTTACCAACCTTAGTTGGTCTAGACCTGTGTCTGTTGATCCTGTATCGTCCACAGGTTGGTCAGCAAGCACCTTTTGTTCCTCGGGGGTATCAGGGTATGTGAACTCTGCTATAAAATCTGCTACAGCTTGCCCCTTTAATGATGATCTGGGTTCATACACAATATCATATTCACCAAGTTCTATTGCCCAGTACATCAATCTCCCTAATTTTTCCGGCTTAGGGAGGGCATGTCTCAGCGGCATGTCGGTGTACACAATGATGGTATGGGCCTGGAAATATGGCCTCATTCTTCTACTTTCTTCGATTAGTGCCAGTGCCAATTTTTCTAGCTTTGGGTACCTGATTTCTGCACCTCGGAAAGCTTTACTTGTGTAATAGATAGGTTTCTGGACTCCATTCTCCAATCTGATCAATGCAGAGTTGACTACATTCTCTGATACGGCCAGATACAAGTACAATCTCTCTCCGGTTATTGGCCTGGACAACAATGGTGGTGCTCCCAAATACTTCTTCAAGTCTTGAAAAGCCTTCTCACATTCATCAGTCCACTCAAAACTTTTTTGCAGTGTTTTGAAGAATGGGAGGCATTTATCAGTTGCTCGGGATACAAATCTGTTGAGCGCTGCAACTCGTCCTGTAAGACTCTGTACTTCTTTCCTCGTCTTTGGGGATCGCAGCTCTAAAAGAGCTTTGATCTTTTCTGGATTTGCCTCAATACCTCGTTGGTTGACGATGTATCCGAGGAACATTCCGTCTTGTACTCCAAAGGTACACTTCGTCGGGTTGAGCTTCATTTGGTATTTGTCCAGTTGATCAAAGGTTTGGCCTAAGTCAACTAGATGATAAATAGCTCTCTTGCTTTTGGTGAGCATGTCGTCGACATAGACTTCCATGTTGCAACTAATTTGTTCGGCAAAAACCTTGTTCATCAGCCGCTGATATGTTGCACCTGCATTTTTTAAACCAAAAGGCATAACATTATAACAATAAGTTCCCCTTGGGGTAATAAAAGAAGTACTTTCCCTGTCTTCAGGTTTCATTTTGATCTGATTGTAGCCAGAGTATGCATCCATGAAGCTGAGCAGCTCATGTCCCGAGGTAGCATCTACTAGTTGGTCGATTCTAGGCAATGGAAAATGATCTTTTGGGCATGCCTTGTTAAGATCAGTGAAATCAACACACATTCTCCATTTATTGTTCTTCTTCTTTACCATTACCACATTTGCCAACCAATCTGGATATTTTACATCTTCAATTAATTGGGCTTTCTGGAGCTTCTCGATCTCCTCTTGTATGGCATGGTTCTTCTCGGGACTAAACACTCTTCTCCTCTGCTTCACAGGCTTGATCTCCTTATTCACATTGAGATCATGACATAAGAAGTTTGGATCTATTCCTGGCATGTCTTCATGACTCCAAGCAAAAGTATTCTTCCTATTTCTCAAGAAAGTTATCAACTCTTGTTTTATTGAAACATCCAACGACGATCCTATCTGGGTTACTCGTTCAGGATGCTCGTCGTCCAGAATAATATTTTCTGTAGATTCCACCACCTGTCCTTTTACAAGTTGAGATTCATCCCTAGGGTCAAGAGTTTCAATTTCTGTACCTTCATCCACTTGGTAAGTAGTAGTCTTTTTCCTTGATTCCTCAAATTCCTCTTGCTCGGCAGATGAGTAATAAATTCTCGAGCTACTTTTTGATCACCTTTCACAACTCCGACTCCAAAATTTGTTGGGAATTTCAAGCATTGATGTACTGTAGAAGGAACTGCTTCGAACTTCTTCAATCCAACTCTTCCCATGATGATGTTGTAGGCTGACTAACCATTCTCATCCATCACAAAAAGCGTATTCTTTCCGTTCGACACACAGGCCAAGTTCCGATGAATATATCCAACTTGATCGTCCCAAGTGGAAAAACTTTCTCGCCAGCAAAACCCAGAAGGGGTCTATGATAAGGCTCCAATTGAGATAATTTCAAATTCAGGCTATCAAAGTATGAATAGTACATGATGTCTGCTGAACTACCATTGTCTACCCACACCCTTGAAATCACCACCTCCTTCATCCTCATTTTGATCACCAAAGGATCGTCATGAGGGTAAAGAACACCTGCCAGGTCGTTTTTTGAAAAACCAATAACTAGCTTCTCTTTGTTTACTTTCCTCGGACGATCATCCTTGGCCAGATTTATTCGCTGAATATATGAACAAGCTTTATCCTCTCCAAGGTAAGCTTTTCTTTCTGCAGTAAGGTCTCCTCCTCCTGCATCTCCTCCTGTAATAACATTACAATCAAAAAACCCAAAACGTATGGAAAATACCTCTCGTTCAGGCTGCCTTGGCTTCTTGGGAAGATCAGGGTCATCATCTGGATCCTCTTCGTAATCCCTCTTCTTTTTATCTTCTGCACGACGAGGAGATCTAGATCTCTCTCTAATTCTATCATCATTCTTCCTCTCGCCCCTACGATCTACATACTTTGACAACTTTCCTCTTCGAATGAGCGTTTCAATCTCGTTCTGGAGGGCTATACAATTTTTGGTCATATGGCCATGATCTTTGTGAAACTCGCAATATTTGGCCTTATTCCTCAGATTAGGATTTGTCCTCAGTTTATCTGGCCACTTGATATCCTCACTATTCTTGATTTCTTCTAAAACATGATTAATACCCATTTTCAATGGAGTATAATTATCGTACTTCTTTAGGACTTCCCATGACGTCCTATTATTCTTGGAGTGCTTGTCACCACCATTACCTTTCTGATCTTTCTTCTTAGATTTGTCGCCCTCCACCTTAGTTTCTTTATCCATATTCTTCTTCGCAGACATAGCCTCCTCGGCATTCATGATTTTGTCTTCTTTTGCCATCAACTCAGACATAGTTTTAGGTGGATCTTTGGCCAAGGTGTAGTACAGCTTGTTAGGCAGCAAACCACTCATCAAAGCAGTGATCGCTGTTTTTTCTTCGTAATCTATGACCTCCAACTTCTCGTTATTGAAACGAGTTATGTAATCTCTAGTACTTTCACCTGATTTTTGTCTAACACTTAGCAAGTGCGCTACTCGCTTTACCGGCTTTGCTCCAAAACAAAAATTGCCGATGAACAACTCAGCTAACTGAATAAAAGTTGAAATCTTACCCCGAGGAAGATTATTGTACCATATCTGTGCAAATCCGATAAGAGTTCCCGAGAATGCTCTACACCTCATCTCGTCGGGGAAGGCATAGATGTCGGCAGCAGCTTGGTATTGTTCTATATGAAGTACAGGATCTGTCTTTCCATCGTACTTGGGGGTTACCACAGGTGCTTTGAATTTCGATGGTGTAGGAAAATCCACAATGGCTTGCACAAAAGGTGTCCCTTGAACAAAAGTTCTCTGTAAGGGGTTTCTTGCCTTAGCCATTTCTCCCAGTCTATCCTCCAACCGCTGAATGGAACCTTTCCATGCTTCATTTCCTTCCTCAGGCCGCTTAGTCCGAGAAATTGATTGCTCTGACGTAGCTTCCTGAGATTTATCTCGACGAGTAGCTGGTCGTGATTGTGCTGATCCTTCTCTCAAACTTGATGGTGGCCGCAAACTTCTCGATGGAGCTCTAGGTGGACTCATATTCCTCCTTGGTCCTAACCGACTGAAAGGAGACACCCTGCTTAATCTTTCTAAAGCGCTAGTTCTTTCCGGAGAGAGAGTGATACGTTGATCTGTATCCGTAGCCTGTATTGATAAAGTTCACCCAGGTTGATAAGAAGAATCATTAGATTCTCCATTGTGATATGACCCAGTACATCTGGATTGCGATTGCCCACGATCACTCCTGTGCCCTGAATAGGTAGCTGCACCGCCTTGAAGAGTTTGAATGAGTTGCCTCATAGATTCTTGCATGGAGGTTTGTCCTTGAGCCAGATTCGTCATAATTCGGGCCAGATCTGGAGATGCAGATGGATTTGGAAGATTTCCAGTATTTCCAGCATTTCGATTACTGGATTCTGGATTATCTGCCATTGATGATAAATGATTTTTTATGAAAAACGATAGTAATAGTCGTTTCCCACAGATGGCGCCAATCTGTTGATGTAAAAAATTAGATCGCTCTAATTATTCAATCACAGATAAATAAATAAGACAAAGATTTTTAAAGTGATTCGGCTAGGAATAAAGCCTACATCCATTGTTATGTTATTGCTGATTGTTTGCAGAATTCTTGATTACAAGTTCTCTCAAGAAATTCCGGTTCCCTTTGAATGAGGATGATACAAGGTATTTATAGCCCATAGGCTGTACATGAAAGTTTCGATACATTAAATGATATACGTGTGAAAGGGTAATACATTTAATGCAGCGTGCGCGTCAAGAATATAAACATTCAATGAATATTTGAATTGTTGATTATCTGGCAGATAATGATACGATCGAGGTGCAGCTCGGACCGCCACAGTTGCTTGTTGCTCAAGAGTTCCTCAGAGCGCTAGAGTACCTCGGAGCGCTAGAGTTCCTCGTTGTATCCTCGTTGCGGAGGGAATCATAGTTAGTCAGGAAATGAACTTCCTCGTTGTTATTGCACCACGTAGATTGACAAATGTTTTCGTATGATTCGTCCACATCCGCATATTAATTTTGGTATCAACATTTACATTGACCTTTCTCATGAGTTTTGTGATTAGACTGAGTTGGAAATTTGTCTTGCCTTGTCTGGTTGCCATTTTATTTCTAAATTTGACAATTTTCTTAAACTGTTTTGACATCAAGGCAATTTGATTATCCAGACTATCTATATCACATTCCTCATCAGAATCATTATTGGGAATACTAAGATCAGGTTTCATCAGCTTAGAGGAGAAACTCAAATTGGAATTAGTCTGTTTCCTACGGGACTGAGTCAATTGTTTCTTGAATTCTAGTTCCATTTCCACAGTTCTCAGTTTACTACTGAGTAATTCAGGAGTGAGATTTTGATCACTCATTTCCTCAATAGCATATCTTTTGTTATCAAATTTTTGTGGCAATGACCTTAGAATTTTTGAGATAATTTCATTTCTATCGTAGGTTATTCCATTAGAGTGCAATTTGGTCACAATATCTGTCAATTTCATGTAAAAGTCATCAAAAGATTCAGAGTCTGACATGATTAAAGGGTTATACTTCTGGACAAGGATCTGTGTTTTGCAGCCTTAACTCTAGTGTCACCTTCATGTGCAGTAATCAGTGTATCCGAAGCTTCCTTAGAACTGGTATAAGATGAGATCCTTTTGAACTCATGTTCATTTATAGACATAAAAATGGCATTCTTTCCTTTGTTATTATTTCGAGAAACTTGCTTCTCTTCTTGAGTGAATTCACTTAATACTTTCTTAATCCTCTTATTACTTCCTTCAGTGTCTGTTTTTGTAGGATAAATATATCCATTTTCAATAATATCCCAGACAACATCTCCCAGGGTTCCTTGTATGAAAGCAACCATCCTTACTTTCGAGTAAGCAAAGTTATTTCCATCAAAGAGAGGGGGTCTGGTCAAGTTACCAAATCTTTCATTTTTCTCGTCTATTGTTTGATTTTAAGAAAACAATTTCAGAAACACAAGATCTTTAAAGAAAATTTCCAAAGCTCTGATACTAATTGAAAAAGATGTTACTTAGCCCGTTTAATACAAGATTAAACTATTAAAGTAACTCTGAACTATTTTTTGAGGAAACTCTTTTCTTTAAATCAAAACAGATTAACACAAGATGTGTTTAATAAAAATATATACAAGATATGTTCAAGATTTTATAAAAGGTTTAGAAAAACAGTTTAAATCAATTAAACTCAGCACACCAACAAGAATGAGAATAGGAGATTTAGAAAGATTAAGTACAAGGAGTTTTTAATGTGGTAAAACCTCACCCAACTGAGGAAACAACCACAGTGACTTCTAAGTCACAAACCAAAAATCCACTAAAATAAAATATACAAGTTACAAACTATTTAACACACATGCACACAAAATAGTTCTATACAAGTTTAGAATATGTACCCACTGGTTTGATTCTAACTTTTCTGCAGGTCTGAAGTTGATGTGACTTTCCCAATTTGCTGACTTCTCCACTTTGTTCCAGTCTTTACGTCGACTCTTGTTAATTCAAGATCTTATGGAGAACACTTATGTGTTGTAGTGTAAGAAGTGTTTGTTAAAGTGATCTAACACATGCAAACACATAAGCACACTTATTTTATACAAACAATCCTATCAAATTATAGAACAAATCTATATGAATTAGGGTTTTCAGTTTCTCTCTTCTTAGAAACAAAAAAAAACTTTATTTAAACTTTCAAATAATCCCGGAATCCAAGGTTACTGTTGATGTAAAAAATTAGATCACTCTAATAATTCAATCACAGATAAATAAATGAGACAAAAGATTTTTAAAGTGGTTCAGCCTTATATGAATGGCCTACGTCCACTGTTGTTTTATTGCTGAGTGTTTGGGAATTCTCGATTACAAGAAATTGCGTTCTGGATCCCAAAATTTGGATTCAGAATCAGGTCCCCCTACAATGAGGATTGTACAACGTATTTATAGTTTTGAGGCTATCATCTGAAGGGTGATACATGAAATGATATACATATGAAAGGGTAATACATTTAATGCCCTTTAAGCGTGTGCGTCTAAATGATAAGCATTTAATGAACCGGTTGAACTGTTGGTTATTCATCAATTAATGCTCTGTTCGAGATGCAGCTTGGACCGCCTAAGCTTTCTAGTATTCAAGAGTTCCTCGGAGAGGTCTGTTCCTCGGAGCGTATGAGTTCCTCGGAGAGATCTGTTCCTCGGAGCGTATGCGTTCCTCGGAGTAACATGGTTCCTCGGAGCGTGTGATTATCTCAGAAGTGCTTGTTGTTACCATGTAGATATCCACGTGTCTTCATATGATTGATCTAAGTCAGCAGATTAAATTTGGTATCAACAGAAGCCCCCAATGTTTCGTAGTTCGAAATTTGAGGAATATGGAACATTCTTTCTCGGAATACGGTAGCTTTTAAATAGTTCTTCCTGATTTTTAGGATCATCTCCCTTGTATTTATTTCTCTATCCCAATTCTTAGAATCATGCTTTTTTGGACTTTTCTGCTCGCTTCGGTTCCCGCGTCACTTTTTGCCTTTTTAGCCGCTGTTGTTCGCTTTGATTCCCGCGTCAATATTTAATGCTTTTTAGCCGTCGGTAACGTAATCATCCTTTTTGTAATCATTATTTCACTAGTTCCCAAGGCAAGGTATTTAAACTTCATAGAGACTCCCATCGTCTTCTATCTTTTCAAATTTTCATCTTCGAGTTTTTCATTGTCTTCTACTCTCTTGTGCGTTCATCTCTTCAGTCGTTCATTTTCAACAGCTTCAGTCTTTTTTCTGTAAGATCCTCTTTCTTCTTCTTCATTTCTTTTAATTCATCATCATGGTTTACCCAGTTGAGTCTCTTGACAAATTTCGATCTGATTTTTCCATTCCCTCTTGGGTTATCTTGGAAGAGCTTTCTGAGCCTTCTAATTATTTCAATTTGGCTGAGGGACATTGGTTCCCCAGTCTCTTTTTTGCTGAGTGTGGATTTTCTTTTCCACCAAATCCTCTATGTTTGGAATTTTGTCAGTACTTTTATGTTGTTCCTACACGAATAGTCCCCAACACATGGAGAATAGTTAATGGGGTGCGTAAATTAAATCAAGTGCATGGAACTTGTATAGGAATTCCAGAAATCATGTACTGCTATAGATGGGCAGTTAATGATAATATTTATTATTTAAAAACTAGGTTTATAAATAGAGCCTTAGCAGTCAATCTCCCTGATGCCAACAGGGATTATTTTGAACATGGGGTTGTTGTAAAAAGTTGGCAACACCGTCCTTTAACCGGAGATGAGGTTTACCAGGGTCCCAAATGCCCTCCTTATGGCAATGGGATATGTTATTTTTATTTTATTTATCTTGCAATCATGTTTGTTTTATGTTTGATAAAATGTGTTACTGATAATAATGTCTGTTTATTTGCAGTTGATAGCAAGAGAAAGTGCCCAAAAGAAACAGATGTCAATCTAAGGCATTTGGGACTTATCTGGGGTCTACATCAAAGGGTTGTTGACGAGCACATTCGATCAGCCTCCTATCTGCTCCAATACAAGAGCTATATAACTTCTTTTACTGCTCGTCCAG
Organism: Sambucus nigra; assembly: GCA_949130495.1. Lineage (NCBI taxonomy): Eukaryota > Viridiplantae > Streptophyta > Magnoliopsida > Dipsacales > Adoxaceae > Sambucus > Sambucus nigra. The sequence continues at coordinate 407,943,456 of OX422214.1, read as the reverse complement.
TGATCAGTGAAACAGAGCCAGTACCACCCTCTGCAAGTTCTTCGCCAGAATCTCATGTTCCGTTGAGCAAAAGGATGAAGAAGAGAACGACTCCTGATCTGTTTGAGAAAACTGCCTCCGGTTCTTGGGAGGTAAAAAGGATTAATATTGATGTCCCAAAGGAGGGGAAAAAGAAGACTGGTGCATCTCCTCTAGCTGCTCCTGCTAAAGTCTCCGAGAAGGTTGCTGATAAGCCCGCAGTGGCTCGAGCAGCTCTGCTGCTCCTGGAAAGGTGATTGTGATATCACCGACCAAGGACTCTTCCTTGGTTGTACCTGTTCCCCCGAGGAGACTGAAGAAGAGCTCCTCGGTCAATTTGGCTGACACCACCATTCAGCCCCCTGCTGCTGGGACTAAGGTTCCCACATCTGTTCCCCCGAGCTCTGACATGAGCTCGGTAAAGTCCTTGACCATTCCCGAGGTGCAAGGTAATGAAGATAACCTTACCCGAGATATGGTTACTTCTTTGGCTGCTCGTCATCGTGCTTTAGTAAGTACCTTTACTTTTAACTTTTCATATTTTCCTTTATTATTTCTCATTTTTGTTTCTAACTTTGCTTTCTCTTTCTGTTTACAGTTGATGAGCTGCCTCAACATAATCCTTAAGAAGGATGAAGCAATCAAAGCTTCTTGCTCCTCGTCCAGTGTGGAGGGAGATCTGGAAGAAGCTACCAAGTCCTTGGAAGAATCTCGCCAGAGGTACGATATTGATAAAGCAGTTTGGGAGAAGAAATTGTCTTCCTTCGAGCAGGAGAAAACTCGGGTTACTGAGGCCTCCAGGGATTTGGAGAGGAAAGTGAATGCCTTGGAGAAGGCTAATAAAGAGCTCGATGTGAAGCTCAAGACTGCTGGGGAATTTGAAAATAAATTCAAGGCTGCCGAGGAGAGGTTGGTCCAACTCCAGGAAATAACTCGGCAGAAGGAGGAAGCTGAACAAAAACTAAAGGCTGCTGATGTTTTGGTGTCCGAGAAGCTTGCCTTGGAGAAGGCCAAAAGGAAAGCTGCCGTGAAGAAGTCCTTCAGCTCTGGCTGGGAAAAAGGTTGGGATAAGGGATGTGCTGCCATGGTCTCTCAAGCGGATTATGACAGTGTAAAGTATTTTAGGAACGGATGGGTTGCTGCCCTTCAGGAATTGAAGGTCGACGAGTCATCCGAGCTTTTCCAGAGACACATCCCTGGTCCCCCTCCCACTCCAGAAGAATTAGAAGAGGACAAAGCTATCTCTGAGGAGTCTTCAATGGTAGTGGGAGAACATGCCCTAACCAGTCAGCATGCTGCCGAGCAAGGAGTTTCTTCTTCCGAACAACAGCTGGTGCTCTCCGAACAAGTCACAGTTCCCTCCGAGAAACCTGCCTCCTCTTCCCAACCTTCCTAGAAGGTTTTGGGAGATAAGGAAAAGGTGTAGTGTTGTTCTGTTTTATATTTCTATTTTTCTTTTTTGTCAAATGTAACCAAGATCTTTGTAACTCTGCACTGTGATCTAATAAAACTTGAGTTTTCTTCCATACGCTTGTCTCTTTTTTATTTGTACTCTGTCTTGATCTTCTTTTTGATGATTGTCTTTTCTTTCTCTGCTAGTTTTTGTCCAGGATGGATCTGCTATCTGCTAATGATATAAAGCTGATGCAGCAATGTAATGAGTATTATAAGGCTGGTCACACAGACCTGAGTACATCAGAAGTTGCCGACATCCTTGGTCATGATGCTTTAGAACAGGCAGTCGAAGCTTATCAATACCTGAAATGTTTACTTTACCGAGATGTGGACAATAATATGGCTTACTATGAGATGATCGAGGATCTTTAATGTACCCTCGAAGACCTTCAGAATCAGTACAAGGAATCAACTGCCCTATTGCATGAGGGGTATGAGAAGAGGTATCAGTAGCTTTCTGCCGAGAAGGGCTACGAGAAGCTCCTTGCTGGGTACGATGTCAGGGAGAGAACCCTAAGGGGTGAAGTTGAAGCATGTAGACAGATTGCCGAGCTGTTGGAGCAAGAGAATAATAATTTGCAGAAAGAGCTAGCACAGTTGAAGTCTGCAGCCTCTTCTTCAACAACTATAATCCAAGTGACTGATGAGGGATTTTCATTTTTAGAGGTTGAGAATGCCAAATTGAGGCAAGAGTTCGACACCTTGAGAAGGTCGGGCCCTTCCACATCTCTTCGGGGACGAGCAAGAGCTCCTCGGGGACGAGGAAGAGAAGCTCGGGTGCTGGTCGAGGAACAGAGGACAACATCTTCTTTAGAGAACCAATCCTTCCAATTAATGGCTAAGAACCAATCTTTGTCTGACATGTCAAACAAAATTAGAGACCTAGAAAAACAGCTCTCTGCAAAGAAATCAGTGTTGGAGACTAATGAGCTTTTCATTAAGAGTCTTCACGAGAAGCTAGATAGGCTAACATATCAATTCCACAAATAACCCAGGGAGTTTTGGATGGCTGGATACAACGAAGCATTATTCCACTTGGACGACCGTATCCAGAATGCCAACAATGAGGGCTACAAGCAAGGATGGCTGAATGCCTTAGGTGTGCCGAAGCTCGAACAATGACACTATCTATGGGACTACCATGATCCTGGGTGCTTGACCTGCCTGTGCCACCATACAACCTGGAGATGGAGTGGATCCCTGCTCGGGCCATTCCACGAAGCTTAATTTCAAAATACCTTGGTGACTATAATTTACATTCTCAAATTGAGGTATCTCGTCCGGAGCATCTTCTAGATCGACCTTCTGTGATGAACGTCAGGATGCTGAAGGATTTGAACTTCATCGATTCTCCTCAGTCTTTCAATGATCCGCCTGCTGGCGAGGAACTTGTATCGAAAGCTGAGGGGAAAAGACCAATAGAATAGGAATTTTTAATGTAACAGTTAGTATACATATGAATGTAACTTTCATTTTATCATCAATGTAACTTGTAATTTGTTTTGAATTTAATGAAAAACTTTCATTCTTGCTTGCAAATCTCAATTTCCATTATCTTGTAGTTATCAAATACTTTACATCTGTGCATATGTATAAGTTAAAAAGATAACTATATTGTGTTGTTAGTATCAGTAATGTTGCTCGATCACTTAATAATAAAGTAATGAGTATAAAAATGTTTAAATTTTTTCCAACCAGCCAAGGTTGTTAAATTGTGCTCTTCGACCAACTACAGTTAGCTGGTTCTTATCCCCGACCAGCCATACTTAGTAGATTTTTCAATATTTTTCATAAAATGTATCCGACTAATCAAAGTCATTAAATTGTGCTCATTAACCAACCATAGTTAGTGTGTTTTTATCCCCGACCAACCATACTTGGTTCATTTTGGAATATTTTCTCCTCGTCGACCAACTATGTTGGTACAGTTTGGAATATTTTCTCCTCGTCGACCAACTATGTTGGTACAATTTGGAATATTTTCTACTCGTCGACCAACTATGTTGGTACAGTTTGGAATATTTTCTTTTCCTAGCCAAACAGGTTGGCATTTTTAGGAATATTTTGTTGAGTAGTCTACCGAGCTTTGCTGAGTAGTGCATAGCACTAGTATTCCCTGAAAAAATTTCAATAAACAGAGAGACTTGCAGAATATTTTTATTTTATTCATACCGATGGAAACTGTGTTACATATACATCACTGATAATACTTGCGCAGATGCTCTGCGTTCCATGCATTCTTAAACTCTTAGCCTTCTAAAGTTGCTATTCGATAAGTCCCTGGCCGAACAACTTCTGTAACTCGGTATGGTCTGTGCCAGTTTGCCTCCAGTTTGTTATGCTTTTGAATTACTTTCTTCAGCACATAATCTCCTTCTTTTAGGTCGCACTTCTTCACCCTCTTGTTGTAGAACAAAGTTGTTCGCTGCTGGTAAGCAACATTTCTAATGGCTACTTCTTCTCTAACTTCCTTGAGCATGTTTAAATCCAGCCTTCTCATTAAATCGCTGACAGGGGAATTGAAATTCAGTACCCTGTGTGTTGGGAGGCCCAACTCGGCAGGTATGACAGCTTCACTTCCAAACGCCAGCATGTATGGTGATTCTCCAGTTGCTACTCGGGGAGTAGTTCTGTAAGCCCAGAGTACTGATTGTAACTCATTGATCCAATTCGCTTTCGTATCATCCAATCTTTTCTTCAAACCGTTCAGCAGCGGTCTGTTTGTCACTTTAGTTTGTCCATTGCTTTTAGGATGGCCTGGTGCTGAATGAACCTTCAATATGTTTGATTGATGACAATAGGCAGCGAACTCCTCGTTATCAAATTGTGTTCCATGGTCTGTGATGAATGCATGAGGAAGACCATATCGGAAAATGATGTTCTTCCAAACAAATTGGTACACCTTCTCGTATGTCATATCAATGAGTGGCTCAGCTTCTACCCATTTAGTAAAATAATCCACTACGACGACGAGGTATTTGAACCTTCCTCGGGTCGTCGGCAGTGGTCCAACTAAATCAATTCCCCACATGGCAAATGGCCAAGGGGAAGTTATGGGTGTCAACAATGCTTGTGGAGTTCTTCGGATGGAGAAAAAGCGTTGGCACTTGTCACATTTCTTGGCATAGGCTATACAATCTGCCCTCATCGTCGTCCAGTAGTATCCCTGCATCATCACCCTTTGTAAAAGTGTCCGACCTGCTACCTGTGCTCCACAAGACCCTTCATGGATCTCTTCAATCAAATATTTCACCTCGGTGGGATGTACACATCTTTGCAAACCTACCATAATTCCTCGTCTATATAAAACACCATTAGTTAGTACATACCGAGCAGCTTTAAACTTCAATTTCTTGGCTGGAAGCTTGTCAGTTGGCAACTCTCCTTCCTCGATATATACCCTGATGGGATCCATCCAAGATGGTCCTAAATCAAGGGTGATAAAATTCATCCTCAGATCTTCATCTATACTCCGACCTGGTAACACTTCAATTGGGATTGTTCGTCGTAGATTGGTACGAGTAGCTGATGCTAGTCGAGCTAGGGCGTCTGCTCTCGTATTCTCCATTCTTGGTATTCTAACCAGCTGAATAGCAGCAAATTCTGATAACAGTTCCTTTGCCTTTGCATGATATCTGATCATTAATTCTCCTCTAACTGCATATACTCCCATTATTTGGTTTACAATCAATTGAGAGTCATTGAAAATCACAACCTGCTGTGCCTCCATAATTTTTGCCAAATTAAGCCCTGCAATTATGGCCTCATATTCAGCCTCATTGTTGGAAGCTTTGAATTGGAAACGCAAAGCGTATTCCATGTCGACCTCCTCTGGAGTGCTTAGAATTATCCCCGCGCCACATCCTACAGTGCAAGATGAGCCATCTACATATAGCCTCCATATAGGTAACTCGTCTTCAAATTTTTGATCAGTCAGAGTTCCTCGGTGAAATATTTGCTGCTTCCTTTCATCCTCCCCGGATTTTTCTCGATCCTCATCGATCATCTTTTCTTGCCCTTTTACCAACCGAGGTTGGTCTGAGCTCGAGTTTAATGATCCTATAACATCCACTTGCCCTCTTACCAACCGGAGTTGGTCTGAGCTAGTGTCTGTCGATCCTGTAACATCCACAGGTTGATCAGCGAGCAACTCTTGTTTCTCGTCCGGAGTCCTCCTAACTATCTCTGCATCACATCCTGTAACATCCACACGTCCTTTTACCAATCGGAATTGGTTTGGGCTTGTGTTTGTTGATCCTGTAACATCCACAGGTTGATCAGCGAGCAACTTTTTCTCCTCGGGGGTATCAGGATAGGTGAACTCCGCTATGAAATCTGCTACAGCCTGCCCTTTTAGTGATGATCTGGGTTCATAAATTATATCATATTCTTCGAGCTCTATTGCCCAGTACATCAATCTCCCTGATTTCTCTGGCTTATGAAGGTCCTGTCTCAATGGCACATCGGTGTATACTACTATAGTATGAGCCTGGAAGTACGACCTCATTCTCCTACTCGCCTCAATCAGCGCCAGTGCCAATTTCTCCAGTCTCGGATATCTGATCTCTATTGCTCAAAAGGCCTTACTTGTGTAGTAAATTGGCTTTTATACTCCATTCTCCACTCTGATCAACGCCGAGATAACTGCATTCTCGGACACTGCAAGGTACAAATATAATTTTTCTCCCATCACCGGCCTGGACAACAGTGGAGGTGCTCCTAAGTATTTCTTCAAGTCTTGAAAGGCCTTCTCACATTCATCATTCCACTCAAAAGTTTTTCTGAGTGTCTTGAAGAATGGGAGACATCTATCAGCTGCTCGTGACATAAATCTGTTAAGTTCTGCTACTCGTCCTGTGAGACTCTGTACTTCCTTCTTCATTGTTGGAGATCGCCGCCTTAATAGAGCTTTGATCTTTTCAGGATTTTCTTCAATGCCTCGTTGATTGACAATGTACCCGAGGAACATGCCTTCTCGTACTCCAAATATGCACTTCGTCGGGTTCAGCTTCATTTGATATTTATCTAGTTGATCAAAAGTTTGACTTAAGTCAACTAGATGATCTGTAGCTTTCTTTCTTTTTGTCAGCATGTCGTCAACATAGACTTCCATATTGCCACTGATTTGTTCAGCAAAGACCTTGTTCATCAGCCTCTGATATGTCGCACCTGCATTTTTTAAACCAAAAGGCATAACATTATAACAATAACTTCCCCTAGGGGTAATGAAAGAAGTACTCTCCCTATCTTCAGGTTTCATTTTGATCTGATTATAACCAGAATAAGGATCCATGAAGCTCAGCAACTCATGTCCCGAGGTAGCATCCACCAGTTGATCAATTCGGGGCAGTGGAAAATGATCTTTTGGGCATGCATTGTTGAGGTCGGTGAAGTCTACACACATCCTCCACTTGTTGTGTTTCTTCTTTACCATCACCACATTGGCTAACCAATCTGGATATTTTACATCTTCAATGAAACAAGCTTTCTGGAGCTTCTCGACTTCCTCCTGTATAGCTTGATTTTTCTCGGGACTGAATACTCTTCTTCTCTGCTTCACAGGCTTGATCTCCTTATTCACATTGAGATCGTGACATAAGAAGTTTGGGTCAATCCCAGGCATATCTTCATGACTCCAGGCAAAAGTTTGTTTTCTGCTTCTAAGGAAAGTTATCAATTCTTGTTTTAGTGAGGCTTCCAATGATGAACCTATTTGAGTAGTTCGTTCAGGGTGTTCGTCGTTCAGAATGATATTTTCAGTAGCTTCCACCACTTGACCTTTCACGAGTTGCGACTCATCCCGAGGATCCAAGGTTTCAATTTCTGCACCTTCATCCACTTGATAAGTAGTAGTCTTTTTCTTTGATTCTTCCAATTCCTCTTGCTCGGCGGATGAATAATTGCACTCCCGAGCTACTTTATAATCACCTTTCATAACTCCTACTCCAAAGTTTGTTGGAAATTTTAGGCATTGATGCACTGTAGATGGTACAGCCTCGAAATTCTTCAACCCTACTCTTCCCATGATGATATTGTACGATGACTGGACATTCTTATCCATCACGAAAAAGCGTATTCTTTCTGTTCGATAAGCAGGCCACGTACCAATGAATATATCCAACTTGATCGTCCCAAGTGGAAACACTTTCTCTCCAGCAAAACCGATGAGGGGTCTGTGGTAAGGCTCCAGTTGAGATAGCTTTAAATTTAAACTATCGAAACACGAGTAGAACATGCCGAGCTACCATTATCGACCAGTACTCTTGAAATCATTACCTCCTTCATTCTCAATTTGATCACTAGTGGGTCGTCATGAGGATATAAAACTCCTATAAGATCATTCTTCGAAAACCCAATGACCAATTTTTCTTTGTTCACCTTTCTCGGGCGATCTTTCTCAGCTAAATTTATTCGCTCAATGTACCAGCAAGCTTGAGCCTCTCCGAGGTAACCTTTTCTTTCTGCAGTAAGGTCTCCTCCTCCTGCATCTCCTCCTGTAATGGCATTACAATCAAATGACACAAAGCGTATTGAAAATACCTCTCGTTCTGGCTGCCTTGGTTTCTTAGGAAGATCGGGGTCATCATCTGGATCATCTTCATGGTTTCTCTTCTTTTTCTCCTTTGCCCGACGAGGAGATCTAGACCTCTCTCTAGTTCGGTCATTATTTTTTCTTTTGCCTCCCCGATCAACATACTTTGCTAGCTTTCCTCGTCGGATGAGTGTTTCAATCTCGTTCTGAAGAGCTATGCAATTTTTGGTCATATGGCCATGATCCTTATGGAACTCGTAATATTTCTCCCTATTCCTCGTGTCAGGGTCTGACTTCATTTTCTTTGGCTAGTTTAACTCCTCGCTGTTCTTAATTTCTTCCAGGACGTGGTTGATATTTTCCTTCAAAGGCGTGTAGTTATCAAATTTCTTCAAGACCTCCCATGACTACCTACTTTTGGAATGTTTGTCACCATCATTATTCTTATGCTCTTTCTTCTTAGCTTTATCACCTTCCCCCTTGGTTTCTTTGGAGTCCATATTCTTCTTCGCAGACATAGCCTCCTCGGCATTCATAATCTTGGACGCTTTTCCCATCAGGTCAGACATGGTTCGAAGTGGGTCTTTGGCCAAAGTGTAGTACAACTTGTTTAGCAGCAATCCACTCATCAAAGCAGTAATCGTCGTCTTCTCCTCATAATCAATGACTTCGAGTTTCTCCTTATTAAAACGAGTTATATAGTCTCTAATACTCTCACCAGCTTTTTGTTTAACACTTAACAAATGTGCTACTCGTTTAACTGGCTTTGCTCCGAAGCAGAAATTCCCAATGAATAACTCGGCCAGTTGAAGAAAAGTTGAAATCTTACCTCGAAGAAGATTATTATACCATATCTGAGCAGATCCGGTTAGAGTTCCCGAGAATTCCCTGCATTTCATCTCGTCTGGGACAACATAGATGTCGGCAGCAGCTTGATATTGCTCTATATGAAGGACAAGGTCATTCTTCCCATCATATTTAGGAGTCACAAGAGGTGCTTTGAACTTTGATGGTGTTGGAAAATCAACAATGTCTTGGACAAAAGGTGTTCCTCTAACAAAGGTTCGTTGTAGAGGGTTCTTAGCCTTAACAATTTCCCCTAATCTATCCTCCAGCCTTTGAATAGATCGTTTCCATGCATCATTCCCTAATTCAGGCCTATTGGTTCGAGCAACTAATCGGGTTGAAGTGGCTTCCTAGGATTTATCTTGACGAGCAGCTGGTCGGTCAACGGTTCCATCTTGACGAGCAACTGGTCGCGACTGGGCAGATCCTTCCCTTAAATCTGATGGTTGTCTAAAGCTCCTCGACGCTGCATTAAGAGGAATTTTGTTCCTCCTAGGGCCTAATCGATCAAAAAGAGAGGCCCTACTTAATCTTTCCAATGCACTGGCCCTTTCTGGGGAGAGGGTGACACGTTGTTCAGTATTTGTGGCTCGCACTGACGAAGTTCGTCCAGGTTGATAAGAAAAATCTTCAGATTCCTCATTGCGATATGAATTAGTACGCCTAGTACGCACAGAAGGCGCACGGATATTTCTTTGAATGTTTCGTGATCCGGAACGGGCTGGCGCATCGCCATGGAGGGTTTAAATGAGTTGTCGCATTGTTTCTTGCATGACGGTCTGGCCCTGAGCCAAATTCGCCATCATTCCAGTCAGATCTGGAATAATTAATGGAGCAGATGGATTTGGAGGGGTTCCAGTGTTTCGATTACTGGATTCAGGTATATCAGCCATTGGTATTGGATTGTTATTAGTGAGAAAACGATATTACCAGTCGTTTCCCACAGACGGCGCCAATCTGTTGATGTAAAAAATTAGATCACTCTAATAATTCAATCACAGATAAATAAATGAGACATAAGATTTTTAAAGTGGTTCAGCCTTATATGAATGGCCTACGTCCACTGTTATTTTATTGCTGAGTGTTTGGGAATTCTCGATTACAAGAAATTGCGTTCTGGATCCAAAAATTTGGATTCAGAATCAGGTCCCGCTACAATGAGGATTGTACAACATATTTATATCCTTGAGGCTATCATCTGAAAGGGTGATACATTAAATGATATACATATGAAAGGGTAATACATTTAATGCCCTTTAAGCGTGTGCGTCTAAATGATAAGCATTTAATGAACCGGTTGAACTATTGGTTATTCATCAATTAATGCTCTGTTCGAGATGCAGCTCGGACCGCCTAAGCTTTCTGGTATTCAAGAGTTCCTCGGAGAGGTCTGTTCCTTGGAGCGTATGAGTTCCTCGGAGAGATCTATTCCTCGGAGCGTATGCGTTCCTCGGAGTAACATGGTTCCTCGGAGCGTGTGATTATCTCGGAAGTGCTTGTTGTTACCATGTAGATATCCACGTGTCTTCATATGATTGATCCAAGTCAGCAGATTAAATTTGGTATCAACAGTTACCTTGATCAAAAGACTGGCAAGGTCTTAAACAATTTCAGGAGTTTTGAAAATGATTTTGAAATTGTAAACCACCAATTACGATTCCAATTAGATCAAAAATCTTGTTTCGTAAGAACTAGAAATAGAAAATAGATTTGTTGATTCTGGAGTTTTGAAAAAAAATTATAGAAAGAATAATCAACAAATACGATTTCTAAAGATGAGAAACTAAAATATGCAGATCTATATGTAATATGACATGCAATAATCAGATCTACTGTGTCTATGAAAGTGAAATAGAGATCTAACATGAAATGTATAATTTGGGAATAAGATCTCAAACTCGAAGGATAAAACTCTTTAAACAACCTTCAAACCCTCACCAACAACACTCTCAAACACACAAGTATGGTGTTTTGTGTAAACTGTTTAGGAGAAATGAGTTTGGGGTTTGAAATGGGTTAGGGTTTATCTCTGGTTTCTCATTTTTCTCTCTCATATCTCTCTCTTCTTTCTCTTTCTCTATTTGGACGAAATATAAAAAGTCTCCAAATGCTGAGACTAAACCTCCTTATATAGTAGGCTTGGAAGGATCGAGAAGGTTGGTGCAAATCTGAAGGCTGAGATTTGGTCTTGGCCTTTTGACTTTGATCCAACGGTTTAACATCAGTGGTGATTTAAACAAGTGTTGATTGGTCTAGAGAGGTTCACAGGGATTAAGAAAAATGCATGCAAAACATTGATAACAATGATCCAAAAGCTGAGATAACACACGAGTTATGTGTCTTGCAACAAACACAAATCTAGCCGGTACAACATGGACATGTGTAGGGCTGAGATGAACTCTCACACGCATATTTAAAAAAAAATTACACACGCACCCTGAAGTCTCAAGCGCATTCGGATTCTACCTAACCAAACATTTAGGCAAATTGTGATAGAATCAATATTTACACAATGACCCCATAAGTTTATAAAACCAATTTTAATTTCTTAAAAAACATTTTAAAATCCCAAAAATTATTAAAAAGAAAGTTAAAGGGGAATTAACTCACACAAGAATTTTATGCAATATATATGTTATGAATGAAATCATAATGTATGTGGATAATTGAGAATATACCTTTAAACAACAATAAGGAGGAATAAAGAGTAGAGTCTAAGGCTCTTTGCAATCTAGGGGATGGGACTCAAAATTTTGTCACAATTTCCAAACTAGATGAGCACTTATGCAATGTAGACTCAAGTGAGTCAAGAGTATAAGGTGCTTCAGCTATTTTTGTTTGCATACATATTTTACATTTCTCACTCAAGTCATTCTCATATCTTGGAATTAAATTTAAATTAACCATGGAATGCATTTTCTTTGTATTAACATGTCCTAAATGACTAGCCATAATGAAAGGCAACCAACAATATAAGCAGAAGAATCATTTTCATTGATGTTGAGCTTAAACACGTCCTCATACAAATAACTTTTGCCTATAAAGGTACCATTTTTAGTCAGAATAAATTTTCCTGACTCAAATACAAGTTTAAATCCAAACTTGTTAAGAAGACTTCCAGAAACTAATTTTTTCTAATATCAGGAACATGAAAGACATTGGTGAGACTAAGGATCTTTTCGAAAGTGAATTCGAGATCCACCGTCTCTTTGCCTTTAACCGCAACAGTTGAAGAATTTTTCATATAAAGAACAACTCCTTCCACAGTTTCATAGGTAGAGAATAAGCTCTTGTCCTTAGATATATGCCTTGTGTCACCATAATCAATCCACTAAGAGTTATCTTCTCCAAGCATATTGGCCTCGGATATTATAGCAGCAAATTTTTGCTTTGTGCGTGATGAGCCTCCTTTTTCTTTTAGTTTTTTGAACTAACGACAATCCTTCTTAAAGTGACCTGGTTTATTGCAATGAAAAAAATTTCCTTTCTTCTTTTTGTTTGATTCAGAATTGTTTGAAAAATTCTTCCGCTTGCTATTCTTTCCATGATTGCCAAATTTTTTCTCCTTTCCTTTTATCACCATATGGACTTTAGAAACAAAATTTTCCCGTTTCTGTTTACCATTTAGAATTTGAGACTCTTGTTCAATTCTTAAATGAGTCTCTAATTCTTCAAGTAAAAGATCTTCCTTTTTGTGCTTGAGTTCTTTCTTATAATCTTTTCACGAAGGAGGAAGTTTTTCAATCATGGCATAAATAACTAAATTATCATCTATATTTAAAAATTTAAGTTTGCAATGATTTAAGATGCGTTGAATGTCATGAAATTTTTATAGCACATGCCTATTATCATGCATTTTAATACTTAAAAACTAACAGATAAGGAACTTCTTACTTGTAGCATCTTTCGTAAGATATTTGGTCTTCAATCTGTCCCATAAGTCTTTTATTGTCCCAACATTTTGGTACAAGTCAAACAAATTATCAGTAAGTGCATTGAGAATATGATCATGACAGAGGTAATCATCGGTCTCCCATTTTGTGCGTTTCCTAGTCTATTCCATGGTTTTTTTTTCTTCTTTGGTTTCTCTTGTGATAATACATACACAATCTTCAATGTTATTAGAAGAAAGTGAACCTTTTTCTGTCAACGCAGAAAATTACCACCATCAAAACGGTCTAACTTGACAAAGCCATATGTTATTTGTCAAAATGATTTGGAAGAGTCTGCCATTTCTACTTACTGTATTTAGATTGTTGGAAAATACGTAGGCAATGGAAGAAATGAAGCTCTTCTATTTATAACAATAATGTTAACTTCAATACAACAATATAAATTTCTGAGCACAACTCTACTGAACTTCAAATTAAATATGAAAACTTCAAGGCGTGATGTCACTTTTCTAAATATAATATTTTTCCCACCAAGATAATTCGGTATACAAACGAGAATCCATAAATCTATACTCAACATAAAATAAAGCCATTGCACTGTCTGCAAATTGTATGTTTGAAGACAACACTTGGATATAGCAACGAAGAATAAATAATCAAGTTCTTATTCTATTTCTCTGCACAAAACAGAATAAGATAATTTTTGTATCTCTTGAAAATTGTAAGTGAGTAATTGCAGGGGTTGGAAAATCTGAAACTAGGTTAATATTAATTATTTCCAATTTCAAGATTGGTAGCCTTTATTTATAGGAAATGAAACATTATGTCTCAAGAGTCATGACTATTGAATTTAACAGTCTTCATCTATTTCAAATGGTGTGACTATTAAATATACCAATAGGTATGACTATTAAATATACCAACATATATGAATATTAAAGACCAACAGGTATGACTATTAAATACCAACAGTCCCAAGCTTTCACACATCAACTTTTACTCACTTATTTTAAAATCTCCAACAGAATATTTACACATGTGAATTAATTATATTGGATGATAGGAATTGAATTATAATAAAGTTCATATTCATAGTATCAATGTCGATATTGAAAATACCTACCTAAGTTGTTTAATACTAGTTAAAACAGTCTAGTAGGCTCCGGAGTGTTTCTTGAAGAAACTCTTTTTAGAAAATAAACCAAATAACACAAGATGTGTTCCTGAAAAGTTATGAACGAATTATTTCGGTTATTAGAGAATAAGTTAAAAAAAACTAGTTTTAGTCAATCACAGTAGTAGATCAGAAGGGATAAGAGAGTAAGTGAGCATGCACAATACACAGGGATTTAACGTGGTAAACCCCACCGAATTGGGGAAACATCCATGACTCCCTCTACGGAGTAAAACAAAAAACACTATAATGAGTTTTAGGTTTACAAACAAGCGGTGAATATTTAAACACGCAAAGCATACCTAATCTAAGTTAAAGAGATATACCAGTTCCTTTGTCGCAACTCCAACTAATTTCAAGGCTCTGATTCTGGTTTCTCCTTTATTAAGCAGTTTGTATCCTCTTTCTCCTTCTTCATGTCGACTCTGATAGTCAAAATCTCTTTACCAGCACACTTTTAAAGTGAAAGTGTGTGATAATATTTGTTCCTAACACATGCATGACCCACACACACTTAATACAAACCATTTCCTACAAATTACAAGATTTTCCTCTAAAATTACATGAAAGGTTTTATAAGATTGAAATTTGGTTTTGATCATGAAAATCCTAATTTTTCTAATCTGACTTTGAACGAATCGTTTTAAAATTAAGATTTTGCAAATCTTATTTATCTACAAAGTTTTTCAAAATGAAAAACTTAGATCTGAAAAAGTATACAAACCCTAATCTCACTTATGTAAATAAAAGAGACTTTGTTGGATAAAACTTTTATAAAAACATTTGAAACTCAAAATCCAACAGAGAAGATGGTTTATAGTTAAAGAAATCAAGCCTAACAATATCTAATCATGACTGTATCACTTTTGTTTAGATCTGGTAGTTTCTATGAAAAGAAATGAGATATAAACTATTGTGACTGTGTTAGACAAGATATAAAGACCATAGAGGATTGATCTCTATGAATCAAGAACCTTTAAACTCACAGGATACTTTTCTAACAAGATTTGGACGGAGTTTTGTTTGGGTTTATCAATTTTCTCTATATTTTTCTTTTCTCTCTTGTTTCTCTCTCTTATATTCTCTTTTCTCTCATACTTTACAAAAGTCTATAAATAAAATGATTAAGGCATCTATTTATACTAGTTTAAGGAAGGATTTGGATCCAAGAGGAAAATCAACGATTAAGATAAATTCGACGATTGGCATTATCAAATCAAGGGTTCTTAATGCAACACAGTTATTAGGACGATGATTGGTCAAAAACGAAGTCACTTGGATCTCTTAGGATAACATGCAGACCATTGATTAGAAAAAATAAACGTTTGAGATTGAATCTTAGGTTTGTGAGTGAGAGATAAAACACAAATCGACTCGTTAATAAGGCAACACGTGTGTGGTTTGGATTGCTTCTCAAACGCGTGTTTTTAGACTTTATAAAACATCAGTTTCACCCACAAAATTCTCTAGTTCTTTTGGATTCTAACCAAAGTATATTTTAGGCAGATTTGAAAATATAAATAAACCCCAAACATTTTAAAACCCTAATTTTAATTTCTTAAAAAATAGTTTTTAAATGTTTAATAAATTCCTAAAAGTTATATAAAAGCATTTTTACCAATATTAACACACACTACTTATGAATGACATGAAATATGCACTATGAAGCCCTAGAGGGTGGAGTGTGGTTGTATACTACCTTTAGGACCATTAGAGGATCATTAAAGTTGATGTAATCTCTGAGGTTCTTTGGTAAAAATAGGATGACTCTAATTTTGTCACTATTTCAAAACTAGATGAGTGCCTATATAATGCAGATTCAAGTGAGTCAAAGATATAGGGTGCTTCAATCTCCCTCTTTGGAAATATGAGACAAAATCTCCTTTGAGTCATCTAGGACTCATAGGGATACAAGAAAAATAAGAAAACCTTATTCCTATAAAAAATTCAATCTGCCCCATATCTTAAAAATGAAGAAGTAAATAACTCAACTATTTATAGGCCATTACCCTATCTATATTCTAATATAAATAAAGGTACGAATTCCTGAAAATAAGATAGCTAAGATCAAGAATTTTAGTTGAAGTGTAAAAAAAATGTCCAAGATGGACTCAAATTTCTCCCCCATTTTGTCTCAAATGATAAAAAAGAAGAAGATATAAGAGAAAAAATTTGTTTCAATCAAAACATAAACATCAACGGGTCATATCACTGATCTCCTACGGAAAATAGCTATAAGAGGCATCTTTTGTCATTTTTCAAACGACCATCCCCTATACCCTCGAAGACCAATTATAAGCATGAGTATGACGAAGGATATATTATAAATGATAGATAATTATTCAAGAACGAGCATGCCAATAGATTTTCTTAGAGATTTAAACCTTAAATTATCTAGAGGTTTTGTGAACAAATCTGCTGATTGAAGTTCTGTGGGCATATAGTTCATTTCCAATTCCTTAGATTCTACTAGCTCACGTATAAAGTGATGTCATACTTTGATGTGTTTTGTGTGCGAGTATTGAACCAGATTTTTGGAAATATTAATAACACTCTGATTATCGCAATAGAGATAAAACTTATTTTCTATTATGTCATAATCGTTTAACATCTTCTTTATGCACATTAATTGATCACAGCAGCTCCCTACGATGATATATTCAGATTCTACAATGGAAAGAGATGTACAATTATATTTCTAACTAGACCAATCAACCAAGTTATTTCCTATATAATAGCAACCGCTAGACGTGCTTTTTTTGTCATTGGAACAACCCGCCCCATCTACGTCTGTATAGCCTACAATAGTACTAGATGTGTCCTTTGTATTCCATATTCCTAAGTCCAAAGTCCCTTTAACATATTTAATAATGCGTTTGACGCATTGAAGGTGACTTTCCTTAGGATTTCTTTGATAGCGTGAAAAAACACAAACTGCGTACATAATGTCTGGACGCGAGGCTGTAAGGTCACTCACCATAATGGCTATTTTTCAACTAATAGATTATTTAATTTGTAAGTGTTTATAACACTTATAAAATTTATAACGGTTTCGGGCACTTACAAAGATTATAAGTGCTCAAAACCTTAATAAAATTTGTGATTTTATTAGTGCCAAGCCTAAAAGTGTTACAGTCTCCCAAAAAAGTGTTGAGAGACAATTTATATCAATCATTATTTCCCTCCTAAAAGTTTTCCTCTCCCCGTCTCCAAACTTTTCCCTCACTCGTTTACTAAAATCACACAAAAAATGCACCAAAATCTTCCTTGCAACCACAATCGAAGACTCCAAAATCGCAAAACCTTCGATTTAGGGATTCTATGGTATGGATTTGTTTCTTCCGATATTGTTTCTCTATTTTTGATATTGTTCTCTGATATTCTCTATTTCCGATTTAGGGCTTTGTTATGTATAGATGTTTTGATGTGCGATGTGTGATGTCTAGATGTTTTGATATTCTATATTGTTCTCTGATAATGTTGTTTTGATGTACGATGTTTGTGTTTTTTCATTTTTCACTTCTTCTTCAATAACAAACCCATAACTAAATCTCTGATTTTAATTTTTTTTTTCAATCTGCAGAGAAACCACAGATTGGTCTCAATTACAAACAAATATAACACCCAATCTCTCTCTTCTCTTTCTCTCTCTCTCTCTCTCTCTCTCTCTATATATATATATATATATATATATATATATATATATATATGTTAGACAGACTGTAGGTTGAGTTCGCTAGGAGGATGCTTAGTATTAGCAGGGAATCTAGTGTAACTCAATCGTGTGAACAAGAAGATGTTTTAGAAGTTCTTAAGAGACAATGAAGGTGACAAATACATATACATATTACATAGTCATGTTTTTTCTCTTGCTTTTTATTTTGGTTTTATTTGTTTCTCTTTCCGTTTTTAGCTGTATCTAATCATTTTGTTTATGGTTTTACAAACCAATACACACTGAAGAAATTATTATTGTGAGATTAAATTATTTGAAAAAATTATATTTTATCTATTATGTGCGTGTCTCTCTCTATATATAAAATATTGGATAGGGTGAAAATTATATAAAAATACAGGTTAGAAATATTTAAAGTCTTTTTAGTGCAATCACTTTATTGTATGAGAAAATTTTGTCTGTAAACCATAAGAATGGACTATCTGTAAACCATGAATGGACTATATGTTTCATTTTAGTTAATTTTAATCTAGGCAGACTTGTCTTGCCATCAAGTCAACCTTGCAACTTGTTGTGTTTCGAGGTACTAAACTTTCCCGAATAACTCAAAATTATTGTTGAATTTTGAGTTTAATTTCACCTTAATTAATGCTTTCTTATTATAAGGTAGGTATTTGACTGTGCAGTTGTGTATGGTTAATCATCAAGCTTTTAGAGTTTCTTATATCAGTTTTGTTGATAGGAACGATGTCAGGACCGTTGGATCGTTTCACGCGGCTTGTGAGTTCGGTAGTTTTGTTTTGACTACTTAAATTTAATGTTGTTAATTTTCATTTTGTAGTCAATCTACTGAGCTTACGTTTACATATGTTAAACTATGGTTTACTATACGCGTCTCTATATTGATTATTGGGCATGGTCTGAGTTTCTGTAAAATGACATTTCTTCATAATGGTCCTATATTGAAACTCACCCCCAACTCCCTCTTTGATCCTCCACCCACTTCTTTTTTTTTTAAGTATACACCTCCTTCTCATCATACCTATTGTGTTAAATCCAATGTTACTTGGACTGTGGATCGTATTGGTGCATGGTAAGGATACAAATACATAGTACGTATTGTGCTTGGTACTCGGTGCATTGGGGTATGCTTAACTAAGACACAATTTTGTCTTGAGCTTCACTTGAACTGTTATTTTGGTCATATGTGTACCCTGTAAATTGCATGTGTATTTATAGAGTACATACAAATGCACATCTACTAATTTTTTATTTATTAAAATATTACACCTAGTATTAGAGTACTAATTTTTTCATATATCCGTCATATCGTATCCTACAACAAATTTAAAAACACAAGTGTCCTTAAAATATGTCTCCAAACCATGACTTATCTTGTACTTATAAGATAAGTACAAGTAGAAAATTTAATGAAAAAATCAAAGCTTTTACCCATAAGGTATATCTTGTACCTTATCGGTTTAATTGTTCATATGCTTTGATTACCTTTATTCACCCTGGTGTGTCATATACTTGGAGTTTCATATCTTAAAGAAAGTTTTTTACTTGATTAGGTATATCACGTCTTTATGAGTGATAATATGGTTTGGTGTATCATTCCTTTAATTTAGTCTTAATTGACCTGAGGCTTGATATTATTTATTCGTTTCTATAGAGTATGTGGTGTAATTTTTACTTTGATATTGAAATTGAAATTTCATATATGTTGATATCATGTTTTTACATTTGGGATATTATACTTTAGTCTTTTGATACTTATTTACATTTGCTTCACATCTGCAAAAGTTATTTTGCAAATGTATCGAATGATATATTTTCCCTTTTAATTGTAATTAGTTTAAAGTCATGGCCATTTTAATCTATATATTTATCTTTTATTCCCTTCTTTTTTTGTTTGCTAGGCTTGATGTTTACATTCATGACTATTTGTTGAAAAGAAAATTACATGCTTCTGCTGAGGCTTTCATGACTAAAGGGAAGGTTGCTACAGACCTAGTAGGTAATGTTCTCAGCTGATTATATGATGGCTTGGTTCTAGTTTGTGTTTTATAGTAGGTTTTATTTAGTTATAAGTATCTTTGAAAGCTATGAACAAGCTTTGTCAGATGGGCACTTTTCTCTTAAATTGTTGTTCATACAACCTTCTATGTTGCGATATTATCTCTCATCACTGGTATTGAATTAGCTGTTATGCTGGTTGTAACAATATATGTATTAAATGTGTCTAGTCTTCAGTTGTTGCTTGTTTAATCTCCTAAAAGTTTTAGCCTCTTTGGGACTTACAAGATGGTTAAACTATCTACATTGGTTATATAACATATCATATAGATATTATCATATTTAAAAGTTTAAGCCTCCTTCAGAATGTTTGATTTGGATAAATATTCCTAACTCAAAAACCCCAAACTGATTCTGGTAGTGAAATCTAAAAATTATATGCACTTGGAATGCAGATTCTATGAAGGAAATTTATGCTCAGATTGTTCTTGGATATGCACTTTTTAAGGATGGAAGAAACACTAAAGTATATTATCCCTTGGAAGAATTTCATTCATATGTGTCGGGGAGAAGCTTCAAAAATGGACGTTTCATACAGAGGATGAGACTGGGTGGAGAATGGACTTGAGCATGATTCTCCTAGGAAACTTGAAAAGTATGTCGTTGAGAGACTTTCCCTATCTTGTGGTATAGCTAGAGCTAGTTCAAAAGAATTCAACCCTGATGCACCAATCACAATTGAAGATATCTATGGTGGGACCTTAAATAAAACCTCCAGTGTAGATTCTGATGAGCTTTCCCACAGAAATTGTCCATTTCATTGGCCTGATGAAACCAATAGTGAAGATCAGCATAAAGCAATCCCAGTTTTGAACTCTACTGAGACTCAAGAGGATACTGATTTGGAACTAAATAGAAAATTCAAGGAAGCTGAGGAGCGGGCTGTCTTTTTATCGAAAGCGCTTTCCCAGGACAGTTTTCCTCAAGATGGTGTGTTCAGTGAATTAGGATTGATTAAAACAATTATAAACTTAACAGGGGAGAAGATTAAAATGGTTGTTGAGGTGTCAACGGTCCTGCAAGATCGAATCGCTGAGAGGTCTTCTGACCCAGAAGAACTTAGGCTAGCAAAGGCTGAACTTGACTCACGGACCTGGAGGCTGGAGAGAGATAAGGATGAGTTACAGTTGTCATTGGAGGAGTTAGAAGATAAAAAAATGGTCTCTCATGCTCAAAAAATACTAGACAGAATATCAAAGTCTTCGCGAGAGGGTAAGAGAGCTCACGGAGCAGAATGTTTTGCTCCAAAGGGATGTATCCTCTATTAGTGAGAGGGAAATGGATAGTAGAAGCAAGATTACGTATTCATAGAAACTTCTGAAGGACCTTAATGCAAGAGTGAAAGAAGCTAGGGATGAGAACCAAAATCTACCATAAATTCTTTCTGAGTTACATGAAAGTTATGGAGCCACAGAAGAAGATCAGGAGTGCCTTCGAAGGAATTACGAGGAAAATGAGAAAGAGTGCAAGAAGTTGTACAAATCTATTACTCGATTGCAAAGGGCCTACAGTGAATAAGAGATGACAATTGATGGATTACGTGAAGGACTTAGTGAGGAAGTTAGGAAGAAGATTTCACCCGAAAACTTTGATAACCAACTGGGGAAGTTGCAAATGGAGCAATTGAGGTTGACTGGAGTTGAACAAGCTTTAAGGAAGGAGGCATAAACTTACAAGCATGAAGTAGATTCTCTTCGGCATGAGAATATAAACCTTTTACATCATTCAAAAGTCAATGGAAAGGAGGGAAGATCAACTTTTAAGTTAGAACAGGAACCGTGGGATCGTGTCTGTTGCTTGCAAAATCAAGGGCTGTCTTTCCTTAATGAGAGCACCCAACTTAGTTTTAACCTACTAAAATACATCAAAGTAAAAGTGAGCCGAACTTTAGAGACTAAGCAGGGTATTGAAGTCACGAATAATGGTTTAGATGGGCAATTTGTTGTTGAATCGGATATAAAACTTCTGAGTTTCAAACAGGGATCTGAAAACCTAACCAGGAGTTTATGATATATATCTGTGGTGCTACAAAAGAAGTCCAATTTTGAATCTCCATCACATAGCTTGGGAGATGGGTCTAGCCAACTGAATGATCAAAGCTCAGAGGACATAATACGCTCAGAGTTTAAGGCAGAAACTTTAATAACGAGTTTATTACGAGAAAAACTGCATTCCAAAGAGCTGGACTTAGAGCAACTTCAAGCTGAATTGGTAGTAGCTGCTAGAGGAAATGATATTCTCAGATGTGAAGTGCAAAATGAAATTAATTCCCTTTCATTTGTCACCCACAAGACGAAAGACTTTGAAATTCAGATGATCAAGAAGGATGAGAACATAAATCGGCTTCAAAATGACCTGTAAGAATGTACCAAGGACTTGTCTATTATGAGGGGAATACTAGCGAAAGTATTCAAGGAGAGAGATTATATATGGGAGGAGGTGAAATAATACAGTGAGAAGACCATGTTGTTGAATTCTAAAGTTGATGTACTAAAGAAGAGGATAGAGGCCCTCGATGAGGACATACTCCTTAAAGAAGGTCAGATCACTATTTTGAAAGACTCCCTAGCCAAACCTTTTGATCTTCTCGTGAGTCCAGATTCTACCCGAGAACTCATGCAAGTATGATATATATGAGAATTTTGATTTTTGGTTTTCTCAATGTTAATACTTTTATGCTTTTGGGATTGTGTTTCTCTGTTAGTTTCTATACCTTGATTTTAATCTATGCTTATTATAGTTTCTCATTGTTGAAAAAAAAAAGAATTTCCTTTACTCAGATGTGTTGGTTATGTTTTTCCTAATATGTTTTGCTTGTATACTATGCATGTTTATGATCAATTTCCAAGTTTCACTGTCTTTTGTTCCATTTCTTTGGAGACAATTCGTTACCCTCTTTTTATAATGAATCTACTGCAACATATTCAATACATACCTCCAGCATCCTATGTGTAGTACATATAAGTATGATTATTTTAATTTTATCCAATTCAATGAACCCTTATTTATTAACCTCATTTTCATATTGTACATATCAAGAAATAGTCAGTTTGTCAAGAAAACTTGTAGAGAAGAGGTAATTCATTGTACATATTGGAAATTATAGACAAGCAGCTGGAAGCAAAGGTTAAATAAATGATCTTAGAAGGAGAGGATCAAAAGAATCTCGAGCCATTCCAGAACCCGAAGCCAATGCCAAACTAGCCCTGTCTATGCATGTTATATTTATCACTTCACGAGCGGCAAACCCTTTTGCATTTGTTGTCCATCTGCTTATTTTTTCTCATCATTTAAAGTTTGCTACAACATTATGTGATCATGACAATCTCTAAATTGTGACATTAAATGAAAAAATTAGGAACTAGAATCAATTTTAATCTAAACTTCGGGGGCCAAAGTCAAATGTCCCTATTATGAAGCGTGGACATTTTCGGTCCCTGGATCTGGTAGGTTGGGTTGTATTGTAATTTATGCTTTTTATCTACAATTATAAACTAATTTAGACTTTATCCTTATTTATGACCCGTCACTTATAGTGTATATTACAAAGGACAAATGGTTTGAATTTTGAAATATGTTTTCATTTTGATATGTTGCTTATAAATTTCATTGATTTATTTAGATTTACCATGACCTATGACTTCAGTTTTGGAACCTTATTAAGCTTTTAGCACCTCCATCTGTTACTCCTTATGTGCTTGTAGGTGGCTTGCTTAGATATGTAATGTATGATTGCACCCATTACTATTTGCATCACGGGAAGCCATGTAAAGGAGTTTCTCACAATCTAAAGGTATTTATTTACTGCAAAGTATTGCTTCTTTGTTTTTTTTTTATTAAAGGCGATATTAATTAATATATTTGTACCTCTCTGTTTTAGGCATCCGTATTTATTGATTTACAAGAGCACTTCTTGTTTAGCAAGGCACCACAGTGAAAATAAATATATGAATACAGACCCTTCATTTTCCAAACTAACTATGATGCAATATAAAGGATTATAACTGGAGGTGTAGAGAAGAGTTTTCGTATAAAAGGGTGCTGGACATATTTAGACAATACTTTATGCATAGGACACTACTGATGAGTTGTTGCTCACATGGTACGACTAACCATCGAGGTCATGAGATTCAAACCTCACTATGGCCAATTTTACACCTCTTTAGGCCTTGATTAAAATGGGGAAGGCTAACCCCAAGTTCTGTAGCCCGTCTTTCTTTATTTAAGAAGAAAATAACTCTAGTTGGGAATTATTTCCTACCTGGGAGTTGATTTAGGTTGAGGTTATGATTTTATATGTGAACTAACTAAATATTTATTCTTGGCATTGGTTTATCATTTTTTTGTTCCTTTTCCAAAAACCAATGTGCAGTCATCATTGTACACAATTGTAGTGTAATTTTCTATACTAGTTTTTTATTAGTAACATAAATTAATAAGTTATTTATTGTACTAGTTTTGATTTGCTGATTTTGTTTTAATGCCTTTTTTGTAGTTGTCATGGGGAGTTGTGAGTGGTTCTACAAGGGTCGATTGGGTCGTACAAGAAGACCGATAAACGAATATAACTTAAAATGAGAGACACGGTGGTGGTAGAATTAATAGAGATGACATTGGACAATGATGACGTTACTGAAATGACATGTTTTTGTTTTTGTTTGTGTTTTTTATTTAATGTAACGTTAATAAGTTTTGATTATGTTATTTAGTGCATTTTATAAGTATTTAGTAATAATGATTATTATTACATTGATGAATTTGTAGTAGAAATGCAAAGTTTTTATTTTTGTCAAGAATTTTCTTCTATTGTTTGTTGTATTCCACTTCTTTTTATCAATTTGAGGATGGTGACATTTGGTGGATATTTTTTTTAATATTTTAATTTATGTAAGTGTTCATAACACTTACAAAAGGAACATTTTTTTTCCTTACATATTAATATTTGTGTGTGTTAAACCGTTACAAAAAAACTATATATTTTCATTTGCAAGTGTTTATAACCATTGTAAATTAAAAATGCTTGCAGAATTTCGCAAGTGTTCTGAGCACTGGAAAATGAAAATTTTGCAAGTGTTTAAAACACTTACAAAAGTTTAATTTGCAAGTGTCCAGAACACTTGCAATTTTTTTTTTAACGGTTATAAGCAACGGACATGTGTTCCCAATAAACACTTACAAATGATGTTTGCAACGGTTTTGAACACTTGAAATTTTTTTGCAACGCGCCAATTTGTAAGTGTTTTAAACACTTGCAAATGCCATTTGTAAGTGTTTAAAACACTTACAAATCGCCTGTTTTGGTGTAGTGGGTATAACAGGCTACCGATCATGCTTGTGTAAAGGGTAGGGTCTATAGGTGTACCATGTTCATATTTAGAGAGTTTAATAGATGTACTCATGGATAACCTAGCATATTTGGCATTCTCTAATCCAAATTTCTTTACTAACTCTATAATGTATTTAGATTGCGATATAAATAATCCATCAGACTTTTGTTTGACTTGAGGTCCTAAAAAGTATTGAAGTTCTCCCATTAAGGACATTTAGAACTCCCCATGCATAATATCTGAAAATATTTTTAACTTCAGATGGGGAGGTAGAGCCAAAAATTATATTGCCTACATAATAATTTTTTTTGGCAAATAGCGTTTGATCGTTCCCACCATGTCGAAAACCTTTTTCGAGAAGAATGGTCGACAGACATTTAAACCAAGCCCTGGGGGATTGTTTTAAACCATATAGAGCTTTCTTTAGATGATAGACGTGGTTTGGATAATGTGTATCAATGAACTCTTTAGGTTGTTCTACATATGTCTCCTCAGTTAGTATACCATTAAGGAAGGCATACTTTACATCCATTTGGTAAAGAATAAATTTTAAGTGACAGGCTATTGCTAAGAGAAGATGAACATATTCGATATGAGTTAAGGGGGAAAATGTTTCTTCGAAGTCTATTCCTTTGATTTGAGAATATCCCTGGGCCACAAGTCTAGCCTTGTTTCCACCTATCATCCCTGTTTCGTCAGTTTTATTTTTAAAGATCCATCTAGTGCCAATAACCTGTTTATTTTATGGCCTAGGAAGAAGATAACATACGTAATGTGTTTTAAATTGGATGAGATCTTCTTGTATAATACCTATCCAAAAAGAATCATTTAATGCTTCATTCACATTCTCTGGCTTAACCAAGGAAATAAAGCATGCGAAGTGAGCTGTACTACATAACTGTGATCTTGTTCTAACCGGCTCATTAGGGTTACCGAACACATTATCTAAGGTATGATCCTTAGAAACCCAGTTGGGTTCTTCAGGATTATCAGTTTGTAAGGAATCCGCTATTTCAGGAGAGTGAAGGTTAAAACTATTTTTTGACTCATTCATTATAGTTGGGTCTAAATTCTTTTTCTTAACATTGGAGTCACTAACTATCACATTGATAGACTCCATCATAGCTTTAGTACGAAAATTATAGATATGGTAAGCTCTACTATTAGGGGAATATCCTAAAAAGATGATTTTATCACCTCAGGTTTCGAATTTAGACAGATGTTCTTTGTCTTTGCATATGTAACAAATATTGCCAAAGGTTGTAAAATATTCTAGGTTAGGTTTTTTCCCATACCAAAGTTCGTTAGGATTATGTTTGGTATTCTTCCTAAGGTAGACTCTATTTATAATGTGACATGCAGTCCTAACAGATTCAACCTAAAAATATTTGGGGAGGTTCTTGGCATGAATCATTACCCTGGACATTTCCTAAATGGTACAATTCTTATGCTCAGCTATCCCATTTTGTCGAGGTATTTTAGGGTAGTAACTTCTTGTTGGTATCCATTACCCTCACAATACTCGGTTACACCTAGATTTTTAAACTCACCTCCTCGTTCGCTATGGATTCGGTTCAATTGGGAGTCTTTTTCGTTTTCAATACGTAATAAAATTTTCAATTTTTTTTTGAAAGTATCAGTTTTTTATTTAAGAAAGGCTGCCAAAGTAAAGCGAGTGAAATCATCAACCATAACTAATATATAACTATTTCCACATAGTCTTAGATTTCTAGAGGGACCCTTGAGGTTCACATGGATGAGTTCTGAAGGTTTCGAGGTTAGAATATCTTTAACCTTTTTATGAGCAGATTTAACAATATTTCCTTCTTGGCACAAACAATATTAGAAATAGGATTTAGTTTGGGCAAACCTCTAACTATTTATTGAGTAGATAATTTGCTAAGATTATCATAGTTTAAGTGACCCAATCTATTTTTCCATATTTCACTAACATCCATTCTGACAATATCACAAGTCTCTGTACCAGAATTAACTGTATAAAAATTATCTGGAGTACGTAAACAAGTCATAATACATTCTCCATTCTCATTAAGGATTTTGCAATTTATTTTTGAGAATGTGATAGTATGATTAGAATCGCAAAACTGTGATATACTAAGTAAATTATCATCTAGACATTTTACTAACATAACGCTTTTGAGAACAGGTAATCCTTTTTTCTGGAAGTGTCCCTTTACCTATGATCTGTGCTGATACTCCATCTCCGAACAAAACTTTTCCTCCTAAGAAGGTAGTTCTGTTGGTTAGTTTAGTATCATCCACGGTCATATGTTTGGAACAACCCAAGTCTAAATATCATCTAGATGAAGTGTGTTCATCTTTTAAAGCGCTAATAACAATATTACACTTCAATTGGGGTATTAGTTCATCTTCATATCCCAAATTGCTCTGGTTTTAAAATATTTGCGCAACTTAGCTCGAACATTATAAAATTTGCGAACATTAGATTTTTCTTCCAAAGTTTTGCGCGCCTCTTTTTGAATTTTGTCAAATTTTTGAGCATTTGGTTTAGTGATGAATCTATGATTCGTTCTCTTGGACTTTCTTATAGTATTAGATTATTTCTTCCTATTACGATAGTTAGAGTTCTTATCAGGTTGTCTAGGAAGGATGTAGTTATTTTTGTTCTGCCTACAGTAGTTAAAACTAAGATAAACAGGTGATTAAAAGAAAGGTTTATATAAACGCTTTTGAAAACATTCCTCAAAAGTGTGCCCATTGAAATCACAGTACGAGTAATAGAGATGTCTCATTGGTTTCTTAACATTTTGAAGACTGTCAAAGATGGGTTTATCTATTTGTTGTACTCTAGCCTTATTTTTGGAAGGTACGGGCTTAAAATAAGATTCTAATTGTCTTATAGGAGGATAGACATATCTAGCCTTGTGATTAACATTAAGCTCATAATTACTTGCCTCACCAATGTCTATACCTTTTAGTTTTTTATCGAATTCATGTTTCAAATTCTAAAAGCCTAGACCAGTTTCATGAGGCCTTTTGCCTCCAGGCACAAAATTTATAGTTTCAAGTTTTTTAGTCTGTGTGTTAGTGTCGGGGCAAAAGCCTATGCCAGTTCTATCCTCAAAATTAGTTTTACTTTCTGCAACAAAGCCTTCAAAACAATTAGAGTTATTTTCAAATTTAGCAAACTTTTTGAAGACTGTGGAAGCCTTTTCTTTTGATTGTTCCACATCTAACAAGGTGGCCTTGTATTTCTTTTCCAGAGTTTCATTCAATTCATAAAGTTCTTTTATTTTGACAGTAAAATCCTTATTTTGAGTTTGATGGGATAGACATTGATTAGTGTAGTCTTCAACATTCTGTTTGACCATTTGGCTTAGGGCTTCTAATTTCTCAATAAGATCCTTAATATTTATTTCTAGCTTAGCACTTTTCTTGAGAGTTTTAGTGTAGAATGTGTGAATGCCCAAGAGGTTGTCATCGTTAGAGTCACTAAGTGTGGTGTGTGATGTGTCTGCTAGCGTTTTAGTTTTAGGACTCACGCACACGTTTAATTTGTCATTAACTCATTCCATTTGACTCACACACATGACATTTAAACTACTAACATATTCTATATGAATAGCATTCTCAAGACACAAAGTAGACAATCCAGTGGGTAAAATATCATTCAACATAGTAGGATTGGATATTCTATTATTAGGGGTCAACATGAGTTACGGGATTATCACTAGTGTACTCAATTTTGGCAAAAAATGACATATAAGGGTCAAATGAATTAAATGATTCAGGCTCATCATTATCTAAATCTCTTGAATCATTCCAAGTCTTGCATGCATTAGCCTTATTGTTTTTGTCATTCTTATTCAAATTAACTCTACACTGACTGACCATGTGTCCTAATTTCCCACAACTAAATCATTCAACATTTTAAAGGTATTTGTTAGGTCTGTTATGGTTCTCAGTGTGGTGTTTGTCATTCCTTTTCTCATGAGGTCTATTATTAGAGAACTTTGAATAAGCAGGCTTGACTTGTCTACTAGCAACATTGTTTCTAAATTTTAGGATCTTCTTAAATTGTTTAGATATCAAGTTAATCTAATTATCCAAAATTTCTAAGTTATATAGCTCATCAGAATCCATCTCTATATCAAGGGGAATAAACTCAGGTTTGGCCACTTTGGACTGGAATATAAGATTAGAACTGGAATGTTTCTTTTTGGTGTTAGATAATTGTGTCCTTAATTCTAATACCATTTCCACTATTATAGTTTGGTACTAAGGAGTTCAGGTGGTAATTTGGTGTCATCCATCACCTTAATAGCATAGCGCTTGTTATCAAACTTTGGTGGAAGTGACTTTAGGATTATAGAAATAATTTCTTTTATGCCATACATAATTCCTTTTGCATGTAATTTTGTCACAATATCAATTAGCCTAATGTAAAGGTCATCAAGTAACTCAGTCTCATTCATGATAAATGTGTTGTACTATTGATTTAACATTTGGGTCTTAGCAGTTTTAACACGTGTGTCACCTTCATGGGCACTGACCAACGTGTCCCAAGCTTCTTTAGAAGTAGGATATAAAGATATTCTCTTAAATTCTTGTTCATTTATGGACATAAATATTCCATTATTGCCTTTGTTATTATTAAGGGAGGCCTATTTTTCTTCTTTAGTGTACTCATTGAGCAATTTCCTTATTCTTTCATTATTACCTTCTACTACTGGTTTAGTAGGATAAGCAAAACCATTTTCTATAGAGTTCCAAACATCATCTCCTAAAGTTTCTTGGATGAAGGATGTCATCCTTACTTTCCACTAAAGGAAGTTAGTCCCATCGAAGAGGGGAGGCATGGACAGGTTCCTTAATCTCTCAAATTTCTTGTGCATAAGTTTGTTTTGAAAAACAATTTCAAAAACATAGGATCAAAAAGATATTTGTAAAACTGGAAACTTTGCTCTGATACTAATTGAAAATACCTACCTAAGTTGTTTAATACTAGTTAAAACAGTCTAGTAGGCTCTGAACTGTTACTTAAAGAAACTCTTTTTAGAAAACAAACCAAATAACACAAGATGTGATCTTGAAAAGTTATTAACGAATTATTTCAGTTATTAGAGAGTAAGTTTTAAAAAAAAACTATTTTTAGTTAATCACAGTAGTAGATCAGAAGGGGTGAGAGAGTAAGTGAGCATGCATAGTAAATAAGGATTTAA
Source organism: Sambucus nigra (assembly GCA_949130495.1). Lineage (NCBI taxonomy): Eukaryota > Viridiplantae > Streptophyta > Magnoliopsida > Dipsacales > Adoxaceae > Sambucus > Sambucus nigra. The sequence continues at coordinate 407,913,252 of OX422214.1, read as the reverse complement.
CATGGTAAAACCCTACCCAATTGGGGAAACATCCACGACTCCCTCTATAGAGTAAAAAAAATTACACTAGAATGAGTATTAGGTTTACAAACAAGCAACAAATATTTAAACGCACAAAGCAGACCTAATCTAAGTTAAATAGATATACCAACTCCTTTTGGAAACTCCAACTGATTTCAAGGCTCTGATTATGGGTTTTCATTCGTTAAGCAAGTTGTATCCTCTTTCTCCTTCTTTACATTGACTCTAATAGTTAAGATCTCTTTACCAACACACTTTTAAAGTGAAAAGTGTGTGACAGTTTTTGTGAGTGTTTATGCCTAACACATGAATGACTCATACACACTTAATATAAGACATTTCTTACAAACTATAAGATTTTTTTATAAAATGACTTACAAGGTTTTCAAGACTGAGATTTGGTTTTGATCTTAAAAACCCTAATTTTTCAGATCTGACTTTGAACGAATCTTTTTAAAACTAAGATTCTACAAATCTTATTTATCTATAAAGTTTTTCAAAATGAAAAACTTGGATATAAAAAATAATGCAAACCCTAATATCAGCTATGTAAATGAAAGAGACTTTGTTGGATAAAACATTTATAAAAACGTTTGAAACTCAAAATCCAATAGAAAAGATGATTTATAGTTAAAGAAATCAAGCCTAATAAGATCTAATCGTAACTGTATCACTTTTTTCAGATCTTTTAATTTTTATGAAAAAAACGAGATCTAAATTGTTTTGACCGTTTTAGACAAGAGATAAAGACTAGAGATGATTGATCTTTATGAATCACGAACCCTTAAACTTACAGGATACTTTTCTAAAAAGATTTGGACGGAGTTTTGTTTTGGTTTATCAATTTTCTCTCTGTTTTTCTTTTCTCTCACTTTTCTCTCTTTTTTCCCTCTTATATTCTCTGTTCTCTCAGACTGTCCAAAATTCTCTAATTGAAATAACGAAGACATCTATTTATTCTAGTCTAAAGAAGGGTCTGGAACCAAGAGGCAAATAACCGGTTGAGATAAATTTGATGATTGGCATTTTCAAATCAAGGGTCCTTAACGCACCATAGTTATTAGGACGATGATTGGTGAAAAATGAAGTCACTTTGATAACACAAAGACCGTTGATTGGAAAAAATAGACGTTCCAGATTGAATATTAGATTTGTGAGTGAGAGAAAACAAAAATCGACTCGTTAATAAGGCAACACGTATGTTGTTTGGATTGCTTCTCAGACACGTGTTTTTAGACTTTAGAAAAAATCATTTTCACCCATAAAAGTCTATAGCACTTTCGAATTCTACCCAAGGTAGATTTTAGGCAGATTTGAAAATATAAAATCAACCCCAAACATTTTAAAACCCCAATTTTAATTTCTTAAAAAATAGTTTTTAAATGTTTAAAAAATTTCTAAAAATTATAGAAAATGATTTTTACCAATATTAACACAGACTACTTATAAATGACATGAAATATGCACTATGTAGCCCTAGAGTGTGTAGTGTGTTGGTATACTACCTTTAGGACCATTAGAGGATCATTGTAGTTGATGTAGTCTTTAAGATTCTTTGGTAAAAATAGGATGACTATAATGTTGTCACTATTCCCGAACTAGATGAGCGTCTATATAATGAAGACTCAAGTGAGTCAAAGATATAAGGTGCGTCAGATATGTGTAGAGACCCCAACCTCAATGTATGGTGAGGAAAGACTTTAAACCCCTAATGTTGAATATAGGCCTCGTAAATATTTGTGGTAGTCCATTTGTTTCTGACTCGCCGGGGAAAGGCTTTCTTTCCCCTTTTATTTCTTAATTAATTTTGAAAAAAACATGTATATTATCTAAAATTAATAAGGGTAAACTATTTGTGTTCGGGTTTTAAGCCAATGTGAAATTTTGTAAATTAATATCTATATTGTGATTTGTTATCATGTGTGGATATTGTCGTTAATAAAACAAGAACTATATAAACTAGATATGAGGCTTAACACTATAAATATCTTTTCACATTCCATTTAAATATGATTCCACACTGATAACACAAAAAAGACATTACATATTTTTTAAACAATATTCCACACTAAGAAAAAATATGAGTTTGTTTAGAAGCACTTACCAAAAAAATTGTAGTAAATGCTTTAGGTGAGAACTCCTTGATTTACTGCACGACTTGTAAGATTTGTTCTAAATTCTAACCATTTGGGGAGAAACTCTGTAAATTTATCCACGTTGTATTATTGATATAATCATTTGAAAATTGCTAAACAAAAATTAAGCGAAGAGTTTTATTGGACTTGAGATAGAGAACTCGTATAGAGAGGCGAGAAGAGAAGAAGTTCAGGGTTACTATACTGACTTCAATGTGAAATTTAAATGTATTTGGGTCTTGACTAAGAGTATTAAAAAATATGTATGACCTTCCTTTTATAACATAATATCCTTTTGCTGTGGGAATTTCTCTAGAGTCTGATCCAAACGATAGTACTTTAGAACACACGGTAATACTTCACGGAGTAAATAAAATATGTTCATAATTATTTTACACGTACACGTAGTCCAATTTCCTATGATTAATATCACCAATTAATTATTTAAAACACATGGTGCAAAAATCACATCACATGAAAAATTTAATTACCGTCTAAATTATGCATTTATCATTACCATATTGCATAAGTAATAATTAACCCCATTTATTAATATATTTCTAAATTAATAAATAAAAAAGGCACAAAAATACTAGGTATTTCAGGAGTCTTGAGAGTTTATTTTATGTGTTTTGGGAGGTCGACGGATTTTCCACATGAACTGTGAAAATTAAAAGTAGTTGAAATTTAAGGTGTCCAGACAGGGTCGTTGTTGTTCTCCTAAGTAGGTCTTCCTATAATATAGTTTTTGTGCATTTTTATCACGAATTTTCCTATTCCTTGATTCTTGTTTCACTTTACAAGGATTAGTGGACATGTTTTAAGGCTTCCTGATGGTATACCATTTTTATCAAAATTTTTTTGCTTTTTATTCCCCACTTTGGCGTTGATTGGCTTGAACCATTTGGTCATATACCTAGGGAGTCCCATATTAAGGGTGAGAGAGAGAGAGAGAATATGTGTGTGTGCAGGCAGAAAAGGTTGGGGAAAATTATTGATTATTTTGACTTTTTAAACCACATATTGACTAGCGACAATTTTTCAAGCCCTGTGCTAGTTTTCTTAATCTCATTAATAAATTGGTAAATTGTGTTCCACTTTCCCTTCAATCTCCCTATAAGTTCGTTCACTTGGTCTATCCCCTTGTGCCCCCAATAATCCTATTGAATGGTTATATAAGCGGGAGGTTAATTATATGGCAAAATGATTGGTTATATCAAGGTCCCTATTCAATTGCCATATCGATGAGGATGAGTTAGTTAAAACTCCACATGAATGTGAAGTTTGTCATTATGAATATTTCTTATAAGTCGTGCTTGGTATTTGATAGAGAAGTCAATTAGAGATATTTGATAAAATTTCTTCGGTGTGAATTAGAATGAGGAAGCATAAAATAAAGAAGTTAGCACAACAACAACAACATGGAAAATATGGGAGTTTCAATTATTTCTCTCTCTAATCTATTATTTTCAAATGGGAAAAAGTAATACAATGAAGGCCTCAATAGCTATTTATACTAAGAGGCATAAAAAGGGAAAATAAAGAATAAATGCTAAAAAAAGGCTATATCCCTATGCTCCTGCATCATCCCCCACTGAAAGGATTCCATATCAGAGGAATACTAGTGAATGGAGTTAGGATTAACATGCTGTAATGTTGCCTTAGTAATCCAAAAGTCTTTAGCAGCAAGGCAGCCAACCCTACGAACCAAATAGCACGTGTAATCACCCGAGGCAGAGGAGATAAAAGTGGAGTCAAGTATTCCCTCGATACGATCAACATGAAAATGGACGGAATGAACCGGGGAAGAGGAAAGGGAGGAGGATGGATACCCCAAAAACGAGAGAGGTCTGCCACATTAAAGGTACGATGCATGCAAAACTCCGGAGAATGATTAGCCTCATAGGCGTTTGACCCCCAAGTGCGAACAATAAGAAACGACCCAAAATAATGCATAAGTAGCTTGTTGACTTTGCCAACACGCCTTTATTTCTGGAGGTACACCATGACCAAGTCACCGGGCTAGTAGGAAATGAAGCAGCGACGGGCATACGCCACCTCTTTGTAAGAGGTGTAAATAGACTAGAGGCGAGATCGGATAACTTCCTGTGTGGAAGTCAAATGGGCTGAAAACTCCACGAAAGGGCATGTAGGAACTGTCGGTGGGAGCTCGATAAGGTCAATAGGTATAGAGGGGGAGTGTACTAACATAATCTAGAAAGGAAAGAAATTGGTAGAGAGGTTGACTGCATTGTTGAAACCAAATTCAGCCTGATCAGTCACCAGATCCCACATCCGGGGGTGCTCGGACATCAAATAACGAAAAAGATCGTCCACACTCTGATTGACCACCTCTCTCTAGCCGTATATTTGGGATGAAAGGCAGTGGAAAACTGGAGCTCCATGCATAGTAAGTGCCATAATGTCCGCCAGAAATGTTCGGTAAAGTGACCATCTCAATCAAAAATAATGTCACGGGGGATGCCGTGCGATCGGATAGTCTCGCGAAAGTATAAGGTTGCAACATAAGAAGGGTCAATCATGTGAGAACATAGAATGTAATGCGACATCTTGGAGAATCTGTCAATGAACATTAAAAAAGAATCATGCCCACTGGAGGTGCAGGAAGGCCCATAATGAAATCCATCGAAATGTCCTACCATGGGCGCTCGGGTATCGACAAAGGAGTGTACAATCCCGTATTAGAGTTTTTTCCCTTGGTTGTCAGACACGTATAACAACGACCGATGAAGGAACTAGTATTCCATCTCATGGTGGGCCAATAAAGTTGGTCTCGTAACAAAGCATTGGTACGGGCTTACCCCACGTGACCTGCTAATCCACCTCCATAAACGTCCAAAATAACCTTATCTCGCAAGGATAAAGATGGAATACACAAGGCTGTCCCTAGGTACAGAAACCCATCCTATAATACACACTCGCTCGATGGGACATTGCCTTGCTGGCAAGCAGAATTATTGGGCCCTAACTCCACATCGATCGGGTAGATGTCGCAAATCTCATCGAACCCAAAAACCTGACTTCGTAAGGAGAATAATGCATGAGCATGTCGACTAAGTTCATCTTCTACCATGTTCTTCTTTTCGAGCTTGTACTGAAGGTGGAAGGTATAACGGTGAAGGTACGCTATCCACTTAGCGAGGCGATCGCTAACACGTCACTGGCTATAGAGAAATCGTATAAGGCCTCATGGTCTGATTTGATCACGAACTCCCTGTGTAGAAGGTAGGGTGACCAAAACTTCAAGACTTTCATAACTGCGTAGAACTCCAAATCATATGTAGAGTAGTGTAGGGACACTCCCATTAATTTCTGGCTCAAAAATGCGATGGGCTTCCCATTTTGACTCAAGACACTGCCCACCCCCGTCTTGCAAGCATTATAAGATAGCTCAAACAACTAATCAATGTTTGGCAAGGCAAGGATAAGAGAAGTCATCATCAAATCCTTGATATGTGTGAAGGATTGATCAGCCTCCTTAGTCCACCTAAACTCTTCCGTCAAAGAAGTTCCCATCAAATTCATGAGTGGAGCCATGACAGTACTGAACCCTTCTATAAAACACTGATAGAACCCCGCGAGTCCATGAAAACTACGAACCTGAGTCACCGAAGTGGGTGTGGGACAATCCACGATCGCCTGAATCTTAGCATCTCCCACTCGAACACCATCTCCTGATACTACATATCCTAAAAAAGTCACAGATGGAACTATAAAAGCACATTTTTTCAACGTGAGGAAAAAGTTCTCGGCTCATAAAACCTCCAGAACCCGAGTCACATGTCGCAAGTGCTCCTCCTCTAAACGGATATAAATCAAGATATCATCAAAATACACCACAATGAACTTGGCCAAGAATGACCGCAAAATCTGAGTTATCACCCGCATAAATGTAGATGGGGCATTGGAGAGACTAAAAGGCATCACATTCCACTCATAAAGGCCCTCCTTGGTCTTAAAGGCTATCTTTCATTCGTTACCCAACCTCATACATATTTGGTGGTACCCACTCTTCAAGTCTAACTTGTAAAATATCGTTTCTCTGTGGAGTTGGTCCAACATATCCTCGAGATGAGGAATTGGGAATCGATACTTCACCGTGATTTTCTTAATGGCACATCCATCTATGCAGATACGCCAACTCTCATATTTCTTGGGAGCTATAAGCGCCTGAACCGCACAGGGAGACATGCTCTCTCGAATATACCCATTGACACATAAATCGGTGACTTATCTCGGTAGCTCCGTATGCTCTATCAGGGACATGAGATAGTGGGGAAGGTTGGGGAGCTGCGCTCCAGGAATGAAGTTAATCCCATGTAGAATTTCTCGAAGGGGAGAAAGATCGCCCGGGGGAGTGCGCACATCATAATAAGAATCGAGTAAACTATGAACACATGGATGAACAAATGCCTCAGGATTGGTGATGGGACTAATACGGGCATAGCACATCCCTGTCTCTACGGCCTCAGTAGCTAACTCTTCATGGGAAACAAATAGGGCTGAGGGTCGAATCATCGTAAACGGTCGCATGGGTCGAAGAAGAAAATTTTTCCATCCATGTGTAAAAGAGTAAGTATTGGCTCGACCATCATGTATGATACTATGGTCAAATTGCCATGGCCTCTCCAAAAGCAAATGGTATACCGTTATGTCAACCACGGTGCAAAGAATCTCGTAATGATAATCCCAAATAGAGAAAACCAATCAACACTGTCAAGTTATCAATGGTTTAGTAAATAACTCCGTGGGAATCTTCAGTTTATATACCATCTCTTGTACAATCAAGTTATCAATGGCTCCTCCATCTATAATTATCGTGCACAACCTATCCTTCGTGGTGCAACGAGTAAAAAAATGCTTTCTCGAATCTAAGAATTGTCACTAGGAGGAGATGATTGGACATCCACTGAGGTCGTAATCATAAGGTTATGAGTATAAGCGATAGAGACATCGGCGAAACTCATTTGAGAATGGCAAAAAGAGTCAAGTTGGCGACAAATGGATTTTATAGTAGCTAAAGGTGTATTGAGTGGGATGGGTAGGATGCCGAAGGAGGCACATCCTTTGTATAAAACAATTAGGTGTTTTAGGAGGCATATGGGTTAGGGTTTCATAGGAAGGAAGTAAAGAGGATTTGGATTTGAATTTGTGTTGGGAAATTTGATTAGGGTTGGAATTGGGTTCAATCTTGGGTGTAATTTCTAAATTGGAGTCTTCCATTGGGGTTTTAGTTGATTTGGATATAAACGGAGGATGAATTATGGTAGTCGACACACCCCGACATGGTTTTCCTCTTATTTTTTGATCAAAATCTTCTTTAATAACTCCTAGGGCTTCGGCACACTGTAGAGAAGTTGCTGAGGTCTCGGTTTGAGTCATCAGGCTGGAGTCTTAGGCTATCATAGGTAGATTGAGGCAGGATAATGTCTCTGAGGGGTCTCCGACTGATTTTCGATGGTTAGGAAGGCTGGATACAGGCTCGTTGGGCTCGATTGGGACGTATGGCAGTAGATGGAGATTTTCGATGGGTTTTGGCGGGGGTATTAGTAGCCATAGGAGAAATTAGGGTTTTTATTTGGGTATTAGGGTTTAGAAATTCATTCGGGTGCATCCACTTTGTGTCCTAATCTTAAATAATCATGGATGATCCAAGGACAAATCACGTTCTGATTCCCATTTAGTGTGAATTAGAATGCAGAAGGTTAAAATAAATAAGTTAACAACACAACAACAAAAAAAAAAATAACAACAACAACAACATGGAAAATATAGGAGTTTTAATTTTCTCTCTCTCTAATCTCTTAATCTCAAATGGGCAAAATTAATACAATGAGGGTCTCAGTAGCTATTTATACTAGGAGGCATAAAAAAGGTAAAATAAAGAATAAATTCTAAAAGACGGCTATATCCCTATGCTACTGCATCATTCTTACTTGCCTCCTTTCAACTTATCCCAAGCTCTTAGACAACTTACTGTAATATGTGGTTTGATTTCAAAATCTATTTTGTGATAGGGAGCCTTAAGAATTATCAAACTCCAAACTATCTGAGAGTGCACTTTTTGTTCAACTGGAGAAACAAATTTAATTAAATCCAATTTTTAAATATCCAGATTTAAACACACACTAAAGTCATGCATCTAAAAGTGACTGATTATAGATTCAATATATTCACATTAAGCAAGGATCAATCACACACAACAAATTAGGAAAAATCTCCCAAAAGGGCAAAACCTTTTTATTTCAATTTGGTTTGTAAACACTTACATACATAAAGAAATACAGTTTGACAAGCGAAGACCCTTAGACATCGGATCCTTATTGTCAACAAGAGCTCCCTTAAGACGCTCCAAGTTTAGCAGTATAGCGAACCCTCTTCTCAACACAAGATGCTCCATGAATAAGTATAACTGGGTTTGGAACTATTCACACATATGATTATGAGTGTTTGTGAATCTCAAAGTGTTTGTATTTAAAACATATAAAGACTTGACGCATTAGGTCAATAAAGTGTTCCGAAATTTATAGAAGCGAACAAAATCTAACGCGTCGGATTTTTCTGAGCCCGTAGGATTAGATCGAAAAGGATCATCGGATCTGTTTATTCTCTTAAATTTGACAGAGATTGATAAGCCATTGAACCGGTTCATTTTTGAGTTATACGGGATCGGTCCGGTGCCAAATTATGCAGAGTTTCAAATGCCATCGAGTCGGTTCGATTTCAAGAAAAATCAGATTGGTCTAGTCTTCCAATCTTTTCAGAATCCTGTATACCATAACATGATGAAGACCACTACGAAAAATGTTGACGGCGATGACCATGACACATGATGTTGATGAAGATGGGTTCATGAAATAGTGCCTAATTCGGATTAAGGCCATCAAAATATGATCGTGTTGAGACGAGCCAATTGTAGCGGTATACGACATATATTCTAGAATCTAGGATAAATCTGAAACTCCTAGATACTAACCCGGACATTTATAAAACATGTCCTTACACTATCCATTGCATATATATTTCTTCGGGGATATGGTGAACCATTGCCAACTAAACCAAAAAATTCTACTTTTACCTACTTCCCTTATTCTAACTATGATTAGACGCATTTATTCTTGTTTATTCGGTTGAAAGGTTGAGAGTATGATGATAAAAATGACCTTAGTGTCAACATCTTCGCCATATATATTACTTTATTGGAGACCAGCATGTGAGAGCCTTCATCTTATTGTACACAATAATTTTCTATGTTCCTAATTCTAAATTATGTTAATCATTAACATATGTTTGTATGTTCTAAGTAGAGTTATTCTTTTCATTAACATTCATATCTGACCAAAGAGATGCAATGGTAAATATTACACTCTCCCATTCCAATGATTGCAATGAGATTTATTATATTGTAGGCTCACATATTTTATCTTCATAACTAGGAAAAAGGAAATGAGGGAGATAGATATGTCGTCCCATTCCTTATTGATTGTTAGGAAGGCATGATACTTAATCCATTCCAAATGGTTTATTTCTCAGATACTCTAGATATATTGATTTGGACTTTTATTTCATCTTTATATCCCCTTAAAGTTAGTGTAAAATGTCTGATGAGTGAATATTCATTTTTAGTAATTGAATAATCATTTTTTAATAAGTGAATTAGTGGAAATGGCCTAAAAAAGGTAAGCATTGAGAAGAGATGCCGTTAAGAAATATCGTCGATGGGATGATCACAAGGGTCTTAGTTGTTACAAGTGTTGGTGTTCCATTACCCAACCAAGGGATTGAACTTATGAGCTATGGGTGAAGATAAACCAAATAATGGTAAACCCTTGCGATAACCCATATTTTCCATATTTAACGCTAGTAATATTAATTATGAAGAATATGAATGTCAAACTAGTAACTACCACTCGTAACGTGTAAAAGACATGTAGGATAGGGACTTTTTAAAGAAACCTTACTAGTTAGTCCCAAAAGTCATGTAGAGACTTTATTTAGGCACAAATAATAATTAGTCTTGATTGGTTAAAGAGGTGGCTGTTGGCACAACAAATCCCTTAAACAACCTCATTTTTTTACAGCTTTGTCACGATCAAAGATCTTGACAAAAGACACGCATTTTTTTTTATTACGGTCTTCGACTATGACATGGACACGATAAAGATTCTTCTCTCAATAAAGGACCGTGACAAGACCATGACACTTCTAACTGCAACAAAACCCAAAATAAAATCCTTTTTCATCCATCCTTTGTCTTTTCTCTCTTCTTTCTCTTCCATCCGGATCTTTTTCTGTTATAGGTAAAAAACTTTTGTTTTCCTCACTTTCTAAGGTATGTGTGTGTGTGCGTATATATATATATATATATAGTTAGACTCTCCAACATACCTCATTAAACATACCTATAAACATAACTATTTTTTTAAATAATAAAAGAAATAATGTTGAGTTGTTATTTTTTATATGAGTTCATGATATTTCAGTGTGCCCCTATAAAAATATTCAGCTAAAAACAATGTGTTTTGTTATTTTTATAAAATACGTAAAAAAAAAAACTAATAGTTTTAAATGGTAAAAACTGTCAATTTTTTACCTATTTTTTTAAAAATAACAAAAAATATTATTTTAAGTTGATTTTTTATAGAGGTACACTGAAATGTCATGAACCCATATAAAAAATATCATCTCAAAATTATTTTTTTTACTATTTTAAAAAATGGGTATGTTTATAGGTATGTTTTTATGGGATATGTTAGAGAGACTCTCTCTCTCTCTCTCTCTCTCTCTCTCTCTATATATATATATATATATATATATATATATATATATATATATATATATATATATATATATATAGTGAGAGTCTCCTCTACATACCAATATTTTAATTGAGTAATTTTTTTTTTCAGTTGAATTTTTTTATCTGATGTTTAAACATTTCAATAGACCCATATAAAAAAAAAACTCAAAATAACGTTTTTTGCTATTTTAAAAAATCGGTCAAACTTTCGCAGCTTTTAAAGCACTTTAAAAGCTTCAAAAGTTTGACCGATTTTTTAAAAATAATACAAAAAAGTTTTTTGTCCTGATTTTTTTATATGACTCCCCCGAAATGTTTAAATACCACATAAAAAATCTTAACTCAAAATCATTTATAAAATGGGTCTGCCCCGACGGTATACACCGTTGATATGTACCGTTTGGTATGTACATGACCCTGACTCTCTCTCTGTATATGTACAATAAAGCTATTGTGCGAAATCGTTTGCATTTTAAGAGTGTGAATCAGACATTTTTTCACCTTGCAGTGAGCCCAGAAAAGAGAGGGAGAGTGTGTGTCTACAATTCATCAAATAATTTATAGGCTCACCGACAGGTGACATATGTTCGATCCGTATTGGAGATTTTTAAAATAAGTGAGTAAAACCTTGTCCTACATTGAAAGTGTGTGGAGAAAAGTTGGAAACATACCCAATAAAAAAGGGAGAGTGTCCCACAATGGAAAATGTGCAAAGCTAAGAGATACCCACTAAGCTATAAAAAGAGTGGGCAACCTTTTGTCCCACATTGGTAAAATATAAAGAAAGTGTGTACTTAATAAGTACAAATGGAAGATGACGAGTTACTTCATCTAGCCTTTAAGAGGGCTATTCAAGAGAGCTCCAATACGGTGCGAAGCACGATACACAAGAGCACGCGCGTACGCATGCGTGTGCGGGACAGTGAGCTGTAGATGCGCTAGTGGTACACTTTGTACTTCGCATGCCACGTGTCTACAGTGGTAGCGGGTTGTCGGGATTCATCTGGGTTGTATTGCGGTAGCTTGGGTGAGGTAACTTTTTTGGTGGTCCGGGTAAAACCGGTTCAGTTTAATTATACTTGTTCGAAAATGGCTTAAGACTGTTGTTAATTAACAGTCATACCATTTCAGAATTAATTAAGACTGTTAATTCAACAGTCATGACTCTTGAAGACATAGCCTTTCACTATCTATGAATAAAAGTTACCTAATTCGAAATTGCACATTATTATTCAGATTAATCCATTTACAAATTTTCGAAACTCCCAACAATTATTCACTTACATTTTCAGGAGATACAAAAATATCTTATTCAGTTTTGTGCAGAGAACTAGAATAAGAACTTGAAGTTGTCTGTTCTTCGCTGTTGCATCCAAGGGCTGTCTTCAAATATACAATTTGTAGATAGTTCAATTGCTTCATTGCATCTTGAGTATGGATTTGTCGATTCCTGTTTGTATACCAAATCTTCTTGGGGGGGGGGGGGGGGGGGGCAAATACTATACCTAGGAAAGTGACATCACGCCTTGAAGTTTCCAAAATTTATTTGATGTTTAACAAAATTGTATTCAAGAAGTTTTATTGTATTGAAGTTGACAGAATTATTATAATTAGAAGAGTTTCATTTCTGCCTTTTCACACATATTATCCAACAATCTAAATATACTATTTCAAAAATGGCAGACTCTTCCAAATTACTTCGACAAATAACAGAAGGCTTTGTCAAGTTGGACCGTTTTAATGATGGTTATTTTCTGCATTGGCAGAAAAAGGTTCAATTTATTTTAATAACATTGAAGATTGTGTACGTCTTTTCACAATCAAAACCAAATGAAGAAGATAAAACCGTGGAACATACTAGGCAATGCACAAAATGGGAAACCGATGATTATCTCTGTCGTGGTCACATTCTCAATGCATTTGCTGATAATTTGTTAGACTTATACCAAAATGTTGGGACATCAAAAAATTTATGGGACATATTAGAGTCCAAACATCTTACGGAAGATGCTACAAGTAGTAAGTTCCTTATCAGTCAATTTTTAAGCTTTAAAATGCATGATAATAGGCCCGTGCTCGAACAATTTCATGACATCCAACACATCTTAAATCATTGCAAACTTAAAAATTTAAATATGAATGATAATGTAATTATTTCTGCCATAATTGAAAAACGTCCTCCTTCATGGAAAGATTATAAGAAAGAACTTAAGCACAAAACTGAAGATCTTTCACTTGAAGAATTAGAAACTCATTTAAGAATTGAACAAGAGTCTAGAATTCTAGATGGTAAAGAGGAACACGATAATTATGCTTCTAAGGTCCATATGGTGGAGGAAGGAAATGAGCAAAAATTTGGCAATTATGGAAAGAATAACAAGCGGAAGAATTTTTCAAACAATTCTAAAGAAAATAAAAAGAAGAAAGGAAATTATTTTCATTGTAATAAACCAGGTCACTTCAAGAAGGATTGTCGTGAGTTCAAAAAATGAAATAAAAATGAGGGTCATCAGACATAAAGAAAAAATTTGCTGCTATGATATCGGAGGCTAATATGCTTGGAGAAGATAACTCTTGGTGGATTGATTCTAGTGCCATAAGGCATGTATGTAAGGACAAGAGTTTGTTTTCTTCCTATGAAACCGTGGAAGGAGATGTTCTCTATATGGGGAATTCTTCAACTGCTACGGTTAAAGGGAAAGGGACAGTGGATCTCTAATTCACTTACGGAAAGATCCTTAGTCTCACCAATGTTTTTCATGTTCCCGATGTTAGGAAAAAATTAGTTTTCGGAAGTCTTCTTAACAAATTTGGCTTTAATCGTTTCTTTGAGTCAGAAAAACTTATCTTGACTAATAGTGGTACATTTGTAGGCAAAGGTTATTTGTATGAGGGCATATTTAAGCTCAATATCAATGAAAAAGGTTCTTCTTCTTATATCGTTGATTGTCTTTCATTATGGCATAGTCGTTTAGGACATGTTAATACAAAGAAAATGCATTTCATGGTTAATTTATATTTGATTCCTAAATATGAGAATGATATGAATGAAAAGTGTAAAATATGCATGCAAACAAAAATAACAAGATTGCCTTTTCCAAAAATCGAAAAACTACATCTTTGTTGCAATTAGTACATAGTGATGTTTCTGATTTGCATGGAACACCTACTAGAGGTGGTAGTAAATATTTTGCTACATTAATCAACGACTTTTAAAAATATTGTTACGTATATCTTTTAAACTCTAAAGATGATGTGCTTAATAGATTTAAGATATATAAAAATGAAGCTGAAAATCAATGTGATACTAAAATCAAATGTCTTAGATCTGATAGAGGTGGTGAATATCACTTTCCTCAATTTTGTGAAGATATGGGTATTATACATGAAGTTATTGCACCTTATAAACCACAACAAAATGGAGTAACAGAAAAAATAGGACAATAACTGAAATGGTTAACGCTATGCTTTCTTATTCTGGTTTAAGTAAAGAGTTTTGGGGAGAAGCAATTTTAACTGCATACCATATTCTGAATAAGATACATGTTAAAGATAATAAGAAAACTCCTTACGAATTATGGAAGAATAGAAAACAAAATTTAGGTTATCTTAAAGTTTGGAGTTGTAGATATATTGTAAGACTACTTGAAACTAAGAGAAATAAATTATGAAGCAAAGGCGTTGAGTGTATTTTCATAGGCTATGCACAACATAGTAAAGCCTATAGATTGTTGGTTAGTGAACCTAATGATTCTGTTATGGTAAGTAGAATAATTGAATCGAGAGATGCATTTTTTTATGAACAAAGGTTTTCTTCTATTTCTAGAATAAATAATGAAAAATAAGTAAACACTCCTTCCCAATTACCTGAAACTCCACCAGTAGAAAAGAAGAGATTATAAAAAGTAAAAGGCCTAGAAAAGAAAAGAGCTTTGGTCCTGATTTTGTAGTCTATCTTTTTGAAAGAACTAGAAACACAACTTGTAATCATTTTTCTTTGACTCTTAGTATCGAAATAGACCAACAAACTTATAACAAGGCAATTAAGTCAGTAGATTCAACATTTTGGAAAGAAGCTATAAATGATTAAATGGATTCAATTTTGGGAAATAAAACTTGAAAGTTAGTAGAGTTACCTCCAGGATCTAAACCCATTAAGTGTAGATGGATTTTTAAAAAGAAAATTAAAATAGATGGAACAATAGATAAATTCAAGGCTAGATTGGTTGCTAAAGGTTTTACACAAAAAGAGGGAATTGATTATTTTGATACCTATGCAGTAGTTGCTAGAACATCTACTATTAGATTTTTGATTGCCTTAGCATCCATATATAATTTTGAAATTCATCAAATGGATGTGAAAACTGCATTTTTAAATGGTGACTTAGAAGAAAAAATTTACATGGAACAACCTGAAGGGTTTGTTATGACTGGACAAGAACATAAAGTATGTAAACTTATTAAGTCCTTATATGGCCTAAAACAAGCACCTAAACAATGGCATGAAAAATTTGATAAAGTAATTATTTCTTATGGTTTTAAAATTCATGAATCTGATAAGTGTGTTTATAGTAAATTTTCTAATGGTAAAGGTGTGATCATTTGTTTATATGTAGATAACATGTTAATTCTTGGTACTGACTTAGAAAGCATCAATAATAAAAAGAGTTTTCTGTGTTCTAAATTTGAAATGAAAGATATGGGTGTAGCTGATGTCATATTAGGAATGAGAATAGTAAATAAAGATAAAAATATAATTCTCACTCAATCTCATTATGCTAAGAAAGTTTTAAAGAAATTTAATCAGTTTGATTGCACACATGTTAGTACACCTTTTGAGCCACAACTAAAGATGATCCCTAATACTTATATAGCTATTTCACAATTGCAATATGCGTGAGTAATTGAATGTATGCCATGACATATACTCGACCTGATATTGCATATGTTGTTGGTAAATTAAGTAGATATACTAGTAATCCAAGGTTATTGCATTGGCATGCTGTTAATAGAATATTAAAATATTTAAAAGGAACAATGGAATATGGTATACACTATAGTGGATATACTTCAGTATTATAAGGTTTTTTTATGCCAGTTGAATAACTGAGTGGGAGGATCATTCCTCAACAAGTGGATGGATTTTCACTCTTAGTGGAGGAGCTGTTTCTTAGGATAAAAGAAACAGACTTGTATTGCTGACTCTACAATGGCACCTGAGTTTGTAGCATTAGTTGCAACTAGTAAAGAGGCAAAATGGTTAAGGAATTTATTGATTGAAATTCCAGTTTGGCCAAAACTAATGCCTCCAATATCTATACATTGTGATAGTGAGTCTACACTTTATAGAGCTTATAATAAAGTGTACAATGGAAAATCTAGACATATTGGCATGAGACATAGTTATATCAGACAAATGATTACAAATAATGTAAATATAATGGATTACGCAAAATCAAGTCAAAATTTAGTTGATCCATTTACAAAAGGTCTTGCAAGAGGACTGGTGTCTAAGACATCATTGGGGATGGGACTAAAGCCCATTAACATTAATCGCTCTTAATGGAAACTCAACTTGATACTTGACATATTCAAGTATAAAGTTAAATGATTAAAGTAAATCATACGACGTGATTGTAAGCACTACAAAATCAAATATCCCAAGGATAAGTGCTTAGAATATGTAATGAATAATGAAAGATGATGAGTTTAATCTTAACAGATTTATGGTGTTTTAATTACATGGACACCTATGATAGTCTACCTATATGTGTGTGGAAGTGGTGCTTCTTCCTATGAGAATTGGGCTTGCCTCTAAAGAACTCATAAAATCAAGGTACAAGCACAAGCCCTAATACATGTGTCGGCTTATATGGATAATCAGTGACTAAAAGATTTGTGTGTGTAGACAAATCTGTTTAATAAATATGGATTGATAGTTCAAAGATAAGTCTACTATACTTTCATGGTTAGCCTTGACAAATCTTCACATGGTATTGGTTCAAGTCATGAGACACCAGTGCTTATACACAGTCTTATAGATTATCAAAGATTTACAAAACTTATTTTGACAATTGTGGAGGAATGTTGGATATTTTTAAAATAAGTGAGTAAAAGCCTTTCCCACATTGGAAGCGTGTGGACAAAAGTGGGAAACAAGACCAATATAAAAGGGAGAGTGTGCTACATTGGAAAATGAGTAAAGATAAGTGATACCCACTAAGCTATAAAAGGATTGGGCAACCTTTTGTCCGACATTAGTAAATAGAAAGAAAGTGTGCACTTAATAAGTACAAATGGAAGATGAAGAGTTATTTTATCTAGCATTTAAGAGGGCTATTCAAGAGAGATACAATATGGGGTGAAGTACCGTACGCACACGCATGAGCATGCGCGCGTGTACGGGTTAGTGGGCTGTAGAGGCGCTTGTGGCGCAATTTTCACTTCACATGCCGCGTGTCCCCACTGGTAGCGGGTTGTCGGGATTCGTCCGGGTCGGATCACGATTGTTCGGGTGCAATCACTTTTTGGGTGGTCCATGTAAAATCAATTCGATTTAATTATACCTGTTCGAAAATGGCTTAAGACTGTTGGTAATTAACAGTCCTACCATTTTCGAATTAATTAAGACTGTTAATTCAACACTCGTGACTCTTGAAGAGAAAGCCTTTCACTATCTATAAATAAAGGCTTCTGAATTCGAAATTGCACATTATTATTCAGATTAATCCAGTTCCAAATTTTCCAAACTCCCATCAATTATTCACTTACACTTTCAGGAGATACAAAATTATCTTGTTCTATTTTGTGCACAGAACTAGAATAAGAACTTGAAGTTATTTGCTCTTCGCTGTTGCATCCAAGGGTTGTCTTCAAACATACAATTTGCAGACAGTGCAATTTCTTCATTTTATCTTGAGTATGGATTTGCAGATTCCCGTTTGTATATCAAATCATCTTGGTGGGACAAATACTGTATTTAGGAAAGTGACATCAGGCCTTGAAGTTTTTAGAATTTATTTGAAGTCCAACAAAATTGTATTCAAGAAGTTTTATTGTATTGGAGTTGACATAATTATTATAAATAAAAGAGTTTCAATTCTACCTTTGTATACATATTATCCAATAATCCTTACTCTTTAAATAAGAAATAATCCACACAAAAGGAATACTGTGTATATATATAGTACTACTCTTGTGTGGATCAGTCCATATTTAAAGAGCGCGGACCGGACATGTATCACCTGACGATGAGCCGAAAAATTATCCGCTAAATTATAGGCACACTCTCTCTCTTTTTTGAGCTCATGGCCAGGTGACACATTTCGGTTCGCACTTTTAAAATGCAGGCTGGTATGCACAAGAGCAGTACTATATATATATACATACATATATATATATATATATATATATATATATATATATATATATATATATATATATACATACATATATATATATATAATATATATATATATATGTATATACACACACACACACACTCTTTCGTAGTTGGAACACTCTCAATCCTCCAAAAAAGTCATCCTAATTTTATTGAATTTTGAGTTTCTTAAATACACAAAGAACATGTGTCCCTTCTCCACAATGTTTTATTCCTGTAAACCAACCAACACGATCTGGGGATAGTTTTCCATAATCTCAAATTCTTTGAAAAAAACGTCCCTTCCCCACAATTGAAAAATCACGTAAACCAACCCACCACAATATGGGGACGATTTTGTTAGAATCTCAAAATTTCTGACATAAGAAGTGGAAAGTTATTGCAATATTATCTGAAGAGAGAGAAATGCATAAGAAAATTAATAGCGACCACAATGTGATTCTCAAATTTTTCTTAGCTTGAAATTTGTGAAATAGGTGGGAGAACCAAGATTTCCACATAGCCAAGAGAATCCACCAATGGTGCACCAAATTCAGATTTTTTGGCTAATAATCATTCTTACCCCACCACCACCCTCTCCTCTTCTTTAATTTCAAACACAAAAGTGCCACTTTTTTTTCTTTTTAATTTTGAGCCTCAGTGTGTGTAGATAAACAAGAATTACAAGTATTGGTCCATGAAAATGGCCTCAACTGTGTTTTGCAGTTCAATAAACCCATTAACACCATTTCTCTCAAGAACCCACATAGCAAATCCAACCTCCAAGGATTTTTTTAATACAAGTTTTGTATCTAATTCAAAGTAGAGATAACACCCAGCTGAGAAGTAAAGAAAGTGGGTATGCGAAGGGAATAACTGAAGTGAAAGTTGCAACAACAATTGGGTGTTATCTCCATCAAAGAACTTCTCTATGTCACGTCTCTCTCACACCAGCACACACAAATGGTTATTCTCACGCTAGCACACACAAATGGGTATTATTCTCTCACACCTTCTAACAGTGTTGTGGGGTTTTGGGGGCATTTAACTTCTCTATACTATTTGTTTATGTATTTATATAAATGGTGTGTATATATAAGTTACAATAATATCCCCTTTAGTTTTTGTGCTTACATTTAAAAATATATAATATTTGTAATATGTTGGATTTTTGAAACACGGGAAAGGAAGTTTCATATATTTGTGATATTATTTAGGTGTCAAGGGAGGTCACTATATATGGTTTAAGATGGTGTCACTGGGATTGTTTGTGTTAAAACCTTTATTTTATTTTATTAGGTTAGGATAAGATATGAATAATATACACTGAATTTCTAATTTTCTCATCTGATATTCACTTGGTACATCTATAAGAATTATTTTGTTTTTCACTTATGATATCTATTAGTGATTTTCATTGGTATTAATAAATAACTTTCACTTTTGTCATCTATATTACATATTATCTTAGTTTCTCTTTGCTTCTTTTTTATCTCATCTTTCTCCCTCATTGGTGTGTGTATGGTGTGTATGATAACAAAAAACTACAGTCGTGTGCATACAAATCTGTGATTGATGTGTTTTGCTTCATTAGTTTTTTAATAGGTCAACATGTCTTACGATTTGAATGATCCACGGAGGCATATGATTGGAGAGACATAGAGAGATAGAGAATACATTGGGTGGCATGGCAATGGGCTGCACCATAGTTTATGGTGACAGTTAGGTACAACTAGATGGGTTTAGGATAGAAGGAGAATATGACCATGTTTTATGTTAGGGTGGTTTGATGGGTGTTTGTTGAGTGCTACAAAGAGCATGTAAGATTCATAGGTTAAGGTACATAGAATAATACATATTTTTTCTTTATCACATTTTGAATGGGTTCATGTTAAATATAATCAAAGAAGGATATGTTTATATGGTATTCTTTTAGGTTTAGGTATCCATAATTTCAAAATATGAGAAATAAGTGTGATTATAAGGAGTTTAGTGTTTTGTTTAACATAAAAGGATCAATTTAAGACAAGAATAATTATTCCAATTTTATACTAATTTCATATGCTTTCGTGCAACACTCATGCGTAATTTCAAAAATTGCAACATGTAACTGTACGCATGCAACCATAATTTATTTTAGTCTTTTCTTTGTTTATTTTTTAATAATCATTGAAGTATGTATCTCAGATAATTACCATTGGGTTTGTATTTTTGGTGTTGTCACTAAACATCAGCTTTTTTTCCTTTTATTATCCTATATCTCAATTTTATATTTGGTATTTGATAAATTACCATCCTAATAAAATTATACAAACTTGGATTCTTGCTATCATAATGTTATAAAACTAGAAAATACCCATGTCGATGGTATTGTTTCGGATATTTTAATTTATATATTTGAATAAAATATTTCAAGACGCATTACACACGACCGTGCATCACACGGATCACCACATTTGTTAAAGTGCTTCAATAACATAAGTAAAGTATCATAGTTATTTATATTAAAAAAATTTATGTAATGAAATAATTTACGTACAAATTTATGTAATGAAATAATTTGCGTACAATGCTTATAAACAAAAAATAAGAAGAAGAATACTTATGTACACAAAGTTTGAACCGTACAATATGTAAACGATGAGATCGAAAATCTTAACACATGCATGTATTCATTTTAAGTCATATTATTTATTCACCACATTATTTACATTTAATTACTCATGGTTATAACCGCGATCTTTTATTTTAAATACCAAAAATAATTACATACTATATTTAAATAAATATTTCAAAATGCATTGCACCCGACCATGCATCGCACGGGTCACCACTAGTGTGTGTGTGTGTGTGTGTATATATATATATATATATACACATGTATGGCTTTGATATTGGTTGGAAAACACTTATGCAAAAATTAGGTTTAAACACTCAAATCATTCTTCATTAGAATGCGTTTGACTACAATAACTTTAATAATTTTGGTTAAATAATTTAAGAGTTTAATTAAAAATGTGAGGGATTTTAGGATTTTGTGTGAAAGTGACAAGGAACACAAAATTCTTCGATATTTTTACCATTTTAAAAATGTAGATAGGATTTGAATGTTAGATTCGATTAGGTTATAAAGTACAATTAAAATCAATTTGGTAAGTATATGTGACTTAGGGATTAGACATGATAGTGTCGTGGGCCTCACGAAACATATTATTATTAACCCATACGTTTTAGTATTATTAACCCATACATGTTGTCGAGTTATTACGGGGTTTTTGCTGGGTTATTGATAGGTCGTTTGTTGAATGTAGCACCCCGTGATTTTTTAGCAACAAAAATCTTTGTTAAATTAAAAATTTTGAAAAAATAATTTTTGGAACCTATTTAATTTTGTTATGTAAAAATGTTGCTTTTATATTTAAAAATAAGGTTTTAAGTGGAATTTAAATCAAGATTAAAATTTAGAATTTTTTTTAGAAATTTAGAAAAAAAATCATGATTAAAATTTAGAAATTAGAACTTTTTATATAAAAATCGAGGGAGGATCTAACCTTTTAAGTAGGATAAGAAATTCGATTATTTGATCTCTAAAATGTGATGCAGACGACCTGAACGATGTCCAATTGAGTTGTTTTTCATACACGACTTTGTCTCGCCATCAGCTAGAACATATTCAAAATTTAAGGAAATCTGACGGTTTGATATGTACAATGTGACCATCATCATTATCATTCTCACAGATAGCCCGTACCTAGGTTCCATGCTCTGAGGCACAAGTCAAATATCCTCCCGAAGGCTCCTGAAGATAGGACTGTCCCCTTTTAATACCTCTCGTGATAACAAGTGTGGTAGGTATGTCATACACATAACAAATATCACTATAGGCATTCACGCAACCTATCAAGTTCATTAGGTATACACACAATCCAAAATTTTAATTTATATGTAGTATTATTCTCGTTACTACTTACGATACATTAATATAATTATGAATACTCTCTCTCGTAATTTCCATGGATAGCTCTTCGCTCCAATTATCATAAAGTATTATACCCATTTTATTTCCTAATAATCCTTCACTAACTTGAAATTCAGTTAATATTGCTAATCATCACTTTAGATAAACATGCTACCCAGATTTGAAGCAAAAGAAAATTCGCAGAAACTGAGAATGTCATTCGAACCAGAAGCTATATCATTTGAACGAGATAGCACATCGTTAGAACGACATCATCTCGTGACATACCATCTTGTTAGAATAAGATCCACTCTCTTTAGAATGAGATCCAATCTCATTCGAACGAGATTACGCTGTATCATCCCCAACAACCTCTACTTGTTGTGTTTCCCCTATGTTTTTAACCTAAAAACCTCTACAGGCCTATCCCAACACCACTTAATCAGTTTAAATCGATATTCTAACATTCATATATGATTTCTAACAACCTAGAATCATCAAATCCTTAATAAACAACCCTTCAATGTGAAATCCCCAAATTCATATAAATTAGAACACTAGTTCGTCCATCTTCAGTTCAAGCATACTAAACCCAGATTTAAGCATCAATGTTCATCATAAATTCGTGTTTATTCCTCTAAGTACATAAAAGAATCAATTCCATACAAATTCAGTCCAAAGTTATGCATGAAATCTTTAATTGTTCATCAATTTCACATAAAAATCAAGGGTGTTTATTACCTACACTAACATGAACATGATTATTGCTAAAATACATCAAGAATTAAACACTTGCCTCAAGAAAGAAGTTTTAATACATTGATGTCGTTGGTATGATTACGATACTCGTTCTCCGATCAACGCGGTGGTGGTCTTGATGGCGTAAAAGGTGCACTGGTGGTGGTTTTGGCTCTAGAAACATCTCCTCATCATTCCTCCTTTTGGAATCTCTATATCTAACACTAATAAACCTAATATCACTCATGTACATGATATATTATTTGTGTCATTAATTATACTCCAAAAACATAAATTACAAAAACACCCTCTCGGGATGCTGGTTTGGCCTAAAACTGTCCTGGGACCCAAAATAAACCCCCGGGTAGACTTGTTTGACTATCTCGACCCTTACGGATACATTAGCGCACTCGAAATGACCATATGGGTGACTTATAAATATTTTACTTTTTATTCCAGTAATTTAGTCCCGACACTACTGACAGGCGCGTCTCGACTTAATTGCCATAATTGTCGAATTTCTCACTGGTGATAATTTTCATAAATTCTCCATCATATTCACAATCATATTTTACTTTATTCGCTCAGTAATATTCAGTATACTTCTCGTCAATAAATACCAACCCTTATCTCTCTAGTTAATATTTATTTTAATCCAGATTAATTATCAATTAATTTTCCATTTTTAATTTAATTAATCAAATATTTAAAAATCATTAAAGTACGGGGTGTTACATACTTCCCCTTACAACGGAATTTTGTCCCGAAATTAAGAAAAATAATAGTATCCTTGGTAAAACTAACCCTGGATATTTCTCGCGCATTTCATCCATGTGTTCCCAAGTAGACTCGTCGACATTATGTTGCTCCCACTAAACACGTACAAGTGGAACTACCTTCGACCACAATCTCCTCTCGCTATAGTCTAGGATAGTCACTGGTCTCTCCTCATATAAACTATCAGGCTGTATATCAACCTGCTCCAGCGCAATGTGAGTATGAGTCAACTCATTCCGGAGATACAAAGAAATATGGAACAAATCATGTATACGATGCAAGTGTTCCAAAATTTCCAGTTTATATGCTACCGTTCCAATCCTCTCGATGCTGAGAAATGACTCCACGTACCTCGGTGCCAACTTCACCTTCTTCCTAAATCGTATTATCCCCTTCATAGGATATACTCACAATAAAATATGATTCCCCCACAACAAACTTACGAAAGAAACGTTTGGCATCGATGTAGCTCTTTTGTCTATCTCGAGCAACCCATATGTGACTCCTAATCATCTCAATCCTGTCCGTGGTGTCCTGTATCAACTCTAGCCCTAATAACTCGTTTCCCCCCACCATTAACCAACATGTAGTAGAATGACAAGGTCTACTATACAACGTTTCAAATGGGGTAATACCAGTTATAAACTGGTAGAAGTTACCATGTTCACTCACCACTAGTGGAAGGTACTGCTACAACTTCCCTTAAATTAAAGGACACACATACACAACATATCATCTAATATCTGATTAGTCCGCTCAGTTTGCCTATCAGTCTACGGATGATATGCCAACTCAACTGCAACTCAGCACCCATAGCCTCTTGGAAACTCTCAAAAAACTCGAGCTATGAAACCTTATCCCAATCAGACACAATATCAACTGCTACCCCATGAAATTTCACTATCTCAGTGCCATTTTATTATTCTTACTTTATCTTTACTAATGACATCTTGTAGTTGAACGGTCT
The DNA here is from genome assembly GCA_949130495.1 of Sambucus nigra. NCBI lineage: Eukaryota > Viridiplantae > Streptophyta > Magnoliopsida > Dipsacales > Adoxaceae > Sambucus > Sambucus nigra. The sequence continues at coordinate 407,888,454 of OX422214.1, read as the reverse complement.
TACCTTTCCTCTCCATTCTAGTGACTAATTCTCTTTAGTCACCACCTATGAATATATTCTACCATTTAATCTAACAATTCAACTTGGTACTTCCACGATACATTGAAAAATTATTTTTTTATCATTAATATGAGCCTCTCTACGCACGGATAATTTATTTCCTCTACTGAAAAATTTATAACATTCCCCCTTGTGTTAATTCCCATAATCATTAGTTTTCCTTAACATACATTTCCACCTCTTTAATATTTTTAGAGCATTACGTTGTTCCCGTGTCCCTTAGTTAATGGTACTTTTTAATCTTATGGTTTATACAGTACCATTCGAACTAGTGATCCATCAACTCTTGGCAGATATTTGCAATAATACTCATCTACTCGTGATAGACTTCAAGATCTTATAAATTTTTTATGACGTTTCCCTCGTTATATTACTCCTCTGTACCGAGCGATTGTTGATTATTGTCAAAAATTTACATTGTACATTCCTTGTACTTTACACCATTATAACATTCCTTATCTTACTACTCTTCAGTCTCTGGTGATCCCCTTACTTACCTAAGAAATTTCGTTAACTATTTGTCTCATTCTAGTTCTACCACAATTCTATTCATGTGTCCATGTGTATAAATGTGTTTTCACTTCTTCTCCCCACAATCGTTTTCAAAGGCATGATTAACTAGGGCACCCATACACCCTATACTCCTTGCATTTCTGCACACCTATGCTAAACGTGATATCTTTATCTCAAAATATGCCTCACATACTTGGTATTGCTACATAGTAAGTCATACTCGGCCACCATACATTTTCCACTTAATTATAACATAGTTTGTCCCACCGTTCTGCTCATGGTGTCAGCGAATATTAACATTTTCTCATTTTAACATTATGCGGGTCTACCGACCTTAATTTGTAATATAATTATTATCTCACAGTTATAACTACATATACGTGTAATAACTATGGTACTAGACACATGTACTAAAGACAAAACATCTCCCAACTCCAAACGTTCGTTAAGTTTCATGCGTAGAATGTCTCGCAAGCAAAATACAAACAAGGATCCCCCCAATACACTACTATATAACATTATTGGTCGTCAAAATATGTTAAGTCCTTAGTCCATAACATGTACTCCTGAATTTTCATCTGCGGACATAAAAGTTTACTCGTCCACTCTCATGTCTCTAAGATAACCTTTACACGACGCTTTCACTATCACTAAGTTCTCAGCGCTAAATAATTTAACAAGCCATATCCCTCCACTCAACAATATATCAATATATGATGAATCACATTAGTAAAAGTCCCTACTCATTGGTATCGAATATAAAAAGGCAACATACTCACAGAAGTCTACAATATAATAAAATATATATGCAGGATCAAACCTCTTTTAGGTGATGCCTCACAAACCAAAACATATTACCCTGAAATAATGAGTATGATAGTATTAGCATACAATTTACTATGAGTCATTACACAATATAATAATATGATCTACCATTATAACACCCCAAAAGGAGCAAAAATCGCTAAGTAATATATAAAAATTCTCTTAGTGCCCACACCTGCGCCTCCCTGTAGTTGACATAAAAGTCTCACTTCCCAATGGTAGTTATATACATAATAAGGGTACTGTCGCCAGCACGCCCACTAATTCGATGCGCACTCGAATTGTAGTGTTACTAGTCAATTATTATAACCCATCCATCGTTATCATTTACTTATAAGGGTAAGGCAATCATTCTATCTCCATTTTCTATCTACCTTATCCGATTAACGGATCCCTAGGCATAACTCTCTCATGTCGGAAGTGACCCATTTTTCGGCAGTTACGGTTGTATATCCAAGATCTCATCCTGTGTTTGTCCTATGTCCTTCTTCGGGCAATCCTTTTTATGCAGTCTATCACTCCATAATCGTAGTAACTTTTTAGATAAACTCTCTCGCTTCTGGACTTGGCCCTACTGGTCTCCCTCATCATATCCTCAGCCCTGGAGGTTTTACGGAATGGAGATGTTGTTATTACTGTTAAGGGCCTTGATAGTCCTACCTAAACCTAATGATTCCTCAGGGTGATAACCTCTGAAACTAAATCTCTTAGCCCGATTCTCTTACTGGTAATGTCTACCATACTGATATTATGCCTCACTAGCATCATTTTCCTTTACTTTCCCAGTCCAATTGCTCTCACTTTCCCGCTATGGATTAGGTTAATATCGGTGGTCCTACTCACCACCTATAGGATGCCTTTACATGTCCATTATATATCTTGGGCCCACGGGCCATGTCGGTGTGTCATTCTCTCAAACCTGGCAATCTTAGCCCCGATTTCTACTCCCTTTGTCCCTTTGGCTTCGCTTGCCCAATGGAACTTGATGCTCGTCTTGACAACCCCGACTGAATCTATCGTCACTCGGTAAGAATTCAAATGATCTAAAGTATTATCATGGGTACCTTACTGGGTATACCCTCTTGTCGTGCCTCACTGGTACCGTTAAGTTCAGTGTCTCTCTTTGTTTATTCTGCAATCCACTTGGCTTCCTCTTTCTGGAAGCGCTGATATACTCTTGTAAACGAATGGCGCTGATGACACCGACCCTAGTCACCTTAGTCGTATATCCATTTCATGGTTGGCTGCTTTACCCACGAGTCCATTTTCAACATACAGACCCTTTGTATTCTTCGTATCCCTTTCTTCGGTTATGAATTTTGTTAAATAAATTAACTTATCTCTCACGGTCTGTCTCTACCTGATTTACTTGTGATAAGTTCATGATTCCATTCGCATTCTTATCTGCACAGCAGATAAAAGGTATTATGGTCAAATCGCACCCAACCTTTAGTTTAATTCTATATATACACTACTTTATAAGTGGTGACTGACTATCTACCCTATGCCACTCCAATAAGCTAAAAATTTTGCCCAAATTTAATTATGAGTGTCATTTTACTACACTGTACATCTTTACCTTTGGACTATACACTTCCATTGTCCCATCACACTCCCTCTTTTCTTAAATCCTTATAGGCGATTTTTCGAAGGAGTTACTATGACTCTCCTCTTAGTCCTCTATGCTGGGTGAGTCTGAATTTGCAGTACTATTATCTACAACAGTGCTTGGGAAGTCATTTCTTTCGAGAGCTTGTCCCTATTTATCATCTTCATAGAAAATTATTTTGACGTCTCCTATCACTGTCACCATTATTCGAATACTCCATAGATCCTACTATACCTCTTCTCCCGTAGTCCTTCTAATGGAACTTTACTGGTCGTCCCATGTTGTCTAGTGTACCATGCCCATTCGAACTTGTATATGAATTGTTCCAACTATGCTTAATCGTAGAAGAACATAAGTCGCATTCATAGAGGAGTACACCAATCCTATGATAAGGCTCTACATCAAAGAACGTTACGCTGAAATGTGAAAACCTGCACAGATCCTAAAAGACTCTAGAACCTGATGCTCTGATACCACCTATGACACCCCACCCAATTAAATACCAGGTGGCTAATCCTTTATAAAATTTAAAATAGAGTATCCGGTCGGTTCATTCTTAACATCACTGTCGAATTTTTTTTTCTTATTAACCACCTAATAATTAATTAAACTAGTGTCAAAATATGATCCCATTAGTAAAAATTACTTAATTTAAATCATTACACACATCCAATATATTCACGAACAAATGAATAATGAACAAAACATTATCTGACTGAATGTAAAGACACTGGAATAATCGTCCCAATTACACATCAATCCAAAATGTAATAATACTAAATTCGACTGAATACAAAATATGTAAATGAAATAACTACAAAGTCTCTCTAGCATACAATAATGAGAATGGGAAACACCTGCCCTGACTGGAAATTTTGAACAATAGAACTAAGATGATAGAAGTGGAAGCATCTAAATATGAGGACCTGCATCTCCCACAACTTCTGTAGCACGTCAAATGGTCCGAAAGTCTAAACTTGGCGTCCCTATTGCTGGACACCTAAAATAAAATACAAAAACAGAAAATAGATTTTTTCAAAAGGCGGGTTAGAACCAGAGTGTAAAACATTTTAAAAACATTTAGCAAGTATTTCTTAATTTCACGAAAGCATATATTATGTGCATGTTAGCTTTTCGAGCACTCACTTGGGATTCTCACCTCTCAACTATTGTGCACACCTAACGTACCACTAAACCCATTATGATTATTTTATCACACCTAAATAGGTCATAATCATAAACCTTCTAACCCTCACCCACAATAATAACCTGTGTTCCCCAAATACAATTATTATTAAAAATTTCTACATTTACTATCCCAAGTAAAATTTCACATTAAGATTATGTGTTTTCAATAATAAATTCAATTCCCGTAAGAATATCATCTACATATTCACACGATAGATTATATCACAAGTATTTATTTTTCCATTACACTATTATGAATAAATTCTAATATAGCATCACTAGACTGAGCTACGTTGTGCGCATACTTAGGGGTGGTAAACGGACGGATACGGATCGGATACCATGTTTTCCATATCCATATCCGCTATCTGGATGCACTATCCATATCCGTTCAGATAGTTAAAACAATTATCCGTATCCGTATCCGCTCGGATACCTCAGATTCGGATAATATCCGTATCCGTTTACATTGTTTAGCCATTGCAAAAAATAACTATTAAAAAAGTGAAAATATAATTCTATAGAAAATTAGTAATAAATGAATTACTAACCTTTAATATCTATACTCATAAGATCATTTGTGTGTCCAGATTGTTTCCTTAAATCAGCTTGACAATCACGTTCCAAAAAAACCTGTTGATTGATAGAATACGAAGTGCATACAATAATAAAATCAACTAAGAATGAAAATACTATAAATAACAAGTAAATGATTTGAACTAAGTGCAAATAGTTTTGCAATATAACAAAAAGTGGTGCCACGATACATAGTCAAGTTTTCAACGTCCATAAACAAAAAGTGGTCCCACGATACATATTAAGAATTGAAATAACAATAAAGATTTTTTTTGCCAAAAAAAAAATGACTTCATAAACAAAAAGTTTGCAACGTCTCGGTAGTCGTCATTCAGTATCCCTTGTGACCTTCAAATTATCTGGAAAAAAATTATGAATTAATGAAAAATTAATTGACTACTTAGATTTTTTTTAATATGTAATAAATAATTAATTGACTTACCTAGTTTGTCACCAATTGATGGCAACCAGTCTTTTATGCATATAAGAGTCTCAACGGTCTCTGAAGACAACGATGAACGTGAGTCATCCACAATCTAACGTCCCCAACTAAAAGCGGACTCTGACGCTACGGTCGAAACAGGTATAACTAGAATATCACAAGCCATCTTTGCAAGTATTGGATACTTTGGCCCATTAAGTTTCCAACAATTCAATATATCAAAAGAAAGGTCATTTGAATCATCAAGAGGAAATAAAGCCTCCTCTAAATATTGTTCCAACTCCATCTTTTGCACCAATGAAGTGCCAGAACGCTCCCTAATGTACCTCTTAAACCCTCCAATAAATCCAACCCTCATTTGGTTTGTTATTTCACCATCACTATCACTTGTACGCTCAAATATTTTGGGAGAAGAAGATGAAACATTTAAACTCTTATACTCGCCATACAAATCAAATAAAGCTGCACGAACTCTATGTATGTGACTATCGGCCAAAGAACCATATATCTCATGGTAAGCAAATTGAACAAACTCCATTTTGTACCTAGGATCAAGCACTAATCCAAATGTCAATACCAAACTACAATCCTTCCAATATTTTTCAAACTTAACTTGCATCTTCAATGCCATCAAACAAACGTAATCTACATTACTTTGTTGCCACTGCATCAACTGAAAATTAATTTGGCATACATCATTAAAGTAATAGTTTGCCGTTGGATATTCTGTGCCAGAAAGACGATCTGTCATGTCATAAAATATTTTCAAACACTGACAGATAAGTTTACCACGCTCCCAATCTTGTTCACTTGGAAGCCATTGGTATTCCTTATCCAATTCCGCTAAACGCTCAAATGCTGCTCTCACATCTATAGCACTCTCAAGCATATGGTAAGTGGCATTCCTTCTAGTTTGACAATCAAGTTCAACATTCTTTTTTGAATTCAATTGGGTTTGTCGTAAAGCTATACTCCATGTGTGACCTCTTGGAAGTGACGAACCAACATACTTAACATTGTTCCTAATCCTTTCAATAAAACGATCAATTACTTTCAACCCATTCTTCACAATTATATTGATTATATGTGCGGTGCAACGAGTGTGAAACATACCTTCGTTTTTAAGAAGGGATTTTTTACCATTCAACCACAATTTAATATGATCAACCATTGGCTTATTATAGCTAGCATTACCAACTACAATAGTCATTAGTTTCTTATCAATATTCCACTCCATGATTCTAGCCTTCACCCACTCGTCCACATTTTTCGCATTGTGAGGACATTCAATCCAACAAAAAGCAATTATCTTTTTATGAAAATCCCATTCATCATCAATATAGTGACATGTTAAACAACAATAACCGGTGCCTTGATGCTCAGGAGTCCATATATCAGTGGTTAGGGTAACTCTTGAAGAAAGATTTTCCAAAACTTTGTAAAGTGTTTCTTTCTCGATCTTAAAACATTTTTCAAATCATTTTTCACAGTAGCTCTTGAACAAAATTTATATGTGGGGCAACAATAAGAAAGCCAATACCTGAAATACTCGTGCTCAGCCATAAGAAATGAATAATCGTGTCGCACAACCATTTGAGCATATAGCATTCGCTCCACCTCTGGGTCAAACTTATGATTTTCGAACTTTGGAATTGGATCGGTGGGAGACTTGAAACTTTCGAGAATTTGTTATCGAATATCACCACCACCATCTCTTAGTTTTGCTTTACATGATTTCCAATGATTATTTAAATGAGACGTCCCCTTCGAACTTCCAGCATCAAAATTTCTCTTATAATAATTACAAGTGGCGGTAACATTATTATCCGGGTGTATCTCACGAGAAAAGTGATTCCAAGCCTCAGATGTGCGCTTCTTGTTTGCTTGTTTTGATGCATCACTGATTTGATTCTGACTACTGGGAGGATCAGGGGAAGATGCATTGGTTGAAATATTTGTTCGTCTTGCCTCTTCTTCCGACATAATCCTATAATCACGAATAACAAATTTAAATTTTTAGTACAAAAACAGTTTAACAATTACAATTCAATTCTAATGGTCAAATGAGTTGGATTTAAAGTTCTCAAATTTAACTGTCTTTTATATAAAAACAAATAACAGTCTTTTATATATAAACAAATAATCACTTTAATCTATATATAAAAACAAAACAGTCGAGGACATTCAGTATATAATTCAACAACTTACTGATCAGAATATCAAAATAAACCACTACATTACATCACTGATTTAATCTATACATGGTTGTTTGACTATTTATATTATTATTAATACATTTTATGGAACAAACACAGGGAACAAACATGGGAACAAGCAACCGGAGAAACATGAGAAAAAACACAGGGAAGAAGCTGGAAGCACAATAGAGAAGCAACCGGTTTCGGTTTTTGTTGGATCTACAAAAATATTACCTGGATCTATGCATTTTCGTCGTCGGTGGCGGTTGGACAAGCAACCGGAGACTGGAGACTGGACGAGATGGACGGGTTTCATCGTCGGTGACAAGAAACCAGAGGTTGGACGAGATGGAGGGTTTGGGCGGAGACTGGACTAGATATGGGTTTGAGCTGATTTGGGGACGGTTTGTGTTTTGGATAAAAGATGTGTGTTTTGGATTGTTTGTGTTTTTAATTTACTAGGTTAGATTAGATTTTAAAGTTTTCATAACTAAACATCTACCCCAACTTTTATTTTAAGTGTTAATTTATACCTAAAATATTATATAAGTAATATTTTAAACTAGTGTTAGACGGATACGGATATTCGGTAAAACGGATATCCGGTAAAATGGATACTCCACATCGGATACGGATTATCCATGTTGGATATTAGTACTATCCGTATCCGTATCCGTTTTTTTGGATATTTTTATAGAGTATCCATATTCGTATCCATTTCCATTTTTTTGGATAAATATCCGCAAATTTGGATTCGGATATCAGACGGATGCGCATTTTCGAATATCCATTTACAGCCCTACGCATACTCTATTATTAAGTCCCGGTACATCTCGTACTGAATATGGACAATGGGTTCGGAATTTCCCACGAACCATAAATTAAAAATCGCATATATTAAAGGCGAACATTGTTCCAAACCTTTAGCTTACACACATACCTACGCACTCATATGACCGCCATCACTATCATTCTCATAGATAGCTCGTACCTAGGTTCCATGCTCTGAGGTACAAGTTAAATATCCCCCCCAAAGGCTCCTTAATATAGGACTGTCCCCTTTTTAAAACCTCCCGTGATAGAAAGTATGGTAGGTAAGTCATACACATAATAAATATCACTATAGGCATTCACGCAACCTATCAAGTTCATTAGGTATACACACAACCCAAATATTCAATTTATATGTCGTATTACTCTCATACTACTTACGATATATTTATATAATTACGAATACTCTCGCTAGTAATTTCCAGGAATAACTCGTCGCTCCAATTATCATAAATTATTATACCCATTTATTTCCCAATAATCTTACACTAACTTGGAATTCAGTTCATACTGCTAATCATCACTCTAGAAAAACATGCTACCCAGATTTGAAGTAGAAGCAAATTCCCAGAAACTGAGAATGTCGTTCGAACCATAAGATATCTCATTTGAATGAGAGAGCACGTCGTTAGAACGATGTGTAACACCCCGCACGTACGAAAAGAGAGACGCGACGTGCTATTACGATAAAACTAATCAAATCCACAATAACAATGTTTATAGAGACTCTAAAAAATCCCACAAGATAAATGAAACCACTAATCTCAATTCTTCAAATTCAATACAACAAAATCTCTCGAAATAATATAAATCACCAATACTCTAAACAACACAATTAAATAATAAAAATCTTCCAAAAATATTCTTCCCAAAATAATCCACTCTAAAATCATCCCAATTGGTCCATAGCGTCACAATCCACGCTAACCTGCCAACTAAAAGAAAATATGGGGAAGTACACAATACGATATGAAAGATGCTCAACAAATATATTAACGATGAATAAAGTGTAACAACACGAGTACGAATATTCAATTCAAATGAAAATCTCAAAACATTTATCAATAAATTTCTCAACAACACATTAATCGGGTCACCAGGCCTCACCCCATCCGTATATGCTTTATCAAGACATAGCCCGGGAAGCAGGAATTTTGGCGGGTGCCCAACATCCGTGCCATATTAAAATCTCATGAGAACGTGCTCAACAACAACATTAATAATACCACATGAATCAAAATAATTCCAACAATTATTTTTCCAGATTTCCAAGAATTTATCAATTCAAATATGAGTTCAATTAAATATAAAATCAACGGAATAAACTATCGAGAGATTTAAAGAGCATATTGTGTAAAACTCCATACCTTAAAATCATTGCATTAATCATCACGTAAACTCAGCTTCAAAATTTGATCGTACCATCACGTTCCTCTCATAAAATTAATCAAATCATGTTCTAACCCCATAACGAGATAATCCCAAATAGTCCTATTTTAAAAACTCAGAAAAATCATCTCCAAAAATTATTCGAATCGCTGATCCGACTTCATATTTGGATTTTAGACGAAAAATTGAGTCAGGTATGTGTTTTGGGTTTTTCTCAAATCTCATTCGAATGCACTAAAAAAGAAGATCTAAACATTCCAATTTGGATATTCTCATTCCACTCGTTTTTGTCTCTTTGGATTTCGTTTTTGGCCTCTTTTTTTCATCTCCCTTTCCTTATAATCACCCATAATATTCCTTATATAGTCTCTCTCTCAAACCCTACCTTGGTGCCTAAGCTAACCTATATTACTATATTGCCCTTTAATTCAAAATTGTCAACTTTACATATTTAAACCATTACAAAATATACAAAAGCCAATTAAATTTGAATTTAAATATTCGATTCATTTCAAATAAAAATAAATATAATATCAATATCACAATTAATAAAATAATAATATTATCAAAATCTTATACAATATTCATAAATAAGTCGCTCAAAATTACTTCGAACCAGAAGCTATCTCATCTGAATGAGAGAGAACGTCATTAGAACGATGTCATCGCGCGACAGACCATCACATTAGAATGGGATCCAATATTGTTCGAATGAGATTCCACTGTATCATCCCCGAGCCCTACCTGCTGCATTTCCCCCCAAGTTTTAAACCTAAAAACCTCTACTAATCAGTACCAACACAAATTAATCAGTTTTAATCGATATTCTAATATGCATATATTATTTGTAACGACCTAAAATAATTAAATCCTTGATAAACAAACCTTAAATTCGAAATTCCCAAATTCATATAAATGGGAACCCTAGTCATCCATCTTCAGTTTAAGCATTCTAAACCCATATTTAAGCATCAATGTTCATCATAAATTAATGTTTATTCCTCCAATTAGATAAATGAATCAATTTCATATAAATTAAGTCCGAAGTTATGCATGAAATCCTCAATTGCTCATTAATTTCACATATAAATCAAGGGTGTTTATTACCTACCGTGGTCATCCCCTCCGATCCTCACGGCGGGAGAAACGAAGAAGAAGGGGGGTGTCCCTTTTGTCTCGAGAGGATATTGGTTTCGCACATCCTTCTCGGGAGTGCTTCGGTCGGTGTCAGTGATGAGGTGAACAATGTAGAGAGATGGAGTCGGCAGTCTATTTTACTCAAAATAGGCAAAAGAAAAAGGGATCCATCCCGAAGGACATCATTCAAAGACATACTAATACATACGAAATAAAAATGATTCGAAAAGGGTCCGGAGGCTAAGTTACGAAATGGGAAGGTGTTAGGCACCCATTCCTCCCTTACGGTCTCTCATGTGTTATTGCTATTTTCCTTTATTTTCCCGTGATATGTGTGCATGTGTATATGTAGCGGAGATAGGAATCATAAACTTATATCATGGAAGAGATAAAGTGAGTCATACGTAGGAATGTTCCTAAAAGTAATATTAGAAAATAGGATTTACACGATTATCCTAGCGTTGATCATTATAAGGGAACGATAACGCATGGAGGATAATACGCCATCAAGAACAAATATGTATATTTATATATATATATATATATATATATATATATATATATATATATATATATATATATATATATAGAGAGAGAGAGAGAGAGAGAGAGAGAGAGTTTAAGAGAGTTAAGTTTAAATAATATAGAAAAAAAGGAAAATAATGTAGGAAAAGGACTCGAGTCTCGAGTTTTACCCCAAGACGCCTACATAGCCTATAGAGGCATCAAGGTCCACGTAGTTTGTATGCAAAATGAGAGGTGGGGTTTGTCCCATAAATCCAATCGGGGACTTCTCTTATATGTGTGTGTGTGTGTGTGTGTGTGTGTGTGTAAAAAAGTGTTTTAGTTGTGAGAAAAGTGTGAGAAGCCCCATTTGGAATTTATGAGCAAACCCTCTTTTTCTTGTTTTTTGATTTTATTTATATGAAAAGAAGAGATGTGCAATAATAATAAATAAAAAGTATAGTAGGATATATGAGATGAGAGAATAAAAGTGCTAAGTCATAAAACAAATTAATGCGAATTTAGGAGAATTTAAAGAGAGAGTTGAGAAAGTTGGACCTTCGTGAAGATCTTGAGCTTGGTCTTGGATGTTGGAGAGTAGAACTTGAACTAGGATGATGATGTAGAGTACTTAATTCATCAAGTTTGATGAAAAGGATGATGAAAAGTGAAGGTTGGAAATGGATTTGGGTGTGAAAATCACGCTGACTTCGAGAGGGGTTTTCTAAGCTCACTAAGAATGATAGGTTTGAGATCTTGTTCTTATTTTTAATGAGGTTAGCCCCTCCTTTTGATAGGCCCAGGGCATTTCCAATCGGCATAGCCCCGGTCCTGCCAATCGACATGTGTGTTTAGGCATACTGCCGATAGGTAGGGTTTGGAACCTACCGTTTGTCAGTCTCTTTTAGGTTCCTTCAAAAAATTAGTCGTAGAGCGCAAACCATTGATCCGAACCGTGTATGGGGTGAACCGTTAGAAATTTACTTCAGAGACCTTCAAAAGTGTTTTGGACTGCTCCGGGTTTGGGAGTTGACTTTAGGTCAAATGTGGCTCGAAAGTGTTCGTCAATCCTTTGGATGGCGAATCTTCAGATGCAAACATATCGTTCGTCCGCATGGTAAGTCAGACTTGCGCATGGAGTGGACCATTGGAAAGGGGTTTCATTACCCATTGAAGATTCATTCAGTCTCGGTTGAGCTATAGAGTTGACTTTGGTCAAATGGGGCCTGGAAGTGTTTGGTGATCTTTCGGAGTAAAACGGATCATTTATCTATACAGTAAGTTAGAATCGCGCATAGGGAGGACCGTTGGAAAGGGGTTTCAGTACCCTTATAAGATTCATTTAGTCTCGATTGAGCTGAAGAGCTGACCTTGGTCAAACGGAGCCTGGGAGCATTCGGTGATCTCCTGATCAAGTTTCGGGGGGAAAACGGATCATTTTTCTGTACTGTAAGTCAAAATCATGCACGGGATGGATCATTGGAAAGGGGTTTCAGTTCCCTTTGAAGATTCATTCTGTATCATTCAAGATAAAGAGTTAACTTTCGGTCAAATGGAGCCTGGGAGTGCCCAATGGACTTTAAGTCAGTACTCGGGGTATGACTTAGGTTTGAAATGAAGAAGGGGGTGATAGGGACCTAAGGAGAGGTTAGGGGGTTAAGAATGGGGTGTTTATAGAGCCCCTCGATGGGTGAGTTTGGAACACATGATAGCCATCAAAGAGACACCACATGATGCCTTTGAAAGAGGATGACCAGAGGGTCGAGGTCGATTCTGAGGACCTAAGGAAGAAGATGACCGGTTCTACGGGTCAAAGCCAATTCCGAGGGTTTGAAGATGAGGGTGAAAAATTCTACAAGTCAAACCCAAATCTGAGGGCTTAAAGATGAGGGTGACCGATTCTGCGGGTCGAAGCCAATTCTGAGTGCTTGAAGATGAGATGACCAATTCTGAGGGCTTAAAGATGAGATGACCAATTTTGTGAGTCGAAGCCAATTTCTGAGGGCTTAAATTGAGATGACCAATTATGTGGGTCGAAGCCAATTCTGTGGGCTTAAATGGAGATGACCAATTCTGCGGGTCGAAGCCAAGTCTGATGGTTTAAGTTCAGATGATCAATTCTACGAGTCGAAGCCAATTCTGAGGGCTTAAGTTGTAATGACCAATTCTACGGGTCGAAGACAATTCCATGGGCTTAAATTGAGATGACTAATTCTACAGGTCGAAGCCAATTCCGTGGGCTTAAGTTGGGATGACCAATTCTGCGGGTCAAAGCTAATTCTGAGGCTTTAAATTGAAATGACCAATTCTGCGGGTCGAAGCGAATTTTGCGGGCTTAAATTGAGATGACCAATTCTGTAGGTCGAAGCCAATTCCGCGGGCTTAAATTGAGATGACCAATTCTGTGGGTCAAAGACAATTTTGAGGGCTTAAGTTGAGATGACCAATTCTACGGGTCGAAGCTAATTCTAATGGCTTAAGTTGAAATGACCAATTCTGGGGGTCGAAGCCAAATATGTGGGCTAAAGTTAGGATGACCAATTTTGTGGTTCGAAGCCAATTCTGAGGGCTTAAGTTGAGATGACCAATTCTGCGGGCTTAAATTGAGAGGACCAATTTTGCGGGTCGATGCCAATTCTGCGAGATTAAGTTGAGATGTTCTCGGGGAACTCTGCCGGAATAATTACCTCATGATTTTGATTTGAATCGGGGAGATGATTGCTGGGGAAATCCTCGTGTATTTTCAAGAAGTTACCATGGGAACAACCAATTTGATACTGGGGAAGTGATTAGGTGGTCGAGGGTTTGGATGTATTTCTCGGGGAAATTTGAGACCTATGGGGAATAGGAGATGATCTTGAAGTTTTGTATATTTTGTAGGTCCTCTAGGGACGCTGTCGGGGAGATATTCACATGGATTTTGAGAGTTCCGCTGGGGAAATAGGGGTTCCACTTATGGAAGTGCAAAATTTTCTAGGTGAAAATGTTTTAAATCCTTTTAGGGATTTTAGGAATTTTCTGAGGATTTTCAAGGTTTTTTGGTATTTTTGGGAATTTCTGTACGAAAATTTAAGTGGGGTGCCGATCGGCATTGTGTGGAGGGTGCCATTAGGCAGTGGCACAGACTTTAGAGTGGCATCGAGAAGGCAAAGGGTCAGTGCCGATCGGCATGAACCTTGGCATCCTATATAAAGGGGCGGGTTCCCCTCATTTTTCACAGATTCTTGCCTTCTCTCTTTTTGTAATTTTCATCCATGAATCGTTCTAGCATTCCGATCTCTAAACAATGGTCGCTTTTGTGAGCACCGTGGTACATAGGTAGTGGTTGGCTGTTGACGACTTGTCAAACTTGGAGTGGAGGGCCAGGGCGCCTCTTGCTTTGGGGAGTGAGAACTCTTTTGATGCATTCGAGCCAGTTGCAGATTAGCAGACTTTGCTGCGGGAGCTGTCGCGTCGTCGCTCTTCGAGGGTGGTGAACCCTGGAGGTTATGTAAGTAAAATGACTTTTGGCATTCCTTTTTTTGGTTTTCCTTTTTTCTTATCTTTTAACAAGGTTTTTCTCTTTTGGCAGTCTGATATTTCTTTGTCAACTATGCATGGGCGTAGGACGATGGGGCTTAAGGATGTCTGGGAACATCTTCCACCTGTGGTGCATTAGGTGGTATAATCTGTAAGCTTTGGGAGGTTGGCGTATGTGTTGGATGAGATGCCTCGTTCGACGACAGTCTTATGCGCTCTGGGGGAGAGGTCGTGGGACACTACCCACACCTTCCATTTTTGTTTCAGGGAGATGACTGTGACTCCCATATGTGTGCAACAGATGCTGGGGCTAGATTGCAATGGAGAGAAGATAGAGGTGGATCGCTCTTTATGGGTGAGGTCGGAGGCGGTGCGAGCGGAGCTTGGTGATGTGGCAAGGATAGTGTCTGGGGACTCATTCATATGTCTCTGATGAAGGATGTTTTTTTGGGCAGGGTGATTGATGTGGAGGATGGACTGCAGGTGAGGCAGATGGCCTGGCTATTCATTTTACTGGTGTTGGGGGGATTTCTGGTGGCACCGAGCGACAACGTTGTCCACTTATGTTTTTTTCTATATCTGAGGATGATTTCGACCATCCCTCTCTATGATTGAGGGATCCTGACTTTGGCGACCCTTTATTTTTCTATGGATGCTTTCAGTTGGTGCTGCCGACAGTCTTTCATTGGAGCCATGTATCTTCTTAAGGTATTCTTTAATTTGTGCATTTTCCTTTCATGCTTTCACAATTCCCTTATGCGTCTCTTTTGATTGTGGATTTATTGTCTTTGGAAGACATGGTTATATGAGGTGATTGGGTGTAATACCAAGCTGATCGCTTTGAAGGACGAAACCGTTGGGGACTTTTGTTGGTTATATCGGTGGCAGAAGGCCAATCGGCAGTTTATGAGGACTCTCTCTCTCTGGAGGCGGTGCGTCAGGTCTTGAATGTCCTGACCAGTGATAGGGTAATACTTTTCCTTTCTTCGGTCTAAGACATTTGGGTGGTCTGACTCTGTATTTGACTCATATCTACTGGGGATTTTTCAGGTGACTTTTTACCCTTGGGGGACGACCATTCAGGTTACGGGGTTGACTGGAGTGAATACACAGATGAGGCATTTGCTGGCACATGAGTTTGGCCACTCTTGGTATCTTGGGGATAGGGTGGTTTGTCAGATTGCTGAGGAGGAGGTGGTGGTTCCACCTGCGAGTTCCCCTATGTCTATGAGGCGGGAGCAGCTGTTGCCATAGGATACAAGGATCGCGATGATGATTGGCGAGTCATACCTATTGTACACTGATACGGCTGTGCCATATGATTATATGGACTTCGTGACGAGTTGGCTGATGGCTCCCAGCCTATATGATGCACTGCCCTTCCCTCCTGCAAGTTCGAGTCATCCAGTGGAGTCCTACCATTGCGGTAGCGATCCGTCAACATCTGCGGCGGCGGTGACTTTGGAGGTTGCCTTTGTGCGGTTGCATACTCCTTTATACAACATTTGCCGGGCTGATCGAGAGATGTTTCCTATATTTCATCGTCTTCATGCGATGGACCCGGAGGAGTTGGGCTTGACAGAGGAGGTTCTTCGTCCTTTGGTATATCTTTATGTTCTTCTCTTGGTTTCTTTTTTATTTCTTTTGATCTTTTCTACTTGATACTGATTCTGCCTTTTCTTACAGCAAGTTCAGGTGTCCACCACATAGCTGAGGGACATTAGGGACTGAATATCTTCGGTAACTGCCCGTATTCGGGACGCGATTCCTTTTCCTTCTTTCTTGGTGTCATTTTCCTCATTCGGGGAGGATTCTGGTTCAGGTAGTGGCGCTGCATCATCTCACCGCGGGGGAAAGAGAGCGCGTTGAAGGGATGGAAGCTCTTAGCAGATAGAGGGGAAGGGTAAGAGAGAGAGAGAGATAGAGAATGTGGGTTCGGGCTGAGTCACGTTGTTTTTTGCTTTTCTTTATTTTCCTACAAATATGATATAACACATAAACATATCTATGGAATGCAATGGAGGTTTTTATTATCTTCTATCAGTGATGAATGAATGAATGCATGCACATGCGCTTTTTACTTTGCTATTGAGATCGTAAAAAGAAATATTTTGGGGATTTTGAAGGAATGTTTTGTGCACAATGAGGACTTATACAAATATGAAAAGGGGATTTTTGAAATTCTGTTGAGAATATCAATTTATTTTTATTGAGTTTTCTGAATTTTGACAAAAGAGGAGAAAGGAAAATTTCCAAAAGCAGGGGGTTGCCGATCGATAAGCACCTTGTCTTGCCTATCGACAGGTCAGTCTAGTCCCATCAATTCAAGACTTCGATTGATACCCTCTTCAGCCTTTGGTACCTTGTGGGGCAAGATTTCCTCCAATTTCTGAAGGGGTTATGTCTTTTGTGGGGGCTTTCAATTATAAAAAAGGGTAAGAGTGGAGTGCTTTCACCACACCTTCACAGCCTGACTTTCTTATTCTGTGAGATGGATCTCCATGGTAGCATTGAATTTGCTAACTACCTCAAGAGTTTGGAGGATATGTACTCCTATAACATCAACTACGATGCTTTCAACATGCGTCAAGTTTCTTTTTGGCATAATCGGCCCATAGAGTGGAACATACTGCTGGCGGCTATCGAGTTTTGGTATCCTGAGGATCATATCTTTCACTTCGAGTTGGATGAGATTTTTCCTTACCTATGAGGAATTTTCTACCATGCTCAGCATTGTTGTGGCTCTACCTGAGTTTTCCCATTCTCCTAGGGATTTTTTGGTCGGGCTTCTTTGTATTTTATCCTCGGTGGCTAGATCAATGGTGGCTGGAGGTATGATATCCCTTTCGGTGGTTCTACAGTCCGTGCATTTTTAGGAAGTTGGTGATGCTGGATATGTCGAAGCTGTCATTCTGGGCTTGGTTTCAAAATTGCTACTGGTGACCAGGGAGCTGCTGGTGGACCCATAACTTATAGATATTACTTCATGGATATCCTATCATCTCAATCCTGCGGTGGTGATACTGGCGGAGACTTTAAATGGCCTAGATGCCTGGCGAGAAGGTCGTTCTGAATTTATGAGGGGTAGACCTATGATGTTGTTCATGTGGTTGTCTAAAATATTTCACCTGGTGAGTCCTCCGGAATACCCTTTGTCGGTTGTACCCAACTTCTTTCCACGCCATTTCATTAGTGTGGGTATGGTTATTGAGAGCTAGGAGAACCAGTTGTGGTGCATGGGGCTCTAAATTTGTATTGGTCATGCCTTGGTGGGGACAACTGTTGTCTATTCTGGAAATGGGAGAATACCCGTATGTCCAGATGGTTGGTCTCAGACAGACCTCTTTCTATTTCCCTTGGTGGCTTCTGCGCCAATTTGGATGGGTGCAGATCGTGCCACCTCAGACAGTAGACTTCTTTCCGGTAGAAAATCTGACAGAGCATTTGTGCATGTGACTTGGCTCTTTATGGGAGAGTCGGCGTCCGTCGACCCGTCCCTCTCAGTCTGTTGGGAGAGTTTATCACATCCTTGGAGATTATATGAAGTGGTTCTGGAGAAGAGTGGTCAGTAAGATATTGGTAACGGAGACAGGACAAATGTGGCTTAACTTATCTGATACCATGGAGGGGTGTGTGGTAGTTTTTTCGAGGCTGGTTCGAGCTTATCGGTCCATGGAGAATCTGAGGCACTCTATTCAGGCAGGGGAAGCTTGGGGACCCTAGGATGTATATGAAGATGATGGAGTGGGCTCCTCTTGTAGTTGTGGGTTGGTCTCTTGGGGGGAGTTTATTTTGTATTGGGGAATAAGTTTAGGAATTAATTTGGATTTTTTAGGAAGCTAAGGGGAAAGGAGTTATCCATTCCTTTATGTAATTTCACAATAATTTCTTATTAATGAAATGAACAAGTTTTTGATCATCTAGCTGTGCCTTTTGATGAATTTTTTATTTTGAATTATCTATACCGATCACTAAGGCACGCATAATCCTTGTGTTCAAATATATGTTAGAATGAACTGTCGTTCTCGGAGATAAGAAAAGAATATTTCTTTTATGAAAAAGAAAGGGTCATGCTCATGTAAGATGTATGAGCTGCCTACGTACCTATGGGGTTTTTTGAAAATTTAAATTTTTTAGAGAATGATTTTTGTAGAGGATCAGGCCCACGTAGTTCTTGGTATAGGGAAATTAAGAGATTTTTTTTAGAATACAAGGGAGATGAGAAGAGTCGTAGCGTGCCGAGATTTTGGACTAGGGGTAAAATTTATTGAGATGGTCCAGGTTGACTGGGCGAGCCATCTATTCTACATCTAAGCCAGTGAGTATGGTGGCACCGCCGGATAAGATCTTCTTGACAATGTATGGGCCGCTCCAATTAGGCTTGAATTTCCCTCTGGGTCCCAGATGGGCTCTACTATTTCTTTGAGGGCTAAATCCACTTCTCGAACACCGCGGTCCTTGATTCTCTTATTAAATTAATGCGCTATGCGGTGATGGTACCCTTATATGTGATACAATGCCTTCAGTCTCCTTTCGTCCAAGAGTGACAACTCGTCGAGGCGGTTTTGATGCCAGTCCTCCTCACTGACCTTGCTTTCAAGCATGACACGTAACGAGAGAATTTCCAGCTCCACGAGTAGGACTGCTTCCATACCATAGACTAGAGAGTAAGGGTTATCCCCAGTAGAGGTTCAGATTGAGGTTTGGTATCCCCAGAGGGTATATGGGATTCGGTCGGCCCAATGTCGACAGCTTTTGATCATCTTACTGATGATGGATTTGAGGTTCTTGTTTGCATCTTTGACTGTACCATTGGTTTGAGGTCGGTAGGGAGAAGATTTGTGTCTCTGGAGCCCATACTTGTTGACCACTTCTGTGACCTCATCCTGGAAATGCAACCCGTTATCTGATACTAACTCGTGAGGGACCCGATATCGACAGATGATGTTTTTCTTGATGAAATTAGCCACTTTCTTAGCATTTAGAATTGCGTATGACTTAGCTTCGACCCATTTGGTGAAGTAATCAATGGTAACGAGAATGAATTCATTCCCGTTGGAAGCCTTAGGTGTAACTTTCCCTATGATGTCGATGCACCAGGTGGATAACGACCAGGGAGAAGTCATGTTATATAATTTTTGCGAAGTCAGGTGTTGAAGGTTGGAGAACTATTGGCATTTGAGGCATCTCCGAACATAAGCAGTGTAATCCTGGATCATGGGGGTCCAGTAGTATCCTTATTGTATGATCTTCTTGGCAAGCATGTGGTTGTTCATATGGGGTCTGCATTCCCCGCTGTTGATTCTGTACATTACCTCTTCAATGTCAGCCCCTGCGATGCAGTGTACATAGGTTCCATCGAAGTTCCTCTTAAATAGTGCTTTGTGATAGATGATGTATTGGACGTCCAGTCTTCGAAGGGTTTCCCGATCTTTCTTATTGTAACCCTCAGGATATCTACCATGCCTGAGAAGGTTCCAAATGTCATAATCCCAGCAATTGGCTAGCTCGAGATCTTCTTTGGTGATGAGCTCAATGTGGAAGCCGTGGGTTAGTTTGTCTTTCTTTTGGACTAAGAAGGGGGTCAATGTTATTCCTTCGAGCATGCCAACCATGGAGGCTAGGGTAGCAAGGGCATCTGCTATGTTATTTTTTACTCAAGGTAGGTAATGGAAGGTGATGTCTTGGAATTGGGAGGATAGTTCTTCTAGGTGGGCATGGAATGGTTAGAGTTTTCTCGTCCTTGACTTTCCATTTTCTGAGAACTTAACCAATGATGAGGGAAGAATCCCGGTAGATATCTAGGCATTGAATACATTTCTTAAGAGCAACTTTGAGGCCTACCATACACGCCTCATATTCAGTCATGTTGTTTTTGTAGGGGAAATCCAATTTGATGGCGATGGGAGTGTGGGAGTCATTTGGGGGGATCAGAAGTATCCCAATGCCATATCCTTTTTTATTGGTCGCGCCATCAAAGAACATTTTCCATCGAAGGTCATCTTGAGCAGTCCAGAGGATGTTTTCATCTGGGCATTTAGAGATCCAGACATCATCTTCTTCCATGGGGTAGTCAGTGAGGTAGTCAGAGATGGATCTTCCTTTCATGGCTTTCTATGTGACATATAAGATATCAAGCTCGACTAAGAGCATCATCTAATGAGCCATTCGGCTAAATAAGGAGGGTTTCTCAAGCAGGTACTTAATAGGGTGATACAAGTTTGATGGGGAAGGAGAGCATGTAGTGTCACAACTTTTTAGTGACCCAAACAAGTGCGACACATGATTTTTCCAAAGCAGTGTAGTTGACTTTATACCCAGCCAATTTGCGACTGGCGTAATAGATGGATTTTTATTTGTGGGAATCTTCAAGGTATTGGGCAAGCAAATCCCCAACTGCAGTGTCGGTTATGGTTAAGTATGGAAGCAAGGGGAGACTAGGATATGGTGGAATAAGTACTGGAGGTTGGGTTAATTATTATTTGATTCAGTCAAAAGATTCTTGGTAGGCCTTATTCCAAACTTTGGTTGAATCTTTTCAGAGGAGTGTGAAAATCGATGCACAGATGGAGGTTAGCTGAATGATGAACTGACTGATGTATTGAAATTTCCTAAGGAAACCTCAGACTTCTTTCTCCATTCGGGGAGATGGCATCACAAATATGGCTTTTAGCGTGGCAGGATCTGCTTCTATCCCCTTCTCACTGACCATGAATCCCAAGGAGTTTTCCTTTTGTAATGCCGAATACACATTGTTGTGCAATGTGTCTCATCTGATATCGTCGCAGTCGTTCAAATAACTTTCGGAGAGTAGGAACATGACCTTTTTATTGTTTTGGATTTGATAATCATATCATCCACATAGACCTCGACTTCTTTATGAATCAAATCGTGAAGGATGGTTATGGCAACCCTCTGGTATGTAGCCCTAACATTCTTGAGACTAAATGGCATAATAGTGTAGACAAAGGTTCCCCATGGGGTGATGAATGCGGTCTTTTTTTAATGATATGGGTGCATTTTTATTTGGTTGTATCCGGAAAACCCATCGACGAATGACTTGAGAGCATGACTGGCTGTGTTGTCCACGATCATGTCGATATTGGGTAGCAGGTAATCATCATTTGGAGAGGCTTTTTTTAAGTCCCGGTAGTCTACACACATCCCAACTTTCCCTCCTGATTTCGTCACTGGTACTATGTTGGCTAGCCATGTCGGATATTCGATAACATGAATGAAACCCACTTTTCGCTATTTGACCACCTCTTCTTTGAATTTAAGGGAACATTCGGTGCAGAGCTTTCTCAACTTTTATTTAATAGTCTTGCAATCTGCAAGAGTGGGGATCTCATATTGAGCAATTTTAGGATCAATGTCGGGAATATCGTTATAGGACCATGTGAAGACATCCATGAATGCCTTTAATAGTTCTTCGAGTTATGCGCGTTCATGCTCGTCGAGGGTATCCCTTATCTTAATCTCGCTCAGTTGGCTACTAGAACCGATGTTAATAATAATAGTCTCTTCTTTATTAACTTGAATGCGGTTATGATGTTTGCTATTAACCTTATTTAGATTAGTTAAGAATTGTTCATTTGCAAAATCATCATCATCAAAACTTTGATTAGAATCTACACAATAAATGTAAGGCACAACAAGATACGCAAAATCTTCATTTATTTCATTGATAGGAAAAATAACATTGAGAACCTCATCAAAGGAGGTATCGATTACATTTGCGCAAGGATAGACAACATAAGAAGAGATTGGGTAAACATTGGGGTTAGGTGGGATTTCAACAGGTAGAACCGGCGCAACATGCCAGTTAAGGAGAGGTGTATCAGCATCTTTAATCACGTGGGATGGATCCAGTGATGTAGTGAATGAATGAACCATTTAGAGTGTCAGCCCAGTGTCTGCAAGTTGAATGAGTCCTAGGAGTTACTTCCCTTAGAATCTTTGGTATCTATGATGACTGATTGTACATGGTGTCGGGGACTTTAGGTCCATGGGTAGCTATCTTGGAAAAAGATCTCCATTCCTGGCTTCATTTTCTTGTCTATATGGTCAAACTATGGTTCCAAAAAGCTACAAAAGGGGATGTCTTCGCCCTCTTTGATGAATCGTCCATTCAAGGAGTCACTTGGGATGGTCTGGATGCAGTCTAATCTTCTCTTTGGTCGAGATTGGAAAATCATTCTGAGCTCTTATTCTGATGGTTGATACCCCAAACCACAAGGAGGGAAAGCTTTCTTCAGTTCAATGGGCTTAAGTTTCCTTTCTATCTTTGTCCTAGCCCGAGTCCGAGCATGAAGTGCATGTTTTTGAACATCTGAATTACATTGACGTTGCCATGAGGGTCATATTCCGGACAAACCCTTTCTTGGAAATCATCCCCTGCCGGGAGTAGAAGTGGTTCAACTTAAAATACTGATAGGAGCATATCATTTGACCCATGTTGTATCTAAGGATTAGATTTATGGTGCTTTCACCCCCAGCATTGTCATCGTTGCCCAAAATGTTGACGACGCTTCCGTCGGTAAATAACTTCAACTTCTGATTGATTGAGGAAGACACATCCTTGATATTATAGATTTAAGGTCATCCGAGCAACAGGTTAAAACAGGCTGGGATGTCAATAACTTGGAATTCAATGATAGGGTTTATAGGGCCAGTCCCTTTTACAAGTTTTATGGATCCCATTACTTCTCAATGAGTATTATCGTAGGCGTGCACAGCAGTGGAAGTTCGAGTGAGGTCACTTTCCTTCAGTCCTAAGCATTTGAAGCTTCTTAATGGGCAGACATTCAAGGTGGATCCATTATCGACAAGAGATAGTGGTACGATCTTCCCTATGACCTCGACAGATATGTTGAGTGCATAATTGTGGTTTGGCCCAATTTTGGGGATTTTTTCTTCAAAAAAAGATAACATTCGGGTAGAGGTTAAGGATCTAACTAAATTTATCGCTTCTTCTAGTGTGGTAGAAGGAAGAACTGTGGGTCCAGTGAGCAATTTGATCAAAACATTTATGTGCAGCTGGGAAGACATAAAAAGCCCCTACAGAGTGATGTTAGCTTGAGTTTTCTTCAGTTGATCAAGGATCTTACTTTCCTCGAGGGTCATTTCTGGTATAGAAAGGTTTTCAACGCACTTCCCTTTGTCATTGGCTGGTAGTGAGTTTGATATCTGGTAATGCCTCCCTGATCTGGTCATGTGATTTACTAAAGAAGGGAAGAGCATGAACCCTGTTTCTTCGTCAATCTCAGATTTTTCTGCCAATTTATTTTTTTCTATGAGGAGTTGTTCAAATGATATCATCCCATACATATCGCCAATCGGGCCAGTTTCTCTGAAGCTTTCCCTTCATTTGAATCTTTAAATTCCTCCCCCATCCGGTGGAAACAATTGGGTCTTTCCATGTAAAGCCAATGCATTCGATAACTTCGATGGCTTCTTCATACAGGTCTTCCAATTCTATGGGGATGAGTAAGGGTGAATGGACCAAGCGTCCTTGTAGCTTCATAGTATCAAGTAACTCGGTCATACTGCAAATATCGTTGGTTTGCCTAAATGATTCTGCCATTATCTAGACAATGTTCGCACCACCCAACTGTCTGACTCTTGGGCCCATTTTCGCGCTTCCAAAAATAACATAGTGAATCTCTAGCAATTAATGATCATCTGTGAGGGCAGTTTTAGCCCGAACTCTAGGATTTGGTTTAATACTTCTGATAATTCCGTACTTCCATTTTTAGAATGGGTACGGACAGGGATGCGTGCTCTAATGAGGAGTGACAGTGCCTGATCAGCGAGGCTAACATGGTTTAGGAGGAAATATGGTCAATTTTGGACAGGCTTGGGAGAGTATATGGGTGTGATTTGAGTTGAGGGATCAAATTCTGGGTTCATTTCTAGGAAGATAACATTGGTATGATTTAGGAGTGGGTTATGAGTAGTGTTTGGCTTAGGATTGGCTGGCAGGGTAATGGTACCCTGATCAATTAGACCTTGGATTATGTTTCTGAGGTGAAAGCATTGGTCGGTGGTATGTCAGCAGTTTGGCGAAAAGCGCAATGGGCATCTGCCTCGAAGTGTCTTGGAAGTGGATTTGGCAATGGACGGGGGTCCAAGGGTTTGATAAGGTTTTGACTTAGCATGGCTTGATAAACTTTGGAGAGGGGAGCATGAAGCTCGGCGTATTCCTTTCGGATTGGGACGGGGAGGCTTTATGGTTTCCACGAAGTGGTTGGTTGAGAGATGTTGTTGATGGTTGAGACTATAGGACTGGAAGGTTTGTCATATTTTCTGGGGGCGAACTGTCTGGTCACTTTCTTTGGTTTAACCTCTGTTTAGCAAGACCTTCCTCGATTTCTACTCCTGCTTCTCTGAGAGCTCGAAAGTGGGGATAGTATTGTCCTCCCATGGTTTTTCGGACATGGGGAAAGAAGTTCTTCATCACTATGTTGGTTGGTTCTTCGTCAGATGGTCGATTGGTCATAGTGCCTACTTTTTCCCTCCATTGGGCTATGAAGTTACTAACCGATTCCCAAAGTTTTGTTTGAGCATCTCTAAATCATGGCGGGTGACCTCAAGCTCTTCGTTATATTTGTACTGAGACATGAATTCTCGGGCTACATCCTCCCAGGTACGGATTCTGGACTCCTCAAGAGACAAAAACCATTGGAGAGCGCTATCCTTCAAAGTTTGCTGAAATAATTGGGCCATCACCTCTTCAGAAGCCCCTAGGAGACTCATGGAACATTGATAACTGCGAAGATGAACAATCGGGGGTCCACTTCCTTTGAACTTCTTGATATTTGACATCTTGAACTTCTCGAGTAACCTCGCCTTAGGATAAGGAGACATGTGGGTGTAGTCCATATACTTTCTAAAGATTATGACATGGTCGAACCTCTTAGTTAGCATCTTGATATCTTCTTTGACCTTGTTCAACTCTTCATCTTTTGGATCAATGATCACAGGCAAGTTAGCCCTAGGTTGGGCAAGGTTTGACATAGGAAGCTGGGTAGGCGGCGACCCATTAACAGGAGGGGCATGTGGAGCGTGCTGATACTCTTCATGAACACAAATAGTCTCCGGTGGACCCATAGCTTGAGGGAATAGGGCCTCGAGCTCTTGAGGAATATGAACCTGGTTTCGTTGCATCTCTTGGACCTCAGTCTGAAGGTTGTTAATCTTGGACATGAGCTAAGCTAAAACTGTCGTCAAATCTGGCTGCATAACTAGTACTTGATCTGTGTTCTCCATGGTAAGTGGATGGATACCGGACTCAAAAGAAGTAGCAGGGGAACGGACATAAATTCGGGGTGATTTGATTGAAGACCAAAGCCATTAAGGATTTAGGCCATGGGCGTGCGATCGACCTGAGATGGCGTAAAATGGGATTTATTTTTGACAAAAAAGGATGAAAATATTTTTGATATTTTTTTTGAGATTGAAAGACAAAATATTTTTGGATTTTTGATAAAGAAAAGAGAAATATTTTTGGATTTTTGATAAAGAAGGGATAAGTGTTTTTGGATTTTTAATAAAGGAAGGAGAAATATTTAGGAGACGGGTCTCCGCATGATTATTATTATTACGTTCTCACTTGTATTAAATTCTCCTAAATGAAAGATGAAATGTCGGACGGGACCCGAGCCTGAAAAAGATGGGTTTGTAACATATTGTAAGGACATTTTTCTCATGTCCAACATGTTACATTTGTGTATGTCGTACGCCGCTACATTTGGCACGTCACCTCACGATCTCACATGACGACCTCTATCCGAATTCCAGGAATCAAGCATTCAACATCTCCATTAATGTGTCCCACATCTGCCTCAACGACTTCACGTTCCCTGATTCTAGGCTCGTAATGCAAGTGGAACGCAAGAGAAGTCAAATCAGTGAAACAAGGCATGATAGGGATGTTCAAGGGCAAATTGGTAATTTTACAGCCACCGTTCGGAGAACCGGTCAACTCGAAAGTTGAAGAGCTTGCCGTAACAAAGATACTGGAAGAAACGGCACCTCAATCCGAGCTACGGTGAACAAGTTATGGGCCATTGAAAATGGAGAAATGTTCATTGAAAATTCTGGGAATTTTTCTAAGTGTTTAAGCACCTGTTCCCAGCACACTTTCCCGAACCCAACCCAAAACCTGTTCGGGGGGGGGGGGGGACCGGTTCGCAGGGGTACCCGAACCGGTTCGGGGTACCTGTACGCTGGATAGAATTTCAGCATTTTAAAATCGTGGGTCTTTTCATGTATTTCCCTATAAATACCAACTTCGGGAGAGTTGGTTTGCAAGACTTTAGGAGACGAATTTGAGAGTCCAAATACATCTAGTCTTCATATTTTTGAGTCCCAAGACTCATGTTTTGATTCACACATCCTTGCCCAACCTTCGTGAATCCTTTTGCAACCCAAGAACACAACTTTGGTTTGTTCAACCCTTGTGGAGGAGATCATTCTTCTTCTTCATTGCAGCCCTACTGGAAAGGGGTAGTTCCAGCCGCGACTACAGAATCCGATACCCGAGGGTAATTCTTAGTCAACTTGTATTTTCATTGTAATCCGATTGTAAGCCGTTTTCTTACAAATTATAGTGAAAATAAATGGTTTTTCCCCTGTGGGGGATTTTTCCTGAAATTGTTTGTTTTTATCCTGCAAGCTATATTTGATTTGATAAATCATCTAGATGCATGTCTTAGGGTTTAACTAAAATTTGGGATTAATTAAAATTAGTTTTTATTTGAGAAGTCGCAATATTTCCGCTGCTGCTGCTCTCTCAAATTGGTATCAGAGCGGGTTACGCTAATTTATCGCGTGATTCGGTTTTTTCGAGGATTTACTTTCTGATACAATTTGTCTACTCACGTTTTCAAATTGGTATCAGAGCCTGTTGCACTAAGTTATTGTGTTTTGATTCTGATTTTGCACGAAAATGGATTTTGATGGTTTTGATGATCTTCGATATCAAATTTTTTAAAAAAATTGGAAAATTCACACAAACTCTTGTTTTAAATCTTGTGTTGAAAACGAATCTGAGAGGTGTCCTTGTTGTGAGGGTGTTGGTCACACGTTACATGAGTGATCCACAAATTTAAAGAAGAAATTGAATAAATCGATTTCTCATGTTTCTACCCTTAGTGATTGTGATTCGAAAGAAGAAGTTTTTTATGCTTCTAGGCGAGAGTTTCCCATCCGTGTGATTAGTGATGATAGTGAAAGTGATGGGAGTGTGGATGAAAGTGAGGAGGAAAGTGTAGATGAGCATGACTTGCAAACTGCTTACAATGAACTTTATGGTGAAACTTTGAAAACAAAGAAAGAAAATTTGAAATTGAAAGCTCAGTTGAAAGAGTGTGCCATAAAAAATAATGATTTTTTAGTTGAAGAACTTAGGGCTCATGTGAAAATTTTGAAAGAGAAGCTTGAGTATGTCGAGGGTGAGAGAGACAGTCTTAGAGGGTTGATGGAGACTATGAAAAAGGAGCTTTTAGAGTTTGAGGATTCTAAACGAGTACTTGAATCTAGGATAGGTGAACTTGAGGTGAAATTGAAAGATTCAAGTAAAGTGAAATTTGATTTGGAGTCTAGGTCTGAAAAACTTGATAAGATTTTAGGCACAGTCGAGATCAAAACGGATAGGAGTGGGATTGGTCTTAAAAAATATGTTACACCCATTCCCACACGTGTGAGAGATCCTCCTAAGTTTGTTAAGAAAGAGGAACCTAAAGTTGTTAGGAAAGCACCCCTTAAGAACATTGTGAGAGAACCTTCTAGGATCATTAGGAGAGACCCACCTAGGCAAATTCGGAAAGAGCAACCGATAAATTTGAGGAGAGGGCCACCTTTAGGTAACACACACCGCCCGATTTACACTTACACACATTGCGGAAGGCAAGGTCATCTTAGGCGATTTTGTTACAAGCTTTTAAATGGACCTAGGAAGGTTAATGAAAGAATAAATTCGATTCCCAAACCCCCCACACTTTGTTACACATCAATTTGGGTTAGAAAATCGGATTTAGAGGCTTATGGTTTATTTATCAACGATTCCCGTTTGCTTGCACGTGATTCACCCCATGTGAAATCTTTTGGTTGATTGTGATTGAATGTTTGTTATACACTAGTTGTGGTTTCATGATATAATTTTACTAGTGTGATGACTTGTACTTTTTGTATAAATTTTTTATTTTGAAAAATACAAAAAGATTTTACTTTTGATAAAATTTTGAGAAAATTCAAAAAGTTTTTTTTTGTTGCACCGTTTATGGATGAACACTTTGGATGACCAAGTCACAACATCGTTCCATTTTTTTCATGTGACTATTTGATAGTGTTTTGAGATAATAGATCAATTCATCCTTGTGCTTTATAAATTTTGGAGTCATTAAGATGTAATTAAGTGTTACTTCCTACATGTTTGACTCATGTTTCCTTTATTGCACACATGCACGGATTTGTTTGATTATTGTGCTTGTCTTATCACATGTTGGTTGGTTGTTTTCATCTCAATCCTGTCTTTAAAACAACCCAAGCGCGATAATTTTTTATAAGGAAATTGTGCATATAAAAACCGTGTTGTGAGTTTGTGTGCTTTGTTTGAATAACGGGGAGGGGCTGCGAAAGGTAATTATCTATCCTTTGCGCAAAAGCCACCGTTAAAAAGGACCTAAAAAATTGAGGAATTTTATTATCCGAGGTCCAAAGAGATTAAAAGAGCCCGAAAAAAATTGAAAGGCAATAAAAAGATATTCATGCCAAAAAAGGGGCCATTTAGATTTTTGCACCAATTCTCCAATGTTTGAGAATTTAGATTACCTCTAAAAGAATATATATATGAGGGAGTTTGGTTGGAGAATTAAAACGGGTTTTCACGTCCTTGAAATTTTTGAAAATGCGCTATATAGTTTTGGACGTCATTGGTGTGAAAATCATTTGACTTTGATTTGTTGATTTGCATAAAACGATGTCATCTAAATTCAACAAACGTTTACACTTAAGGATACCTTTGATGTTCATTCGTTAGGAGTACACGTATGCATCGTGCACATATGATTGATTGAGTTGATTTACCTATCGAATGTGTTCACACCCATTCATTCCATTTCCATGACTTGGTTGTTTGAGTCTAAATCCATTGTGTGATTTTTGTTTCATATTTGTTCATATTGGTATCTTATTTTTGTATGAAAAATGTGAAAAATTCAAAAATAGTTTAAGAATAGTTGTTTGAGCATCTCCTTGCAAGAGCACGATTACCATATTATTTGATGCCCTGTTTTGTATACCGTGACACCCCGATTTTTCTTATTTGATTCATTCTTCTCATATGTCTATTTGGGGACATAATAAAAAGGGGGAGAAAGAATTATCATATTATGGGGGAGTTTTTGAGATGTTGCTTATGTTTTTATCATATATTGATATCCATGTTATCTCATTTCAAACTCGGTATGTCACGTGGTATTTTCTTTGTCTCATGTGTGTAGGTATGAAGATTGAAGATCTATATGTTCCACACCCTGATGAGAAAAGATTTGAGATTCCTGAAGATTTGAAGAACAAACGATGAAGACTATTCATTTGTACCTTTTCCAGTTTTGGGTTCATGGGAGGGTAAATTTGTATAGGCAATTTCATATTTGATAATTCAGATTTTTTATGTATGTACCGACATAGACATAGGGGGAGATTTGTAAAGACATTTTTCTCATGTCCAACATGTTACATTTGTGTATGTCGTGCGCCGCTACATTTGGCACGTCACCTCACGATCTCACATGACGGCCTCTATCCGAATTCCTAGAATCAAGCATTCAACATCTCCATTAATGTGTCCCACATCTGCCTCAACGACTTCACGTTCCTTGATTCTAGGCTCGTAATGCAAGTGGAACGCAAGAGAAGTCAAATCAGTGAAACAAGGCATGATAGAGATGTTTAAGGGCAAATTGGTAATTTTACAGCCACCTTCCGGAGGACCGCTCAACTGGAAAGTTGAAGATCTTGCCACAACAAAGATACTGGAAGAAACGGCACCTCAATCCGAGCTACGGTGAACAAGTTATGGCCCATTGAAAATGGAGATATGATCATTGAAAATTCTGGGAATTTTTCTAAGTGTTTAAGCACCTGTTCCCAGCACACTTTCCCGATCCCAGCCCGAAACCGGTTCGGGGGGGAGAATCGGTTCGCAGGAGTACCCGAACCGGTTCGGGGTACCTGTACGCTGGATAGAATTTCAGCATTTTAAAATCGTGGGTCTCATCATGTATTTCCCTATAAATACCAACTTCGGGATAGTTGTTTTGCAAGACTTTAGGAGACGAATTTGAGAGTCCAAATACATCTAGTCTTCATATTTTTGAGTCCCAAGATTCATGTTTTGATTCACACATCCTTGTCAAACCTTTGTGAATCCTTTTGCAACCCAAGAACACAACTTTGGTTTGTTCAACCCTTGTGGAGGAGACCGTTCTTCTTCTTCATTGCAGCCCTACTGGAAAGGGATAGTTCCAGTCGCGACTACAGAATCCGATACCCGAGGGTAATTCTTAATCAACTTGTATTTTCATTGTAATCCGATTGTAAGCCGTTTTCTTACAAATTACAGTGAAAATAAATGGTTTTCCCCCTGTGGGGGATTTTTCCTGAAATTATTTGTTTTTATCCTGCATGCTATATTTTATTTGATAAATCATCTAGATGCATGTCTTAGGGTTTAACTAAAATTTGGGATTAATTAAAATTGGTTTTTATTTGAGAAGTCGTAATATTTTCGCTGCTGCTGCTCTCTCACATATGCAAAGATATGGCTGGAGTTGTAACCAAGCTCACGGGCAGGGTTCCGTTAAAAATGCGTGAAAATTTGGGCAGCAGGTCGACGTGGAATTTTGTCAGAGTTTCGGGTTGAAACCGATAATATAACATGTGTGTCCTAGGCTTGACACCTATATGCGGGTATGCAGTTGGTTGGGTGCATTAGAAAGGGTTCCCCTATTTGGCATTGCTTTCACGATATACATCTTTCTTTTGAGGTCAATTAGTACGTGTGGACAAGCCGTTTGATATACCTGAGTGTACATGAATTGCCTCACTATATACCTCGTGGGGATGGTACCTGTGAGAGGGAATTCGATATACTCGGAATACATGAATGAGTTCCCTACGATATACCTCCCATCACGACTTTGGTCAAGCGATACGATGTGGGGGAACCGTTCGATATACGTCGAATGTACTTGGCCAATGGAAGGTGAGAGTCATAACACTTAGGCTAACTGTGCCCTGTCGGACCAGTGCCCATCACAAAGTGACCCTCCAGTTACTGGACAAAATTTTGTCAATCACAATGCTCTTTGGTGATATCGTGTGAATCATGCATGATTCTCTTATTAGTATCTTTATTAATCATGCCCAACAGGGAGCAAAGTACAAGTACCAATGGTACACCAAGTATGGATGAGTGATGCGTGCAACATGGGGATATATGTGATCCTAGGTGCACGTGGTGTGAAGTGTACATGGAGAGTTTTTTACATGTGTATGAATAGAAGAATAAGCACGAGGTATACATAAATAGTAAAGGGGAACATGGAAAATAGGGGAAAATATAAACAAATATAACACCCATGTAAATAGAGTCTAGACCTCAAAATAAATATCCCGAGTGGAGTCGCCACTATTTCCAACCCCTCCGATCCTCACAGCGGGAGAGACGAAGAAGAGGGGGTGTCCCCTTCATCTCGAGAGGATTTTGGTCTCGTGCATCCCTCTCAGGAGCGCTTCCGCCGGCATCGATGATGAGGTGAAAATTTAGAGAGATGGAGTCTCTAGTCTATTTTACTCAAAACAGACAAAAGAAAAAGGGAGCCATACCCGAGGAAAAGATCCAAAGACATATTGATACATGCGAAACCAAAATGATTCGAAAAGGGTCTGGAGGCTAAGTTATGAAATGGGAAGGTGTTAGGCACCCATTCCGCCCTTACGGTCTCTCATGGGTTATTACTATTTTCCTTTATTTCCCTGGGATATGTGTGCATGTGTATATGTAGCGAAGATAGGAACCATAAACTTATATCATGGTAGAGATAAAGAGAGTCATACGTAGGAATGTTCCTAAAAGTAATATTAGAAAATAGGATTTACATGATTATCCTAGCGCTGATCATTGTAAGGGAAAGATAACGCATGTAGGATAATACGCCATCAAGAACATATATATATATATATATATATATATACTAGGATATGCCCGTGCCTGAAGGCACGCTGATAATCGCAAAATGGCGAAAATTTTCAAAGTATGTAATTGCAAGAAGGCAAAATTTCGTTTGCCGACAAAACAAAATATAATTTTTTAAAAAATATCCATAATCTTCTTTGTTTATATGACTAACCACCATGCTTAACAAATAACAAATAGTCCAACAATGTTCAAATAGTCTAAATTTATCAAACAAATTCATATATAACAAAAACTTAATTTTCCTCAAATAAACAAAGCGTCAAATTTTAAAAAAATGGGACATAATCTCCTTAATATATTAGACTATCCACCCCGCCTGAAGGCACGCCAAAACTTCCAAAGTACATAATCGTAAGACGGGTAAAATTTCCAAAGCCCATAATTTTAAAACAACAAAAATTTTGTTCCCCAACAAAATTTCATAAATTAATTATCTTTAAATGAACTTAGGGTTAGTTGGATACAACATAAAATATTTTTTTAACATAACACGAATATAATCCAAATAAAGGCGACACAACATAACACAAAATATTATTTTCATTTATTTACATCTATGTGTGTTTAATTTGTGTTTTTTTTAGATTTTTAGTTTGAGTCATTTTTATTTGGGACATATACCAAATAGTCCCTCGAACATTTTTTAATACCCATTTAGTCCAAACTTTTTTATTTTGCCTCAAAAAGTCCTTTGCCACATACTTTGTAGAGGGAGTGCCGCTGGCGCGGACCTCTAAAAATAAGAGGATATTGAGTGCTTGAGGGACTAAATGAGTTAAACTAAAAATGTGTCCTTTTAAAAAAATATATATTTATAGTAGGGACTATTTAATAATTGACCCTTTTTATTTTAGATTTATATAGAATTTTTTAGGTTTTATTTTCTATTTTCTTTTTATTAGTGTATTTTATTTTAATTTTTAATTTTTATTAGTTTTAATCTTAATCTTTATTGTATTTTATTTTATTTTTAGGATTAGTTTTTAGGAATTTATTTTTAGTTTTATTACATTTTAATTTTTGGTACTTTATTTTTTATTTTTTTTAGATTTTTAGTTTTATTTCTTTTATTTAATTATCTAAGTTTTATTTTAAGATCAAATACCAAAAAGTCCCTCAAACATTTTTTAATACACATTTAACCCAAGCCTTTTATCTTGTACCAAAAAGTCATTTATTCTCTTATCTTTAAAGTTTCGCTCTTTTTGGTGCAAAATAAAAATACTTGAACTAAACGTATATTAAAAAAAATTCAAAACACTCTTTAGTATATTCCCCTTTATTTTTAATTGATTTTATATTTTTAGTTTGTTAATTTATTTTTATTAAGTTTTAGTTTAATTTTTTAGGGGCAAATCACACACACACACACACAAATATCCTACACCTTACCTACACCACCATATCTCCTCACACACCCTCACCCTAACACCATACACCCCCATCTACACTAAACACCTCCTAAGACACACAAATTACCATATACCCTACTACACCCAATCATCACTACACTCATCTTCAACGTCACTCACCCACATCTCTCTCACCTCCATAACCACCACCTACCAACAACCCCATGAACCCACAAACACCCATCTTCCATTTTTATCCCACAAAATTACAAATCTTCCAACAACCCGATATCCCCCACCTAAGCTAACCATACCCTCAAACCACCTACCTCCACCTTACGTCCAAACCCGAGATCAAAAACACGTTTTCTCCCTGCTCAATCCGGCCACAAAATCGAACACATACCAACCACCTTACCACCCCCTGCCATGGTCGACCCGAGCTCCACCAACCTCTGAACCCATAACCCGGAATCAAACCAAAACCCGAACCCATCTCGGGTTCTGTCAAAACCCGCAATCTTTCAACTTGCTTGCGACCTCATGAACCCGACCTTACCCCCGCAGGAACCTACCCGCGACCTGCCAAAACCGAACCCGGTTTCAATCTTCGACCAGCTGGAGAGAGAGAGAGCTCATCCCTACCACGCCATTAAAACAAATATCCACAGATATATTTAAAACATTAAATAGATATTAATTCAATATCTTAAATAGAAGACAATTACCTCACTGATGTTGAAAGATATTTTTGTTGCACAAAATTTAGAACAGTGAAATATATCAAACCACATATAAAGGAGCTCAACAAAATTTGTATACATCCAGCAAAGAGATAAAGAAAGTGGAGAGAGAGAGATGTAAAAACGGAATTTTGTAGACATCCAACAAATTAGAACCTCTCATGGGTTGGTGTCTAACACTATGCCAAGCACTTCTAACACACTCATAAGGTCTAGGCCCTGGTCTTGGCATCTTCAACAACAGATTATTTTAATGTGTGTGTGTGAGAGAGAGAGAGAGAGATCTGAGAAACCCAATAAAAAGAACCACTGAATGAGATTTTTTTTTCTCTACTTCATTAAATTGAACAAATAATACAGTAGCCAAAATTTCACACACACACGGAGAGAGAAACAAATCAAAGTAAACCCAATACAAATAAACCCTTCAAGAACGCGTTTTTCACTTCATTACAACCAAATGATTGTGTTCTTCTCTGTTCTTTAAATCCCTCAAATACAACATTCAATAAAAGAGAGAAGTAATCTACGACAACCCAATACAAAAAAAACATGTGAGTTTTCTTTGATTTCAAATTCAATGACCCACAAAGCATATGGGTTTCCTCAAGATGTTTCTTTGTTAACTGGTAAAAGCTATGTGAGAAACGAAATAACTCATGATGGAGTTCATTCTCTCCATAAACCAGACTCATTCTCACCACGAAACTGGATCGTGAGATGGTGGTGGAGAGTTTTGAAGGGTAAACAAAGAGATTTGAAAGACATGAGAGAGAAGAGAATCTGGGTTCTTGAATCTGAGGCCTTGTTATTTTTAAAGAATGAGCGATGGGGATTTTAAGAGAGAGGCTTGAAGAGAGAGAAAGGGGTGTGAGTGTCTTAACTACTGAGATATGTTCAAACTAAAGTGAAATGAGAGAGAAAAAGCTGGAGAAAACATTAATGTAACGTGTTGGGAAAGACGATATGGGGAAGGTCTCGATATTAGTGTACTTGAATGGCAGAAAGGTAGGAGCTTAGCGTTGGGAATTCGAATCGAATACGTGGCCGCATCTCAGCCCTTAAGTGCGTGCCTAGTTGGCATCAATCTCAACCCTTAAATGTCTTATTTTTTTATTGAACAGTATAAACACCCTTACTCCTTATTATATATATATATATATATATATATATATATATATATATATATATATATATATATAGAGAGAGAGAGAGAGAGAGAGAGAGAGAGAGAGTTAAGTTTAAATAATATAGAAAAAAAGGAAAAAAAAGTAGGAAAAGGACTCGAGTCTCGGGTTTTACCCCAAGACGCCAACGTAGCCTATAGAGGCATAAAATTCCACGTAGTTAGTATGAAAAATAAGGGGTGGATTTTATCCCATAAATCCAATGAGGGACTTCTCTTATATATATATGTGTGTGTGTGTGTGTAAAAAAGTTTTTTAGTTGTGAGAAATGTGTGAGAATTCCCGTTTGGAATTTAGGAGCAAACCTTCTTTTTCTTCTTTTTTGGATTTTATTTATATGAAAATAAGAGATGTGCAATAATACTAAATAAAAATTATATTAGGATATGTGAGATGAGAGAATAAAAGTGCTAAGTAATAAAACAAATTAATGCGAATTTAGGAGAATTTAAAGAGAGAGTTAAGAAAGTTGAACCTTCTTGAAGATCTTGAGCTTGATCTTGGATGTTGGAGAGTAGCTCTTGAACTTGGGTGATGATGGAGGTTAATTAATTCACCAATTTTGATGAAAATGATGATGAAAAGTGAAGGATGGAAAGGGATTTGGGTGTGGAAATCACGCTGACTTCGAGAGGGGTTTTCTGAGCTCACTGAGAATGATAGATTTCAGATCTTGTTCCTCTTTTTAATGAGGTTAAGACCACCTTTTTATAGGCCCATAGCATTGCTGATCATCATAGCCCTGGTCCCACCAATGGGCAGGTGTGTTTAAGCACACTTCCGATAGGCAGGGTTTGACACTTGTCGTTTGGCAGTCTTTTTCAGGTTCCTTCAGAAAATCGATCGTAAAGCGCAAATCGTTGATCCAAATTGTTCACGGGGTGAACCATTAGAAATGTACTTCAAAGACCTTCAAAAGTCTTTGGGACTACTCCCGAGTCCGGGAGTTGACTTTGGGTCAAATATGGCTCGAAAGTGTTCATCGGTCCTTTAGACGAGGAATTATCGGACGCAAACGGATCGTTCGTCCGTATGGTAAGTTAGAATTGAGAACGGGGCAGACCATTGGAAAGGGGTTTTAGTGCCCTTAGTAGATTCATTCAGTCTTGATTGAGATGAAGATTTAACATTGGTCAAATGGGGCCTAGAAGCGTTCGGTGACCTTTCCGAGTAAAACGAATCATTCGTCCGTACCGTAAGTCAGAATCGCGCACGGGGTGGACCGTTGGAAAGGATTTTTAGCGACCTTCAAATATTCATTCAGTCTCGATTGCGATGAAGATTTGAACTTGGTCAAACAGAGCCTGGGAGCGTCCGGTGACCTGTTGATCAAGTTTCGGGGGAAAACGGATCGTTCTTCCGTATCGTAAGTCAGAATTGCACACGGGACAAACCATTTTCTTTTGAGTTAGAGAGTTTGACGTTTGGTTAAATGGAGCCTGGGAGTGATCGATGGCCTTTAGGTCAGTACCCGGGGTATGACTTAGGTTTGTAATGATGAAGGGAGGTGCTAGGGACCTAAGGAGAGGTTAGGGGGTATTAGAATAAGGTGTCTACACCTACTCTAACATGAACATGATTATTGCAAAAAGACAATAAGAATTAAACACTTTCCTCATGAAAGAAGTTCTAATCCGTTGATGTCGTATGTATGGTTGCGATCCTCATTTTTCAATCTACGCGGTGGTGGTGTAAAAGGTGCACTAGTGGTGGTTTTGGACCTAGAAACCTCTCCTCTTCCTTCCTCCTTTTGGCCTCTTTGTGTCTAACACTGATAGCCCTAATATCACCCATGTACATGATATATTAACCCTTTAATTTTCATCATTAATTATACTCCAAAAATACAAATTACCAAAACACCCTCCTGGGATGCCGGTCCCGGGACCTAAACTAAACCCCCGGATAGACGTTTCTGACTATCTCGACCCTTACGGATACATTGGCGCACTCGAAATGACCATATGGGTTAATTATAAATATTTTACTGAAAATTTGTCACTTAAGTCATTTAATTCAAGATTAAACTATCTAAGTAACTCTGAACTGTTGTTTGGGGAAACTCTTTTCTTTAAATCAAACAAATTAACCACAAGATGTGTTTAATAAAAATATGTACGAGATATGTTCAAGATTATGTAACTAGTTTTGAAAAACAAAACTAAAATAGTTTAAAACAAGTTAAATCAGCACATCAACAAGAATGAGATGAGGTGATGTAGAAAGATTAAGTACACACAATTTTTAACGTGGTAAAACCTCACCCAACTGAGGAAACATCCACGGTGACTTCTAAGTCACAAACCAAAAATCCACTAAATAAAAAATATACAAGTTACAAGCTATTTAACACACATGCAAACAAAACAGACCAATACAAGTTTAGAACATGTACCCACTGGCTTCATTCTCACTTCTCTGCAGTTCTGATGTTGATGTGGCTTTCTCAGCTTGCTAACTTCTCAATACTTTGTTCCAGCTTTACGTCGACTCTTGATGTTTCAAGATCTTTTAGCTAACACTTCTTGTGTTGTAGTGTGAGAAGTGTTTGTGATAGTGTTCTAACACATGCATGTACACACGCACACTTATTTATACAAACAAGTCCTATAAAATTACAGAATGATCTAAATGATTAGGGTTTTTCTATTTCTCTCTTGTTTAGAAAAAAGGACTTTCTTGATCTTTCAAACTATCCTTGAATCCAAGGTAACCTCGCTCAGAAGACGATCAAGGTCTAAACAATTTCAGAGGGATTTTAAAATTCTTTTTGAAATTGTTAACCACCAATTGCGATTCCAACTAAATCATAAGTCTTGTTTAATAAGAACTAGAAACTAGAAATTGAATTTGTTAATTCTCGAGTTGTGAAAAATATTTACAGAAAAATAATCAACGAATATGATTTCTCAAGATGAGAAACAAAATATTGTAGATCTAAGTGATTATGACATAAAACAACAAGATTTATAATTTATATGAAAAGAAATAAAGATCAAACTTAAAATGTCTAAGTTGGTTAGAAGATCTCAAACTCAGAGGATTCAACTCACGAACAACCTTCAAACCATTTCCAAAATAACTCTCAAACACTCGGGTTTTTTTAGGTTGTAAATTGATTTAGGATTTAAAAGGAGTTCAGGGTTGGAAATGAGATTCGGGTTTGTTTTCTCTCTCTGACTTGTCTCTCTTTTTTATTCTTTCTCTCTTTTCCTTTCTGTTAGTTTGACGAACTGGCAAAAGTCTCAAAGTGTAAAGGGCTCAGTCTCCTTTTATACTAAGCAAGGAAGGATCGAGAACATCAACTCAAATCTAATGGATGAGATTAGGTCTTTGGCAGTTGACTCACATCTAACAGTTTAACATCAGTGGCGGATTAAGTGTTTGCTGATTGTTCTAAAGAGGGTTCACATGGATTGGGATAAAACGCATGAAGTACGTTGATTAAATTGATCCAAGTTCTGAGATTGCATACTGATTCTGTGTCTAACAGAAAACACAAATTAAGTCGTCGTGACATTGACAGGTGTAAGGCTCAGATGAAACCAAAATCGCGTGTTTTAAAACTACTTACACACACACCTTCAAGTCTCAAGCTCTTTCGGATTCTATGCAACCAGACATTCAGGTAAGTTTAGGTAAAACCAATTATCACAAAATGACCCCAAATGTTTTTAAGACCCAACTTTTATTATGTAGAAAATCATTTAAAAATTGTTTAAAAAATCTTAAAATTTGTAAAAACTTATTTTAAAAGGGAATTAACTCACATAAGCAATTAATGCAATATATATATTATATATGCAATCCTAGTGTGTGTCTGTGGTTGAGAATTTACCTTTAAATGAAACAATTGAGGCATTATGTGTAGAATCTGAGGTTCTTTGGTATCTAGGGGATGGGACTCAAATTTTATCACAATTTCCAAACTAGATGAGCACTTATACAATGTAGACTCAAGTAAGTCAAGAGTATAAGGTGCTCCAATCTCCCCCTTTGGAAATTTAAGACAAAATCTCCTTTGAGTCAACTAGGACTCGTAGGGATACAAAAAAAATAAATAATAAAGACCTATTCCAATACAAAAATTCTATCTACCCATATACTAGAAAAAGAAAATTACATAACTCAACTAATTTCAAACCAATACACTGATAACATCTTTTTGTAGACAATGGTACAGATTCCTGTAATTAAAACTAAGATCAAGCTTTTTAATCATATGTACATGAAAAAATGATCTCATAAGACTCAAATTTCTCTCCCATTTTGTCTCAAATGGACAAAGTGCAAAGTATTTAAGTCACAGGAGTTTATTCATCACAAACCATTACTATAGATTTTTGAAAAAGAATGAAATCTATTATAATCCAAAGGTTTAGTAAAGATATCTACGAGATGCAATTCAGTAAGAAGATAATTAATTTCTAATTCCATAGTTTTAACTAATTCACATATAAAATGATGTCTAACTTTTATATGTTTTGTTCACGAGTGTTGAACAAGATTTTTAGAGATATTGATTGCGCTTTGATTATCACAATAGAGATGCAATTGGTCTTCTTGAATGCCATAATCATTTAGCATTTGCTTAAGCCAAAGTAATTGGGCACAACAACTTCCAGCAGCTATGTATTCAAATTCAGCTGTAGATAATGAAGTGCAGTTTTGTTTCTTACTACTCCATCCTGCCAAATAGTTACCGATATAGTAACACGTTCCTGATGTGCTCTTACTATGATTAGTACACCCTTCCCAATCGGCATCAGTGTATCCTATTATAGTACCAGGAGTATCATTGGTGTACCAGAGTCCCAAATTTAGAGTGCATTTTATGTATTTAATGATTCTTTTTACACATACTAAGTGGCTCTCTTTAGAATTATTTTGATAATGGGGACACAAGCAAATTACGTACATAATATCAGGACGCGAGGCAGTAAGCTATAGTAAGCTTCCTATCATACTACGATATAGAGTAGGATCTATGTATTTTCCACTCTCATCTTTAGATAATTTGACCGTAGTACTCATGGGAGTTCTAGCTTCTTTGGAACTTTTAAGCTCGAATTTTTTAACAATCTCTAAAGCATATTTCGATTGTGAAACAAATAAACCTTCTGAATTCTATTTGACTTGAAGACCCAAGAAAAAATGCAACTCCCCCATAAGAGACATTTGAAATTCTTTATGCATAATTTTAGAAAATGATTTAACTTCTGAAGGGGAAGTTGATCCAAAAATAATATCGTCGACATATACTTGAGCTATAATAATATCTTTGTCAAAATGTTTGACAAATAGAGTTTGATCATTTCCACCTCTCTTAAAATCTTTATCTAAGATAAAGTTGGAAATACGCTCATACCAAGCTCTTGGTGCTTGTTTCAGACCATACAACGCCTTTTTAAGACGATAAACATGATTTGGATACTGAGGGTTAATAAACCCTTTGAGTTGTTCAAAATAGGTCTCTTCAGTCAAGATTCCATTAAGAAAGGCGAATTTTACATCCATTTGGAAAAGAGTAAAGTGCAAGTAACAGGATATTGCAAAGAGAAGACGAACACATTCTAAGCGAGTAACAGGAGCAAATGTCTCGTTAAAATATATTCCTTAAATTTGGGAATATCCTTGAGCCACTAATCTGGCTTTGTTTCTAATGATTATCCCACTTTCATCAGTTTTATTTTTAAATAGCCAACGTGTGCCAATAACCTTTTTATGATTAGGCCTAGGTACAAGATACCAAACATCATGAATGACAAATTGAAAAAGTTCTTCGTGCATGACAGAAATCCATTGGGGGTCACTCAATGCCTCATTTACATTCTTTGGTTCCACAAGGGAAACAAAACATGCATAATGAGCATAGTTTCTTAATTGAGATCTTGTATGTACAGGCTCATAAGGGTTACCAACAACGTTATCTATGGGGTGATCTTCAGAAACCCAGTTAGGTACTTCAGGTTTCTCAATAGGTAAAGAATCATCTATTTTTGGAGAGTCATTTTCTAAAATAATTTCAGACTCTTACAGAATATTTGGTTCTCCAGTCTTACTCTCAACAGTAGTGTCACTTATAATAATGTTTATGGATTCCATTAAAGTCTTTGTGCAAAGATTGTAGACACGATATGCTCTACTATCGAGAGAATATCCTTGGAAGATAACTTTATCTCCATAAGTCTCAAATTTAGATAAGAGTTTTCTGTCTTTACAGACGTAATATGTACTACCAAAAGTTCTAAGGTATTTAAGATTGGGGTTCTTCCCATACCATAGTTCGTAAGGAGTTTGTTTAGAATTTTTCCTAAGATAGACCCTATTAATAATGTGACACGCAATACAAATTGATTCTACCCAAAAATATTTAGGTAAACACTTGGCATGATTCATAACACTTGCCATATCTTGAAGGGTACAATTCTTTTGCTCAACAATTCCATTTTGTTGAGGAGTCTTAGGAGCAATACATTCATGTTTGGAACCATTATAGTCACAATACTTTATAACACCTGTATCTTTGAATTCTCCTCCTCTATGACTACAGATTCTATTTACTTGAGTGTCATTATCATTTTCAAAATGAAGTAAGATTTTCAAAAAGGTTCTGAAAGTTTCTGCCTTTTGTTTTAAGAAGGCCAACCAAGTAAACCTGGTGAATTCATCTACCACAACAACTAGAATGTAACTGTGTCTACAGAGACTAACAGTACGAGAAGGACCCATTAGGTAGATATGGATGAGCTCCAAGGGTTTATAGGTAAGGATATCTTTAACTTTCTTATGAGGTGACTTAATAATTTTTCTTTCCTGACATGATCCACAGACAATGTTAGAGATAGGTTTGATCTTAGGAATTCCTCTAACAATTTCTTGTGAAGACAATCTACTAAGGCTATCATAATTTGTGTGACCCATCCTATTATGCCATATTTAATTTTCATCCATTATGGCAATGTTACAGACTTCAGTACTATTATGGACAGTATAACAATTGTCTGGAGTCCTGAGTCTTATAATTATGCATTCACCTTTTTCATTTAAAATCTTGCAATTATTCTTTGAAAAGGTGACAGTATGATTTGAGTCACAAAATTACGAGATACTAAGTAGATTAGCCTTAAGACCTTTTACTAGAAGAACATTTTCAAGCACAGGCAATCCTTCTTCTTGGAGTCCTCATTTACAAATTATTTGAGATGATACCCCATCACCGAAAATAACTTTTCCTCTAGCAAAGCTGGTTTTGTTTAAAATTTTTGTATCATTCCCTGTCATATGTTTTGAACACCCAGAGTCTAAATACTAACCAGAAGGGGTGTGTTCAGCTTTTAAGGCAGTAATCACAATGTTACACTTCATTTGGGGCAACAACTCATCTTTTCTAACCCAAATAGCTATTGTTTTTATTTTATGCATATTTTCTCTCATTTGATAAAATTTGCGAGCATTGGATTTTTGTTGAAAAATATTTTGCGCATTCATTTGAGTTTTATGGAGGATATGAGCATTTGGTTTAGAAAAATGCCTAGGAATTCTTCTTGTAAATGATCTTTTAGGTCTGGTCTTTCTTTTCTATATTTTGAGTTTTTGTCTGGTTGTCTAGGAAGAACATAATTGTTACGGCTTCTCATAGAGTAGTTAAAGTTTTGATATAAAGGAGTATTACCGACAGGATTAATTAAACGTCTAGAGTAGCAACCTTCTAAAGAATGTCCGTATATGTCACAATAAGAGTAATACAAATTTCTTGAAGAGGATATCTCTATAGGAATAACTCTAAACATAGGTTTCATGAGATTTTGATGTTGAACCTTATTCCTAGGGAGTACAGTTTGAAACGCATAATCACTCTTACTAATCGGAGGGTAGACATATTTAGCCTTAGGTAGACTATCACACTTAGAGTGACTTGATTCCCCAATATCCAACTATTTTTTTTATCAAACTCATCATTTAGGGAATGAAAATCTGGGTAGGTTTCCATAGGTCTTTTGCCACCTGACACAAACTTGATTGATTCAAATTTTTTAATTTGTGTCTTTGAATTTGGGAAAAATCCTATTCCAGTTCGATCGTCAACAAAATCATCAAAACAATTGGAATTATTTTCAAACATAGCAAATTTTTTGAAAACAGTTGTTGTCTTTTCTTTAACTTGTTCCAATTCTAATAATGTCCCTTTATATTTTTTCTCCAGAGTTTCATTTATTTCAATCAAAAATTTCAATTTTTGATAAAAATTTTTGACTTTATTTTCATGAGTTAGACATTGGGTAGTATACTCTTCAGCGTTAAGTTTAACAAATAAACTTAGGTCTTCTAGTTTCTTAGTGAGGTCTTTCACTATCTTCTCTAGAGCTTTTCTTGAGAGTTTTTGCATAAAGTGTGTGAACATCATGGAGGTCTTTAGTGTCTGAATCACTAAGTGTAGTGTGTGAAGTGACCCCTAAGGATTCAATTCTTGAACTCACACACACATTGACATCGTCATTATCTCTTTCCCTTTGAATCACACACCCCGCTGTAGAACTAGCAATGTTCTCAGAAATTAAAGCATCTAAACCAGTAGCAACATGATTCATAAAAACATAAGTATAACTATTAGCATCATCCTCATACTTAGGCACC
This sequence comes from Sambucus nigra, assembly GCA_949130495.1. NCBI lineage: Eukaryota > Viridiplantae > Streptophyta > Magnoliopsida > Dipsacales > Adoxaceae > Sambucus > Sambucus nigra. The sequence continues at coordinate 407,843,476 of OX422214.1, read as the reverse complement.
GACATATCATCATTATAGATTATCTTGGCAAAGAAAGACATGCAAGGATAAAAAAACATCAGATGACTCAGGTTCCTCATATTAAAATCACTTGAATCATCCCATGTCTTGCAAATGTTGGCCCTAGTATGTTTATTGGTCGTGTTCAAGTTAACTCTACAATCTTGTTCTATATGAGCCGATTTTCCACATCTAAAACATTCAATATTCTTAAAATCATTGTTAGGTATCGTATGAATGTCCTTGTGATGTTTGTCTTGACGTTTCTCATGAGGTTTGTGATTAGACTGAGTTGGATAATTTGGCTTGCCTTGTCTGGTTGCCATTTTATTTCTAAATTTCACAATCTTCTTAAACTACTTTGACATCAAGGCAATTTGATTATCCAAACTATCTATATCATATTCCTCATCAGAATAAGAATCAATATTGGGAATACTAAGCCTAGGTTTTATCAGTTTATAAGAAAAACTCAAATTGGAACTAGTCTATTTCCTATGGGACTGGGTTAATTATTTCTTGAATTCTAGTTCCATTTCCACAGTTCTCAGTTTACTACTGAGTAATTCAGGAGTGAGATATTAATCACTCATTTCATCAATAGCATATCTTTTGTTATCAAATTTTTGTGGCTAGGACCTTAGAATTTTTGAGACAATTTCATTTCTATCATAGGTTATCCCATTAGAATGTAATTTGGTCACAATGTCGGTCAAATTCATATAAAATTCATCAAATGATTCAGAGTCTGACATGATTAAAGAGTTATATTGATGGATAAGCATCTAAGTTTTAGCAGCCTTAACTCTAGTGTCACCTTCATGTGCAGTAACCAGTGTATCCCAAGCTTCATTAGAAGTGGTACAAGATGAGATCCTTTTGAACTCATGTTCATTTATAGACATAAAAATGTCATTCTTGCCTTTGTTATTGTTCATAGAGGCTTGCTTCTCTTCTTGAGTGAATTCACTTAATACTTTCTTAATCCTCTCACTGCTTCCTTTAGTGGCTGGTTTTGTAGGATTCGTATATCCATTTTCAACAATGTCCCAAACATCATCTCCCAAAGTTCCTTGTATAAAATCAACCATCCTTACTTTCCAATAAGGAAAGTTATTTCCATCAAAGAGAGGGGGTTTGGACAAGTTACCAAATCTTTCATATTTCTCGTTCATTGTTTTATTTTAAGAAAATAATTTCAGAAACACAAGATCTTTAAAGAAAATTTCCCAAGCTCCGATACCAATTGAAAAACTGTCACTTAAGTCGTTTAATTCAAGATTAAACTATCTAATTAACTCCGAACTGTTTTTTGGGGGCTCTTTTCTTTAAAGCAAACAAATTAACCACAAGATGTGTTTAATGAAAATAGGTACGAGATATGTTCAAGATTATGTAACTAGTTTTGAAAAACAAAACTAAAACAGTTTAAAACAAGTTAAATCAGCACACCAACAAGAATGAGATGAGGTGATGTATAAAGATTAAGTACACACAGTTTTTAACGCGGTAAAACCTCACCCAACTGAGGAAAATCCACGGTGACTTCTAAGTCACAAACCAAAAATCTACTAAAACAAAATATATAAGTTACAAGCTATTTAACACACATGCAAACAAAACAGACCTATACAAGTTTAGAATATGTACCAACTGGTTTGATTCTAACTTCTCTGTAGTTCTGATGTTGATGTGTGGCTTTCTCAGCTTGCTAACTTCTCAACACTTTGTTCTAGCTTTACGTTGACTCTTAATGTTTCAAGATCTTTTAGCCAACACCTCTTGTGTTGTAGTGTGACAAGTGTTTGTGATAGTGTTCTAACACATGCATGCACATTTGCACACTTATTTATAAAAATAAGTCCTATCAAATTACAGAAATATCTAAATGATTAGGGTTTTTTTAATTTCTCTCTTGTTTAGAAACAAATGACTTTATTGATCTTTCAAACTATCTTTGAATCCAAGGTAACCTTGCTCTGAAGATGGTCAAGGTCTAAACAATTTCAGAGGGTTTTTAAAATTCTTTTTAAAATTTTTAACCACCAATTGAGATTCCAACTAGATCATGAGTCTTGTTTCATAAGAATTAGAAACAGAAAATGAATTTGTTGATTCTTGAGTTGTGAAAAACATTTATAGAAATATAATTAACAAATAAGATTTGTCAAGATAAGAAACGAAATAATGCAGATCTAAGTGATATATGACATAAAACAGTAAGATCTAGAATTTCTATGAAAAGAATTAAACATCAAACTTAAAATGTCTAAATTGGTTAGAAGATCTCAAACTCAGAGGATTCAACTCACAAAAACCATTTCCAAAATAACTCTCAAACACTCGAGTTTTATTGAGGTTGTAAACTGATTTTGGATTTAAAAGGAGTTTAGGGTTGGAAACGAGATTAGGGTTTGTTTTCTCACTATAGCTTCTCTATCTTTTTCTTCTCTCTCTCTCTCTCTCTCCCTCTCTCTCTCTCTCTCTCTCTTTCTCTTCTCCTTTCCCTCAGTTTGATGAACTGACAAAAGTCTCAAAGTATAGAGGCTCAGTCTCCTTTTATACTAAGCAAGGAAGGATCGAGAACATCAGCTCAAATCTAATGGCTGAGATTTGGTTTTTGGCATTTGACTCACATCCAACGGTTTAACATCAACAGTGGATTAAGTGTCTGTTGATTGGTCTAAAAAGGGTTCACATGGATTGGGATAAAACGCATGAAGTACGTTGATTAAATTGATCCAAGGGCTGAGATTGCATACTGATTCTGTGTCTAACAAAAAACACAAATCAAGTCGCCGTAACATTGACAGGTGTAAGGCTTAGATGAAACCAAAATCGTGTGTTTTAAAACTAATTATACACACACCCTCAAGTCTCAAGTGCTTTCGGATTCTACCCAAACAAATATTTAGGCAAGTTTAATTAAAACCAATTATCACAAAATGACCCCGAATGTTTTTAAAACCCAACTTTTATTATGTAGAAAATCATTTAAAAATTGTTTAAAAATTCTCAAAATTAGTAAAAACTTATTTTAAAAGGGAATTAACTCACACAAGCAATTAATGCAATTAATGCAATATATATATATATATATATATATATATATATATATATATATATATATATATATATATATATATATATATATGTATGCACTCCTGGTGTGTGTGTGCAGTTGCGAATTTACCTTTAAATGAAATAATTGAGGCATCATGTGTAGAATCTCAGGTTTATTGGTATCTAGGGGATGGGATAAAATTTTGTCACAATTTCCAAACTATATGAGAACTTATACAATGTAGACTCAAGTAAGTCAAGAGTATAAGGTGATTCATTTACTTTTTATTATATTAATTTAGTCCCGACACGACTGACACACGCGTGCCGACTTAATTATCATAATTGTCGTATTTCTCACTAGTGACAATTTTCATAAATTCTCAATCATATTCAAAATCATATATTACTTTATTTGCTCAGAAATATTCAACATAGTTCTCATCTATAAATAACTACCCTTATCTCGCTAGTTAATATTTATTTTAATCCTGATTAATTATCAATTAATTTTCCATTTTTAATTTAATTAATCTAATATTTAAAAATCATTAAAAATATGGGGTGTTACAGTTTATACCTTTTATCATCTACAAAATCTAAGCCCTATTTAAATCAACTTTCAACCCAAGTTTTTAAGAGCTAAACAAAGTTTTCTCAACATTGACCAAGAACATGTCTTTATTGTTTTCGTGAGAGGAATGCAACCGTGTAATCAGATTCTTCAAACGATTTTTATAGGCATGAATAATTATATTGTTTCCCTTTAGTATTATTCGTTTTAAATGTCACATAAACATTAATAATCATTATTTTCCCAAAATAAATTAGAGAGACTAATTAGGAAAAGTGAAATTAAATTTGGGACTATTTTTATTCAAATCTTTAATACAAATTAAGACTAATAACCCTTTCATGTTTAGATTAGAGGTTTGGTTTACGTTAAAATTTATGATGTTCGCATGTAGAATAAATCGTAGGAATGTTATAAATTGGCTTTGACATGTAAAAACACATTAATTTTATGCATCTTGTAGAATAGAGATTTACTGTTGTATGCCACAAAAATATGTATGTGAGTAGAAATTCTATAAATTGATGATAATACGAATTATTTGATTAATGTTATAATCAACGGACATAATTTGGATAAATAGTGATCATGCGATTAATTTAAACAATTGTTGTGATAAGTTAAAAATATGCCATATGTGATTCGCTAATTGTATTAATATTTGACACTGCGGGGACGATGGGATTGTTGGAACAGTTATTGCTTTGACCTTATATTTTAGGTTGCTTGTTAGGTATGGAAGTAGTAGGTAGTACTTAATTGTTGGTAATGCTTTCTAGGTATGAGACTAAATAGTGTGAGTTTTTACGGATGGATGATTCCGGGGTGGGGCAGAATTGTAAATCGTTTTCATTCGATCGTGAGCCTAGGTGCGAGACTAGGTAGTAGCTATTGATAACTATTCTTCCTAAATGATAGGTTAGGATATAATTGTATTTTGAAGACCTTTAAGTATGGGAATATGGGTGGTTTGATGATTCATATTTGATTAAAGGGCGGGGCTAATAGAAAATAATGAGAACTTGAGAAAATTGAGAATAATGCATAAGATAATAAATGGATATTAAAATAAATTTGTGTCGCAAGCATGTGCAGGGCTGACAAATATCAGGTCAACGGGCTATAACGATGTGGGTGTGAGTTGGCATCTCGAGTATGTGCACGTATTATATAAATTGGACCGACTGACTATAGTGACATACCATGTGCGGAACTTCATGAGTATATGCAAATCTAACAGACATCGGGCCGACTGGCTATAGTGAGAAGAATGTGTGTGATGTGTTGGAACATAAGCACACCAAGAGTGTGTATAGGACCGATAAGGGTGATTGGCCATAATGGTATCTTATGAATAAAAATAATTAGATATTTATATTAAGTAAGAATAAGAGCTAATGTTTAGATCATGGTTAAAATAGAATAACTTTATTTAAACGAATGGAGTGGCTTAGTTATATGGGTATATGGTAATATTTTATTTTTACTCGCTTGTTAATATATATCTCGTTTAATTTAAAATACTCTATTATGATTATTATCATGTATAATGCTATTGTATAGATTCATGGACCCTAACTGGGAGGAGTAGCTATTATTCATGCGGTGGGCTCTGACCCATTGCTTTTATTAATATTTCAGGTATAGTTGCTGGAGTAGCATAGATTAGAGATTTTTGGAAGTGTCGCTAGAGATTTTTGTTATTTTGTTTAGTAGTTTAGCTTATCTTTTTCATTCCTTCGCTTATGAGATAATTATTTATGGATTCTGTGGGTCAATCGGTTCCTCGGTTGTTTATGATTTCAGTCAGATATTTATAGTTGGATTAATTCATTTGAGTTTTAAATATTATTGGAGATGGATTTATTTTTGGAGAGTAGCATGATGATGGATATTATTGATTGATTTCTTTTATATATTCATTGAATTTAATTTCATTATATCTTGTGAATTAAATTTTTAAATGTCTCATAATTCTGTCACATGCTAAGAATGATATTTAATTATGTAACCCCTCATGCATTCTCGCGTTACTTTATTTTTACTCATGTGTCAGTATATATATATATATATATATCGTTTAATTTAAAATACTCTATTGTGATGTTTATCATGTATAATGCTATTGTTTGGGTTCACGGACCCTAATTGGGAGGAGTAGCTAGTATTCATGTGGTGGGATTGACCAATTACATTGATTAACATGTCATGTATAGTTGTTGGAGTATATGCGTAACATGGATTGGAATTCTTTAGGAGTGTAGCTGGATATTTATTTTATTTTATTTAGTAGTTTAGCTTGTTTTTTCCATTCCATTTCTTTATAATGAGACAGTTATTTATGAATTTAGTGGGCCAATCAGTTCCACGGTTGATTATGATTTCAGTTAGATATTTATACTTCGATGAATTAATTTGAGTTTTAAATATTATTGGAGTTAAAATTTATTTTTGGAGAGTACCATAATGATGGATATTGTTGGTTATTCGTTGGATTTAATTGCATTATATCGTGTGAGTTAAAGTTTTAAATGTCTCATATTTCTGTCACATGCTAAGAATGGTATTTTATTAAGTAAATCCCGATTTAGTTGTGCGGCGACTGATGCCAGAATGCGCGGGATGTTATAGATGGTATCAAAATATGATCTTAGGACTCGTAGGATTTGAGTCCGTTATAAGTTCTGCATTACCAATCTTTGATTCCCTTTATTGACGCATACTCGTTAAGGTATTGGGTCAAGCATATGTATTAGTTGTATTACTTAGAGATAGGGAGTTTTGTGCTAAAAAAATTGTAGGCATTGAGGTTAGAAATAGTAATCTTGATGTGAGTATCTTTGGAGTTGATTCTGGAGGCGAGATTTATTCTGAATATTTCTAGTAAAAATGTTATGTATATCTAGTTATGATGTGTTGATGTGATTTAATTGAGGATCTTATCATTATGATGACTTTTGGAGATAGAATCGAGTGGTGATTCGTGTGGGATCGTAATATGCACTTATTTTCATAGTTGTATATATATATATATATATATGTTATTTTTATTCATGGGGTACCTACATCTCGGAATGGGTGTATGGGTGCCCAATCGTAGCGTTCTACGGGTAAGCATTATTTTATTTGTGCGACTTTAATTTGACGTTTACGCTTCGTCAAATTTTGAGGATGAAATTCAAGTGTTAGTAGGGGAGTATGTAACACCCCATAATTTTTTAGCCTTAAATTTTGTTGTTAAATTAAAAATTTTGAAAAAATAATTTTTAGAATCTATATAATTTTGGTACGTAAAAATGTTGGTTTTTATATATAAAAATAATATTTTAAGTTGAATTTAAGTCGAGATTATAATTTATAAGTTATGATTTTTAATTTAAAAATTGGGGGAGGATATGACCTAAGGAGGATAAGTAATTCGATTGTTCGATCTCCAAAATGTGATGCAGAACGATGTCAAATCGAGTTGATTTTTCTTACACGACTATGTCTCGCCTTCAGCTAGAACTTATTCAAAATTCAAGGAAATTCGATGGACTGATCTCTAAAAGGTGATGCAGATGACCTTAACGAAATCGGATTGAAGTTATTTTATGATAGCATCTTCGGCTCGCCTTCAGCTACAACATATCAAAATTTATGTGAATTACGACAATTCGATTGTTCGAAATGTATTTTTGAGTGTTTGTATTTGAATATGACTCTTTCTTTAAATCCTTTATATAATGGATGGATTTAAACGTATAAAAATACTTTTAAGCCTTCTCAGAAAGATATAACCCCCATGTTTATACCTCCTCTCATCTACACAACCTAAACCCCATTTAAATAAAATGCCAACCCAAGTTTTCTCAAGATCGTCCAAGAACACGTCTTTATTATTTTCTCGAGAGGAACGCAATGGTGAAATCGAATTCTTCAAATGATTTTTATAAGCATGAATACTTCTATTGTTCTGCTTTAGTATTATGCATTTTTAATGTTGCCTAAACACTAATAATCATTGTTCTTCTAAAATAAATTAGAGAGACTAATTAGGAAAAGTGAAACTAAACTTGGGACTATTTTTATTCAAATTTATAATACGAATTAAGGCTCAAAATCCTTGCATGCTTAGAGTAGAGGCTGGGATTCTGTTAGAATTTATGACGTTTGTAGATAGAATAAATTGTAGGGATTTATAAATTAATTTTAATGTGTAAAACCATGTTAATCATGTGCATCTTGTAGAGTAGAAATTTATTATTGTATGATCCCAAAAATATGCATGTGAATAGAAATTCTATAAATTGATGAGAAAATGAATTGTTTGATTAATGTTATAATTAAATAGACATAATTTGGATAAATAGTGATCTTGCGATCAATTTAAAGAATTATTGTTATAAGTTTAAAATATGCCATATGTGATTCGTTAATTGTATTAATAATTGACACCACAGGGACGATGGAACTGTTAGGGTAGTTATTGCTTTTCCCTTATATTTTTAGGTTTCTTGCTAGGTATGGGACTAGTAGGTATGCCTTAGTTATTGGTAACTCTTTCTAGGTATGGAACTAGATAGTGTGGATTTTTACGGATGGATGATTCTGGGATGGGGTTGAATTGTACGTCATTTTCGTTGGATCGTGAGCCTAGGTCGTAGATATTGGTAGGTATTCTTCCTAAATGATAGGTTAGGATATACTTGTGTTGTAGAGACTTCCAGATATGGGACTAGGGGTGGTTTGATGATTTATGCTCGATTAAAGGGTGGGGCTAATAGAAACTAATGAGAACTTGAGAAAATTGAGAATAAAGTCTAGATAATAAATGGGTATTAAAATGAATTTGCATCCCCAGTATGTGCAGTGCTGACAGACATTGGGTCGAATGACTATAGTGATGTGTCGTGCGTAGAATCTCACGAGTATGTACAGAGCTGATACACATTGGGCTGACTGACTCTACTGAGGGGAATGGGTGTGATTTGTTGCAACTTAATCGCGCCAAGAGTGTGTTCAAGACCAGTAAGGGGTCAATTGGAAATAATGGTGTCTCATGAGTAAAAAATAATTGGATAATTAAATTAAGTAAGAATAAGAGCTAACGTTTAGATCATGGTTGAAATGGAATAACTAGATTAAAATGATTAAGGTGGCTTAGTTATGTGGGTAAATGGTAGTAGTTTACTTTTACTCATATGTTAATATATATCTTAATTAATTTGAAATACACAATTATCATGTTTATCATGCATAATGCTATTGTTTGGGTTCATGGACCCTAATTGGGAGTAGCTAGTATTCATGCGATGGGCTCAGACTCGTTGCGTTAACTAACATTTCAGGTATAGTTGACGGAGTAGCTTCATAACATAGCTTGGAGATTTTTGGGAGTGTAACTAGAGATTTATTTTATTGTCTTTAGTAGTTTAGGTTGTATTTTCCATTCCATCGCTTTATAATGAGACTGTTATTTATGGATTTGGTGGGCCAATCGGTTTCATAGTTGTTTATAGTCTCTGTCCGATATTTATATTTGGATTAATTCATTTGAGTTTTAAATATTATGGGAGTGGGATTTATTTTTGGAGAGTAGCATGATGATGGATATTATTGGTTGGATGTTTTCATATATTCGTTGAATTTAATTGCAATATATCTTGTGCATTAAAGTTTTATATGTCTCATATTTTTGTCACATGCTAAGAATGGTATCTTATTTAGTAACGCCCGACTTAGTTTTACAACATCCGACGCCAGAATGCGCGGGGTGTTACATTGGATTCTTATTAATTAATTTGTTCGTTAGTTTGTTAATGAGATTGTTAGTTAGGTTTTTGTTGAGTTGTTGTTAGTTTTCGCTTATTGGGTTACATTTATGTCGGGTTTAAAAATTTATTTAACCACCCCATTTGTTTACACATGGCAGGTAACAATTCGTATAAAAAGTTAAATGGTATGATCTATAGAAAGAGTGGATGGATGAGGAAAAAAAACTACTAGATGTGTAATATAGTGGTTCTAATGATTTTATAAAATTCACAAAGAAGTGTCTCAATAGTGAAGAGTTCGCATGTCCTTGCAGATGCTTTCAAAATGGTAAACTATTTGAGAAGAAAAAAGTTATATTATGATTTATTAAATGGGGTATATAAGACGATTATCGGGTGTTGGCTTTTCAGGGGAAATACATTTTCCCTTCGTCGCCGAATAACCTCCTGTGCAATCACCAAGTAGGATAGCGGTGGAGTTATAAAAGGATATTGTAGAACATAATATGTTAAGTGATCTAATATACGATGATTACATAGTTCATATGGTTAAAGATAATGAGGATTGTGAAGTGAAAGATGATGAATCTTGTGGTAGAGATCCCATTAATCATAACGGGATTAGGATAACCCTTGATGATGGCAACCTATATTTTAAAGTCAAGCCGACCCAACCATTTTACCCTAGCTACGACAAAGATCAGATAACTTTGTAGACCATGGTTGGTTTTCATAATTTGAAAAAACTTTTTTGTTTGTTTAAAAATAGAGTAAAAATAATTCTGAATTAGGTGAAAGGTTTGCCCCTAAACATAACACACCACTAAATAAATATCCGAGTATGAAGAGAAGTTTGAAAGATTTGGGAATGAAGTATAAATCAATTTTTACCTGCAAGTATGATTGCATATTATATAGGAACATTTACAAAAATCATAATCATTATGTGGTATGTGGGGAACCTAAATTTGTGCCAGAGCATATTCAAATGATAAGGGAGACATTCTTTCTAAAGCTCCTAAAAAATTATTGAAATATTTTCCCGTTGGTCCCAGGTTGAAGATATTTTTTACAGTACCATGCATAGCGGAGGCAATGACTTGGCATGCTAGAACAAAAGTTGGGGATAATATCATGTGTCATCCTATTAACTCAATTGTTCGAAAGGTCTTGCCCACATTTTCCCAATGAACAATGTCATATTCATTTGGCAATATCAATAGATGAATTCAATACATTACGTATTACAACCACCAATCGAAGTATATGGTGGATGATCTTAGTACCCCTAAATCGCTATCCTTCATTATGCATGAGACTATAATTTTTTATGTTGCCTTTGTTGATTCCTTGGACAATGGAACCAAAGATGAAATTGTTGTCTACTTAGCACCGTTAGCAGAAGAATTGAATGAGTTATGGGTAGCGGGGCTGAAATATGTTGACTCTAGAAAATGAATAGAGTTCACATTAAAAGCTATGTTAATTTAGTCAATCCAATATTTATCACCTTATGGGACTTTATCGAGCTGTTATATTCACTGTTACTTTGGGTTTCCTATATGTGGAGAGGAAGCTGGATCTCAACATCTCAAGAATAATGGGAATATTATATAGCATTCTCATAAGAGATTCTTACCTACTGATCACATGTTTAGATATAATTAAAATTCAAACTTTTTGTCAGGTGGGATTGAACATAGGCTACCTCCGAGAGAGCTTTCGTGTTCATAAATTTAAAGGAGGGCTTCAAGAAATGTGGAGCTAATGTGCTGTGAAAGAATTCTAAATTCAAGAATATTAAGACTAAAATTCCCCCTATTGAGAATGAAGCCAGGGAAAGGAAGGTGTTCTCTTTAAGGTCAATATTATTTGATATGCCATTCTACAAGGGTAGACTTGTGCATCATGTATTAAATATAATGATTGCCGAGAAGAATATTATCAAACATCTTGTGAGCATATGCATAAATGGAAGTCAATTGGATGATTAAGAAAAGGCATGACATGATCTTAAATTGTTGAATAGTAAGACACAATTATGGTTGAAAGAAGATAGTAGTAGGAGGAATATAATCCCCCCTAAGGCATCTACGTTGAAAAAAAATATATAAATTAAGGCAAATATTATGTCAATACATGATTCTCAGTAAAATGGGAAAAACTGATTTTATTTTAATAATAAATTCATAACTAAAACTATTACTTAAAGGATGGTTTTAGTCTACTTCTCTAACATAGTGTTCAACCTCTTAAACAAAATTTTCTATTTTAGAACCATCACACCCCTTTGTTTACTATATCTATTTTAATTTCATTATTTGATTAATACTATGATCATATTCCTAAAATACCATTTTTCTCTATGACAACCAGTTAATGTAGTCAATAATTCCCAACACCCTTGTCCAATTATACCATAACCAAACTAGTTCTGAATTCATTTATGTATTAAAACAATGTTTGAGAAAACATATATAAAAATAGGTTTTATATGAATTCTCCACAACTAACCATCTCCAAACATCATCACAATTAATTTACATTACAATTTCACGTGACTATCCATAACCATATTTCATACTTCAACACTCAAAAGAAGCACATGTTACATACTTTAAATTACTGTCTAACTAACATACTCATTACAACTTTTGAATAATTTACTCTCTATGCCTATTTTATTGGCATTATTATTTTTCGACAAATACTATCACGAGGATAAATACGTTCATCTTACCCAATTAGATCTCTAATTTCTTTTAATTCAATCCATATATAAATTTAAATAACATCTAAATCATTTAGGTACTTGGGCAAGAAATTATTTCCTTGGTAAAAAAATTTCAAGTGAGTTTACTCTTCTAACAATTTCCCGCTTGATTTGTCAAAATAATTCATTCCACGCAATTTGGGAATGCTACAACTCTTAGAATCTTGTGTATACCCATAACTAGGTTTGAAATAACTTAACTTTATTGTGTTATGTTTTGGTCCTTACTCTTTATTCCTCCATTTTGTCCTTCAAATACATGGGTAAATTCTCCTAAATATGAGCACAACTCTCATAGTGATTATATATTTATATCAACTAATACAAAGTCATTCACATTTACGTAAAATAATATTCCATAACCTCAGTGCCCGTAGAGCCAAAAAAATCCAACGGTAAATACATGTAATTATAAATAATAAAACTAACAAATAAAATATAATGGTGAATTATAGAATGGGCTACTTGTCATGTCTAGGCTCAAACTGAAATGTTCCCATTTCAACTATAAGTGGTACTACATCTTACGGTACCTCCTCAATGTGAATATATTGTCATGATGAGACTGATTCCCAGTACATCTCAAAGCTCGATGTCATTTCTCTCAACATGAATAACAAGAACCATTAACATGACCTACTCACCTAATCGACACTCTCTCTCCCTGTCGAGATCATAGACCTTGAACTTGAGGAAACTGTGGGTCTCTAGCACGTTGCCTCTTATAATGATCTACGCAGGCCCTCTTTCTATAATGTTTCTCATGAGGGTCGTTATGATCCTCTAATTCAATAATAGCATCACATGTCCCCATCTTTGTCATTTCTAGACCACTCATTTCTCCTTTCTTTGTCAAACTCTTCTTACAATTCACCTGATCTTGCCAAAGCGTCAAAATGGAATCCATTACTTGAGTATAAGTGGTGAAAGTTAGGTTCCCTGATATAACTTTCTTAACCAACGATTCTTCTTTACCTCAGTGTTCACCTCTTCTGGGAAAAATGTAGATAGATTTATGAATTCTTGGTGATATTCGTCCATATTACATGAACTTGCTCTAGAGTGAGTAAATACATCCTCTTCTCAAGGCTTATAGAATACGTGATGTATTTGTCATTAAATTTACCATGAATTTTTCATAAGTCAAATGGTCCCACTCCTAAGTGTTGTCACACCCTATCACCATTGTAAGAATTATCGCTTAGCTTAAAGGTAGAAAATATCTATTTATACACCTTCGTGCATTCCACCATCCTAAGGTGTCTTTCCAAGTCTCACCTCCATTTATGAGACAACATTGGGTCAAATTACCCTCAAAACGTGGGTGGATTACCCTTGTGGAAAATTTTCTTCACCTTGTCCAAGCTAATATGGTAACCTCTTCTTATTGGACTAGCTGGATTCTATATCATTAAATTCATATCTCAACTCCGACCATTGCGTCCTCTTGAACGATCGTTACCAAATCATCGTCTCTCAACATAAATTAACCCTGTTGTCACACCCGCTAATTAAAACCCTGGGTGGTCAGTCCATTATTATAAATTAATAAGTTACAAATATGGATCATCCTTAGCATCACTACCGAAAACATACTCATTACTAATAACCTAGTAAGTAGGGTGCCAATTATAAAACCCTTTTTCCCTTTTATATTAAATTAATAATAATACAATTGAATATTCAACAACCATATTCACAACACTAACAACATTCACTAAATAATAACTGGATAAATCATCTAAATAAAATTCATAATCAAAACCGGTAACAAACCTCGCTTTTGAGGTCCTATTTATTATTTAATTTACTAGATATAGTGATTAGATATGAAGATGTTGGTATGAGGAGTAGGTATTAATTTAAGAAAGAAAAGTTAGTATCTACTATGATGTTACATATTTACCGTATGTAGAGGTGAATTTTATTATGCTATGTTTTGTAATGTCATATGATTTAAAAATGACATTTGACTTAAAATTAAACCGGAACCTAAAATGAATTATAAAATCTCCAAATGACAATTTAGAGGGTTCCAATAGTTTCGGGAGGTTCGAGATAGTCAAATTATGTGCCATATTGTATTTCGAGGTTCCGGGCACTTTTGACTGGTCGTAGCTTATATGAGTAGTTGCGTATTATTTTACCACGTATTAATCACTTAAAGCTAGAATTTTGGACATAATCCACGATTTATGTCTTGAATTAAGTCACTATTCGCCTAATTGAATTGGAAAACCTAGAGAAAGAAAGAGAAGAAGAAACCTTTGAAGAAAGGGAGAGATTGAAGCTTTGGTGATTGTTCTTGCATACAACTTCATCAAAATCTGAACTTGCAAGCTTGAGGCAAGTTTTCTACTTGCTATTTTATGATTTAAGTAGAGTAATTTGCATTGATAGTTGTGGTTATGTATGGTTTAAGAAATTTAGGGCTTTTAATTGATTTATGGGCTTGGAATGTTTGGAGATTGATTTGAATGGGTATTGATGATGAAATTTTGGTTGTTGGAGGCATTTATACTCAATTAGTAGCAATAAATGATAAGGGTTTAGGTTGGTTGAGTTTGGAAGAGATTAGGAGTCCAAGACTCCATAGCCAAAATTAGCAAAATTTGCAGGACCGAATCGATTCGGCCTGGCCGAATCGATTCGCCTTGAGGCAGTGTCCAGGTCTGGGTGAACCAAATTGATTCGGTCATCCCCCGAATCGATTCGGCTGTTATGCAGAATGTTGGTTTTCCTGACTGAATCGATTCGCCCTAGTCCTAATCGATTCGCTTGTCTAGCCGAATCGATTCGCCCTAGTCCGAATCGATTCGGAAATCCTGCATTTTCTTTTTGTTTTTCTTTTCTAATTCTGACCCTTTCCCTTAGGATTATGACCTAGGACCCTTCTTGAATGAAGTAAACATATGATCCTAGAGTTTTAGTCGAGTTTGGTCGTTAACCTATAGTTGAATGGGATCACTTGGGGTTAATTCAGGGGTACTTAAAGTGATGTTTAGGCATCACTTCTCACTGGGTAAATAAATTGGAATATAAAATTCTAAGCCCATATGTGTAGATTTTAGAGGCCTTTTTGAGGTATATAAAACCTAGAGACCTATAATATTTTCAGAGATTGTTTAGAGAATATTTCGGGACCTAAACCGATGATGAAATTGAATAAGAAATATTCAAAGATAAATGTGTCAAGTAAAATGAAACACATGAGATTCATGGTAATGAAAATGAGATTAAATTGGTAATTGTTAAATTACTTAAACACACCTCTCTAAATACTATCATAAGGAAAGCTCGCGCATGAGGTGATGTCCCCTGACTATTGAATGCAGGCTGACTATAGTCCTCGGCCATATGCGGGGTTGTATATGTTTTTCTGCGCTAGTGAGGTAATTCCGGGTATGGTTATGACTCACTCGCAGGCATATGGCCACTTCCCGACGTGCGTTAGGTGCCCAGGTTGTCTTGTATAGATAGGCCCTGGAATATGACAGTCATTTAGGGGCGCGCCCAGTGGGGAAACTTGGAGGGGCGGTCTTAGAAACGTTATATGTATAAGAATATAACCTTTCTAACTCAAGTGGAACTTGAGGTATGTGAATTTCCATAAGATATGAGATGGTAATTATATTCCTGCTAAGTAATGGGAAACGGAAAGATATGATGGAAATTATATTCCTATTAAGGAATGGAAAATGATAAGATATGGGAAGAAATGAGATTTAATTTTATTTCTCTTGCTTAATTTAATAACTGTTAGAAACCTATAAAATTGCATCATCACATTTTATGATTAGGTTGTTAGATTTCGATTCACATTATTTATGATTCTTTGTCCATATTTATCATGTTTCTTACTCTTCTGGGAATCATATATATAAATCGGGCCCTGACCCGTTCATTTTCCATGTTGTGCATGTTATTGTATCTGCTCAGGTGCTCCTCCACAAGGGCACCCGTTATGATTTTCCTACTCCTATATTTTGACGAGCTGTATGACCTTGTGGATTATTACAGGATGTTTGTTAGACGCCTTTTTTTTTAAATCTAGTTATGATCAGGTCTTTCATTCGGGCTAGTGGCCCATCTTTTGTACTTGTTAATGAATGTAGTATGTAAAATATTGAATTGTGGAAACAATTTGAATGTAACTGTGGACTGACAGATTATTCGGTTCTTTTATTGTATGTTGTTTTGCTATTCATCTATATGTTCCTTTGAAATTCCACTTTCATCAGATTTGGGTTGTTTAATTTATTTCTTAAATCTTTATTAAACCAAAATTTTTGACAACTTGCTAACTGATTTATGGAGTGGTTTTCCCGTATACCTATTTTATTGTTATGATGCTTAGGATGATATCCATCCATGATTCTGTTATGTCGAGGTAATAGGGTTGGCCACCCCTTATTTCGGAAGGCGGGTTGTCACAGATGGTATCAGAGCATTAGGTTCTAGAGTCTTTTGGATCTTTGTGGACTTGTCACGTTCTACCGTAGCGTTCTTTGATATAGAGCCTAATGTTAGGACTGCTTTGTTTCTTATGCTTATAATCTTCTGCAAAAATAGATTGTTTTGAGTAGAATTTTAACTCTATTGTTTCTCCATCTCAGATGCTTCCTAATAGAGGTCGCCCGACAAGACGCAATAGGGTCTTAGATGAGGATGTTAGTCCTCCCCCGCCGCCACAAGGAACATTTAATGCTGCGGATGTGGCGAATATAGTGGCTCAAGCCGTTAATGCGGCCATGACAGCAGTGGCCCAACAAGCACCACAGGCTCAACAGAGAGCGCCAGATGCCCAAGTTCCTACTGGACCTTCTCTGTGGGAGAGAGCTAGGGAATATTTTCTAAAGGTTCAGCCCCCGGAATTTGACGGGAGCTCGGATGTTATAAAGGCGAATCAATGGAAGAAAGATATACAACGCCATCTACGTATGGTGGAGTATGGTGAGGACAGGAAGCAAGTCCTTGCTACTTTTAAACTGGTTGGGGACGCATTACACGGCGAGAGTCCGTGACTACGCCAGAACAGAGGGATACAATGTCGATCTCTGAATTCTGGGTTTTATTCGATCGTAAATACTTTCCTCCCACAATTCAAGGCGAGATGATAAGGAGGTTGCAGGATCTTGTACAAGGGAAGAGGTCAGTAGCGGAATATGAGGAGGAATTCACCCGGTTGGCAAGTTTTTAACTGGATGAAGTGACTGCCGAAGAAAAGAAAGTTTCGAAGTTTATGAGAGGGTTGAACTGGAGAATCCGGCAACACTTGCTGGGTAATCCGGCTTTACAGACTTTTGGGGATGTGATGAATGCAGCTCTATTACATTGCCGAGAGCATAGACTATTTTTGCAAAGTGGCAAGAAGACCTCCGTAGTGGGGCAAGCGGGACGGCCGGGAGGTAGTGGGATTGGAGGAGGAGTCTTTCCCTTGTCCCAAACTTCGATAAGTAAATAGAAAGAAAGGGATCCCCAACAGGGGGACTTGTCGAAGAGGCAGCGTTCTGGTGGGTTTAATTCGAGGAGCCATAATAATAGGCATGATCAGGGTTCCCAACAACAACAAGCAGGCCGTGGTGGTCAGGGAGGTAGAGGCCAGCAGGGCTAAGGTGTGAATCAGTTTAGAAACAATCATGGTCGGAATTCAAAAAATATGATAGGTGGGTGTTTCCAATGCGGGGAAGCAGACCACTATAAGAAGGAATGTCCTTAGTTGATTGGGGGACAGTTTCCTCGAGCTCCACAGCAGCCATACATTAAGTTCCCTCCGCAGGTGCCTAACCCAGTTGCTCCTCCACAATAGGGTCAGTTACAGTATGGTAAGGTCTATCATATTCAGGATGCTATGCTTCCTCCATCTCCGCCGGCACCGCCAACCATTGAGGGTAAGTTCCTTATTCAGGGACATATGGGTCGTGTTTTATTTGATACTGGTGCAATGCATTCGTTCATTTCTAAGAGCATTGCTCAGACCACCGAGTTGATTAAATCTGCTGAAAGAACTTTTACTAGTGTGGAGTCCTCTATGGGTGATGGTTCACTCATCTTCTTTGTTTGTAAAAATATAGAAATCTCTCTCTGTAATTTATGCTTTGAGGCCGATTTACTCGTCCTGGACATGGTCGGGTATGACGTGATTTTGGGTATGGATTGGCTTATGAAATATCATGCTATAGTAAATTACTACGGGAAGAGTATAGTCTTCGTCGTTCCGGGACAAGAAATGTTCCTGGTAGTTTTACCTCGTTTAGAGGGGAGTACTAGTACTTATTTGTATTGTATTGCCGAGGAGACTTCTATGGATGTAGTTGTTCCCTTGGATTCTATTCCGGTTGTGAAAGACTTTAATGATGTTTTTCGAGAAATACCAGGTTTGCTTCCTAGCCGTGAGATTGAGTTTGTGATCAATTTAGCATCGGGAATGAGGCCTATTGCGAGGGCTCTATATCGAATGGCTCCTATTGAAATGAGGGAGCTAAGAGATCAAATTCAAAAGTTGTTGGAGCAGGGATTTATTCGGCGTAGTACATCATCGTGGGGTGCTCCAGTGTTGTTTGTTAAGAAAAGAGATGGTTCTCTCCGGTTATGTGTGGACTATAGAGAATTGAATAAGGTCACCATCCGGAATAAATACCCTTTACCTCGTATCGATGATTTGTTTGATCAACTTCGAGGAGCGACGTACTTCTCTAAAATCAATTTGAGGATGGGGTATCACCAATTGAGTATACGAGAGGAGGATGTATCCAAGACTGCTTTCCTAACAAGGTACGGGTCCTATGAATTTTTGGTTATGCCCTTTGGACTAACCAATGCCCCCGCTGTATTTATGGATCTCATGAATAGGGTGTTTTGGGATTTCCTGGACCAATTTGTTATTATGTTCATCGATGACATTTTAGTCTATTCTCGAATGGAGTTTGATCATGCTATGCATTTAAGGTTGGTCCTACAGAGATTACGGGACCATCAACTGTATGCTAAGGTCGAGAAGTGTGGATTTTGGTTACAGGAGGTACAGTTTTTGGGTCATGTGGTGACGTCCCAGGGTGTATCGGTGGATCCAGGCAAGGTAGCTGTGGTGAGGGAGTGGGGTCATCCCACGACACCTATCGAGGTTCGCAGTTTTCTGGGTTTGGTGGGTTATTACCATCGGTTCATCAAGGGTTTCTCTAAAATAGCTAGCCCTTTGACAAATTTGACCTGGAAAGGGGTACGCTTTATTTGGGATGATTCTTTCCAAGCTGCATTCGATGAGCTTAAAGAAATATTGACTTCGGCTCCGGTCCTTTCATTGCCAAAACCGAGATTAGAATATTTAGTCTTCATCGATGCATCTCTTCAAGGATTAGGAGGTGTACTTCAATAAGAGAGACGGGCTATCGCTTATGCTTCCCGCAAGTTGAAGCCTCATGAAAGAAACTATCCGGTGCATGACTTAGAACTAGTCGCAGTTGTCTTTGCCTTGAAGATATGGAGGCATTATCTCTTGGGATAGAAGATTAGTCTTTTCACGGACCACAAATCGCTGCAATATTTATTTTCATAGAAGGATTTGAATATGGAACAACGCCGATGGTTAGAGTTCGTGAAAGATTATCAATTTGATATTCATTATCATCCGGGTAAGGTGAACGTTGTAGTGGATGCCTTGAGTAGGAAGCCCGAGGGAGAATTAGCTGAGGTTTGGAAAGCTAAATGGAAGGAACTCAGTCAGGAGGATGCAGTGGTGAGAGCATTCATGTCGGTGATGACCGTTACTCCAACCATTGTGGCAAGGGTGGTAGAAGCCCAAGGAAGGGATAAGAGGTGTCAAGACCATATTCGCCGATTGTTTTCCGAGGGAGTGGAGTCCTACTCAATTGGTTCTGAGGGTGGATTACGCTTCCATGGAAGACTCACTATTCTGGAGGAAGGAGATTTGAGACGGGAAGTGATGGCTGAAGCTCACGGGTCTAGGTTCACGGTACATCCTGGCGGGGACAAAATGTATCAGGACATGCACCGTCAGTATTGGTGGCCAGGTATGAAAAGGGATATTTCAGAATTTGTGTCCCAATACACTACTTGTCAACTGGTCAAGATCGATCATAAAAAACTGACAGGTTTGTTGCAACCATTAGAGATCCCGGTGTGGAAATGGTAAAGCATATCGATAGATTTTATCACAGGCTTGCTAAGATCACAAAGTGGATGTGATTTAATTTGGGTGATTGTCGACCGCTTGACAAAGTAGACACACTTCCTACCCGTACGGATAGATTATGACACTACTCGGTATTCCCGCTTATTCATTGAGGAGGTGGTGAGACTCCATGGGGTGCCTTTGAATATAGTTTCTGACCGAGACAAAATTTTCGTTTCCCACTTTTGGAGGAGTTTCCAAGAAGCGATGGGGACCGAATTGAGGTTAAGCACTTCGTATCATCCTCAAACAGATGGCCAAACTGAAAGGGTAAACCAAATGTTGGAGGATATGCTTAGCATGTGTATGCTTGACTTCAAAGGTGGTTGGGAACAATATCTCCCATTGGTTGAATTTGGTTATAACAACTCTTACCAATTCATGATTGGAATGGCACCTTATGAAGCTTTGTATGGAAGACCGTGTAGATCACCTGCTTGTTGGTTGGAAGTGGGTGATAATAAATTTCTTGGACCCGAAATGATCCAAGATACTTCCTCGAAAATTGAATTGATTCGGGATCGCATTCGAATAGCCCAAGACCGTCAAAAGAGCTATGCCGATGTGGGTCGACGAAACATGGAATTGGAGATTGGGGACCAAGTCTTGGTTCGAGTGTCACCCATGAAAGGCACAAAGTGTTTCGGTAAGAAGGGGATGCTTGCGTCGTGCTTTGTTGGACCTTTTCCAGTTATTGCAAAGGTGGGTCTAGTGGCATACCAACTTGCTGTACCGGAACCATTGCAAAAAATTCATGATGTATTCCATGTTTACTCCCTAAACAATTATATGATATGTGAAGGTGCGCTTTGGCACATCCCTTTCGAGGATATTGATTTGAAACCCGATGTTTCATATGAAGAACAATCGGTTGCTATTTTAAAGCATGAGGAGCGTAGATTAAGGTCTCGTGTGTTGCCCTTGGTGCGGGTTCAATGGAGTCACAATAACGCCAAGGAATAGACATGGGAACATGAGGATGACATGCGGAAAAAGTATCCGCATCTCTTTATACAAGGTACGCCTAAATTTTAGGGACAAAATTCCCTCATAAGGGGGGGGGGGGGGGGAGTATGTAACAAACCTCGCTTTTGAGGTCCTATTTTATATTTAATTTGCTAGATATAGTGATTAGATATGAAGATGTTGGTATGAGGAGTACGTATTAATTTAATAAAGAAAAGTTAATATCTACTATGATGTTCCATATTTACCGTATGTAGAGGTGAATTTTATTATGCTATGTTTTGTAATGTCATATGATTTAAAAATGACATTTGGCTTAAAATGAAATCGGAACCTAAAATGAATTATAAAATCTCCAAATGACAATTTAGAGGGTGCCAATAGTTCCGGGAGGTTCGAAATAGTCAAATTATGTGCCATATTGTACTTCGAGGTTCCGGGCACTTTTGACTGGTCGTAGCTTATATGAGTAGTTGCGTATTATTTTACCGCGTATTAATCACTTAAAGCTGGAAATTTGGACATAAGCCACGATTTATGTCTTGAATTAATTCACTATTCGCCTAATTGAATTGATAAACCTAGAGAAAGAAAGAGAAGAAGAAACCTTTGGAGAAAGGGAGAGATTAAAGCTTTGGTGATTGTTCTTGCATACAACTTCATCAAAATCTGAACTTGCAAGCTTGAGGCAAGTTTTCTACTTGCTATTTTATGATTTAAGTAAAGTAATTTGCATTGATAGTTGTGGTTATGTATGGTTTAAGAAATTTAGGGCTTTTAATTGATTTATGGGCTTGGAGTGTTTGGAGATTGATTTGAATGGGTATTGATGATGAAATTACGGTTGTTGGAGGCATTTATACTCAATTAGTAGCAATAAATGATAAGGGTTTGGGTTGGTTGAGTTTGGAAGAGATTAGGAGTCCAAGACTCCATAGCCAAAATTGGGAAAATTTGCAGGACCGAATCGATTCAGCCTGGCCGAATCGATTCGCCTAGAGGCAGTGTCCAGGTCTGGGTGAACCAAATCGATTCGGTCATCCCCCGAATCGATTCGGCTGTTATGCAGAATGTTGGTTTTCCTAACTGAATCATTTCCCCCTAGTCTGAATCGATTCGCTTGTCTAGCCGAATCGATTCGCCCTAGTCCGAATCGATTCGGAAATCCTGCATTTTCTTTTTGTTTTTCTTTTCTAATTTTGACCCTTTCCCTTAGGATTATGACCTAGGACCCTTCTTGAATGAAGTAAACATAGGATCCTAGAGTTTTAGTCGAGTTTGGTCATTAACCTATAGTTGAATGGGATCACTTGGGGTTAATTCATGGGTACTTAAAGTGATGTTTAGGCATCACTTCTCGCTGGGTAAATAAATTGGAAAATAAAATTCTAATCCCATATGTGGAGATTTAAGAGGCCTTTTTAGGTATATAAAACCTAGAGACCTATAAGATTTTGGGAGATTGTTTAGAGAATATTTTGGGACCCAAACCGATGATGAAATTGAATAAGAAATATTCAAAGATAATTGTGTCAAGTAAAATGAAACACATGAGATTCATTGTAATGAAAATGAGATTAAATTGGTAATTGTTAAATTACTTAAACACACCTCTCTAAATACTATCATAAGGGAAGCTCGTGCATGAGGTGATGTCCCCTGACTATTGAATGCAGGCTAACTATAGTCCTCGGCCATATGCGGGGTTGTATATGTTTTTCTATGCTAGTGAGGTAATTCTGGGTGTGGTTATGACTCACTCGCAGGCATATGGCCACTTCCCGACGTGCATTAGGTGCCCAGGTTGTCTTGTATAGATAGGCCCTGGAAGATGACAGTCATTTAGGGGCGCGCGCAATGGGGAAACTTGGAGGGGCGGTCTTAGAAACGTTATATGTATAAGAATATAACCTTTCTAACTCAAGTGGAACTTGAGGCATGTGAATTGCCGTAAGATATGAGATGGTAATTATATTCTTGTTAAGGAATGGGAAACGGAAAGATATGATGGAAATTATATTCCTATTAAGGAATGGAAAATGATAACATATGGGAAGAAATGAGATTTAATTTTATTTCTCTTACTTAATTTAATAACCGTTAGAAACCTATAAAATTGCACCATCACATTTTATGATTAGGATGTTAGATTTTCATTCACGTTATTTATGATTCTTTGTCCATATCTATCATGTTTCTTACTCTTCTTGGAATCATATATACAAATTGGGCTCTGACGCGTTCATTTTCCATGTTGTGCATGTTGTTGTATCCGCTCAGGTGCTCCTCCGCATGGGCGCCCGTTATGATTTTCCTACTCCTATATTTTGACGAGTTGTATGACCTTGTGGATTATTACAGGATGTTTGTTAGACGCCTTCGTTTTTGGAATCTAGTTATGATCGGGTCTTTCATTCGAGCTAGTGGCCCATCTTTTGTACTTGTTAATGAATGTAGTATGTAAAATATTGAATTGTGGAAACACTTTGAATGTAACTATGGACCAACAGATTATTTGGTTCTTTTATTGTATGTTGTTTTGGTATTCATCTATATGTTCCTTTGAAATTCCACTTTCATCAGATTTGGATTGTTTACTTTATTTCCTAAATCTTTATTAAACCAAAATTTTTGACAACCTGCTTTCTGATTTATGGAGTGGTTTTCCCGTATAACTATTTTATTGTTATGATCCTGAGGATGATATCCATCCATCATTCCGTTATGTCGAGGTAATCGGGCTGGCCACCCCTTATTTTGGAAGGTGAGTTGTCACAAAACCCATACAATATCCCTAAATAAATACTGAGACAAAATGTCTGAAGTACAAATGGAAATACTGATTCGTAACTGTTGACTAAACATGGAGCAATATGCATGAATGAAACAACTGAGAAGTTATTCTAGAATGAATAGGAAATGGAATCGCCTAATCATGAGGTCCTACATCTTCCACAGCAACTACAATATGTCCACCTGGAATGAACTGCTAAATTTCGTTGCCTTATGGGTGGACACCTAAAATGTTTTGAAAAATAGTTGCAACGGGTCAAGACCTAAAACATTTAAAAAATATTTTTAAGTATTTAAACGCAATAAATTTGAGCAATATAAATATCCATGTTAGATATGCGTGCACCTAACGTCTCCTGATATTCTTCTGAGTTAAGCTATCCTCCCAACTAACCCACATTCTCCACTAATAATCCCTATTAGTCATTTATCTCATCCGTATCTCCTATATGATACGTAAATAGATTACTTATCTTTTTTACCATATATATAATGACCAAATTATATATTATGTTTCATATACTTAATTCCAAATGAGATGATTCAAAGCTCAATGGAAATATAGGATACAAACCTTTACATATATTCATGGCTCTCATTCCATTTAAAAGTACATTAAAAACGGCAACAAAAAAACCTTTGTTTTTCATCATCTTTCGATACAAATCAAACATTAACAATAATCCATGTTCATCACTTTGAAAACCCCGAATTCACCTTTTATAAAATTCATTCTCTACAAATTTTCATATCATGAATAAAGTTAAAAAATATCTAATATCATTCTCGAATAAACCCTTAATGATATCCATGAACTTTCAATTAAAACCATCGTATTTTTTTTCATGAATCATACTCAATTATAAACTCCAATATAATCTCCAATTAAATACAAGACGCAAACCCAATTTTATGATTTCAAATATTAAATTCATCCCTAACATGATTTCTACATCACTACATGGAATTATCTCCACCTTATCCTTTTAAAAATCATGGTTTTCATAACAAATGCATCTTACTCTTGCATGGATGATGATGTTGTAATCAGCACCAACAAATCAAGATGAGACTATGAATAGCTTAAACTCAATTACAACACAATAATAGAGATGGATATATGTATATATGAAAGAAGGATATGAGAATAAGAAGATGAACTCAACGATATAAAGTGGTTTGGCTAATTAAGCCTACATCCACTGTGTGAGAAATACACTAAACAAGGGTACTAATGGCCATGGATACAACACTCAATCTTTCTCTCTATTTTGTATATAATTGGACAGAGTTCTGTTAGGGTTATGAATTTTGGATCCCTTATCATGGAAAAGATGAAGTATATATATAGGACCTGGGCGGTGTAATTTACCCTCTAAGCATGTAACCAGCATGTGCATGAGGAAACTCACAATAAGAGGAAGACACATGTACTTGGCCCATGGATACAATAATGATATAATATTCCCTCACGCGGGGAATGATCTTATTATAACGGTTTTACCCATGTTGGATCCGTCATGCTGGGACCTTGTACTGATCGTATATAAAACATCATATGAAGGAGTCTCGGCCTAGCCGAGGATGATGTTGCCTATATAGTGCCTGACTTAATGCAGAAAACTGTCAAATGTAATATCTACTGAGGAGTGCCAATTGAAGTTGATTGATTGGTTGTTCCCTACTATCAGTTGTATGAGTAGACGAGAGGTACCCTTGGTAAAGCACATCCCCAAATCATCGGTGTGCTAGGTGGCTGAGGTTATATGTATGAGGCCGACCTTGGTTCTTGATAAGTTTGGGAAACATTATGTGAACTACTTCTGGAAGCTCGACTGTCGGTCCGGAGGTCTCATATGGAGACAAGGACATATCTGGGTATATCAATCACCCCTAGCCCTCAGCCATATTCGTGCGGAGGTGACTGGGTGATATCAGTCGACTGAGTATTTTAAAGAGGTCATGCGAGTGACACATATTTCAACCTTGATTGGGCAATGTCTGCCGTAAGCATGATCTAGCGATTGAGTGCTTCGGGCTTTGTGCCCTAGGTGATGATGAGTTTGGGGAAGTGTGATTAATCAATTGGAGATATTTAAGCCACAAACCTTTAATTTCTTATCTTTCCTCATTTATAAAAACACATTCTCGCTCTCCTTTCTTCTGTAAAATTGCCATTGCCATTCTTCATGCCTTGCACCTCTTTTCTTTGCTCTCCAAGGTCGATTAGCCCTCGTTTTCTCTTTCCAGTGGCTCCTCTTCTCCAGGTAATCCATTTTCTATAACTTTATCCTATTCTTGGTTTATGTTTCTTGCTTTCGCATTTTTTAGTGCCTTTTAATTTCTTCGACAAGGTTCTACATTAGTTTTTAGGGTTTGAATTTCCCTTGTGTCGTGTCTACTGGCTTAGTGGTTGTGGCAGTGGTGGTTTTTAGGGGCTTTGAGTGTTCCACCATTGTAGTGAGACTTTTTAGGTGATCTTTTATCACCTTCTTTGACGGAGTTCTTTGGCTTGTTCTTGGTTATTCTTCATCAAGAAAGTTTGAGATTCTAGCCTTTGATCTTTTGGTCAACAAAAGTCAACCCCTTTATTTGTTTATCCCCCTTCACAATTTAGTTAAGTGTGGCCTCGTCTTGTTCATCTTAAAGAGGCTGTGCAAAATAGCTGAGGAATTTCCAAACCTTAGGGAGAGGTATTTTTAGGAGATTAGGAAGATTGAGCTTTAGGAAGCCGAGAGAAGAAAGGCTGAGGTTTTCCCCCTCTGACCTATATTTCCACCCCCATTAGCTATCGTCCTCCCTACACCTGTCAAACCAAGTGATCCCATACCTGAGTCGGTTCTTCTGAAAATGAAAGTGTGTCCATATTTGAACTATATGATAGTTATGACTCTTCTCAAGAGTGTATGGCCCAATACTCATACCATAATGAAGGGTGAGGTCTCCTTTCGAGCCTTGTCTTCTCAGAGGATTGAGTCATCGAATCGATCTGACACCTCCATTGAGATTTATGAGCCTAATGTTGCCATCCCTCCCCCACTTTATGCCATTCCACTGTCGACTGTAACGAGGGATGAGTTTATGCAACACTTTCTAAGTGGTGATCTAAACTAACCCCAGGCTGAGGAGTTAGACAATGATAGCGAAGAGAGCATTCAAGAATTATCCATAGCTGAGTCATATGAGAGTTTTATTACTGAGGTCAATTTATTAACTTGGAGACACTTGTATGGCATCGAGCCATCAATTTTTATGAGGAAACCATATGCGGATGAGAGATCCTATAATGGCCGAGAGGGCGAGTTATGTGTCTATGAGAAGATGTTCAAGTTCGGCTTTCGACTGCCTATTAACCCCGTCATACGCGTAATTCTAGACCTCTTAGGAGTTACTCCATCCAAGATTTTTCCTAACGCCTGGAGGGTTATTCTCGAATTTATCTCTCTCTGGAAGATAGTTCATCAAACCGACCTTCTAGTTAGCATTTTTATGGATTGTTATACCCTATCGTCCCCCAAAACTCAGCCTGGCTACTATCATCTCATAGACAGGGTATCGTCCAAGAAAGTCTTGTTGGTTACCCAGACTTCTAATCATGACTAGAAACCCCGCTATTCCTTTATTTTAGTAGATTTGCAAGTTAGTCCCAATGAAGCTTGTGGTACCTCTGAGGCTAGGGTTCCTGAGAGGTGGGCCAAAGTCTATGCGTCGGCCAAGCTTGATTTTGGCTTGAACCCTAATACTGTTGAGAAAGTTGAGAAACTTAGGGATCAGGGAAACTAAGGCCATCTAGTGAAATTTGAGCAATTGATGACCCTTTTACTATGTGTCTCAGACAGGTTTAGGGGTTGACCCCTTAACCGAGCTATGTGAGTGGCCTCTTTTATTGAACTGATTTGTCGTATTTTTCAATTTTCTGATGCTAACCTCGTCTTATTTTTACAGATCATCCAAAAAAAGCGTCAGATTACCTTTGGGAGATGGTGGCTAAGAATTTAAGAAAACTTGTCGACAAGCATGGCAAGGGAGCCAACCCCTCTACTACCACTGCCACTGCCACTAAGACCACTGCTAGCGGTCCTAGCCCAACTATTGAGGCCATGAAGAATAGGAAAAGACGAGAGGAAGAATCAATCTCCTCATGTCTCCCTAAAAATAGTCGATCTGACCAGGCCATTCCCATATCCACGGACGAGGCTCTTGCGGCATATCTGTCTCAGCTGGAATTAGACAATGAGAGCGTCATTAGCAATACTAAGAAATCTTATGACGGTGTCGGCTCCTTCATATCTGAGGCTGACAAGCATTTCTTACAAGCCATGGACGTCTCCCTTATCACCAAGTTTTCTATTCACATAACCGTTCAGGTATATTTGCTAAAGTTCTGTTAAAAATTACAAAGTGTTCTCTCATACTTTTCTTTATATACTGATTAACTTTTCTCTAGTTGCAGGGTCTTATTTCCCTCTATTAGCTGGGGGATATGATTGATAAGAAGATACCCCTGATAAAAAAGGGGAGAGGGGCCGAGATAACCAAATAGAATCTGAGAAAGGAGCTTGAGGATTCCTAGAAGGATGTAAAGTAGTCTAAGAATGAGGTAACCAACCTCAAGGTAGAGCATGCCAAAGCTTTGAAGAAGATCTCTGATAACAAAAAGGTTGATATTGACGCTGCAGTCCAAGCTACTGTGAATGGTTACAAGGAGTTAGATGAGTATAATGACCATGCCTTTGAGTACCCGGAGAGGGGCATTATAACTACTTACCGATGGGCTTCTTTAAGGAAGGAAAAAAGTGGGAGCCTGACCTCTTAGGACTTCGTGCATCTTAAATTCAGTGACCCTCTCCTTGAGATGGCTCTCTCCAATGTTTAAATGCCCAGTGGCGGTGCCGAGGTTGACCTTAACACTCATAGAGGTCAGGAAGACACCGTTGAGTTGGATGTCAATGATGAGAGGACCGAGATTATTGATGCGATTAAGGCTTCTACTGCTGACGGGTCATCCCTTGAAGATGCCGACAGTACACTCGATCAATAAATTTAGGATTGGATTTTTTCTTTTTGGTCAGGGCGGTCATCTTTGACTTATTTTCCTTTATCCAATGTAACACATGAACTCTTTTAACTTATTTTTTTTATCAGTTCATTAAATATAAACGCTTTCTTGATTGTATGGATCTTTGCT
Source organism: Sambucus nigra (assembly GCA_949130495.1). Classification (NCBI taxonomy): domain Eukaryota; kingdom Viridiplantae; phylum Streptophyta; class Magnoliopsida; order Dipsacales; family Adoxaceae; genus Sambucus; species Sambucus nigra. Next base: position 407,814,172 of record OX422214.1, on the reverse strand, counting down.
TGTTTCTTCTATTATATGTTGTGTTGTGGTAATAACGTCAACACCAAATTTCAAAATGTTTGGAATCTCGTATCGTCTATGAGGTGGGATTAGGATAACCACCAAATTTATTTTATTATATATCACTACACAAAAATGGCCAAATTGTCACCTTTCAGCCGGCCACCCTTGTCAAGGTCATTGACCGTGACACAAATCTCGCGTTTTGTCTCACGGTCATTGACCTTGACACGACCGTGACAACTTTTGCAGCAAAAAAATCCCTAGGATTCTTTTTTCCCACCTCTTTTGGTTTTCCCTCTCTCTCTCTCTCTCTCTCTCTAAGGTATATTTTTTTTTCCTCTCTTTCTCTTTCATTTCTATATGTATGTGTATGTGTGTATATATATGTGTGTATATGTATATGTGTATGTGTGTATATATATGTGTAAATGTTAGTGATAGTTAGAATGGTGTAAATGTTAGTGATAGTTAAAATTGTGTAAATGTTAGAAAAGTTTAAGAATTCATATGTTAAATTTAATTATATAAATATTTAAATTGATAATAATTTTATTCATGAAATTAATTCAATTAGGTAAAATCCTAGATAATTTTTAACAGAATTTGATAATATTATATAAAGTTTAGTAAATTCACAAAATGTTGCCAATTTTATGTTTTTAGGAATATCATTAGTTACTTTCGTGCCCAACTATGTAGAATCCATACACATGCATGTTGTTAGAAAGTCTTAAATTTAATTCTCACTTTAATTTGTAGAATCTCTGTACTTGGTTGGATTTATCCCTTTATGATAATGAAATTTATGCTCCAATTATAATTATCTCATGTCATAATTTTATTGATAAACAATAAATGTAGTTGTCACGGTCATGGTGGGGGGAGGGGCTGGGGGTGGGGTGGTGGCGGTGGGGTGTGTGTGTGTGTCTGCGTAGGTGTGTGTATGGTGGTGTGTGGTGGGGGAGGGGGGTAATGGGGGTGGGGTGTGGTGGGGGGAGGGGAGGGGGTGGGTCTCGTGGTGGGGGTCGTGGTTGGGGGTGGGGGTGGGGGTGGGGGTGGTGTGTGTGTGTGTGTGCGTAGGTGTGTGCGTGGCGGGGGGAGGGGAGGGAGCAAGGGGTGTGGTGAGGGTGGGGGTGGGGGATGGGGGGTGTGGAGGGGTAATTTTAACAATTGTATATCTTTAATTAAGAAATTTTATATCTTTAATTGTAATTTTAATTGTATAGTTTTAGATGAAAATAAATTAATAATTAGTGCCAATTTCATATGAAAGTAGGATTGTCCCTCATTGTAAATTAGTAAATTAATAACTGTAGACTTTAATTGTTAGTTTAATTGATGAAATGTTGGGTTGGTTAGTTTTTAAAGTGGCATGACGTGTGCGTGTGTGTGGTGGGGGTGGGGTAGGGGTGTGTGTATGTGTACTATTAACATTTTTTTTATCTGTACTAATAACATTTTTTAACAGCAAAAATGTCTCCTTCAGATATTAAGGCAAAGATGATGATGCTGTTTATGATGATGTCGTCTGGGCTCGGTGGTAGCGGAGGCGACGAGGGCTCCTCCGCCCCTAGGCTCCCCAAATATGGAAAATTTGGGATTACCGTCGAGAACAAATCGGAGCTATTAGCGAGATCCCTCGAGCTGCTAAAGACGGTCATCGGCCCGGGGTTTATGATTTGGAAGGAGGTGCCATATGAGCTCAAGTTAGCTGTTTGGGTGGCACTACAGGTAATATATTTATATTTATATTTATATGAATATTTCAATTTCAATTTCAATTTCAATTTCAATTTCAATTTTCAATTTCAATTTCAATTTCAATTTCAATTTCAATTTCAATTTCAATTTCAATTTCGATTTTATATTTATATTTATTCGCAACTAACATTGTATTTGTTGGAAAGGAACAATTCAACTTGGATCCAAAGATACACGATCCCGTCTTGGAGCAGATTAGGGAGCAACTCAAGTCGTGGAAAAAAAATATGCGGGCACGGTACTTTGGGAAAACAAGAGAGTCGATTATCCAAAGGCGTGAATCCTTCCCCCCCAAGGAGCCGATCTCATTGGCACAATGGCAGAAGTTCATTGACAATGAGATCGAGGATTGACAATTGGCATCTCGCCAATCGGGGAGGGAAAATTGGGGAAAAAAGACGGACGTGCACTACTTCGGCCGGACCTCTTACGCCGAGGTGGAGCATAGGATGCGGGTAAGATTTAATTTTTCTATAACTACAAAAATATATTATTCTTCATTATTTTACTTTGCGGGGCCGATACTAATTTTACTTTACTTTATTTTATTTCAGGGGGTAGGGAGTGGGCCAAGGGGTAAGCCACATAGGCTCGATACTTATGTGGCTCTTCGAACGAAGAAGGGGAAGGACAAGGAGGTGTCCCCGAGCGTCACGGCCACGATTGTAAGTAATTCGATAGTTTAATTTCTGTTAATTACGTTATAATTTTTTAGTTTACTTATTTTACTATTCATGTGCTTTTTGTCATTTCAGGCAAAGCTTAAGGAAGTGCATGAGTCGCAGTCTGATGCCGACAAGGCATCTTTGTCCATAGACGCACTCAGCCAAGTGCTTGGCTCTGATCGCAAGGGGAGGACAAGGGGAGTGAGCTCGCGGGTGGCCAAATCTAGTATCATCGGATTGGAGACGAGCGACACCGGGTTGGCTTGAATGGTGGATTCACACGACGCGAAGCTGTCCCATTTGGAGGCGACGGTCCAAGAATGTACACATTCATGAAGCGTACGTTGGGTGGAGACCGTAAAGGGAAAGGGACTGGGAAAGAGAAGGTGGTGGAGGAGGAAGTGCGGGAGGACGAGGCGCAGGATGATGAGTGTGTGGACCTCGCTGCTTCATCACCGACACGTTCGTACTTAGATGATCCACTTCCCTATTTGGCGCCCTTCAACAGACCATTGTCGACACTTGGTTGGCCAAGCGTGTTCATATTGGACGTATTTGATGGCTAGCGGATAGGGCGGGGGTTGAGGGACCCGAATATCGTCGAGGGTGGAATAGTTCATGGACGTGCGCTTCAACAGATGGAGTCCAGGGTGCTCATCACGTATGTCATACCCGGGAAGGAGAACTCCCTATTGTGGTTGCGCGAACAATGCGGCACGACGTATATTAGTGGGTGCGTCAATTCGTATGTCATGTGGCCTACTCACCTCCTCACATTTACCCAATACATGTAGTAACATTATTTTTAAGTCTGTCCATTTTAATTATATTTGGATTATATCGTCATGCATATTATTTCTATTTTGAATATTTGGATTATATCGTCATGAATATATATTTGCATTATCTTTAGTTTGTTTGGATATATGATGTTTCGAATAGGTACGACGTTGCTATAACAGGTACAAATATACTGCTGGGCAGTGGCAGTGGCCATACTGCCCAGTAGATTTTTTTAAAATTCTGCCCAGAATTGTCACGGTCATTGATCGTGACACGTCCGTGACAAAAAGTTATCACGGACGTGTCACGGTCAATGGCCGTGACAATTTTTTTAAAAAGGGCCACGGCTTTGTCACGGTTATAAACCGTGACAAACGTGTCATGGTCATTGACCGCGACACGACCGTGACACAAAACGCGAGTTTTGTGTCAAGGTCAATGACCGTGACACGACCGTGACAAAAAAAGTTGTCTCGCCTCGAAATGTCACGGTCATTGACCTTGACAAGTTGGATTTGTCAAGGTCAATGACCTTGAAAAATGGGCAGATTTGGTGTAGTGTATGGACACCAAATTTTGTAATTCGGACTCACTAAATTATGGTGTTACGCCATACCCCTTTTCCTCGTTTTGAGAGTGATGGTTAAGCATCGTCTCATACATGCACTGTCGTTTCGATCGAGAGAGGTTTTTTCATTAAGTATTCATCAAATTAATGATGTTTAAGGTATGAGATCACCAAACTAATGATGTTTCATCGCATACTCACCAAATTAATGATGTTTGAGGTCCGAGATCACCAAAGTAACGATATTTCATATCATACTCACCAAAATAATGATGTTTCATCACATATTCACCAAATTAATGTTGTTTAAGGTCTGAGATCACCAAACTAATGATGTTTCATCTCATACTCACCAAACAAATGATGTTTAAGTAATGAACCATACCCAAGTGATTTTCAATTCGGACTCACAAATTATGATGTTATGCCATACCCGCTCCCATCATTTTGAGAGTGCATGGTTGAGTATTGTCTCGTCTATGCACCGTCATCTCGATCGCGAGAGGTTTTTTCATAAATTATTCACAAAATTAATGATGTTTAAGGTCTGAGATCACCAAATTAATGATGTTTATACTCACCAAATTAATGATGTTTAAGATCTGAGATCACCAAACTAATGATGTTTCATCTCATACTCACCAAATTAATGATGTTTCATGGCATATCCACCAAATTAATGATGTTTAAGGTCTGAGATCACCAAAATAATGATGTTTTATCTCATACTCACCAAACTAATGATGTTTAAGTAATGAACCATACCCAAGTGATTTTCAATTCAGACTCACCAAATTATGGTGTTATTCCATACCCCCTCTCATCATTTTGAGAGTGCATGGTTGAGCATCATCTCGTCCATTCATTGTCATCTATACCGAGAGAGGTTTTTTCATCAAGTATTCACCGAATTAATGATGTTTAAGGTCTCATATCACCAAACTAATGATGTTTCATCTCATACTCACCAAATTAATGATCTTTCAGATCTGATATCACCAAAATAATGATGTTTCATCTCATACTCACCAAATAAATGATGTTTCATCGAATATTCACCAAATTAATGATGTTTAAATAATTAAGGTGACCCTTCTTAGTGTTATTGAAAGTCCACGAATGATGTTTTATAGGCCCTTTCTACAATGATTCATAATGAAAACTCCTATACAATCATCTATTGGTAGTACCTTTTTAAGTGGTCGATGTTCCAAGGGTTGGAGAATGGTTCACCCTCTAGGTTATCCAGGCGATAGGTGCCTGGGACTACCTCATTAGTAACCCTCTACGGACCATGCTAGTTAGAATGAAGCTTGTTTGTATTCTTCCAAGTCTTTTTCAAAACAAAGTCTCCCACTGCTATTGGCCACCATTTTATCTTATTATTATAAAACTTGGTCGTCCTTTACTAATAGGTTGCCACTCTAACCTCAACATCCTCTCTTCTTTCTTTAATCAAATCTAGGTCAAGTCTTCTCTCTGTCATATTTCCTTCAGGGTCATACGTTTGAACTCTGTGGGTGGGGAGACCAATCTCTGTTAGCACCATAACTTCTGATCCATAATCCAATGGGTTTCCATTGTCGGTGTTTTCAGTTCTCATCCCTAGACAAGTATTCGACCCCATAATCCATAATCCACGATGAGAAGAACCGTTTGATGCCGACCATTTTATAATACTTGTCTAGGGATATATTTTAGAACTGGGTACCATTGTCTAAGATGAGTGTACTAGGAAAGATGTATCTTAAAATAATGTTCTTCCACATGAAATGAAAGGTCTTCTTTTCTGTGATCTTGATCATAGCCTCAGCCTCTACCCACTTTAAAAATTAGTCTATCACCACAATCAAATATTTGTAGTTTCCTATGGCCCTTGGGACAGGTCCAACCAAATCAATCCCCTATACTTCAAATGGACATGGTGAGGTGATAGACGTCAGAGGTTGATGGGGATGGCTACGGATGGTGGCAAATAACTGGAATTTTTCGCACTTCTTTATATATTCAGCCGAGTGCTTGGCCAAGGTCGGCCACCAGTATTCTTGAGTGACAATCCTCTTTGCTATTGCCCTACCCCTAATATGTCTTGATCAATATCCTTCGTGAATATCCTTTAAAATATATCCCACCTCGGGGAGGTGGACACATCTGAGAAGAGGTAAAATAAACTCCTTCTTGTATAACACGTCCCCTAGGATAGAGAACTTAGCGACCTTGTATCTCAACTTCCTTCTTTCGTCTAATACTCCGATAAGATACCCTCTTTGATATACTGAATAAGGGGGTCCATCCAAGATGGTCCCCGATTTAAGTTGAAGTAAAAATCCAGCTTCGCATCATCATCCTCTATTATCGGCCGAGAAAGGATTTCTATTATCACCAATCTCTTAGTCTTTATCCGTGTTGCCAAGGTTAACCATGCGAGGGCATCAGCTCGGCTATTATCCAGTCAAGGCACCCTTTTCACTTTGATCTCACCAAAGTCCTTCATTATCTTCCTCACTTTTGGTAGGTATCTTTTCATTCCGTCGTCTTTGGCTTCATGAATCCCTAGGATCTGATTAACCACAAGCTGAGAGTCACTATGGACTAGAAGTTGGCCAATATTAAGAGATCTGAAGAGGGATATTTCGACTATGAGGTCCTCTTACTCTCACTCATTATTGGAAGCCTTAAAACTGAATCTCAATGCGTACTCTATATTTGTTCCGTCCGGGGATAACACAGTCAGGCAGGCTCCACTCCAATTTTCACAAGATGAACCATCAACAAACAAGTTCCATACTTCCCCTTCAGAAAATATGGAAGCTCAGTTGAACTCCTTTGAACTCCTTCTGGAAGCTCAGTTGTCTGGTGTAAGGAGGTCTCATATGGAGACGAGGACAATTTTAGGTATATCAATGCATATTTTAAGACTCAATAATTAAGTCAAGTAAACACTTTCTAATAAATGAATGTCTTAATTCCACATTTAGATAATGGTGTGGGTGTTATCCTACTTCTCTCTCGATTTGGCTGCTGTTATTGGTGCTAGCTGGTGCTAATGATGGTTCTCCCCTTAAAAACACTTCAAATTCCGCTTGGGTCTCTTCATATGCCTCACCTATAACTTCCTCTTCTTTGGTTTTTCCAATAACCCTTTTCTCTAACTCAAAAATTCTATTATAAAGTGATGAATTCCATATCTCTTATTAGCCTAGAAGTTCAAGGGTCTAAAAATGACGTTTGGAACGTCAGGTTAGCCCAAAAGTGATCGGGACCCTATACCGACACTTGAATATATTTTTTTGATTGTTTCAACACCTCCGAACACTTCTACGCACTCAAAATGAACATATGGGTTACTTATATTTCACTTCTATTTAATCCCCATATTTAAGTCCCGACACGAGTCATATGCTTGCCCTGAGTAAATTATCATAAGTGTCAGATTTATCACAAACGACTAAACATACAATGGCATAATACTTATTATCTCCTAAATATCCAATTATATTCATCATAATAAACACTCAATTAATCCTATTTTAATTATCCAGATTAATTCCAATTAAATTCCAATTATAGATAATTCCAATTAATCCCATTTTAAATATTCAAAAAAATATGGGGTGTTACATACTTCCCCTAATAAGGGATTTCATCCCGAAATCTGAAATAATTTCTTGTAGAAACAACTATGGATTTTTCTGTCGCATCTCATCCTCGTGCTCCTAGGTAGACTGATCAGCATTATGATGTCCCCACTGCACTCATACAAGTTGAACTATTTTTTACCTCAATTGTCTCTCACTGCATTCTAAGATAGCAACTGGTCGTTCGTCATAAAAAATATCGGGCTACAAATCAATCTCCTCTAATGCAATGTGAGTGTAATACAACTCATCTAAGAGATATCGTCCCAATGAAGAAATATAGAAAACATCATGAATACGATGTAAGTTCTCTGACAACTCAAGTCTATATGCAATAGGCTTGATCCACTCAATAATAGTAAATGGTCGTATGTTCCTTGGCGCTAACTTCCCTTTTTTCCTAAACCACATGATCCCCTTCACAGGAGGTACTCATATCAATACCAGATCTCCCACACTGAATTTCTTAAAGGACTTATTAGAATCTAATAACTCTTCTGTCTCTCTTGAGCTACCCTTATACGACTATGAATCAACTCAATCTTGGAATAAGTATCCCATATAACATATAGTCCAAGAAGTTTGTTATCCACCACCTCTAACCATTAAGCGGGCAAACAACATGTTCTACTATATAATGCTTAAAAAAAGGCCATGTTAATAGTAAACTAATATGAGTTGTTATAAGAAAACTCCACCAGTGGAAGGTACCTCTCCCAACCTCCTCCAAAATATAGGATACACATCCACAACATATCTTTTAGCTTCTAATTCGTTCGCACAGTCTACCCCTTTGTCGGCAGATGGTATGAAGTACTAAAATGTAACTCTGTTACCATAGCCTCCTGATAACTATGCCAAACGAGAGACACGAAGATTGTGTCCCTGTTGGACACAATATCTATCTGAACCCCGCGTAATCTTATTATCTTAGTATACTTCCCCGTAGCATAATTTGTACACACTCGAAGAAAATAATCTACCTTGGTAAATCTATCCACAATAACCCGAATGGAATCATGAACTCTCTACGATTTTGGCAATCCCGTGATGAAATCCATAAAAATACTCTCCTATTTCTATGTCAGAATTTCTTATGGATGGAGAAGTTCGGATGGATTCTGGTGATCCACTTACACTCGCAGATAAGTGGTGCATTTAGAAACAAACTCAGCAATGTCTCTCTTTATACCACTCCACCAATTTTATCATCACATGTCTTGATACATTTTATCCCCTCCAGGATGTAGCACAAACCGTGAACCGTGAAACTCAGTCATTACCACATGCCGTAGATCACCTCCCTCCGAAATAATGAACCTACCATTTAAGTGTAAGCCACAATTTGAACCTACGAAATAAGACTTGGCTCCCTCGACTAAAAGCTAACATAAATGATCCTAAAAAAACAAGTCAGTTGCTTGGTCCTTCATAACCTAGGTAATAATCTGAGGAGTGACAGCCATAACTGACATAAAGAATCTAACCACAAAATCCTACTATCCTAACTCTTTCCACTTTTTCCTTTTGTACTTCAGGTATATCTCCTACTGGTCTATGGCTCAACGTGGTTACCACCACGTTAGCCTTCCTTAGGTGGTACTAAATATCAAATTCATAGTCTTTCTCGAATTCAAGCCACCTGCGTTGTCACATACTCAACTCCTTTTGCATAAACAAATTTTGGAGTGACTTATGTTCAATAAAAAGACAAAATTTCTCCCCCAAAAGATAATGTCTCTATGTCCTTAATATAAACACAACCATTGCTAACTTCAGGTCATGTGTTGGTTAATTCTTCTCCCGAGTCTTAAGTTTTCATAAATAATATGCTATAGTCTTCTATTCCTATTGTAGCACACCCCCAAGTACTTGTAGGGATGCATATATATATGCTAGGTACTCCACCCCTAGCTTGGTCAGTGTGAGTACTGGTGTTGAAGTCAACTTGTCCTTTATCGCATCAAAAAATAATTGACAAGAGTCATCCCATGTGAATGATACCCGTTTGCATGTTAAGTTTGTCAATGGACTTGCAATATTCGAAAACCCTTGAATGAATCTTTGTAGTAACTAGTTAACCCCAAAAAGCTATGAACCTCAATTGGTGTTGTGGGTTGTCCCCACTCTCTCACCGCTGATACCTTACATGGATCCACTACTATCCCCCTGTCAGAGACAATATGATCCAATAATTGTACCTCTAGAAGCCAAAATCCACATTTCTCGAACTTCTAACATAATAAATTCTCACGCAATGTCTGAAGAACCATATGTAAATGTTCTGCATGTTCTCCGTTCATCTGAGAATATACTAGAATATCATTTATAAATATTATGACAAACTATTCTAGGAACTCTCTGAACATGCGGTTCATTAATTCCATGAATAATGTTGGCACATTGGTTAGCCCAAATGGCATAACCTAAAACTCATAAGACCAGTATCTTATCGGAAATGTGGTCTTAGGAACATCTTAATCCCTGATGTGTAGCTGATGGTACCCCGATCTCAAATCAATCTTCGAGAAACAAGTTGGTACTCTCAGATGGTTGAACAAGTCATCGATGCGAGACAACAAATATTTATTCCATATCGTGGATTTATTCAATTCCCTGTATCGATGCACCATCAGAGAGATCCATCTTTCTTTTTCAAAAACAAAATGGGAGAACCCCAGGGTGAGGTTTTCATACGGATGGAACCCTTCCCCAAAATATGCTCAATCTTATCTCTAAGATATCTTATCTCAGCTGGAGCCATATACTACAGTGCACGAGCTATTGGTTGTGTGTTAGATGCTAAGTTTGTAACAAGTTGTATCTCCTTACTGGGAGGCAAACCCAATATCTCCTGAAATACATTAGCAAACTCGCATACCACTAGTATCTAATCAAGGGATACCACCACTCTCGTAGAACTTTCCTTATCAATATAACACAAATGACTGGACAATCCTCACTCAAGGCGAGGAATCATCACAAGAAGCATCTTTTGGCCCGAAATAGTAAAAATGACACTCCTACTGTAGTAATCAATCATGTCCCTATACATCACTATCCAATCCATGGCAATAATGACATCGTATTTTAACATGTCTAACACAAACATATCGATAGGAAGAACTAATATCTCAATCCTTATACTCACACCTCTGCAGCTAAAGAAGATTAGTGACCCTCTACCCATAGGTGAGTTTACATAAGTAATCGTACTATCAATCGTGTCTAATAACCATGCATCTTTTGCAAAGCTAGTATCTATGAATGAATGTGATGCCACAGTGTCAAATAAAATACCCCCAAAGTGCCATGAATATGAAACCTAGAATTAATTATGGGTGTTGGATTGCAGTGTGATGAACGTTATACACTCGCCCATATTGAATTTGTACCTACTACTACCTGGATGTTGGAATGGCTGGTGGAGCTGGAGTTGGAGCGGCTGCAAGCGCTCGGAGGGTAGTTAGAAATAGTTGCATTTGTGGTTCTTGTTGAGTACCAGCTGTTGAGGAACTGCCCCTTTGTTAGAGTAATCCTGACACTTATTGCCTGTCTTTCCACAAATATAACACTTGCCCAAAAATCTAATTCCTCCTTGACCCTACTAGCCTCGGCTCCGCTGACTACCACTATCATTTCCTTAGCCCTGCTAGTCTTATTGAACACGCTACTGGCCGTGTTGACTCTGCTAGCCCTTATGGCCATTTTTAAAACTGTCTTACCCTTTTCTGAATCCCCCAAAATAGAATTATTTACAATATCTTCTGATGGGAAACCTTCTCACCTTTCTTTGGATGAATTTAAAATTCCTCATTGGTGCTTCTATTCCCTGTCCTACCCTGTTAGATAGACTCCACTCCCATGTTTCTTCCCTTAGCATGAAAATTATGGTCCTAAAAATGTAATAATGATGCATTGATTACATCACTATAAGTACCAAAGATGGATTAACTAACAAGTGTTGTCGGATTCTCCAAGTCAGGCCATCAACAAATATTGCACCCTCTTACCTTCTGTATTCACTTCATCTATCAGAAGTTTGCTAATCATGTAAACTCTTCATCGTATTCAACCATAGTCTTCCTTAACTTGGAAATATCTATGAATTTTCACCTCATCTCAGTCTGAACTATGTGTGGAAAGTACTTGTGGTTAAACTGCTCCTAAAACTCCTGAATAGTCATCTCGTCTCTCTCCTATGGGGTGGTAATAGAGTCCCACCATTGTAGTGTTGTGCCAACTAGCTTAAAGGTATCTAGTAGCCACCTCTGTGTATTAGTACACTCAAACATGCGTAAGTGCCTTTGGATATCTTTATTCCATTGGTAAGATGTCACCACATCATAACTTCCCTGGAACTCTGAAGGGTGAAATTTTGTAAAGGCATCCTGAACTTGCTCCCAAACAGTTGGGAATTATTGTCCCTGGCCAGGTGCCACTACTTACGACTGAGGTGGCTATTAGGGTTCCTGCTGAGCATGAATATTCATGGCTATTTTTATTGTCTCAGCAATAATACTAAAAATCTCAACAGTTGTGAGGGTTCCTTGTGCACGTCTGTGAGGTATCTGAAATGAGAGAGAATTTCCTTAGGTCCACAGGTGAACTATATCACAAAATCTGAGGACACAAATAGGTAACATGCACACAACAGTCCTAATGATAAGGGTTTAAAACAAAGGATGCAATATTGGAATGTAATAAGTTCGCACAGATCCTAAAGACACTAGAACCTGATGCTCTGATATCATCTCTGACACCCAAATAATTAAAACCCTGGGTGATAATTTCATTATTATAAATAAATAGGTTATAGAAATGGATCATCCTTAGCATCACTGCTAAAAACATATTAATTACTAATAACCTATTAAGCCGAGTGCCAATTATAAAAAAAAACTTTTTTTCCTTTTTATGTTAAATTAACGATAATACAATTGAATATGCATCAACCACATTCATAACAATAACAACATTCATTGAATAATAACTAGATAAATCATCTGAATAAAATTCAAAACAAAAACCTGTACAATCTCCCTAAAGAAATACTGAGACAAAATGTCTGAAAAACAAATAGAAATATTGAGTCATAAATGCTGATAGAATAAGGAGCAACACGCTTGAATGAAATAACTAAGAACTTATTGTAGAATAAATAGGAAATTGAATCGCCTAATCACAACGTTCTTCCACTTCCACAACAACTGCAGCACGTTAACCGGGAAGGAACTACTAAATTTTGTGGCCCTGTGGCTGGACACCTAAAATGTTTTGAAAACGATTTGCAACGGGTGAAGCCCAAAAACATTTTAAAAATATTTTGCAAGTGTTTAAATGCAATAAATTTTATCAATATAAGTACCCATGTTAGATGTGCGGGCTCTCATGTGAGTCCTTGCCTCTCATTCTATTGTGAACATCTAGTGTCTCCTGATATTCTTTCTAGTTAAGCTACTCTCCTAACTAACCCACATACTCTAATAATACCAATTACTCATTTACCTCACCCATATTTCCCATACGACGTGTAAATAGATTACTTGCCTTTTTTTACCCAATTTATAATCACCACATTATTTATTAGTTTTCACATGCTTAACTCCAATTTAGATATTCTCAATCTATATCTTCTACTACACATAACAGAGTGGAATAATCACAATTGTACACACTGTAACGACCTGACCCGGATTTATGGGTTACTCGTGAGTCAACCTAGTCCAACACGAGCATTAGGTGTGAAGTGCAATCGAACAACCTATATAATGTTTCTCATCCAGTTTTATTTTAATTACGTTTCACTTATTATCATGAGATTCCAGTTTCAAGATAAACTATGTGAGGGACCCATGGGGAGCACCTCGAGGTCCAAGTAAATAGATCTACTTACGTAAACATATATAAAATATACTCACCTGTAAAATTCCCTCAAATTATGGAACCACTCACAACCAGCCATAAAAAAGTGGGGATTGAGCCTATGCCTAGTGGAATTTATACAAACAATATACAAATGAACCACAGAAGGAATACTCACATGATACAACCACATGCACGTGAAATTATGTATAAATCTACATACGTAACACCCCACCTAATTAAATACCGGGTGATTAGTCCTTTATTAAATTAAAATCAAGGTGAACGGTTGGTTCATTCTTAGCATCACTGTCGTAAAATAAAATTTCCCATTTAACACCCTAAATAATTAAGCAAAGTGTCAAAACAATTTAAAACCTTATTTCCAATTTTATCAAATCCAAACATAAAAACCTTTTTAATAACCAACAGTTTAAGAATTCATAAATACTAAGGAAGGATAATAGCACACGATAATTTAAATCATCTAGATAAACCAAACTAATTTAAAACTATAAATGAAACCATCCTGACAATAATTAAAATCCAAAGAGTACCGAATACTAGAAATGTAAATGAACAGTAATCTCTGACAAATCCAACTGAATAGGGGAACGGGCGACACATACCCTAACTATTCATAACTAAAATAAGAGTAGAGTCAACAATGAGGACATCTAAGCAATGGCCTGCCTTTCCCACATAAGTTGCAGCACGTCCGTTCCAAGGAATATAAGCATGATGCCGTTGTGGCTGGGCACCTGTAATATATACATATATATACAAGAGAAAAGAAATAATAGGAAACGGGTCAGAGCATGAGTGTCAAGTAGTTTAAAAATAGTTTATCAAGTATTTAAAATGTTTATCGGCTAATGCAATAACCATGTAAGTGTGCGACACTATCTTGAGAATTCTCACCTCTCATCTAGTGTGTACGCCTATCGTACTAATAAATCTCATAGGTTTCTCTAACTTACTCTCCATAAGGTTTTATCATGTGAAAAGTAAGGTTATGATATATACTTTAGGAAAGTCATTCTCTTCAAGATTTCTTATGTTATTTAGGACAACTCATTGCCGTTTTAAAGTTCCCAAGCACTTATAAGAAAGTCGAAGCATTCATTCATTCATTACTTATCTACTTATAGGCACAGTAGAAAGTTCCCACATAGATATACGTAGATATATTAGTCAGACATATAATATATATACTAATGACACCTCACTTAAAATCTATGGTGCTGGTATACTCTGCTATCAAGTCCCTGAATCACTCAAACTAAGGGAAATACAAGTTCGGAACCACTCTCGAACTGTATTAACACATAACACAAACAAATGGAGGCGAAGAACAGTTCCAGGTCCTAAGAGGTCAGAACATACCCTCACGTCTCTTAGAACATCTGACTATCATTTTCAGATAGCCTATATCGAGGATACTATCTTCTAGGGTACGAGTCAATATCCCCCATAAAGGTCCAATCGAGAGAAGACTGTCCTGGCATGGAAACCTCCGTGATAGCAAGTAGCCCGGGTATGATTTTTACACAAATACATAATATATGCACAATCACACAGTCATATATAAAAATATTCACATTTTCTAAATTAGGTGCGCCTACCACATATAATTATAATTATCCGTTCTTAGCACAATTTACTCAATTATCTCGCATAACGGATTCGTCTCTTTTATTCTCATATATAATTTATTTCATACTTACTTCTCATCTCTCGAATTATTCTATCTCACTAAGTATAATTTCAGTAGGTATACCATCTTTAACCTTCTGGCCTAAGTCTTTCACGAGTCCCTAGATTCATTATCGAAGTTACTCACAATCTCTAATGTCCACCGAATTCCCCGTTAACCCACTATTTCGCCCCATATTAAATTTCATTCAACGGGATTTATTTAGAACGTACTGGTATTCCTCACGACTCCTCATACTCTATAAATAATAAGAAAGGGTTCCTATGTAATTAAACAGAATTTAAAAAAAAGGAAAATATGCAGTTTTCAAAAGGGGTCGATTGATCGAGGGAATGGGGTCAATCGATCGATTGAAGAAGTTCTTGCCCAGAAACTGCAATTTCAACCTACGGGTTTCAAACAATAATCTTCTCCAAAATGCCATTTAAAATTCTCAAACTCCCAAATAAGGTTACTACTTGTTCTATATACATATATGCATGAATTTCTACATAAGACATGTATAATTTCTTCAATGGAATTGAATTAAAGGGCCAATTTATATTAACTATCAAGAACCTTAATTTTCCTAAAACTTTCATTCTTTTAATTTATTTTCAAGACTTATTGCTTCTAAACTCATACCAATTCGTGGGTTATCCTCTACATATGATTGGGTTTTCCAGAATATAATTATTTCCACCAAAACATATGATTAAATCCTCCAATTCTTCTATGGAACATGTGTATAACAATCCTAATCTAACATGGATGAAACAATAACTAAAAGGAAAGCAAGATAGATACTTGCCTGGAATTTGAGTTTCTGATTTGTGGACGAACGAGGTATGGTTGCGTTCCTCGTCGCGCGATCTACGTTTTAGTGGTGGTGACGGTGCAAATGGTTGAATCTTTGGCCTTGAGTTGCTTGGAAAGCTCTCTAACTCCTTCTGTAATGGTCGTTCTTTGATTTTGTGTTTGTTAACCCTAGAAGGAAACTCCTAAAGGATGATTTATCCTTAGGAAATTCGTGGGTTTAATGACCCAAAAATGTCAAATGTCTATAATACCCTCCCGGGATACCAATTAGGCCTAAAAACACCCTGAGACCTAAACTAAACCCCCGGGTACATTATTTTGACTATCTTGACCCTTCCGGACACATTGGCGCACTCTAAATGACCATACGGGATAATAATAATGTAGTCCTGAAAGACAGAGGTGCGTCCCGACTTAAATTTCCATAATCGCCATTTTATTCACTTATGACAATTTTTATAAAATCAGACTTATATATTACTTTACTCAATTAGTAATGTTCAACAAATTCCCAATAATTACTAACTCACGTCATGCTAGTAAACATTTTGAGTAAATTTTCGGATAAATACTAAAATCCATAAAAATATGGGGTATTACATACTTCCCCCTTAATAACGGAATTTCGTGCCAAAATTCAGAAAATAAGGCCTTTCTGATAAAACAATTTTGGATACCTTATCAGTACGCAAATTATCTACATAGTAAGGCGCTCAATCACTATAGCCCCCGCCTCACAGCAAGCTTGTTTAACACTCTCATTAAAGACACTTCACATTGTGCTCCTATCTGAAAACATTCGCATGAGACATGCCTATACATTATTAATTCCCATTATTTCAATATAATTAGGAGGCCGCACCTCACTACTTGACAACTACTCAGATTTATCTAAACATAAAACTCCCATTCTGGGAGAAACCATACGAACATCTGACCACTCTTGTTCGCCTAAAACAGTCATGGGATTCTACCATATTCATCAGACTCTTACTCAACCAATCCAAAATTTTGATTATTTGTCCATCTCTTAACATTCAGAGTGAGAAAGTTAAGGTTTTTCCGCACCAAAACCTCAATAAGCATCATGTTCACAATAAACAGGTATGAGTGCTCCCACGGAACCCTACCATTAGGTAATATCCACCCCCAATTACTGACTATACTTCACTCGTTAGCAATAACTGTTGTGGAAGAGAAATGATCACAATGAATCCAAAATTACTTTCACACTGCTCCACTAATGGTTAATCACCGCTCGCCTACCCCCCGGGTTATGGGTGATACAACCTTCATAAAAACATAATGTTGTCCCCGCTGCTTCTTGAAATTCCATATTGAAGGTGGGATTCAAAAATCTCAACCTAATTCAGAAAAATACCATGTTGGACCACGTACCGGTGCGATCCTTCCTTTTAAAGGAAGACTGGGGCACACTAGCTAATATTGTAAATAGCCCCGAAGGAATGTAAATAACTTCCTTTTTAGGAATCTTATCCCACACGTTCGAAGGAATTTTTTATCCTAACTTGAGGTTGTCAACTCATCCAAGAAACTTTACATACTTTACCGGCCTCTTCCATTATAGGAATTGTCAATAGCCACAAAATTCTCTAGTTTGATCCTCTTGTTCCAACCAATTTCAATTTATGAGTAGTGCCCGCAGAGACTACACACTATGTCCCGCTCGACATCGACTTCTACTTGTAATATCTCACATTAAGTGACACTTAATACCCCCCCTTCTTTCCTTTGCGTGCATTGAAAGTTCCGACCCATGCACTTTTCTCCACGATGTACACTTCTGGACCTTTTATACCATACTAGCATCTTCACTCTTTGTACGCGTCTGCCGCTCTCAACATTTGACTAATTATAACTCTACTCCGAGTGTTCTCCATAATAATTGAATTCTACCCTTCTCAAGGGATGCCCATTTTTAAATGGCTTCCCACAGCCTTCCAACCAGATTCGGTGTTCTACTCTGAACACAATTATATGGATTTATCGTCTTTCACATGGCGCCAAATCCACTCTACCACTTCCACTTCGTTATGTTAATACCACAAACATTTATTCCACTCATCTATTTCCATGTCCCTTTAACTCGGACGATTTTGACATCATCTAACCAGGATGCCCACACACCCTATAAATCATGCATACTAGCGTAAGCACCACATACGCTTCACACATAACACCCAATTATTTATTTTACTTGTGCTCACAACATGATTACAACACTTGGATACTTTCAATCACCCTAGAAATCAAAATTTTTAATCCTTCTTATCATCATTCCACCCCTTAACTCGTGGTGATAAGCCAAAAATTTCAATGCTTTCTTACCACACAACCGGCTCCACTGGACTTAGTTCGTAATTCAACTTCCAATTACAGATATAATTACATTTTCCTACTACGACCGAGGTACCAAACTCATAGACTAATGACCAAACATCTTTCTAGTTCCAACCTTACGCTAACTTTCATGCGTGGGATGTCTCACAAAGCGAAATCCAACAAGGAACCCTCCCGATACACTACTACCTAGCATTGTCTGTTATCAAAATCCGTTAGGCCCTCCATCCATAACATGTACCCCTTTATTCCGTCTCTTGACAAAAAAGTTACTTCTCCTCCTGTATTTTTTTCTTTAACAAAGAATGTTTTGCCAATTGCATTATCGTTTAGTATTGGCGGTAATCAAATTTTATAAACCTCGAATACATACAATCGGGGTTCTTGAAATCCTGTCCCCAAACATATGGGTACAACTCTTAACTCTCACATCTTTAAAGGATAGATATATCAATGCGCTTTTCCTAACACCAAGTCCTGAATGCTAAACATAATAATGAGTTAAATCTTTTTGCTCAACAGAAAACCTAATACATACTGAATCATAACAACAAAGTCCCTACACACACCGGGATCGAATATCTCGAGACCACTATCCCCTCTAAAATCTCTAAAATAGATAATATAAGTGCAAGTCCCGCCCTCTCGCAGGTGAGGCCTCGCCAGAACAAAACATGCTGCACTAAGGCATCCACTCAGATAGCCTTGCGATGGATGCCTACTATCGTACTAAGCATTACTATAAAGTTATAACCAAGATAATATCATACTCATATATCACATCACTAAAATGAGTAATATCAATAAAGTATATAACACTATTAATACACCCATTCATCCTCCGGGGATAACACTAAGGATAATTTCGCTACACTAGGGAAAATATTAACACAATAATAACGTTTATAGTTATACGCACTAAACTCATCTCACATGCTAATCTATAAATGAATAAAATATAGTGTCTCGATCGTGTTACATAAAATACGCCTCATCCTCCGAGGAGAAAACTCATACTTCTACCTTGCCAATCGTCTTGGCTACTTAATGGTCTTGTGGACATAACGCATCTGTCTGAACCAAATCGAAAATTATATTAACCATTTACCTTATAAGAACCATACCCTTGCCCTTATTCTTGCTTTGAAATTTTTTAACTCATGTGGTTTTACTCTCCACAAAATACCTCAACACATAACCCACTTATCTCCTGAAATACATTTGGAAACTCACGAACGACTGGAATCGAATCCAGTATAATCACAATCTACTTAGAGGTATCCTCCTGTATGTAATACAAATGGGTGGAAGATCCTCCCTCTGGGCGAGGTATTGCCACCAAAACATCTCCTGCCCCGTTATGGCAAAGATAATACTCCTATCGAAATAATTTATCATGGCTTTGTACGTAGCGAGCCAATCCATGCCAATAATGGCGTCATGCTCACCTATGACTAAAACTAGTATGACTATAGGTAAAATCAAACTACTAAACTATATACCTACACCCCAACGTGTATAAAAAATTAAAGACCCTTTCCAAATGATGAGTCTACGCATGACACCGTACTCTCAGTAGTGTCTAAAAATCCTAAGGTCTGTGCAAAATGAGTATTTATAAAACAGTACGACACCCCTGTATCAAATAAAACTCGATCCATAGTGCCATGTATAGGAAACGTACCCTCAATCGAAGCTGGTGCCTGAGGTACTGCTGCCTGGTGGACGTTATAGACACGTACATACTGTAATTTCCCTTGATGAACTGGGGCTGTTGGAATGGATGAAAAGAGTGGCCTCTGCGGCTCATTACGGGCACCATTCTTCCATGGGGACCTATCCCCCTCTAGGAAATCCTGACGTCTATGGCCATTCTTTCCACATTTGAATCACCTACCTTGAAACTGTCTCATCTTACGACTCTGTTGTCCAGTTTCACCTTTTCCTTGGCCTTGCTGAATCACTTGAGGAAAAATGATGTCAGGTTGAGGACACTCCCTCCACTTGTGACTCGGTTGCACACATTTATAGTAGAGTCTTGAAAGTTCTTGCTGGTCAGGTCATACTTTCTCTCCTATCTGATCTGGACAAATTCAACATTCATGACTGTCCATTCCACATTTGAAACACCTCTTTGTGATTTCACTCTGACCCCGGTTTCGTTGGACCTAACGCTTTCGATTTTCCCTATATAATTTTTTACCTTTGTGGCTTTTACGGTCTTGAGGAGCTGGTTGTTGTGATTTTAGTTTCTTCACACACTTGTTATTTCTAGTCATGACAGATTGACTATACTCCCTAGATCTTTTTCCCCCTATAAGCTGTGTGCTGAGTTCTTGATACTGTAAGACCGCAGTGGTAACTGCCTATGCCGCAATACCTTCTAACTCGGCAGTTGATACTCTCTTTATATACACCTGAGGTGTGAGCTGACCTTGCTCATTGACTCCCCCAATGGCATTACCTTGTTCTTCTTGACGATCCATCTGAAAATTTAAATAATCTGGATGAGTTCATCATTCGCATAAACAAATCGCAGAAGCACGAATTCCCAACGCATAAAGATGAATACAACATTCCTAATAATAGGGCTCTAAATCAAAGACGCTAAGATGGAAACGAAATAAGCCGTACAGTTCCTAAAGAACACTAGAACATGATGCTTTGATACCACCTGTAACACCCCGCCCAATTAAATACAGGGTGATCATTCCTTTATTAAATTAATATCAAGGTGAACGGTTGGTTCATTCTTAGTATCACTGTCTCAAAATAAAATTTCCCATTTAACACCCTAAATAATTAAGCTAAGTGTCAAAATAATTTAAAACCATATTTCCAATTTTATCAAATCCAAACATAAAAACCTTTCTAATAACCAACAATTTAAGAATTCATAAATACTAAGTAAGGATAATAGCACACAATAATTTAAATCATCTAGATAAACCAAACCAGTTTAAAACCATAAATGAAACCATCCTGAAAATAATTAAAACCCAAAGAGTACTTGGTTCTAAACTCATACCAATTCATGGGTTATCCTCTAAATATGATTGGGTTGTGCAGAATATAATTATTTCCACCAAAACATGAGATTAAATCCTCAAGTTCCTCAAATTATTCTATGGAACATGTGTATAACAATACTAATCTAACATGGATGAAATAATAACTAAAAGGAAAGCAAGATAGATACTTGCCTGGAATTCGAGTTTATGATTTGTGGACAAAAGATGTATGGTTGTGTTCCTCGTCGCATGATCTACGTTTTGGTGGTGGTGGCGGTGCAAACGATTGAGTCTTTGGCCTTGAGTTGCTTGGAAAGCTCTCCAACTCTTTCTCTAATGGTCGTTCTTTGATTTTGTTTTTGTTAACCCTAGAAGACAACTCCTAAAGGCTAATTTATCCTTAGGAAATTCGTGGTTTTAATTACCCAAAAATGTCAAATGACTATAATACCCTCCCACGATGCCAATTAGGCCTATAAATGCCCTGAGACCCAAACTATGCGCCCGGGTACATTATTTTTACTATCTCGACCCTTCTGGACACTTTGGCACACTCGAAATGACCATATGGGTGACTTATAATTTATTCACTTTTAATAATAATAATAATTTAGTCCTGACACGGCATAGGCGCGCCCTAACTTAAATTTCCATAATTGCCATTTTGTTCACTTGTGACAATTTTTATAAAATCAGTCTTATATATTACTTTACTCGGTAATGTTCAACAAATTCCCAATAATTACTAACTCACGTCACGCTAGTAAACATTTTGAGTAAATTTTCGGATATATATTAAATTAATATCTCAATTTAAATTTACTTAATCCCCAAATTTAAAATCCATAAAAATACGGGGTATTACAACATATACCTTTGGAAAATACACTTGTCAATGCACTAACCGTTTTACTTTAAAAAAATCTTACTTGTCTAGATTTATTTTCTTAATCTAGTAAAGACGTCCTTTATTCATAATTAGCATTTTATCTTGTTTAACACACCCGGTTCGACTCTTGAAACCATTACACTTGATTTGATTGGAACCCATTCTATTACTAAAATTTAACCCCTTTCACTTATTTCAATACACTTCAGTATTTTCATTGAAAATCACCATTTCAACACACACGTTTGTCGTCATAGAAAATACTTGTTTTTAATTTGAAAATATTTTTCTATATATACTTATTCCAATTATGGGTTTAACAACTTGATTGCTTAATTACCCATTTACCCCTTATTTTATCCTTTCGCCTCATCTTGTGGACATGAATAGATTTATGAATTTACTTGTCCATTTCACTTTTATCGGTACATTTATTACATTCATTAAAGTTAGGTTGTATTAACACATTTTACCACACAACCCGTTGCTTGATATGTTCCAAATTTCCTTTATCTTTTCTCGGAATGTCCCAATACGGCATACTTACACGGGCTCCGCACCGATGGCTATGCGTACCATTTGATCATGCTAGTGATTCAGGGCCTTTCATCCAAGGGCTCCGGACCCTTCTTGCTTACTTCCGGTTGTATCCGAGTCCTTTTTAATGTGTTTAACAGTTTACACATGTCCACATTATTCCGTTTCCTTCCTTTTACCCGGTCGAAGCCAAAACTCGGACTTAATCGTCAGTTTTTCCATTAACACTTGGAAAATGATTTCTTTTCTTCTTTAAGTATCTTTTCCAAACAGGTGTGATTTAAACTAAAATCATGCACGCTTTAGGAATTAACTTATTTTCTCACAGATTAGTGTAACCTATTCTTTAACATTTTTATTCCATAAAAATGTTCCACTTTACGTAAATTACCAATTTACCCTTTGTTTACTAACCTTGCAGTTTAGTTCTTTAACAAGAGTTATTTCTCAAAAATGGTTATTAAATTTTCAACTTTACATTTAAAATACTTACCCATTTTAACACTTATTTAATACTACACTTTTGCCAAATTTCACATTCATTACTTTAACATCCTTAACACATAAAATTGTACCCTTTACACAAGTCTACTTTTTATTTCTTAGAAATTAATATTTATTCCATTTAGCATTAGTAGTCTCATACTATACCATATTCAATAATTTGTTCCACAAAATATCCATTTTTATTCCAAAGTTGTTCATTGTTACTCTTTTACTAGAAAACAAACTAAACAATGTTATTAACATTTTGGTTTCATAACATTCTTATTGTTTCTCTTTTACTAGAAATATAGTAAAATAACATTTCTCACATATTTACTCTATAAAAATGTTTATTATTCCTTTATACTAAGAATACACACAACATACCACTTTTAATCCATAAAAATGCCAGTTATTTCTTTTTATTAGATATACACACAATTACTATTTTCTTTCATTTTTATTTCATAAAAATGTCCATTATTTTTTTCAATAGAAAAACACCAAATGACACTCTCTTACATTTTTATTTCATAAAAATATCCATAAATAGTATTTTGAATTTTATAACACTTCTAAAACTCATTTAAACCTTCTTTAAATGCCCATTTTTCTTTAAAACATCAAGGGTGTATTTAATAAAGTCATAACTATATTATAGCCATTTTCCTACACACTTTTTTACACTCAAATGGTGGAAAATAGTAATTTGAATTTTTGTCTAATTCAAAATCCACTTTAAAACCTTTATTTGTTCATGAGATCATAGAGACTACCAATAAACTTCATGGATGCAAACTATCACAAATCCTTTATATCTTAAGCCGAAAATATGTAAATAATACATATCAAATTTATACATGACATTAACCTTAAATTAAGGTTAGAAAAACCTACCTCAAAGAGCTATAGAAATGGTGTAGATGTTAGAGAAGAATGAGGATCCCCCACTTCCAAAGGTGGTCTCAAGGCGGTCTCTAAACCCCTTCAAACTTGACTCAATCGGTACTCCAAGATTTTCTCAACAACAAGGCTTCATGAAATTTCTTCTTCATGCTCAAGAACACCCTCTTTTCAAACACCCAATAACCATACTAGTAAATAAAGACATCATCTTCTTCCTCTAACAAGGTAACCTAGGGTTTACTAAGATAACATAAAGTGGCTTAGGGCTTTCTAATTGTGGTTGTCGGTGGTGGAAGCGGTGGGAGTGTGTAGAGAAAGTCTGGGGCAGAAGGGTATTCTCCATGGAAACTCAAACTAGAGAGAGAGAGAGAGAGGAGTTAATAAATCTTATGGGTTTTGAGTATCCCAACATACATGATTTCTCTCTCTTACAACCCAATCTAATGGGTAGTTTCTAAATGAGGAAAACATATAAACCCCAAACCTCCCATATCATGTAAGAAGAGGTTCCCAAATCGATAACTCACCAAATCCTAAGGCCATTACAAAGACATTTCAAAAAAAGTGTTTCCCGCTGTGGCCATATCTGAGACCCACGGCCAACCGAAACCTTTAGAAAAAAAAAAATTTATCCCATGACATTATTTACATATTTTTAGTACCTAATAAATGTTTTCTAATATTTTTATTGCCAACGAGGAACTCTAGAAAAATCGCACAAACTTTCATTTCCTGTGTCGCGTGCGGACAAAAGTATCGTTTATCCTTATTCATATTTGTAACTCATTCGTTCCTGAAATAATTCACATCGTACTCTACCAATATAATTGCATTAACTAATTGAACACGAATGTTCATCCATGCGGGGCATGCAATGTAAATTTTCCCTTTTTAATCCCTACGTACGACGTGTCACCTTTTGTACAATTTAGTCTATTTCCTTATGCATTTATTTCTCTAATAATTTATCTCTAAATAACTATTGAAATTATAATAAAATTACTTATTTCTAGGGCGTTGTTTTACAAAATTCCATCCTTAGGTAATTTCGTCCTCAAAATTCTTAGCCCTCAACTTTAGGATCCAATTACCTTCAACCAGTTCCAAATCCTAGGGTGTTCTCAACACTGTGGTCTAAACCCATAGGCTTTAGTATCATCAATCATCATCAAATCACAACGAACCCTAAGGCCTCACTACAAATTCTCAAGCATGCCTAATATGTTTATCTAACAAAACCTCGAGGTGTTCGATATTTCCCAAACATGGTACCATCACTTATTGACTCATCATCATGGATCGTTCTATGTTAGGATTCACGACCTACATTTCCTTGAACAAATCTTGGGTCACGCCGAGCCTTGTTAAGTACAACCTCAACACTTATGATTATATATGCTAATGAATATCAAGTCTGTCACCTTATCACAAAGGTCTAACCGATCGATATCTCCTACGACATCCTTATTCTAACCTAGAACCATCCTAGGTATCACAACGCAATGCATACGAGTGATCACATCCTCAATCCGCACAATTTCAAACCAAGTGCAACACTACCATCTAACGTCTTATTAAATTTTTGTATCTATAATATTCTCAAGTAACAACCTCGGGACACATGACCTAGTCGCACTGGTTACACTAGCTAACTAACAAGCATGTTAACCTAGGCAATCGGATAATATATACAACTATGTGAAACAACGCGATACAACACGTACATACAAACTGGTGTAGAATAAAGATGCATCTGAAAATGAGCGCACTCATTTACCATGACTCATCAGCCACAACTGGCCTAATCCACGTCACTACTAAGCTTACACAACACCACACCCGTATCAAAATATATCAATAACTTTCCATTACTGGGATCAAAGAGGACATAAGAAATGCAATGAATTTAGTGAATGGTATGCCCAAAGAAAAATAATTAAATTTCGATAGTGAATCGAACCACTCGAAGTGCGAGACCACAATGTCTGCTTGAATTTTATAACTCTTTATTGATACCTTCTAAGCACTATAACCTTGATACGTACCCGGCTTGGTCTATTAACCTTGACAATTCCTACTCAAGAATCATCCATCCATGTCTGATGAACGGAACACAAATAAGTTTCCTTCGAGAAGATAAAACATTAGGCTTCCCTATTTAGGACTAACGCTGCCTACCTGTCACCGGTAAGCACAACTATCCTAAAGAAGTAAGAAGTTACCTTTCTTGACATTTATCATTAGTTATCGACCAACCATAGTTAGGCCTCCAAAATTTAGACATGTTGTAGCTAACCTCAGTTTCAAACGTTTAATTAATGAACCATTGATACCACTCTCTGCACTGTTTACATGATACTAAACCATAATAATCCTAATGGCATCTCATTTTTCAAATATAACTCATACCTGATGATTTCCTCTAACACGGTCATTACTAATCGCATAGGTAGCACACTTAGGTTCTATAATTATGCCTAACACTTCACCCCGCGTGTTATTTCTAAAATACACAATGATCCTCATCGTGTTCAAGTCTCCCAGGTGCACCACCTAGAATTGATCAACCCATTTCTGAAATTATCCTCAAAGGTCATGTCATGATATATGTTTATAAACAAAAACCGTAGAACTAACTCCAAGGCACCACCATAAATTGACGTGATCTAACCGTATTACAGTCACCAGAGGTCTACATTCACTCATGTAAATTTCACTAAAATAATGATTTTTAATGCCTCATGGGCGACGATGTCAAACATGATTATTTCCCTAAACAGCTTACACGTTTATTACGAAAAATCGCAAGTCGTGTCATGGCCTATGCTACGCAACCTTGGGTCTACCAATACGAATATATATCATCACATAAACCTCGATGTAAAAATTATCTCTAGGGATCCAAGGATAAACACTATTGTCGCTTTAATGCATGGTACACAACCTAAATTTCACCATTACTAGTGAAGGACTACCACTTGCATTAGCATCTCACTACATAAACATTAGTATACATCTCCAAGGAATTTAATACGATTCTCGTGCTTATCCACATCACTAACTCGAAATCCACCTCATAAGGCTACATTATTAATTTCACAACGAGTGTTCAAGCACGACAACTAAACTGCATCGTTATGAAATCATCTCACTACGTGTTAATCTACCAACTAACAGGACTATGTATATATATATATATATATAGGTAGGATACGGGGTGTCGAGCATTCCTTATGAATCCTAAATCCCATCCTTATAAACACCACAAGAGATCCTATCTCTTAATGCCAAGCTACAATCCTCAAACTCTATATTAAAATCATCTAGGTTATTGTAGGACACATGACGTTGGGTATTGCTCACGAGGAGGACCACCCTACTGACGCCACAAGAGGTCCTTTTCTAAAACGTCACAACTTTATTATTTAATACTAAGTCACAACGATTATCTGGGTTCACTCCTAGGTTACCCCAGTCATTAAGATCATCTAAATCCTCACAATAGTCAAGGCATATGAATCGAGACATACTAAACTCAAGACCACAACCCAGGGACCTAATACTTTCTCATCATATAGCTAACACTTATAAACACATTACCTAGTCACTACTCCAAGGGGTTACCTAAGGTTCACACTCTTTCCACTAGAGCTCCTCATTGTCACTTATGTGAACTTTTTCCATAAATGGATAACAAATCTAATCACGACTCATAAGATATATTCATCGGCTAATGATCGCCAAGGGTCCCACCCACTAGGATAACATCCTGTTAACTAAGGTTGGATGTAGAAATTCCTAAGTGTTGATCCACAAAATTATACATCATCACCAAATTTACCATCAACCATGGTATTACCCCAAGTACCAAATTTGCCTAATTCCCACATCAATATTGACCTCTCACACGTGTCACACCCAAGGCCACATATAATTTAAATAATTATTTCCCACTACATAATTATGACACTCTAGCAATCAATCTCCGCTATTGATTATTCACAATTTGGTGAAACTTGCCCAATGGGCTTCATCTCATTCTATAGACTTCTCAATTGATTCTAGGTCACCAAATCTTAACGGAAGCACCTCAAACTAACACCTACTGTGTCACCAGTATAGGCTTTTGTGGACACCCATAAATTACTACCATTATAATAAGAAATGTGAAAGAGATTAATAACCATCAATCTAATCATGTGCCACTTGTCATTATTCTAACATGTCATGCTAACCTCGTAGACTTTACCCTCGAGGCCATGCACTAAACCGTTATCAAACTATCATTACTGTCATGAACAACCCCGACGTCTAAAGATCCACTACCAACCTCATCACGCCACTCCCGAAAGGAACCTTGAACCTAGAGCTCTGAAACCATTCATAATGACCCAACCCGGATTTATAAGTTTTTTGTGAGTCAACCCGTTCCGACCCGAGAATTAGGTGTGAAGTGCAATGGAACAACCTATATAATGTTGTTAATCCAGTTTTATTTTAATAATATTTCACTTATTATCATGTGATTCCAATTTCAAGATAAACTACGTTAGGTACCCATGTGGAGAGCCTTTAGGTCCAAGTAAACAAAGCTACTAACGTAAACATAAATAAAATATAATCACCTATAAAACGCCCTCAAATTACCTGCAATAAAAAAGTAGGGATGTGAGCCTATGCCCAGTGGGATTTATACAAACAATAAAGAAATGAACAATAGAAGGAATAATCACATGATATAATCACATGCATACGAAATTATGTATATATCTACATACTTATACCTTTGGAAAATGCACATGCTAATGTACTAACCGTTTTACTTTTGAAAAATCTTACTTATCAAGATTAATTTACATTAATCTATTAAATACTTCGTTTGTTCATAATTAGCATTTTATCTTGCTTAACACACCCGGTTCGACACTTGAAACCATTACACATGATTTGATTGGAACCCATTCCTTCACTGGAATTTAACCCCTTTCACTTATTTCAATACACTTCGATATTTTCATTGAAAATCAACATTTCAACAAACGTGTTTTCCATTATAGAAAATACTTGTTTGTCATTCGAAAACCTTTTTCTATACATACTTATGCTAATTATGGGTTTAATGACTTGGTTTCGTAATTACACGTTTACCCACTTACTTTATCCTTTCGCCTTATCTTGTGGACATTAATAGATTTAAGCATTTACTTGACCATTTCACTTTTACCGGAATGTCTATTACATTCATTCAAGTTAGGTTGTATTAAAAAATTTTACCACACAAACCGTTTCTTGATATGTTCCAAATTTCCTTTATCTTTTCTCGGAAGCTCCCAATACCGCAAACTTACACGGGTTCCATACCGATGGATATGCACACCATATGCTTTGGCTAGTGATTTAGGGCTTTTCACCCAAGGACTCTCGGCCCTGATCACTTACTCCCGGTTGCATCCAAGTATTTTTAAATGTGTTTAATATTTTACACATGTCCACATTATTCCGTTTCCTTACTTTTACCCGGCTGAAGCCAAAACCTAGACTTAACCGTTCGTTTTTTCATTCACTTGGAATTTTTTTTTCTTTTCTTCTTTAAGTTCCTTATTTACACACATGTGATTTATATTAAAATCATTCATGCTTTAGGACTTAACTTATATTCATACACATTAGTTTAACCTATTCTTTAACATTTTTATTGCATAAAAATGTTCCAGTTTAAGTAAATTAAAAATTTACATTTTGTTTAATAAACTTGCAGTTTAGTTCCTTAACAAGTGTTATTTCTGAAAACTGGTTATTAAGTTTTCAACTTAACATTTAAAAGACTTAGCCATTTTAATACTTTTGAATACCACACTTTTTTCAACTTTCATATTTGTTACTTTAACATCCTTAACACATAAAATTGCACCCTTTTACACAAAACTATTTTTATTTTTTAGAAATTAACATTTCTTCTAGTTAGCATTAGTAATCTCATACTATAACTTATTCAATATTTTTGTTCCACAAAATATCCATTTTTATTCCAAATTTATTCATTGTTAGTCTTACTAGAAAACACACTAAACAATATTATCAACATTTGTGTTCCATAACATGCTTATTATTTCCCTTTCACTAGAAATATACTAAAATAAAATTTCTCACATTTTTACTTGATAAAAATGTTTATTATTCCTTTTTACTAAGAATACATACAAAATGCTATTTTTTATCCATAAAAAAGCCCGTTATTTCTTTTTACTAGAAATATACACAATTAGCATTTTCTTATATTTTTATTTCATAAAAATGTCAATTATTTCTTTTCACTAGAAATACACCAAATGTCACTTTCTTACATTTTTCTTTCATGAAAATTTTCATGAATAGTATTCAGAATTTATAACACTTCTAAAACTCATTTAAAGCTTCTTTAAATGCCCATTTATCTATAAAACATTAAGGGTATTTTTAATAAACTCATAAATACATTATCTCCATTCTTCTACACACTTTTACACTCAGGTGGTGGAAAATAGTAATCTGATTTTTTGTCTAATTCAAAACCCACTTTCAAACCTTTATTTGAGACCCATTTGTTCACGAGATCATAGAAATATACAAATAAACTTCATGGATGCAAACTTTCACAAATCCTACATATTTTAAGCCTAAAATATGTAAATAATAAATCTCAGATTTATACATAACATTAACCTTAAACAAAGGTTAGAAAAACCTACCTCAAAGAGCTCTAGAAATGGTGTAGATGTTGGATAAGATGGAGGATCCCCCACCTCCAAAAGTGGACTCAAGGGGATATTTAAAACCCTCCAAACTTGACTTAATTGTTACTCTAAGATTTTCTCCATACAAGGCTTCATGAAATTTATTCTTCATCCTCAAGGACACACTCCTTCCAAACACCCAACAACCATACCCGTAAACAAAAACATCATATTCTTCCTCGAACAAGGTCACCTATGGTTTACTAAGATAACATATTGTGGTTTAGAACTTTATAATGGTGGTTTTAGGTGGTGGAAGTGGTAGGAGTGTGTAGAGAAAGTCTGGGGTAGAAGGGTATTCTCCATGGAAGCTCAAACTAGAGAGATAGGAGTTAATAAATCTTATGGGTTTTGGGTCTCCCAATATACACGATTTCTCTCTCTTATAACCCATGCTAATGGGTAGTTACCAAATGAGGAAATCATATAACCCCCAAAACCTCACATATCAGACAATAAGAGGTCCCCAAATGGACAACTCACCAAATCCTCTTATAAAGACAACTCAAAAAAAGGGTTTCCCACCATGGCCATGTCTAAGACCTACAGTCGACTGACCAGGGGACCCCGATTGACCGGGCCCTGTAGACAAACCAATTTTTTTTATCCCATGACATTATTGTATATATGTATAGTACCTGATAAATGTTATCATAATATTTTTCTCCCAACGAGGAACTGTAGAAAAATCGCACAAACTTTCATTTACTATGTCGTGTGCTGACAAAACTATCGTGTATCCTTTTTCGTATATGTAACTCATTCGTTCCTCAAATAATTCACATCGTACTCTCCCAATGTAATTCCTCTAACTAATTGAACACGAATGTTAATCCATGCGGACCATGCAATATAAATTTTCCCTTTTTAATCCCTAAGTGCGACATGTCACCTTTTGTACAATTTGGTCTATTTCCTTATGCATTTGTTTCTCCAATAAGTTTTCTCCAAATAACTATTTAAATTATATTAAAATTATTTATTTCTAGGGCGGAGTATTACATACACGCACGCACGCACGCACACACGCACACACACACACACACACACACACACACACACACATATATATATATATATATATATATATATATATATATATATATATATATATATATATAATATGCACATACTTTTACCAATTTCATATAAACATGTACTATATCAAGCCATGACTACATATCATACTAAAGCATACTAGGCTCATAGTGTCTAGCCTAAGAAAGTCCAAACAATTTACATAATCCACCAATTAATATAAGTCCACCCCTTATGCATAAGGTCAATAATATTGATTCTATCCACCGAACCCAATTCAACATACCAATTCTATCTTATCACTTATTATTATATAAATTATGAAATATATATTCGTAATCAAGAGTTAGGTACTCATATTAAAAACCCAATTCCCAAGAACTAGTATTCATCAATTAATTATACTCATCACATTTGAAGA
Organism: Sambucus nigra; assembly: GCA_949130495.1. Taxonomy (NCBI): domain Eukaryota; kingdom Viridiplantae; phylum Streptophyta; class Magnoliopsida; order Dipsacales; family Adoxaceae; genus Sambucus; species Sambucus nigra. Next base: position 407,781,952 of record OX422214.1, on the reverse strand, counting down.
GGTTAAAACATATTTTCATACTCGGAGTAATCCAATTCTTTAACTTTTTGTATATTATAAAGAAGAGATGAAATAAATTAATTTCACTTAAACATTTGAATTGGTCCGTACACCTTTTATTCGAACAATTTTAAATCCCAAATTTCTCATATTTATTTTATAAAGATTCAACATATAACCAAATCTAAATTATATGTCTTTCATTCTCTAAGAGGAGCCAAATCACATTCTAAAAGGATGATCTAAATATTTGATTTTAAATTACTGGAAAACCACTTCCTTGTAATTTGCAATTATAACAAGAATATACAATTCCAACCATTAAATTCTATTATAGTAAATTAGAAAAAATATTATGTCTACAATTTTAATAATTTGAATCTTTTGTTAGTATATAAAAATCACCATTTAGAGATGTGATCAACATAAAGTAAACCCCTTATCTCTACACAAAATTTTATCATTGAAACATTATTTAGGTAGAAAATACTATTTAGATCATGAGAGGAGAAAGTAGAATTATTTTGCCTCAATTGAAGAAATTAAATTCTCAAAAGTGTTGGAATGATGTAGAGAAAAGCCTCTTTGAACTGGTTGAATTATGTGTCCAATTGCCTCTCCAAAAGATTTTCCACCTGTTGTCCAAAAAATTCTTCCAGAAATATAATTTTTAGCTAGAATGAAATGATATATTTTTAAGGTTAGGAATATATAATTTTTGTGAAACTTGGTTAAGGTTTAAGAGTTAACTTTCATATTTGAGATGAGAGGCGGTAAGGTTTATGACACTGTGGGTACCCAAAATTTAGAACTATGGGCCTGGACGAGTAGCCCAGTCCTGGTGGCCCAAAGTCCAGGCCCCTCATCTTTATAATTGATCTAGTCTCCCCCCACGATCCCATGAAGGGAAGTTATGGGGGCAATGTGAAAAATACGTTACTAAAGCCGTTTATTGAAAATAAACTATTTAAGTAACTCCGAGTTGTTTTTTGAAGAAACTCTTTTCTTAAATCAAAAAGGATTAATCACAAGAAGTGTTTAATAAAACAGTATGTACGAGATCATATTCAAGATTTGGGCAACAAGTTTAAAAGATAGTTTAAACAAGTTTTAAACACAGCACAACCAAGAATGAGATGAGAAAATGTAGAAGGCTTCTGTTCACAATTTTTTACGTGGTAAAACTTCACCAATTGAGGAAACATCCACGACTCCCTCTACGGAGTAAAATGAAAAATCCACTAAAACAAATATATGAGTTACAATCTATATAACTAACATGCAAACAACTCAGACCTATATAAGTTTAGGAATATACCCTCTGGTGTCCTTAAACTTCTCTGCAGTTCTGATTGTAGATGTAGTTCTCCTAGTTTGTCAACTTCTGATTTGTTCCAGCACTTTACGTCGATTTATATTCACAAGATCTTATTACCAACACTTTTCGTGTTGTAGGGTGAAAGTGTTTGTGAAGGTGCTTTCTAACACATGCATGCACACACACACACACACACTTATTAAGTACAAACAGTCCTAACAAATTACAGTTACACTATATGCTGTGATCTTTTCTTTTTCTCTCTTCTTACAAAAACTTTGAACCCTATTTGACCTTTAAATCATTCCCAGAATCCACGGATACCTTGCTACGAAGACAGACAAGGTCTTAATCAATCTCAGAATTTAAAACAAAAACTTTTTGAGATGGAAAACCTCCAAGTGAGATTCCAAACTAGGTCAAAGGTTTATCTTTACAAGAACAAGAAACAGAAAGCATTTATTCTTGATTTCAAGGTAAGAAAGCGTTTTAGAGAAAAATAATCAACAATATATTTCTCAAGATGAGAAATAAAGAATGAAAATAAGTGTAATGTAACATGAATAACTCAGATCTGAGATTTCTATGAAATCAGAAACTAGATCTAAGTAAAAGTCTAAGTTGGAAATAAGATCTCACGAACACAAGGTTACAGCAATAAAAAATAACTCAACTCAAACTCTCAAACACTCAAGAACACTCAGGATGGTGTTTTTGGATATGGTGTTTTGAAGAAGTGTTTGGGTTAGGTTTTAAGAGGATTTGGACGAAGTTAGGGTTTCTAATTTTCTTTCTCTCTCTGGTTTCTCTCTTCTCTCTCTACTCTCTCTTCTATCAGAAACAATGAAATGGCAAAAGTCTTCAAAGTCTGAGGGAAGGGTCCTTTTTATAGTGGGAGGAGAAGGTTCGAGATATCTGATAAAAACCAAGGGCTGAGATCGAGTCAATTTAAATTGACTTGAATCTAAGGGCTCACACAAGGCGGTGCTTAAACGAACGTTGACTGGCTTAAAAAGTAACACGGGGATTCATCAAGGCAACATGAAGACCATTGATAAGAAATGATCCAAGGGCTGATAACACACGCGTCTATTGTTTCAATAAAGAAACACACTTCTAACCAATCAGAGGGCAACAGTTGTTGGCCAGTTAAGGGATATAAAATGCGCGTCCAAACTAATTACAAAGTATACCCTGAAGTCTCTGCCGCTTTTGGATTTTACCCAAGGTAACATTAGGCCATAATACACAACAAATAATATTTAGAGTATGACCCCAAAAACTTATAAATCAAGTTTTAATTAATAAAACATGGTTTAAAAAATGTTTAAAAAATCCCAAAAAATTATTAAAAATCAAACTTAGGGATTTAAACACACTCCACATATGTACACACATTATTGTGCAGTATGACATGTATGAATTGAATTCTACTGTGTGTGAGAGTTGGCAATAGTCTCTTGATCACTACAAGTAAGAGAGATGAATAGGCAATCCAACTTTTGAGGCTCTTTGGTTTCTAGGATGGACATAATTTTGTCACAATTTTCAAACTAGATGAGCACTTATACAATATAGACTCAAGTGAGTCAAAGGTATAACGGCTTCAATCTCCCCCTTTGGAAATATGAGACAAAATCTCCTTTGAGTCAACTAGGACTCGTAGGGAAACAAAAATAAGAAAAACTTAGTCCTATCAAAATTCTATCTACCCAAATCCTAGAAATCAAAAAGTACATAACTCAACTAAGTACATTTGAATACCCTATTACAACTGTTGAGAGTAATAATAAGAACCTGCAATAATTCACTAAGATCAAGCTGTTTAGAATATGTAAGAATTGAATAGACTCAAATTTCTCCCCCATTTTGTCTCAAATGGACAAAGGGAAAAACTTGGATAAAAAGAAAAAAGATTAGTCAGCATAAACCATACCAATAGATTTACGTGATGAAATGAATCTATTATAATCTAGAGGTTTGGTAAACATATTTGCGAGTTGTAGATCAGTAAGAAGATAATTGATTTCTAATTCCTTAGATTCAACTAATTCGCGTATTTGTCTTATTTTAATATGCTTTATTCGCGAGTGTTGAACAGGATTTTTAGATATATTAATCGCACTTTGATTATCACAATAGAGATGCAATTGGTTTTCTTGAATACCATAACCACTTAGCATTTGTTTAAGCTACAATAATTGAGCACAACAGCTACCAGCGGCTATGTATTCAGATTCAGCTGTTGAGAGTGATGTGCAGTTTTGTTTTTTTACTACTCCATCCTACCAAGTTATTACCTATATAATAGCATGCTCCTGAAGTGATTTTACTATCATCAGTACACCCAGCCCAGTCAGCATCAGTGTATCCAATTATAGTGCTTGGTGTGTCATTAGTGTACCAAAGTCCTAGATTTAGAGTGACATTTACATATTTAATGATACGTTTAACAGCATTCAAGTGGCTCTCTTTAGGGTTACTTTGATATCGAGCACATACACACACAGCATACATAATATCAGGACGCGAGCCAGTAAGGTATAGTAAAGTACCTATCATACTACGATACAAAGTAGGGTCTACAGATGTTCCATTTTCATCTTTAAAAAGTTTTAGCGTAGTACTGATGGGCGTTTCAGCATTTTTAGCACTCTCAAGGCCGAATTTCTTAACAATCTCTAAAGCGTACTTAGATTGCGAAACAAATAGTCCTTCTGGATTTTGTTTGACTTGGATACCTAGGAAGAACTGTAACTCCCCCATAAGGGACATCTGAAATTCCTTACTCATAATTTCAGAAAAGGATTTTACTTCTGAGGAAGAAGTTGATCCAAATATAATATCGTCTACATATACTTGTGCAATAGTAATGTGTTTGTCAAAATGTTTGACAAATAGAGTTTGGTCATTTCCACCTCTTTTGAAACCTTTATTTAAAAGAAAACTGGAAAGACTCTCATACCAAGCTCTAGGAGCCTGTTTAAGTCCATACAAATCCTTTTTCATACGAAATACATGATTTGGATGCTTAGGGTCAATGAACCCTTTAGGTTGTTCTACATAGGTTTCCTTAGCCAGTATTCCATTAAGGAACGTAGATTTGACATCCATTTGATATAATGTAAAACGCATGTGACAAGCTATAGCGAAAAGAAGACGACTGATTCTAGACGAGTAACAGGGGCAAAGGTCTCGTTCAAATCAATTCCTTCTAATTGGGAGTATCCTTGAGAAACTAATCTAGCTTTATTTCTAATTATTATCCCATTTTCATCAGTTTTATTTTTGAAAATCCAACGAGTACCAACAACCTTTTTGTGATCAGGACGTGGAACAAGATACCATACATCATGAATGACAAATTGTAAAAGTTCATCCTGCATAGCAGAAATCCAGTGAGAGTCATTCAATGCCTCATTTACATTCTTTGGTTCCACAAGGAAAACGAAACATGCACAATGTGCATAATTTCTAAGTTAGGATCTTGTACGCACTGGCTCACTAGGGTTGCCAACAATGTTGTTTGTGGGATGATCTTTAGAAACCTAGTTAGGTACTTCAGGTGTCTCAATAGGTAATGAATTATCTATTTCAGAAGGGTCATTTTCTAAAATATTTGAAGACTCTTCTTTAATAGGTAATTCACCAGTCCTGCTTTCTACAGTAGTGTCACTAACAATTACATTTATGGATTCCATCATGGTTTTAGCGTGAAGATTATACACACGATAAGCTCTACTGTTAGGCGAGTATCCTAGAAATATGGATTTATCTCCCCGGCTCTCAAATTTAGATAAGTGTTACCTATCTTTGCATACATAACAAGTAATGCCAAAGGTTCTAAGATATTTGAGATTAGGCGTTTTATTGTACTAAAGTTCATAAGGGGTTTATTTGGAATTCTTTATAAGATAGACCCTATTAATGATGTGACACGTAGTACGAATAGATTCTACCCAAAAATATTTAGGTAAATTCTTGGCATGTAACATGACACGTGCCATCTCTTGCAAGGTACGATTCTTTCTCTCGGCGATTCCATTTTGTTGAGGAGTCTTAGGAGCACTGAACTCGTGTTTGTAACCATTATAGTCACAGTATTCTACAATACCAGTGTCTTTGAATTCACCACCTCTATCACTACGAATTCTATTTACTTGAGTGTCCTTTTCATTTTCAATCCTTAGAAGAATTTTTAGGAAGGTTTGAAAAGTGTCAGACTTTTGATTTAAAAAGGCTACCCAAGTAAATCTGGTGAAGTCATCAACCATAACTAAGATATAACTGTGTCCACAAAGGCTAACAGTTTGGGAAGGACCCATTAGGTCCATATGGATGAGTTCTAAGGGATTAGAGGTAAGAATATCTTTGACTTTCTTATGAGGGGCCTTAACAATTTTACCTTCTTGACAGGAACCACAAACAATATTATGAATGGGTTTAATTTTTGGGATTCCTCTTACTATGTCGGGAGTAGACAATTTACTAAGATTATCGTAATTTATGTGACCCATTATGTTATGCCATATCTCGTTGTCATCCATTTTGGCAACATTACAAATTTCAGAATTATTCTTTACAGTGTAGCAGTTGTCAGGAGTTCTGAATCCTGTAATTATGCATTCACCTTTTTCATTTAAAATCTTACAATTGTTCTTTGAAAAGGTAACAGTATGGTCTGAGTCACAAAATTGTGAAATACTAAGTAAGTTGGACTTTAGACCTTTAACTAGAAGAACATCATTAAGAATAGGAAGCCCATCTTCTTGGAGATTTCCTTTGCCTATGATTTGAGATGAAACTCCATCACCAAAAATGACTTTACCACCATCAAATCTGGTTTTGTTTAAAAGTTTAGATTCATCTCCAGTCATGTGCTTAGAACATCCAGAGTCTAAATACCAACCAGATGATGTGTGTTCGGCTTTTAAAGCAGTAACAACAATATTACACTTCATCTGAGGTAATAGATCATCTTTTCTAATCCAAATTGCTCTAGTTTTCATCTTGCGCTTATTAGCTCTCAACTGATAAAATTTGCGAGCATTAGATTTTTGCTAAAAAATGTTTTGCGCATGATTTTGAATTTTGTGAAAGACTTGAGCATTTGATTTAGGAAAGTGCTTAGGATTCCTTCTAGGAAATGTTCTTTTAGGTTTGGTCTTTCTCTTTCTATAGTTAGAGTTTTTATCTGGTTGTCTAGGAAGTATATAATTGTTTCGACTCCTCCTAGAATAGTTAAAGTTCTAGTAAGTACGAGGATTATAGATAGGTTTAACAAGTCTCCTAGCATAGAAACCATCGAAAGAGTGACCATATATGTCACAGTAGGAGCAATAAAGATTTCTCAAGATGGGGGTCTCCTTAGGAAAGTCTCTAAACAAAGGTTTTATAGAGTTTTGAGGCTGAACTCTATTCCTAGGTGTGACAGCCTTGAATGCAGACTCACTCTTCCTAATAGAAGGACAGACGTATTTGGCCTTAGGTGAACTTTCATGTTTAGAGCAACTTGATTCCCCAATGTTAAAACTTTGATTTTTTGAATCAAACTCAGTTTTTAGAGAATGAAAGTCTGGGCATGTTTCAATAGGTCTTTTGCCTCCTGACACAAACTTGATAGTTTCAAAAGATTTTGTTTGTGTTTTCAAATTGGGACAAAATCCTATACCAGTTCGATCATCAGAATTGGTTTTAGATTCAGCAAAAAATTCATCAAAACAGTTAGAATTATTTTCAAATTTTGTATTTTTTTTTAAAACAGTTGTTGTCTTTTCTTTGGTTTGTTCCAATTCTAACAATGTCCCCTTGTACTTTTTCTCCAGAATTTCATTTGTTTCAGTCAAATTTTTCAGTTTTTCATCAAAAACTTTAAGTTCACTTTCATGAGTTAAACATTGGGTAGTGTACTCTTCAGCGTTCAGTTTAACCATCAGGCTTAGATCTTCCAATTTCTTGGTAAGATCTTTAACAGTCTTTTCTAGTCTAGCGCTTTTCTTGAGAGTCTTAGTGTAAAGTGTGTGAATGTCTGGGAGGTCTTCATTGTCCGAGTCACTAAGTGTGGTGTGTTAAGTGACCCCTAAGGCTTCATTCTTAGAACTCACACACCCATTAACATCGTCATTATCGCATTCCCTTTGACTCACACACCCCGAGGTAGAACATGCAACATTCTCAGTAATCAAAGCATTTAAACCAGTAATAACTACATTCGAAGTATCAGTCATAGAATTATTTGGTTTATCCTCATTAACAAACATAGGCATGTCATCATTATAAATAATCTTGGCAAAGAAAGACATGCAAGGATCAAAAGCATCTGATGACTCAGGTTCCTCATTTTCAGAGTCACTTGAATCATCCCATGCTTTGCAGATGTTAGCTCTAGTGTGTTTGTTTTTAGTGCTCAAATTAACTCTACAGTCTTGTGCAATGTGCCCTAGTTTACCACATCTATAGCATTCAGTCTTCTTAAGGTCTCTATTAGGTCTAGCGTGAGAGTCCTTATGATTTTTGTCATTGTTTTTCTCATGAGGTCTGTGACTAGAAGGAGTTGGATAATTTGACTTGCCTTGTTTATTTCCCACTTTGTTTCTAAACTTAATGATTTTCTTGAACTATTTTGTCATTAAGAAAATCTGATTGTCCAAACTCTCTATATCACAGTCCTCATCAGATTCATCATTGGAAGTATTAAACTCAGGCTTAATCAATTTAGAAGAGAAGCTTAGATTGGAACTAGTCTGTTTCCTACGGTATTGGGTTAATTGTTTCTTAAATTCCAGCTCCATTTCCACAGTTCTTAATTTACTACAGAGTAATTCAGGAGTGAGATTTATATCACATATTTCCTCAATAGCATATCTTTTGTTATCAAACTTCTGTGGTAATGATCTCAGAATTTTTGATACAATTTCTTGTCTATCATAGGTTATCCCATTCGCATGCAGTTTGGTCACAATATTAGTCAGGTTCATATAGAAGTCATGAAATGATTCAGTCTCAGACATAATTAAGGAGTTATACTGCTGAATAAGCATTTGTGTTTTAGCAGCCTTAACTCTAGTGTCTCCTTCATGAGCAGTGACTAAGGTGTCCCAAGCTTCCTTAGAAGTGGTACAGGATGAGATTCTTTTGAACTCATGTTCATTTATAGACAAAAATATAGCATTCTTTACTTTATTATTATTTCGAGAAACTTGTTTCTCTTCTTGAGTGAACTCACTTAGAGCTTTCTTAACCCTCTCATTACTTCCTTCGTTGGCTGGTTTAGTAGGAAAAGTATAACCATTTTCAACAATGTCCCAGACATCATCTCCCAAAGTTCCTTGAATGAAAGCAATCATCCTTACTTTCCAGTAAGCAAAATTGGTTCCATCAAAGATTGGAGGTCTGGTCAAGTTACCAAATCTTTCATTTTTCTCGTCCATATTTGATTTTCAGAATATAATTTCAAAAACATGGGATCTCCTTAAAAGCAGTTTTACCAAACTCTGATACCAATTGAAAAATGCGTTACTAAAGCCGTTTATTGAAAATAAACTATTTAAGTAACTCCGAGTTGTTTTTTGAAGAAAATCTTTTCTTAAATCAAAAAGGATTAATCACAAGAAGTGTTTAATAAAACAGTATGTACGAGATCTTATTCAAGATTTGGGCAACAAGTTTAAAAGATAGTTTAAACAAGTTTTAAACACAGCACAACCAAGAATGAGATGAGAAAATGTAGAAGGCTTCTGTTCATAATTTTTTACGTGGTAAAACCTCACCAATTGAGGAAACATCCACGACTCCCTCTACGGAGTAAAATGAAAAATCCACTAAAACAAATATATGAGTTACAAACTATATAACTAACATGCAAACAACTCAGACCTATATAAGTTTAGGAATATACCCTTTGGTCTCCTTAAACTTCTCTACAGTTCTGATTGTAGATGTAGTTCTCCCAGTTTGTCAACATCTGATTTGTTCCAGCACTTTACGTCGACTTATATTCACAAGATCTTATTACCAACACTTTTCGTGTTGTAGGGTGAAAGTGTTTGTGAATGTGCTTTCTAACACATGCATGCACACACACACACACTTATTAAGTACAAACAGTCCTAACAAATTAAAGTTACACTATATGATGTGATCTTTTCTTTTTCTCTCTTCTTACAAAAAGTTTGAACCCTATTTGACCTTTAAATCATTCCCAGAATCCACGGATACCTTGCTAGGAAGACAGACAAGGTCTTAATCAATCTCAGAATTTAAAACAAAAAATTTTTGAGATTGAAAACCTCCAAGTGAGATTCCAAACTAGGTCAAATGTTTAGCTTTACAAAAACAAGAAACAGAAAGCATTTATTGTTGATTTCAAGGTAAGAAAACGTTTTAGAGAAAAATAATCAACAATATATTTCTCAAGATGAGAAATAAAGAATGAAACTAAGTGTAATGTAACATGAATAACTCAGATCTGAGATTTTTATGAAATCAGAAACTAGATCTAAGTAAAAGTCTAAGTTGGAAACAAGATCTCACGAACACAAGGTTACAGCAATAAAAAATAACTCAACTCAAACTCTCAAACACTCAAGAACACTCAGGATGGTGTTTTTGGATATGGTGTTTTGAAGAAGTGTTTGGGTTACGTTTTAAGAGGATTTGGACGAAGTTAGGGTTTCTAACTTTCTTTCTCTCTCTTGTTTCTCTCTTCTCTCTCTACTCTCTCTTCTCTCAGAAACAATGAAATGGCAAAAGTCTTCGAAGTCTGAGGGAAGGGTCCTTTTATAGTGGGAGGAGAAGGTTCGAGATATCTAATCAAAACCAAGGGCTGCGATCGAGTCAATTTAAATTGAATTGAATCTAAGGGCTCACACAAGGTGGTGCTTAAACGAACGCTGATTGGCTTAAAAAGTTACACGGGGATTCATCAAGGCGACATGCAGACCATTGATAAGAAATGATCCAAGGGCTGATAACACACGCGTCTATTGTCTCAGTAAAGAAACACACTTCTAACCAATCAGAGGGCAACAGGTGTTGGCCAGTTAAAGGATATAAAATGCGCGTCCAAACTAATTACAAAGTATACCCTGAAGTCTCTGACACTTTTGAATTCTACCCAAGGTAACATTAGGCCATAATACACAATAAATAATATTTAGAGTATCACCCCAAAAACTTATAAATCAAGTTTTAATTAATAAAACATGGTTTAAAAAATGTTTAAAAATCCCAAAAAATTATTAAAAATCAAACTTAGGGATCTAAACACACTCCACATATGTACACACATTATTATGCAGTATGACATGTATGAATTGAAATCTACTGTGTGTGAGAGTTGGTAATAGTCTCTTGATCACTACAAGTAAGAGAGATGAATAGACAATCCAACTTCTGAGGCTCTTTGGTTTCTAGGATGGACATAATTTTGTCATAATTTCCAAACTAGATGAGCACTTATACAATATAGACTCAAGTGAGTCAAAGGTATAAGGGCTTCAAAATGGAAAACGTGGAGGAACCCATCACACCCACTCATCTACATGCACATGTATATATTAAACCCTAGGACCGGGGCAAAAGGACAAGTTGTATTCTCTGTAATCACTCTCCGGAGTATATAGAAATAATATCGACTGCACCACCGTGGACGTAGGCACATCTTGGCTGAACCACATACATCATTTATTGTGTGATTGGCATCTTGTATTCCTTGTCCTCTTCTTGATAATCTTTCTCTTATATTTATTTGTGTTGCATAATAATTGCTTCTACAAATAGCACCGTCTGTGGGAAGCGTTCATCTTTGCCTGAGAAGAGCCCACATCAAGAAAGGAGTTTAAGATGTCTGGTCACAGCAGAAATGCCCCCCAAGCAGGAGATATTCAAAAGCCACCTGCTCCTCGCAGGATTAGGTCTGAAGTACGACGTTCAGAACAGAGAGCTCGCTTGGAAAGACCAGCCTCAGAAGAGAGTCAGGGACCAACGAGGTCCACGCAGATATCCAGGCTGATTGATGTGTACGAGGCAAGGCTCCACGAGCAGTGGGAGTCTTCTCGCAGATACGAGGCTGAGAATGCTCGCTTGAAAAGGAAACTGGAAAGACTAGAAAGGGAGCTTCGCCTTGATAACCGGAGACGCCCATATCGCACTCCTAGCCCTCAGGCGAGCAAGTCTCGCAACCGAGGAAGGAGCCCTAGGCGAGAATCTCAAAGGGACGAAGGAGGCGAGTCAGACAATGACATTCGTGAATAGCTGCGAAGAGCTCGCCGCAACCAGAGCCTCGCTAGCAGCGACGAGCACATACGAAACATGGTCCTCAGGGAGATGGACCAGCATCCCGCTCACCACGGAACAAGATCAACTAGAGAGCTCGCGAGGAGAGCTCTCAAAACCCAGATGAAGTCACCTTTCACAAGAGAAATCAAAGAGGAGCAAGCTCCCAAGAAATTTGCTATTCCAAGGTTCAAGATTTACGACGCAAAGACTGATCCCATCGATCACGTCAGGCAATACCGACAGGCCATGACCCTCTGGAGTCACCGGGATGCCCTAATGTGTCGTATTTTCACCTCGAGCCTTCATGATGTAGTACATAAGTGGTTCAAAAGGCTCCCCCACCGGTCGATCAAGAATTTCAAATCACTAGGCGAACTCTTTACGGCCCGATTCATTACCAGTAGCTCCCATCCCAAAAGGATGGATATTTAAATGATAATGAAGAAAACGCCTCAAGAGACCCTCCGAGAATACGTGAAGAGGTACTGGGAGTTATTCAATGAGATCGAGGACTGTGCGAAAGAGGTGGCAGTGGCCTCCTTCAAAATTAGGATCCTTAGTTCTTCCCTCCTCTACCAATCCCTGATGAAGAAGGAAGCTATGACTATTGACGACCTTATGGCCTGAATCGAGAAATACGCAAAGGTGGAATATGTCACCCGCTCTAATACAGGAGAAAACGGTCGAGCTAAGCTCTCTCGTAGGTAGGTGAGAAAACTGAGAACTAGAGGAAATGAGCAAAGAACGGAGGCAAAAATGGCTCCAAGAATGGAGGGAACCAGGACGCGTCGAAAGCATTCCAGGCGGTCAACACCGTCTTCAAAGAACCAATTTACAAGGTTCTCACGAAGATCAAGGATGAGCCATTCATCAAGTGGCCCAGGAAGATGGGGGGAGATCCCTCGAAGAGGAACAATGCGTTGAGATGCGCTTTTCACAAAGAGTGAGGGCATAAGACCGAGCACTGCAAAGATCTTAAGTCTCACCTCAAAGAATTGGCCATGTCCGGGCATTTGAACGACTTTGTGGAGAAAATGGCAGAGAAAGTGACTGCCAACAGAGAGATGAGACCCGACAATGTGCTGGAGGATGATGCTGGACATGAGTTCGCCGTAATTCACAGAGTATCCGACGTCAAGCAGATACAAGGGAACTCAGCTCAAATGGAGATGAAAAAACTTACAGCGGTAATGCAGGCTTTTCAAATCGATCCAGCAAAGTCACAATTAGGAAAGCATCGACGAGTAGAGGACGTCAACTATAACAAGCATATTATTTTCATGGATAAAGATTTGATGGGAGTAAGGACCCACATCATGATGCCCTGGTCATTACACTCAGGATAGCCAACTTTGACATCGACAAGTTGCTCGTCGATCAAGGAAGCTCATCCAAAGTAATGTACCTCGACTTGTTCAGGAGATTGAAGTTGAGCGTCACTGACCTAAAGGAAGCTACTGTTCTGTCGGTCGGCTTCGCTGGAAAAATGACCATGCCCCTAGGCAAGATAGTGCTGGGAACGTCTCCAAGATGATCGAGTTTTTGGTAGTTGACATTGAATCACCATACCAGGCCATCCTCGGCAGAGGATGGCTTCATGCAATGAAGGAGGTCTCCTCGACCTACCACCAGAAGCTCAAGTACGTAACCGAGCGAGGAGTAATGGAGATCCACGGTGACCAAGCAATGGTGAGGAAGTGCTTCATAGCAGCCATCCGACCAAAGCCAGAGAAGAAGGCCGGCCAACCCAGCGAGAAAGTTGAAGAGGGTGTGATACCTTCTAAATAGCAACTAAAGTATGGAAGACCAGGAGGAGAGGAGACCAGGCTCCTCCCCTCTGAGCGTGTCATCGAGGACCTGGTAGAAGTTGTAGCCAAAGTTGGTGACACTAATAGAGTCTTCTTGATTGGAGCATCCCTCACCGATAAAAAACAGAAAGAGTTGGCGACCTTGATGAGACATAATGTAGATGTTTTCACATGAGAACCATACGAGTTGCCTGGCATTAATCCTGATATGGTCTGTCATCAGCTGCACGTCGACCCCACATTCAAGCCAGTCACGCAAAAGGCACGAAGAACTGCACCCGAGAAGGCTAAAGCGATCGAAAAGGAGGTCAAAAAACTACTGGATACAGGATCCATACGGGAAGTACAATTCACCAAGTGGTTGTCCAACCCAGTAGTAGTTCCGAAAAACAATGGGAAGTGGAGAGTTTGCATCGACTTCACTGACCTCAACAAAGCATGCCCTAAGGATAGTTCCCCCCTCCCCCAAAGATAGACCAACTAGTAGACGCCACTGCAGCTCATGAGCGAATGAGTTTCCTGGACGCATACTTAGGATATCACCACATCCCTTGTATGCCCCAGACCAGGACAAAATGGCGTTTATCACAACGGTTGGGTTGTATTGCTACAAGGTCATGCCATTTGGGCTCAAGAATGCAGCGGCAACCTACCAGCGGCTGGTCACAAAAATGTTCAAGGATAAATTGGGAGACACAATGGAGGTCTACATCGATGACATGCTCATTAAGAGCAAGAAGAAGGAAAATCACCTCTCAGACCTGTCAAAGACCTTCGAAATCCTCAGGAAGTACCGAATGAAGCTTAATGCGAGCAAGTCTTCCGTCGGTGTCCAGTCAGGAAAATTTCTTGGATACTTGGTCAGTAAGAGAGGCATAAAAGCTAATCCGGACCAGGTCGATGTAATCAACAGGGTACAACCCCCTTGAATAGTCTGGGATGTGCAGAAGCTCACTGGAATGCTCGCTGCCTTAAATCGCTTCATTTCCAAATCCTTCGAGATGTGTAAGCCTTTTTTTCAGCTTCTAAAAGGGATTAAACCAATAGAATGGGGCCCGGACTGCTCGCGAGCTTTGGACGAGCTCAAGTCTTACTTAAGCTCTCCACCGCTGCTTGTCATACCACAGCAAATGGATTCTTTGTACCTATACCTCTCGGTATCTAGTCACACTGCCAGCTCGGCGTTAATATGCGAAGTCACAGGAATCTAACACCCCGTCTACTACGCGAGCAAGACCTTATTAGACACCGAGCAAAGGTACCTGCCATTGGAGAAGCTCGCCTTTGCACTAGTGATGTCCTCGAGGAAACTGAAGCATTATTTCGAAGCTCATACTATCATCGTCCTTACATCGCACCCCCTTAAAGAGGTCCTAAGGAAAGAGGATTTGTCGGGAAGATTATCTAAATGGTCAGTCGAGCTCGGTCGGTTCGACATCCAATTTTAACCAAGGACCGCCATCAAGGGTCAGATCCTCGCGGATTTCATAGCCGAATTCACTGGCGAAGAACTCCCCGACCAACCTCAACCAACAAAGCAAAACGAGGACCCAACAACAGTGGAAACCTGGAAATTATTCATTGATGGATCCTCCAACTCAAAGGGGGCAGGCGTAGGCATCGTTCTCATCACCCCCGAAAACACCATCCTTGAGCAAGGAATCAGGCTTGGATTTACAGCCTCCAACAACGGAGCAGAGTACGAAGCCCTAATAGCCGGTCTCCAAAAGGCGCAAACTCTGGGAGTAAAATGTTTACAGGTGTTCAGCGATTCTCAACTAGTCTCCAATCAGATAAGTGGAGATTACAATGCGAAGGATGAAAGAATGGCAGCCTACCTTGCCCTAGTGAGGAAACTCATAACGAGCTTTGAGGAGATCAACATCCAGCAGTTTCCCAGAGGGCAAAACAGTCATGTCGACGCCTTAGCAGCCCTAAGCTCGGTAGTTGATTCTAGTCTTAAAAGGGTCATTCCCATCGATTTCCTGCTTTGTCCAAGCATTAACCACAACAGCAAGCTGCCAAATGTGGAACAAATACTCCAGGTGGGATCAGCCCCCAGCTGGATGGACCCCTTAAGAGACTATTTAAAGGAGGGCACGCTCCCCGAGGATAAGAAAATTGCCCACCAGATAAGAGTCAAAGCTGCTCGCTTTCACTTATCCATAGGAGGCGACTTGTATAAGAAGTCCTTCTACGGTCCCTACCTTAGATGCGTCCACCCAGGTGATGTCGAGCAAGTGTTGCGTGAGCTTCACGAAGGAATCTGTGGAAGCCATGTCGGAGGAAGGTATCTACCCTTTTGAGCAATGAAGGAAGTCTATTGGTGGCCATATATCCAAAAGGACTCCGCAGTATATGTCCACAAATGCCCGAAATGCCAGCTTCACGATCCAATGGTCCACCAACCATCATGCGACCTAAAATCTCTGACCAGCCCGTGGCCCTTCGCCCAATGAGGGATGGACATCGTGGGACCATTACCCACTGCTATCGGCAATCGTAAATACCTGTTGGTTGCAACTGACTACTTCACCAAATGGATCGAGGCAGAACCATTGGCAAATATCCGAGATGCTGACATGATAAGATTCATATGGAGGAATATAATCACTCGATTCGTAATCCCCAGAACCATCATCACTGATAATGGGACACAATTCGAGAGTGTCCCCTTTCAGGACTTCTGTAACGAACACGGGATCAGGCACAACTTTAGTTCCGTTACCTACCCTCAGAGCAATGGGCAAGCAGAAGCTTCCAACAAAATTGTGATCGATGGATTGAAGAAGCGACTAGAGCGAGCCAAGGGTGCATGGGCAACCGAGCTACCCCATGTCCTATGGGCATACCGAACAACTCCTCGGCGAGTAATAGGAGAAACCCCATTTTCGCTAACATATGGCATGGAAGCAGTCATTCCACTAGAAGCGGGCTTGCCAACAATGAGATCCGACCTTGTGGACCAAGGCCAGAATGATGGGGCTTTGCTCGCCGAACTCGACCTCGCCGACGAGCGTAGAGAACTGGCCCTGGTTGTAATACCCCGTATTTTTGGCTATATTTATTTTTGGGA
Source organism: Sambucus nigra (assembly GCA_949130495.1). Lineage (NCBI taxonomy): Eukaryota > Viridiplantae > Streptophyta > Magnoliopsida > Dipsacales > Adoxaceae > Sambucus > Sambucus nigra. The sequence continues at coordinate 407,765,472 of OX422214.1, read as the reverse complement.
TTAATTAATTAAATGTGAATTAATTGGGAATTAATCCGGATAAAATACTAGCAAGATGTGAGTTGTTATTTAACTATATTGAGCATATATGATGTTATATAAATATTGAATTATGAAATTTGTCATGAGATTGATATACGGCAATTTGGTCATTTTATTGGGACGCGTGTGACAGTCGCGTCGGGATATAAATATTTTAATTATAAAAGTGAATTTAAATTTTATAAACCGTATGGTCATTTTGAGTGCGCCAACGCGTTCGGAAGGGTCGAGATAGTCAGAAAATACTAGCCGGGGGTGTAGTTTGGGTTTCGAGGTATTTTTAGGCCATACCGGCAATATAAAGGGTATTTTGGTAATTTCGTATTTTTAGGAATTAAAAATGACGAAAATTAAGAGTCTTTATCTGATTGGGAATAGACCCACTAAACCCACTAACCAACCCTTAATGACCCAATAAGCTACGGAGGTTATCATTTAGGTTTCCAACTTTCCCAAAGAAAACCCTAGCCACCATAGCCACCTTTGGAGAAGAAAGCTTGGAGAGGGAGAGAAAGAGAAGGAATTCTGCAGAAATCTTTAAAAAAATCAACACCAAATTCAGAGACAATCAAGGCAAGTGATTTAATTATATTTAAATTCAGAGAATGTCCTTCCCATGTTAGAAAATTGAAGAATTCCAATTGTTCTTGAAAGATGAATGAAAACCCATGTTAATTAGATTTAGAACTTGAATATTGAGGACAAATTGCATGTAGAACCATATAGAGATGATTATTCTGGTTTTAGTATACGTGGGATGTAACAAAAACGGATCTAGAATGGACTAATTGATGATTACAAATTCTAGGGTTTATGTTCTTGAATAATTGGGGAAAAAGTGTAGAGATTTGTATATTGATTGATGTTAGGGTGATTCAATCCTTTAAAATGTATTAGGAGGTGACTATAATATGTTTAGGAATGATTAGAGACCTTAAAACAATCATTGGGACAAATTTTAGAGGAGATTTGAGGAGTAAAATTGATGAAAAACGAAGAAAGAAAAATCTGGGCTCGAACTGGTCGTTCGTTAGAAGAGCCTCCCCAGGTCGTTCGAACGAGCCTCGTTCGAACGAGCTTCTAACGAGTTGACCAGTCGCTTCTAACGAAAAGGAATTTCATTCGATACTTCGTTCGAACGAGATCTCGTTAAAAGGTATAGTTCGTTCGAACGAACTGGATCTCGTTCGAACAGTCTCGTTCGAACGAGACTTCTAACGAGCTGATCGTTTGATCTCGTTCGAACAGCCTCGTTCGAACGAGACTTCTAACGAGCTGGCAGTTTGGGCCTTTTTGGCCTGTTTTGATTCTGGGAGTCCTGTAACTTGTTCAAGGGTAGAGTTAACATTCCTTTGATGATGTATTGAAAGATTTGGGACTTTTGGGTTATTATGAGGAGTAAATTATATACGAGTGATTTAAATCAATGAACCGTTTGGGGTCAGACGTGAGTGTCTATTACGACATGAGAATAGATTATGACGTGTATGATTATAAATCGGAATCGTATAAAGTGTGTAAATTATAGATTGGTACGAGAATCAGAATAGTACTATAATTAAACTACGAGATTACTAAGACGTGTGTTTACTTAGTATTGGTATATGAATTGTGTGTATGACATACCAACCATACTTCCTATCACGGGAGGTTTGCGTTCTCTTAGGGCACTCTAATCCTTGTGTTTCCCGGATTTAGACTGGTTACCTTGATGAACATAGGTCATAGAAAGACTTATTGGGATATTAATAAGTCCACTGATCGTGGGAGCGTAGGTATGTGCGTGACCCATGTGATGTGACTGTGTTCGCCTCCATTATTTGTGATGTTGTTATTTGTGAACTATTCCTGAGAGATTCGGAATATGTAATCCTTATGTACGTGATGTACCGGGATGGATAGCAGAGTATGTGTGCACCGCAGCTTAGTTCTCGGGGTGCTTGTATTGTATATTTATGATGTGAAGAATATACACTTAATTAATGGGAACCTTGATGTTAATGTTGTGAATATAATTACGGTATTGTTTCGAAAAAAAACATAACGGGTTAGCGGATAGAGTAATATATTGCATATTGAGCAACTGAGTTTACGTTAAACCCCTATTTAATTACGAGCGTTATAATGTTAATAGAACCGAGTAATAAGGGTAGGACCTATGACAGTCTAGCTAGATATGATGTCACTTAGCTAGTGGTTTGGGTCGTTGTAGATGGGTACTTACATTAGGAGTGCACAGTTAGACGAGAGGTGAGAATATCATCTGAGTGCACGTCCTAACATGTACTTTGCATGTAATGTTTTAAATGTTTTTAAAGCACTTGCAGGTTTTTAAAATATCTCCACATTCGGGCTTTGACCCGTTTGCTTTCAAATCTATTTTTCTTGTAAAACCATTTTAGGTGCCCAGCCACAAGGACACCATGCATAGGATACTCATTCAGGTGACGAGCTGTAGCTGTTTGTGGAAGCTACAGGGATTTGCTTGTAGACGCTTCTATCATTTGGATTCTAGAGTCATTATCTATCAGTTGTAGGGCATGTTGACCATTTCTATTAGAGACATCTTTCCATTACAGTTTTCAGACTTTGGCATGTATTGTTTTAGTATTCGGTTACTTATTTCAGTTGTGGGATTGTAGTGAGGAGTTTTTCCTCCAGACTTTATTTACATTATGTGATGATTACTTTATTTACTTCTTTATGGTGAATGGTGTTATTATTCTTCATTATACTTGTTGCATGTTAATCAGACTTAAATTAAAATTTGGCAACTTACTTTTTAAATACTAGGTGGTTAGTAATCATTAAAATGTTTTCGACAGTGATGCTATTAACTGGACCAACTTGGCATTTTGAATTAACTTAATAAAGGAGTAGCTACCCGGTATTTAATTAGTCGGGTGTCACAGGTGGTATCAGAGCATCAGGTTCTAGTGTCCTTTAGGATCTGTACGGCTATTATGTTTCTGCTAAGTTTCTTTGATATAGAGCCCTATATTTTAGGACTGTTGTACTCTTTTTGTGTATGCTTCGTTCTTCAGCTATCTTAAGTTTATAAACAGCGGACTTATAAACTTTGTTCTTATTTCAGATGCCTCCACGACGAGTTCCCAGGGATGCAACGCCCGAACCCCAGCCCGCTCTTGCTCAGGGCATGATGAACGCCGCTGAGGTTGCAGCTATAGTAGCCCAAGCGGTAAATACCGTAATTGCCGTTGTTCAGCAGCCACCACCTCAGGCGTAGGTTGTAGCGCCAGTACAGGCAAATGCATTCCCGTCTGCTTGGGAGCGTGTACGTGACGCTTTTCAGAAAGCGCATCTACCAGAGTTTGCAGGTAGCTCAGATGTGGTAGTCTCGAGCCAGTGGAGGAAAGATATGCAGAGGCACTAGAGGATGTATGAGTGCACGGACGTCCAGAAGCAGGTGCTAGCTACTTTGAAGCTAGTTGGATCTGCACTGCAGTGGTGGGAGTCTATTACCACCATGGAGGAGAGGGATACTCTCACTATTCAGGACTTCTGCGTGCGGTTTGACTGCAAGTACTTTCCGTTGGCTGTTCACACGGAAATGAGGAGGAAATTGATGAGTCTGAGGCAAGAGGGTAAGACCGTAGCCGAGTATGAGGCCAAGTTCATGAATTTGTTGAATATCGTTCTAGATGAGATACCAACTGAGAAGAAGAATATTGAGAAGTTCACGGACGGGTTGACATGGAGGATCCGTCAGCATCTGTTAGGGAACCTTTCATTTGCCACGTATTCTGATGTGGTTAACGCTGCATTGTTACACTGCCAGGACCACCGCTTTCATATGGCTGAGGGCAAGAGGTCGGGAGAGTCTAGCCATCAGGGCAGGACAGGAGGACATGGTGCCGATGGGGCACAATCTGTCCAAGGGCAGAGACAGGGTGAGCAGGGTTCGCAGCAGGGGGATCAGAAGAGGTTCCGATCAGGGAACTATAGACGGGGACAAGGTGGTTTCCGTCAGGGCCATCAGGGTCTAAACGGTCATCAGGGACAACAGGGGAAGAATGGGCAGCAGTTTCACCAGGGCCAGCAGGGCTAAGGGAGGAACGGTAACGGCCACCAGGGCCGGGGACAGCAGGGGCAGAGAGGAGGGAACTTCCCAGGGAAGTGTTTTGTTTGTGGCAAGACTGGCCATAAGCGATAGGATTGTCCTGATAGGGGTAGGGCCCCACAGCAGCAGCAGCAGGGTGCTCGCCAGGAACCACAGAGGCCTATGTTTCCCGCCGCTCTCCCCGCACCGCCACAGATGGCAGCATTGCCACCCATTCCAGCAGTCCCAGCTTAGCAGGGGCAGCTACAGTATGGATGTGTCTATAACGTCCACCAGGCTGCAGTTCCACAGGCACCGCCCGCGATTGAGGGTACGTTTCCTATCCATGGCACTATGGGTCGGGTATTATTTGATACGGGGGCTACACATTATTTTATAGCTACACACTTCCCGAAAGCTTTAGGATTGTTAGCTACGGCAGAGAGCACAGTGACGTGTGTCGACTCACCATTGGGGAGTGGGTCACTTATATTCTTTATATGCCGGGGAGTGGGAGTAAGGATTGGTAGTCTGGTATTACCTGCAGATATGTTGGTATTAGATATGCATGTTCCCGATGTGATTATCGGTATGGATTGGCTCGTAGCTTATAGGGCCATGATTGATTGCTTCAGCGGAAGCATTGTTTTTGCCATTCCGGGGCAAGAGATGTTTGTAGTGGCGATGCCTCGCCCAGAGGGAGGATCGACCGCTCATCTGTATTACAATGAGGAGGATACCTCTAAGGAGGTTGTGATTCCTTTAGATTCGATCCCAGTCATCAGGGAGTATTCGGATGTGTTTCAGGAGATACCAGGCTTACCCCCCAGTCGAGAGATAGACTTTGTTATAGACCTATTGCCAGATACGAGGCCTATAGCACGTGCACCGTACCGTATGGCTCCAGCAGAGATGCGAGAGCTGCGAGATCAGATAGAGCAGCTGTTAGGTCAGGGCTTTATTCGCAGGAGTACCTCACCTTGGGGTGCTCCGATTTTGTTTGTGAAGAAAAGGGATGGTTCACTAAGATTGTGTGTGGACTACCGGGAGTTGAATAAGGTCATGATACGGAATAAGTATCCGTTGCCTCGAATCGATGACTTATTCGACCAGTTGAGAGGAGCTTCTTTCTTCTCGAAGATTGATTTGAGATCGGGATACCATCAGTTGCGTATCAGGGAGGAGGATGTCTCGAAGACTGCATTCTTGTCGAGATATGGTTCTTACGAGTTTCGAGTTATGCCTTTTGGTTTGACCAACGCTCCAGCTGTGTTTATGGACTTGATGAACAGAGTGTTCAGGGATTTCCTAGATCAGTTTGTCATTGTCTTCATCGATGATATTCTGGTCTACTCCCAGACAGAGGAGGATCACGCCGAGCATTTGAGGCAAGTTTTGCAGACACTACGTCAGAACGAGTTGTATGCAAAATATGAGAAGTGCGGGTTTTGGCTGAAGGAAGTCCAGTTTTGGGGACACATTATTTCTGATCGGGGGATATCTGTTGATCCGGGGAAAGTATCCGCGGTGAGGGAGTGGGGATAGCCCACGACACCGACTGAAATTCGTAGTTTCTTGGGCCTAGCAGGATACTACAGGAGGTTCATTCAGGGATTTTCGAAGATAGCGGGTCCTTTGACACATCTGACTCGTAAGGGTGTGCCATTCATCTGGAGTGATGCCTATCAGTTGGCATTTGATGAGTTAAAGGACAAATTGACCTCAGCACCTGTGTTAGCATTGCCGAGACTGGGAATTGAGTATTTGGTTTTCACCGACGCGTCTTTGCAAGGACTTGGAGGTGTATTGCAGCAGGAGAGACATGCCATAGCTAATGCTTCCCGTAAGCTTAAGACTCATGAGAAGAATTACCCCACGCATGATTTGGAGTTGGCAGCTGTGGTATTTTCCCTACGAATTTGGAGGCACTATCTTTTGGGGGAGAAGTTCCAACTATTCACGGACCACAAGTCCCTACAGTACCTGTTCACGCAGAAGGAGTTAAATATGCGGCAGCGTAGGTGGCTTGAATTTGTGAAAGACTACCAGTTCGATATCCAGTATCATCCAGGTAAGGCTAACGTGGTAGCAGACGCGTTGAGCCGTAGGCCAGCAGATGAGGTGGCAGAGGTGTGGAAGGAAAAGTGGAAGGAATTGGGACACCAGGATGCAGTGGCCCAATCTTTCATGTCTGTGATGACCGTTACACCGCAAATTTTCACGAAGGTAGTACGGGCACAGGCTAATGACTCGTTCTGTCAGGAGCAGATAGTTCGATTACTAGCAGAGGGAGCCGAGTCCTATACCGTCAGCTCAGACAGGGGATTACGCTTCAATGGGAGATTGGTAGTTCCGGAAGGGGAGGAATTGCGACACGATGTGATGGCAGAGTCACATGGCTCACGGTTCGCGGTGCATCCCGGAGGGGACAAAATGTACCAAGACATAAGACGCCAGTATTGGTGGAGCGGTATGAAGAGAGATATCGCTCAGTTTGTTTCGAAATGCGCCACTTGTCAGCTTGTAAAGTGGATCATCAGAGACCGGCAGGATTGCTACAGCCGTTGAAGGTCCCGGTGTGGATGTGGGAGAGCATATCCATGGACTTTATCACGGGGTTGCCTACGTCGCAGAGGGGTCACGACTCCGTTTGGGTAATTGTGGACAGGTTGTCCAAGGTCGCTCACTTTTTACCCGTAAGGACTGACTACACTACGGGACAGTATGCCCAGCTCTTCATTTCAGAGGTTGTGAGACTTCACGGTGTGCCCCTAAATATCGTGTCTGACAGAGACAAGATATTTGTTTCAAGGTTTTGGGAGAGTTTCCAGGAGGCCATGGGCACGGAATTGCGATTGAGTACGGCTTATCATCCGCAGACCGATGGGCAGACAGAGCGCACAAATCAGATGTTGGAGGACATGCTACGCATGTGCATTATTGACTTTGGGGGTGGATGGGAGTAGTACCTACCACTGGTGGAGTTTACTTATAACAACTCCTACCAGTTCACTATTGGCATGGCTCCGTTTGAGGCATTGTATGGTAGGCCTTGTCGTTCCCCAGCATGTTGGTTAGAGGTGGGAGACAACAAACTACTTGGGCCGGAAGTGATTCAGGATACTTCGGCAAGGATTGAGTTGATCCGGAGTCGCATTCGGGTAGCTCAAGACATGCAAAAGAGTTATGCTGATGCGAAGAGATTTTTCAGGTAATTCCAAGTGGGGGACCAGGTTTTGATCAGGGTATCTCCTATGAAGGGGATTATGCATTTCGGGAAGAAGGGGAAGTTGGCACCAAGGTATGTGGGGCCGTTTCCTATTATTGAGCGGATCGGACCGGTTGCGTATAGACTTGGGTTATCGGAGCATTTGCATCGGATTCACGATGTGTTCCATATTTCCTCGCTAAGGAAATACCTTAGAGATAATTTGGCTCATTCTCACATTGCTGTGGAGGACATCGATCTCCAGCCGGATAGCTCCTACGAGGAGGGGCCGATTGCTATTTTGGACCGAAGTGAGAGGAAGTTGCGGTCAAAGATAGTCCCGCTAGTGCGTGTTCAGTGGCGACATCACAATGTCAAGGAGTCCACATGGGAGCGCGAGGATGAGATGCGCGAACGTTGTCCAGAGTTGTTTTTAGCAGGTACTTTCTAGTTTCGAATTTCGGGACAAAATTCAGTTATTAGGGGGGAAGTATGTAATACCCCGTATTTTTGGCTATATTTATTTTTGGGATTAATTAATTAAATGTGAATTAATTGGGAATTAATCCGGATAAAATACTAGCGAGATGTGAGTTGGTATTTATCTATATTGAGCATATATGATGTTATATGAATATTGAATTATGAAATTTGTAGTGAGATTGATATACGACAATTTGGTCATTTTATTGGGACGCGTGTGACAGTCGCGTCGGGATATAAATATTTTAATTATAAAAGTGAATTTAAATTCTATAAACCATATGGTTGTTTTGAGTGCGCCAACGCGTTCGAAAGGGTCGAGATAGTCAGAAAACACTAGCCGGGGGTGTAGTTTGGGTTCCGGGGTATTTTTAGGCCATACTGGCAATATAAACGGTATTTTGGTAATTTCATATTTTTAGGAATTAAAAATGACGAAAATTAGGAGTCTTTATCTGATTGGGAATAGACCCACTAAACCCACTAACCAACCCTTAATGACCCAATAAGCTACGGAGGTTATCATTTAGGTTTCCAACTTTCCCAAAGAAAACCCTAGCCACCTTTGGAGAAGAAAGCTTGGAGAGGGAGAGAAAGAGAAGGAATTCTGCAGAAATCTTTACAAAAATCAACACCAAAATCAGAGACAATCATGGCAAGTGATTTAATTACATTTAAATTCATAGAATGTCCTTCCAATGTTAGAAAATTGAAGAATTCCAATTGTTCTTGAAAGATGAATGAAAACCCATGTTAATTAGATTTAGAACTTTAATATTGAGGACAAATTGCATGTAGAACCATATAAAGATGATTATTCTGGTTTTAGTATACGTGGGATGTAACAAAAACGGATCTAGAATGGACTAATTGATGATTACAAATTCTAGGGTTTATGTTCTTGAATAATTGGGGAAAAAGTGTAGAGATTTGTATATTGATTGATGTTAGGGTGATTCAATCCTTTAAAACGTATTAGGAGGTGACTATAATATGTTTAGGAATGATTAGAGACCTTAAAACAATCATTGGGACAAATTTTAGAGGAGATTTAAGGAGTAAAATTGATGAAAAACAAAGAAGGAAAAATCTGGGCTCGAACTGGTCGTTCGTTAGAAGAGCCTCCCCAGGTCGTTCGAACGAGCTTCTAACGAGTTAACCAGTCGCTTCTAACGAAAAGGAATTTCGTTCGATACTTCGTTCGAACGAGATCTCGTTAGAAGGTATAGTTCGTTCGAACGAACTGGATCTCGTTCGAACAGTCTCGTTCGAACGAGACTTCTAACGAGCTGACAGTTTGATCTCGTTCGAAGAGCCTCGTTCGAACGAGACTTCTAACGAGCTAGCAGTTTGGGCCTTTTTGGCCTGTTTTGATTCTAGGAGTCCCGTAAACTTTTTCAAGGGTAGAGTTAACATTCCTTTGATGATGTATTGATAGATTTGGGACTTTTGGGTTATTATGAGAAGAAAATTATATATGAGTGATTTAAATCAATGAACCGTTTGGGTTGAGACGTGAGTGTCTACTACAACGTGAGAATAGATTATGGCGCGTATGATTATAAACCGGAATCGTATAAAGTGTGTAAATTATAGATTGGTACGAGAATGAGAATAGTACTATAATTAACCTACGAGATTACTAAGACGTGTGTTTACTTAGTATTGGTATATGAATTGTGTGTATGACATACCTACCATACTTGCTATCACGGGAGGTTTGCGTTCGCTTAGGGCCCTCTAATCCTTGTGTTGCCCGGATTTAGACTAGTTACCTTGATGAACATAGGTCATAGAAAGACTTATTGGGATATTAATAAGTCCGCTGATCGTGGGAGTGTAGGTATGTGCGTGACCCATGTGATGTGATTGTGTTCGCCTCCATTATTTGTGATGTTGTTATTTGTGAACTATTCCTGAGAGATTCGGAATATGTAATCCTTATGTACGTGATGTACCAGGATGGATAGCAGAGTATGTGTGCACCGCAGCTTAGTTCTCGGGGTGCTTGTATTGTATATTTATGATGTGAAGAATATACACTTAATTAATGGGAACCTTCATGTTAATGTTCTGAATATAATTACAATATTGTTTCAAAAAAAAACATAACGGGTTAGCTGATAGAGTAATATATTGCATATTGAGGATCTGAGTTTACGTTAAACCCCTATTTAATTACGAGCGTTATAATGTTAATAGAACCGAGTAATAAGGGTAGGACCTATGACAGTCTAGCTAGATATGATGTCACTTAGCTAGTGGTTTGGGTCGTTGTAGATGGGTACTTACGTTAGGAGTGCACAGTTAGACGAGTGGTGAGAATATCATGGGAGTGCACGTCCTAACATGTACTTTGCATTTAATGTTTTAAATGTTTTTAAAGCACTTGCAGGTTTTTAAAATATCTCCACATTCGGGCTCTGACCCGTTTGCTTTCAAATCTATTTTTCTTGTAAAACCATTTTAGGTGCCCAGCCACAAGGACACCATGCATAGGATACTCATTCAGGTGACGAGTTGTAGCTGTTTGTGGAAGCTACAGGGATTTGCTTGTAGACGCTTCTATCATTTGGATTCCAGAGTCATTATCTATCAGTTGTAGGGCATGTTTCCCATTTCTATTAGAGACATCTTTCCATTACAGTTTTCAGACTTTGGCATGTATTGTTTTAGTATTCAGTTACTTATTTCAGTTGTGGGATTGTAGTGAGGAGTTTTTCCTCCAGACTTTATTTACATTATGTGATGGTTACTTTATTTACTTCTTTATGGTGAATGGTGTTATTATTCTTCATTATACTTGTTGCATGTTAATCAGACTTAAATTTAAATTTGGCAACTTACTTTTTAAATACTAGGTGGTTAGAAATCATTAAAATGTTTTCGATGGTGATGCTATTAACTGGACCAACTTGGCATTTTGAATTAATTTAATAAAGGAGTTGCTACCCGGTATTTAATTAGTCGGGGTGTCACACTGGTGAAGCTTGCGAGCTATCAGCAACAGCTCGCAAGGCATTACCATAAAAGGGTTAACCCGAGAATATTCCAAGTTGGGGACTATGTTCTAAGGAAAGTCCTAGGCAACCCTTTGGAATATTCCTAGGAAAGTCCTAGGCAACCCTTTTATGGTAATGCCTTGCGAGCATATCATTTGGAAACGATGGAGGGCAGAGAGATACCACGAGCATGGAATGCAGCTAATCTCAAGAAATTCTATTTTTAGATTCTCAAGGAATTTTACTGTTGAATCTTTTTCTTGTATTTGTTATGTGAAAGGAACAGTTCATTCCCCTTATTACTAATGAAATCAGTAACTGCATTTTATCACACATCCTTTTCCAAATCACAGGCACGATGGTCGATATAGCAGGGGGATACCCCTCCTCAGGTCATCGTCATAAAACACGAGAGACCTCTTAGCATTGCCCCTGGCAATATATAAAGCCCTACAGAGGATTCTTAGGCAATGCGACCAGATTTTATACTGCCCATCAAACCTACTTTGGTTGAGCAAAATCCTGACCGGATGAAGACATCCAATACCAGGTGTGTCCTCGCCAATTTTCCTACTTAGGCCTAAGGGAGTGTGACGACACAACCAAAAAGGTAAAATGGGGCACAATGGTATTTTGGTATTATACTGGACTAGGGGGACACTTGCATGGCAAAACAAAAAGAATTATGATGCAGGAAGAATATAAAAAGATTGGATGAACACGTTTAGTCGGCAAAATCTCCCAAAACACAAACTTTTCATTGATCTCTTATATTTACAACAGTGATAATACATGTTTAGTCAGCGAAGCTCGCCCAAAGAATTTACATTATCAAAAAAGACAAAAGAATAACAACTTGTTATATTGACAACAAAGATAATACACGTTTAGTCGGCGAAGCTCGCCCAAAGCGTTTACATTATCAAAAGAAAAAACTTGCAAAAAATTCAAGAAGGTGGAAGCCTCCGAACAAGATAGTCTGCCACCCTAGCTCTTCGTCCATCATCAGCAGCAGGGACCAGCTCTTCCATAACCTCATCTGCGTCCAACTCTAATAGTTACCGAGGAATAGCATCAATGGGGATCCATCTATCATCCCTCCTGAATGGATTGGGCATCAGAGTGGAGGAGGACATCTCGTGACGATACCATAACACTGAGTTCCTTGGGACCTGGATCTCTTTCAAGGCACTCAACCACCCTCTGATGAAAGAAAGTTCTTCGAACTCGGATAGTCTTGTGGGAGCATCTAGCCAGCCTCGATCATAACCGTCAACCCATGCTTGTCGAGGACCCTTCTTGAATAAATGCCGCAATCGGGTAACATCCCTTTGAATCCCAGCAGCAGTCACATATACTCGCCGAACATCATAACAGAGCTCTTCCATCTTCTTGTCCCGCTGATCTTCTGCTTCCCTGCTCCTTCCCCTTGTGCTCCTACCAGCTCGCGGGAGGGGAGGACAAGTGAAACCTCGCGGCATAGAAGAAGTATGTCCAGCTCGCTAAGATGATGAGCCTTGCAGAACCGCTGAAGTAGTGCTCGGCGCATGCTCTCTAAGTTGCAGGACTTACCTCCTCAGGTTTTCATTCTCCTGCTGCAGGAACTCCCCAACTTGGTTTATCTCAGTGGCCTCTAGTAACCTTGCTCTCAGCACATTAACTTCCTCTTGTACAGAGGCACCAATGCCTTCCATATCCTGGAGCCTGTCCTTCAGCCTAGCCACTAGCTCGGACTGCTCCTTATACTTTTGATTCCTTGACCTAAGAGACTTGCAAAGCCTAACAAAGGCGTGACGAACCTGAGGACTAGCATTGGGACCAAGAGTCCTGCCCAATTGAGATGTGGCAGGAATATAATCTTCTACATCAGTCAACTACAAGACATAAAAGGGCAAGGAAAAGAAAAATCAATTAATGCATTGGAAAGAGAAGCCTTTTATTTCATTAATAAAGTCAAGTACATCGAGCAGAAAATGGAAAAATTACAAGCAGAAGTACAAAAAAAAAGAAAAAATCCTAAGAGAGGATTAATTAGCAACCTCAGGCTACCCAGAGGTGGCTGGATGCTTCCCCTTGTCGGCAGCAGCAGAGGCATCCCCCTCTATAGGGATGCCCTCATTCGCCTGGGTAGGACTAGCATCGGCAGGAGTTGTCTGAGAGGTAAGATCAACACCCTCGATGGCTGGGGCAGGGGTTTATTCATCCACGGTTGGCCTTGGACCCGGGTCATGCTCATCGAACAGAGGAGACTCAGCATCAACACCAGCATCTAGGAGGGCCTTGTTCCAGCCCTTCTTGAAGTTCAAATGGATGATATAGCCTATTTGAACTTCGGCGTCTTCATAAGCAGCAGTCCATCCGGAGTTGTATGAATCCTCCTTGATGGTGGATACCTGGGACTCCTTCTCCTTCAGCTGATCAGTCAGAGCCTTGTTCTCCTCCATAACACCCAGCTTGCTCAAGCAGACTAGGTCGTAGGCCTGCCTTAACTCGCTCAGCTCCTTGACCGCCGCATCCCTCTCTCGGTTAGAATTGATAAGAGCCAGATCAAAGGAAGCTCGGGCAGCATCAGCAGACTTCAGATCAGCCTCCAGCTGAGAACCCCTGACTTCCAGAGCGGACTTCTACTGCTCCAGCTCACCATTCATTCTCACCAACTCGTCACGAGAACGGTAAAGCATGGCGAAGTCCGTCACAAACTGCCAAAAATAAAGAAGAAATCAAGAAGGAGAAATAATTAAAACTTGTTAAGGAATTGAAAAAGGGAGAGAACCTTACCAAGGCTAGTCTCTGGCTAGCTTGAAGGGCTAATTGATCAGACCTCAGCGCCCTCTAGCGATCTGCAGGAAGAACTTCCCTCTCAAGAAGTGCAGGAGCCAGCTGAGGGGAAGTGGCAACTGAGGCCCCCTCGGGCAAAGCTGACACCGAGACTAAGGCTTGCCCAGCCTTCGTCCTCGATTCCATCTTCCTCCTCTCTTCCTATCTCTCCCTCTCCATCCTCTTCCTATCATCCACCTTCTTCTTTTCCTCCACCTTCTTTCTTTCCTCCTCCTTCTTTCTCTCCCTCTCTATCACCTGCTCTTCCTCTCTCCTCTTCCTCTCCTTCTCCTGAGTGGAAGACTGAGAACCAGTAGCCACGACCCCAAAAGAAGACTTTTATTTCTTTGACCTCTGTGAAAGAAGCACATGGTCCTCATCATCATCGTCTCTATTCAGGTTCTTCCTTGGAGGAATCTCTTCGCCTGAACTACTGTAAGTGCTCGACGATCCTCGAGCTTCAGAATCCTCTTCAGAAGAACTGCTACTGTCAGAGCTCCCTCCACCAAATTACTCGCATCTCCTGCAGGCTCACCCTCAGAGCTGCTCTCCTCTTCGTCCAACTGGATTGGCTCAGGAGTAGTCTCTCCGAAAGAATCAAACTCTGGAACACTATTCATAGGTCGTGCTATGAAGCTGGAGCCTGCGTTCTTGTACTCGAGCAAAAAGGCAGCAGACCTGGGGTGCTCGCTGTCACCCAGAGGCTCCCTGATATTCTAAGCTTTCACCAACTCCGAGATACGAACCTCGCTGAGAGTAGGCTCCAAATTATTTATCCTCGTTGTGGAAGAAAAAGCAAAGAGAGGTTAGAAAAGTCACAAGTCAGCAAAGGTTGAAATAACAGTACAATGTCTACCTATATATTCTTCCCCGTAAAAAGGGACAGTGAACCTCTCAGACCTCGACCCTTCAAACTGGGGAGGGAACTACCAATTCCTAACGAGGAAACCCTCTTGCCAATAGTCCTTATGGGAATCAGGTAGGTTTACTACCAATACCCTATCAGGACTCCTAGCTTTGAGGTATAAGACACCTGAGCTAGTTCGAGAGAAGGAATAACAGAAACAGATCTCGGCAAGTCCTAACCTAGTACCATACAACTGGTTTATTCTATGGACGCCATTTACTATCTTCCACACATTGGGCGAGCACTGTGCGGGAACAATATTGAAATAACCAAAAAAATGTAGAAACAGATCATTAGGGGGAAAAGTAAGTCCCCCCTGGGAGAGCAACAAAACATGGATCCAGTGGGCATCCTTTATATCCCTAACGTTCCTAGGAGGGGAGGCACTACATTCAATATCTACCCACTCAGGAATATTGTAGAACTTCCTGAACTCATAGATTGACCTATTTTCAATCTTAGCCATTGAAAAACTCAAGAAATTCTACAAACCAAAGAGAAAGTGCGAAGAAAGGTCACGAGTAACTTACAAAACAGAAGATCGGTGCGAGTGATGAAGAAGCACGAGCTCAAGATGACTAAGAAGCAATGGGAATGGGGATTCAGAGAAAAAGGTACGAGGCGCTAGAGTTCTCAGAAGAAGGAAGAGTACTGGAAAGGCTGAAATGATGGAAGAAAAAGTGGCTATCCCAACAAGCCTTCAATTCTAATCATAGCGCACGGATAGCGAAGCGGGTGCCGCCAAAGCAACCTCACAGTTTTTGAAGAATCACAAATCAACCATAATGGCTGATCATTTAAATCCATTGGACCGGTAAACATGGCCCAACAAATTTAGGGGCAATTGTGGGTACCCGAAATTTAGAACTATGGGCCTGGACGAGTAGCCCAGTCCTGGCGGCCCAAAGTCCAGGCCCCTCGTCTTTTATAATTGATCCAGTCTCCCCCCACGATCCCATGAAGGGAAGTTATGGGGGAAATGGAAAACGTGGAGGAACCCATCACCCCCACTCATCTACATGCACATGTATATATTAAACCCTAGGTCTGGGGCAAAAGGACAAGTTGTATTATCTATAATCACTCTCCGGAGTATATAGAAATAATATCGACTACACCACCATGGACGTAGGCACATCTTGGCTGAATCACGTACATCCTTTGTTGTGTGATTGGCATCTTGTATTCCTTGTCCTCTTCTTGATAATCTTTCTCTCATATTTATATGTGTTGCATAATAATTGCTTCTACAGACACTAACTATAAAAACAAATGGGAGAATGAAGTTTCCTTAAAATGAAGTCACCGCCGCTTCGATTTTTTAAATTAAATGCTCCCCTTTTAAATTTAATTTTTTTATTTTTTTTTCATTTAAAGAAACCTTATCTTCCTTTCTTTAATCATCCTCCTTAGCTAAACCTAAGCCTAAACCTTTTTCCAAGTAATCCTTGAGTTACCCTTTTACTATTAACCTCATTCTACAATTTCTCATTATCCAAACTCATCACTTATTTTCTATAATTATGATTTAACCCCTATTATAATCTATGTACAAATAAGCACAATAATTTTATTAATTCACCAAAGAAATTCTAAAATTCATATAATAAATTCTAAAATTATAGTAACTTCCATTTATTATATTACAACTTCCACTAACACAAATAAAAACTTATTCTTCATTTAAATAATTATAAATTTTAAGTTTTTACTTAAAATAATTACTTAAAATTCTACCAAAATTCATAAATATTTATTTATTTAATTAATTAAATTCCTTTAAAATTAGATAGGTTGCTGGTACCTTTAGAGGAGGGGCTAAGATGGTTTATTATGGAGCAGATGCATGGTTCGCATTTTCCAGTACGTCTAAGAGGGGATAAAATGTAACAAGATATAAATAAAAAATATTGGTGGGATGTTATGAAGAATGATGTGACCGAGTTTGTGTTTACTACTTCTTAAATGGTGAAGGTGTATCATCAAAAAAATTCCAGTATTCTTTAGCCTCTAACCATTCCTGAGTGTAAGATGGATCATATATCGATGGATTTCATTATGGGGATACCCTTGATGCCTTATCAACATGATTTTATTTGGGTTATATTTGATTGCCTTACGAAGATTTGCACGCTTTTTATCCATTTGTATCGATTATTTGACAGATTAGCTTGCATGTTTATACGTGAACGATATTGTCAATTTGTATGGGGTTCCATTAACTATCTTTTTAGATTGGATCCTATATTTATGGCACATTTTTGGGAGATTTTCCAGCAGTCTTTAGGGACTAAGCTGCAATTTAGCATGTCATAACGTGCACATATTGATCGAAAGACTAAGAGGGTTAATCAGACATTCGAGGATATGTTCTGAGCTTGTTTAATGGACTTCAAAGGCAGTTGGGAGACACACTTTGGATTAGGAGAGTTTGTGTATAACAATAATTCTAAGAGGTCTATTTATATTTCCTCTTATGATGCACTATAAGAGAGACTCTGCCAATCATTATTGTGTTAGTTGGACCCAAGCAAGGGTAGGCAGTTGGGACCAGAGTTCGTCCAAGAGATGACCGAGGAGATCAAGTTAATCAGAGAATTGGTTAAATTCGCTCAAGTTCGACATAAGATAAGTGCGGATAAGAATCGAAAACCCTAGTAGTTTAGGTGGGAGAGCATGTTTTATTGTAATTTCACCGATAAAAGATGTGATTAGGTTCAAAAAGAGGGGAAAATTATCCCCTCGTTATACTGATTCATTCATGAATACGAAAAAGGTTGGGACAGTTGTGTTTCCTATCGCAATTAATGACCACCTAGGCTCGGGAGCTCCCGACGACCTCTAGATCAGTACTCGAAGTATGACCTAGGATTTACGGTCAACGAGTGAGTGGTAAGGACCTAAAGAGGTTCTTGGGGGGCTCCTAAGATGGGGTGTCTACAGAGAGCCCATAGATTTATGACCTTAGAATAAGTGATGACCATCGAGATATGGACACCACATTGACATTTGGGAAGAGGATTTTAGGTTAATTCTGAGTAGCTAGAGAATGAGGTTGACTAGTTTGGAAGGTCAAAGTCAGTTATGAGGACCCAAGGAGACGAAAATAATTGATTCAACGGGACGAAATCAGATATGAGGTCCTAAAGAGGTGAGGATGTTCTATTTAGCGGGTTGAGGATGTTTTAAGATTGGTTCTAAGGGACTAGGTAGACACATTCAGTGGGTTGAGGTCGATTCTGAGGACCTAAAGAGATGAGGATGTATGATTCAATGGGTTTAGGTCAATTTTACTATTGTGATGAAGATGACCAATTTTGAGGGTCGAGGTCAATTATGAGGACCTAAAGTTATAACAAGCAATTCTGTAGGCCGAGATCAATTCTAAGGACCTTTGTGTTGGCCAATTGTTAGGACCGAGGTCAATTTAAGTACCTAAAGTTGTGATGACCAATTCTAAGGGTCGAGGTCAATGACGAGGACCTTGAGTTGTGACAACCAATTCTGTGGGCCGAGGTTGATTCTAAGGACCTTGAATTGTGATGACTTATTCTGTGAGACGAGGTTAATTCTTAGGACCTTGAGTTATGGCGACCAATTCTGCGGGCCCAGATAAATTATGAGTACCTAGAGTCGTGACGACCACTTCTGAGGGATGAGGTCAATTATGAGCACGTAAAGTTGTGACAACCAATTCTAAGGCTCGAGGTCAATTTTGAGGGCCTTGAGTTATGACGACCAATTCTGAGGGTCGAGGTAAATTATGAGGACCTTGAGTTATGATGAAAAATTCTACAGGCTGAGGTCAATTTTGAGGAACTAAAGTTATAGAACATGGAATAACTTTCCTCGAAAATTTAAATTATTTTGGGAGTTTAGGTTCACTTGTGGTTCCACTGGGGATTGTGTTGTCCTAAAACTCCACAAGGAGATGTTTAGTTTTGAGGTTCTCATTGGGAAATTATAATAAATTTTGATGCGAGCGCATCATTAGTTCTACTATGGAGTATGCTGTAAGATTAAACATTTTGAGGATTTCGAGAGTTTGTAAGAGGCTTAGTAATCCAAAAATTATTTTCTTAAGGAAAAATAGTGTTCAATATTTTTTGAGATTTTTGGGAATTTTTAGGGAAATTTCTGATTTTTTTGGAATTTTATGGCATTTTTAAATAATATTTGAAAGGAAATACCGATAGGAGGGCTTCAAAGGGTGCCAATCGGGAATGGCACGGACTCCAGGGCTTCCTTGGAAAGAGTAAAAGGCGGATACCGATCGGTATGGGTTAGGGGCGACTAATCGATAGGCCTTTTAACCTTTTATGAAAAGGGGGGATCCCTCCTAATTTTTTTCACCTTCAAGTGTTTAAATCTTCTAGTTTCTCTCTATAAAAACCATTCTTATGCCCTTTCTTCTCTAAATGGATGGTTCTTCAAGAGAGGTGTAGAACAATGGGTGGTTGGTTACTGATGACTGGATCGACCTGGAGACACGGTCTATGGTGCACCCTGCACTAGCAAATGATAATAGTTATCGTACATACATACCCTACTACGCGAGCCCACATATCGCCATTTGTCTAGGCTGAAGAACCCTAGTGGCTATGTATGTACGATAAATATTAGTATTCCAATTATTTTTCTCTTTGTTCCTTGTGCTAATGAAGGATTTTTATTCTTCTTTTTTATTATAGACTGACATAGATACTTCGAGCATTTGGTCTGAGGGGGCGGCAAGGTTGAAGGAGGCTTAGGATAAGCTCCATGCTGTTGTGTGCTGGATGGTTTCATACGCAGAAATTGGCCCGTTGGTGCAGGCTTTGGATGAGACACCGCGTTCCACTATGGGGTTTATGTATTCTGGGGCAGAGGTGGTGGGACACTACCCACACATTGAGAGACCGTTACTCCTATACATGTCCAGCTGTTGTTGGGGCCAAATTGTGAGAGGTTCCAGATAGTGGTGGGACACTCAATGAGGGTGACATCGGAGGCAGTGCAGGCAACTATAAAGGACATGGGTAGAATCGTGTTGGGGGATTCTATAAGCATATATGTAAGGACAAATTTCCATTCAAGTGATTTGTAGTATTGGCTCTATTCCATTGGGCAAAACATCTTTGGGTCATACTGATTCATACATCTAACATCCATGAAGAATTTGGGCATCCGATTTTTCGCGCATCATCAAATTGCCTTCTCAATCTCTTTTCCCAAAAGGTATATTACCCGAATATAATTTTATATATTGGAGTTAATTTTAATCTAATTAAAATGGTTATGGATTTTTTTTTGATTAATTTTAATCATTTTTCGAAAATTAAAATTTGCATTGACCTGGTTCTAACGAACCTTGCCAAAATTCCCTGAAGTATCGTTAGATATGTCGTTCAAATGATTATGTTCTAACGAAGTTTCTAATGACTTGTCTTAATAATGCCCTAACTTATCGTTAGTAAACTCATTCGAACATAGTCATTCAAATGACTTTGTTCGAACGAGTTTCGTCAGTTATGAATTTTTTTTTAAAAAAAATTCTGCAGTTTATTTTATTAACTATTTTGGTCCACTACTTTTCTCAGATCCATACAGTGGAAGAGAATATAGTTTTTCAAAAAGGAACTTGCACTTTGAAAAGAAAATTTTCATATTATCCTTTTAAGAAAAACATTATCCAACACATTTTTATTTTGAGTGAACACTTTGAAGATCCAAAACCCCCCCATACTTTCTACATTGAATTCATCATGGACATATGCGGTAGATTTTTGCGTCCTTGTTGATTGGAGACGTTTCTTTGGCTTTCGGTTGATACCGAGACACGAGAAGTGTTGTGCAATTCGTTGGAGCTGCGCTTACTACAAACGGATGTAGAGGAGTCTTAGTGAGTCAAGTTTGTAAGTCTTGTGAGTCCTTTTGTAAAACCTTTACTTATAGTGGATATTTCTTAGCCCAACCATCTGAGGTTTAGCCCATTTTTGTTTTCATCGTACATTGGCGTGTTTTGGTTGGGACTTCTTATTTCATATCGCATAATCACCTAGATGTATGTGTAGGCTAAAAGGATAAATTTTGGCTTAATTTATATCTCCTACTTTAATTGGAAATTCCCTTAACCTACTTGATAATTGTACTTGCTCACTTAGGTATTTGCAAAGAATATAAAAATTGGAATATTTATATCTTTGCCCAAATTTATAATGGTATTGTGTGTGTAATTGTACGAAATAATTCAATTCTATATAACCTTACAAGTTCAAATTGGTATTAGATCCAGTCTCAAAAAGTTATTTAGATCAATCCTGGAGGTTATATGGATAGTTTTTCATCGAATAAACATCCTATGTTTGATGGAACTAATTATACTCATTGGAAAGCATGTATGAAATCTGCATTAAAATATATTGATGAACGTGTTTGGGTAGCTGTTGAAATGGGATGGTCTCCACCTACTATAGTTGGCGGAGAAGAAACTATTTTAAAACCCATAGAGGACTGGAGTGAGGATGAATTAAAATTGTGTAACTTTAACACTAAAGGTTTAAATGCCTTGTTTAGTGTTTTGACTCCCGATGAATTTCTTCATATAATGACATGTGATACGTCAAAGGAGGCTTGGAATATTCTCTAAGTTACTCATGAGGGAATGAGTGCGGTTAAAGCTTTTAACTTCAAAACTTAACAACTCAATTTGAAACCATAACCGTGAAAGAAACTAAAACTTTTAATGAGTTTTATGCTCGTATATCTGATATTGTTAATTCTTGCTTTAACATGGGTGATAAAATTCCCGAAGATCGTGTAGTCAAGAAAATTCTTAGATGTCTTCCTAAGAGATTCATTCCAAAAGTCACAGTTCTTAATTCCTTAGGAAAACTAAATACTTTAAAACATGAAGAACTTGTTGGTTATCTTCAAACATATGAATTATATATGTTTCCTAATGATAACAAAACCAAAGATAAGGGTGTAGCCTTAAAAGTAAAGAAAGAAAAAGTGTATAAGTCCGATGAGTCTGATATCGATCCTGGTGATATAGCTCTATTTTGCTAAAAAAATTAAAAAAATTCTTAAGTTGAAAAAGAAAAACTTAAAATTTGAAAAACCAAAATTTGAGAAAAATAAAAACAAAGGTAATAGAAGTTTTAATAATCAGGATCCTAGGAAGTTTAAGAGAAATAACCTTAAAAAGGACGATTCGAATAGATGTTTTGAGTGTGAGGGACGTTTTCATAAAGCGTATGAACGCCCCCACTAAATTAAGAGACAAGTTAAAGAAAAGGTCGTTTATAATGCTGCTCTAAGCAATAGTGAGATTGAGTCTTAAGACTCCGATGAATCTTCCCCTTCTAGAAATAATTTCATTGCTTTTATGGCAAGTCATGCTAGTGATTCAAGTGAGTCACTTACTAATGCTGACAATTGAGAGTATGAACTTGAGGGCTTATCCCCTCAATCTGAAATTAGTGATGTAGAAGAAAGTAAGAGCGATGTTGATGAAAGGGAGTTACAATCCGCCTATACAGAGTTGTACACCGAATCCATGCGTATTCAAAAGGTAAATAAGAGATTAACACTTAAAGTGTTAACTTTAGAAAAAGATTTGAAATGCCTGAAGGAGAAGGAGGCTCTAGTTAGTCAACTTGAGCCGATTATGATATCTCTTTCTGAGAAGCTTATATTGGTAGGTAAAGAAAAATGTTACTTAATTAACTCCTTAAAACGTGTCAACAAAGACCTTCTTGAGTCCTTAGATATTAGAAAATCTCTTAAGGAAAAAATTGTCCAATTGAGAAAGATCATGAGTCCTTTCGTGAAGTCAAAGTCACACTCGAAGATAATAAAGGAAGAATGAGAAAATTATTTCTAGGTCCCGTTTTAGGATATAAGGAGAAAAGTTATCAAGAGAGAAATGGCATAGGTTATGAGGAAGGTGAGTCATCCAACATTAAATCTGAACTCTTAGCCAAGTTTGTTACTAAAACAAACCCTCCAAGACCTAATCTACCTAAAAGAATTCCTCCTAAGCAATATACAAAAGTGACTCCAAACCATCCATATGTGTGTACTTATTGTCACAAAAGGGGTGACATTAGAGATTTTTGTTATAAGCTTGGGAAGAATTATTATTTTAATACTCCTAGTCCACACTATAGCTCCTTTGCTAGCCATAAGAACCAAGTTGAAAATCTAATTAATACTTCAAAAGATTTAATGGAAAATTTTCTAAGGTGTTCTATGAATCAGGAAAATAATACTAATAAAGCTTTTGATGATGCGTTAGGAAAGATAATACCAATAAAGATTTTGTTGTTCATGTTGCACTTAAGGATCAAAATGCCACCTAATGGTAATTTGATAGTGAGTGTTCCAGACATATGACATGTGATAAATCTTTGTTTACTACTCTTGAAAACTATAAAGATGGTAAGGTCACCTTTGGGGATGGAAACAAATCTCGAACTATAGGTAGAGGGTCTATTGAAATTTTCGAGCTTCCTAAACTCAAAAATGTCCTTTATGTTGATGGTCTCAAGGCATATTTGATAATTATTAGCCAACTATGTGATGAAAACCTTGATGTTAAATTTAGTCAATCGTAGTGCACCGTGTATGATAAATCGGGTGAGGCTATTTTAAAAGGTGTCAGAACTAGTGACAATTGCTATGGAATAGTTCCTAAGTTCTCATTTGTTTGCAATAGTGCAGAAGTATCGTCTACTGAACTTTGGCATTAACGGTTAGGTCATGTTAACTTTAGAGATCTTGATCTTCTAGTGAGAAAATAGCTAGTTCGAGGCTTACCATCCTTAGGAAAACCAACCTCCACAATTTGCGAGCCTTGTCAATTAGGAAAGAAAATTAAGAATCCACATAAAAAGTTAAACTTAATAACTACCTCTCGAGTCTTAGAATTGATACGCATGGACCTTATGGGTTCCACTCATACCAAGAGCATAGAAGGAAAGAGATATATTTTAGTGATGGTGGATGATTTTTTAAGATACTCCATAGTAGGTTTTTTAAGAGAAAAATTTGAGGTTATTGATTTTCTCACTATTAAATGTAGAGTTCTTCAAAATCAACACAGTGTTACTATAAACTGCTTTAGGAGTGATAATGGAATCAAATTTAAGGAATTCGATGTGAATGCCTTTTGTGATGAAATAGGAATTAAGCATGAATTCTCAGTCATTCAAACACCACAACAAAATGGTATAATTGAGCAAAAAAATCGAACGATTCAAGAAATGGCAAGATCTATGCTCCTAGGTAGGAATGTTCCTCGTAGGTTTTGGGCCGAAGAGGTTAACACCGCATGTCACACCATAAATAGGTTATATTTGCGTCCTAATACTAATAAAATTCCATATGAATTTTGGACTGGCAAGAAACCTAATCTGGACTATTTTAGATTTTTTGGTAGTCCATGTTATATCCTTAGGGATAGAGAGCTCCTAGGTAAATTTGACTCAATGAGTGATGAAGGTATTTTTCTAGGATATTCTCAAAATAGTAGAGCTTTTAGAATTTACAACTTAAGTAGTTTAAATTTCATGGAATCAATAAATATTGTCATAAAAGACGATGCTCCAGCCACATTTATTGATAATGAAGAAGATTTCCCATGTTAGTGTGATGTTGTTCCCGGTGTTGAAAATATCGAGTCTCACACTGACTTGGTTGTTCCCACTATTGAGAAAAATGATCCTTCTCCCTAGGTTCGTAAAAGTCATGACCCTTCAAAAATTATAGGAAATCCCAAAGTAGGTGTCAAGACTAGGGCTCAATTAGAAAATAAAGTTACCTATTTGTGTTATTCTTCTAAAATCGAACCTAAAAATGTCAAGGAATCTCTAAAAGATGAATTTTGGATAAATATTATGCTGGAAGAATTGTTGCAATTTATGAAAAATGATGTTTAGGAATTAATTCCCCGGCCCAGTGATTCTAATATCATTGGAACCAAATGGATATTTAAAAATAAAATGGATGAAAATGGTGTCATTATTAGAAATAAAGGTAGGTTAGTTACCCTAGGATACACGCAAGTAAAAGGTGTTGACTTTGAAGAAACTTTTGCTCCAGTTGCTAGGTTAGAGTTAGTTCACCTTTTGCTAGCCATAGCATGTCCCCTTAAATTTAAATTGTATCAAATGGATGTCAAAAGTGCTTTTTTAAATGGTATCTTTCAACAGGAAGTCTATGTTGAATAGCCTAAAGGGTTTGAGGACCCGAAGCATCCTAATCATGTCTTCTTTTTAAAGAAAGTGATATATGGTTTGAAACAAGCACCCCGTGCTTGGTGTGAGAAGATCACCTCTTATCTTCTTTCTCGTGGCTTTTTGAGAGGGAGAGTAGACATGACATTATTTATTCTTCGAGATGAGAATGCTATCTTAGTTGCACAAGTGTATATCGACAACATAGTTTTTCGATCTACTTATGATAACATACTCAAATTTTCTCAAAAGAAATGTAAGATGAATTTGAGATAAGTATGGTCGATGAGCTTACCTTCTTTTGAGGTCTTCAAGTGAGGAAAATTGATAGCGGGATATTTTTTTCCCAAACTAAGTATGCAAAAGACCTTGTAAATAAATTTAATCTAGAATCTTCTAATCATGCTCATACTCTAATGAGTTATTTGGTTAAACTAAGTAAGGACAAGGAAGTAAGTAAACTCTCTTTAGGAGTATGATATGTAGTTTGCTGCTCTACTTAACCGCTCGTCGTTCAGATATTTCCTTTAGTCTAGAAGTTTTTGCTCGCTATCAAGCATCCCCAAAAGAGTTTCATATCTTTGATATTAAATATATCATTAAATATGTTAGTGGAACTTTGTCATTTTGGATTTGGTATTCGTTTGAGACCAATGATTTTCTATCGGCTTATTCGGATGTCAATTAGGCAGGAGAAGTTGGTGGATGCAAGAGTACTTCTGGAGGATGTTTCTATTTTGGTAGTTCACTTGTCTCTTAGATGAGCAAGAAACAAAATTTTGTTTATTTGACCACGGTGGAGGCCTAATACATAGCCTCCGGGAGTTATTTCATTCAACTCATTTAGATGTAACAAATGTTGGAAGATTATGGTATTTCTCAAGGAACTTTGAATATTTATTGCAACAATACAAGTGCAATTCATATTTCCCGTAATCTCGTTCAACATTATAGAACTAAGCATATTAGGATCCGTGAACATTTTATTCGAAAATTCGTTGAAGAGAAAATTGTTTCCTTAAGCTTCTTAGGCTCCGATCAACAATTGGCCGATATCTTTACCAAACCTCGATATGCCCTTAGGCTTGTAAAACTTAGGAAATCCATTACTCCGTTGATTGAGATAGAAGTCATCTATCTAGTTTAGGTTACGCATCATGCCTCTCTTTTTACCTATGAACTAGATTATATTTTGTAGATATTTTCTTAAAAATTCCAAAAATATTTTTATCCTTATTCATTTTAAGGAAAAAGGGAAAGGTTGGAAAGGCTTTCATAAATTTTGTCCATATGGGTTTTGTGTTTGATGTGTTCGGATCACTATTCCATTTCATGTCCATGTGGCTTGCGATGAGTAGTTAATACGGACTTCGTTTGACTTGTGCACATTAATGCTCGTTTATGATTCTATGATTGCCTCATATATTTGCCTTCTCGCACACACTTTTCACGGAATATTGAGGATTTCTCCTTCACATTGCACTTATGTGGTGATATTTGACGTTGTCTTATCAATTTTAGTCACCTCTCTTATAAGCAATCGAGCTTGTGCATGATAATCCATTGCCCAGATTTAAAAAATGTAAGAATATTCATCCGGTTTCCTTTTAGCAGCAATGGACTCGGGCTTCGAAAAATAAATTTTTTTTTGCATGAATAGCCTCCATTTGCATTATAGTAGAAGAGCCTAAATGTATTGACGAATTGAAAAAATGATATATATAGCAAAGTAAAAAATTATATAGCTTGATTGATAATTCAAAAGAAAGCTCTCAACATAAAGTTATTAATGGGAGACATAAGTTGAAGATCAATGGGCATGCACATTCAATCGATATATTGCTTTATATTTGTGACAACATTGGCAAGAGAATCATCAATCTTATATGCGTTTTGCTTTAGTGATTTGTTGTCCTATGGTATTTCCTTTATTGACACAACGCATATGTGAGTGCATATGATGTTTTTATATTGTTTTGCATTTTGCACTTGTGCGTTGTCTTAGGTCGTGCTCTTAATCGTATTGTTCACACCCCTTCATTTTCGCTCCCACGGTTCGGATATGTCAACACTTCATAGGCCATTTAAACACTTCATTTTGGAAATTCTTTGACCTTCCCTGTCCCTTTTCTTAGTTAATTTCTTACTTTTCTTAATTTTTTTAGAGGCTTTTAAACCTGAATTTTAGTTAGAAAAACTCGTTCGAACGAGAATTCGAACAAAAATGTGCACCAAAATCCCTGAATTATTGTTCTAATTTTCGTTCGAACGAGCTTCTAACAGAAAATCTAATGAGTTGTGTTTAATTTTCCTTTAGTTGTTTGAATGAAGTCATTCAAATGAATTGTCTCGTTCGAACGAGCTAGGTTTAATTTAGGCGGTTCTTTCCTTCTTTTTCTTCCATTTTATTTTTCAAGGTTGGTTTGTGTCTCTCCTTTTTCCCACGTTCTTCCCCTCCTCATTTCTTCTACTAGTTACCCACAATCTCCATTTACTTCTTCCCCTCTCTACCTATTTCTCCTACAATCCCTCACCTCAACCACCATCAACCCCATTCAATACCTTCATAACCTCCATTTTAATCCAAAACCCTTCCTAAATCAAGGCATTTGTGTTCTTCATTTTTTTTCCTATTCTTTACGCTATTTTTCTCCCTTTCTCTTAACTTATTTCTTTTGGGGATATATATATGTCATTGGGTAAAAAAAAAATCAGATTCCATTTTTGTACCAACATGCAAACACAATCCCATGTATATACGATTTTTTGGGGGCTATATAATATATACTATGTACTTTAATTTAAAATCTTTTTGTGTTGTCCCTAATTAAGTTTGAGTCCCATGAATATTATTCTAATTTTTTCTTCAAAGTTCAATTTTTTTTGAATAATTTCATGGTCTTACCCTTAATTCATTAATTTTTTAGTTTTTATTTTCTGCATTCTCTCTATTTTTTACTGCTAATGGACGTTGGGCTTGTGTTGGTGTTTGGCGATTCGGATGTCTTTATCATTTGGGTAGGTTCTAGTTTAGTACCTCATTATGCCTAATCATAGTCGCCGTACTCGTCGCATTAGAGACTCCCTTGAGGAACGTTTTTCCTCCTCTTCCTATTCTTCATCCTCAGATGAGGAAACCAACATTGATGCGTCCATTCTGAATCTGAAACTGCGTTGTAAGAACATAGAAAATCATACCCAGTACCATTCCCAAGGGTTTGCTACTTGTTCCTATGTTCGAGAAAAAAGAGTAAAGTTATCCACTCTAGATGGATCTATCGTTTACTCATGGATTTTTGATTTGGGATGGTACTCTCTAATTAATCTTACTGGCCTTATTTAAGAGTTTTATTTTGGGATGCGAGTTCTTGAGGATCATCTTTACACTGTTGTGCGAGGTATAGAAATCACCATTACTCCTGAATCCATCGCAAGCCTTTTACTGTTACCCCATATCACCAACCCCTCCTATCCTTGGATTCCCGTTACTTGCCTTTCCACTAGTCTTATAATGAGAATCGTATGCCGCATTGTTCCACCCGGTACGGATATAATTTTTCATAAAAATTTAAATCCCGATTCCATGGTCCTTAACTTGATTGTGTGTGCATGTCTTATATCCCATGCCAACGCCACTCAAATTTTCAAACTGTACGTGAAACTCATGTTTTCCATAATCATTAGAGCTACTACCGACATCCTCGCTTTCATTTTTATGGTTATTAAAGTTGTCATGGCAATCCCTTAGGTCCAGTTAGGCAAGCACTTCCATTTGTTGTAACTATTACTCGACAGTGCCTTGATTCTGGTAGCCCTCATCTTCCCTCAAATATCTCGGTGACATATTTTCAAAAGATTGATACGACCTTCGTCGGTCACTCTCATGGTCACATGCCCCGTGATACTCCACATCTCACTTTGTATCCTCCTAATCTTCCACTTTATCCAACCCACCTCCGTCTAGACCCTCCTTTTCCCGTGCTCCCCCACCCATTGACTGGAAGGATCTTAGGTTTGCTTGTACATAAGTGGATTAGATTCAAGATTAGAGGCGCCAGGATAGGGACATTTTGCAAGAGCCTTTACTTAACATGTAGCGGGATCGTGATGCTCAGGCTCGTCGGGAGGAGGCTTAAGCTCGTCGAGATGAAGCCCAGGCTCATCGCGATTCTATCCTTATCGAGCACCTTGAGGAGATTCGTCGCAGTGCAGGCTCCTCCGGTACCAAATCCCTTCCTGATGGTTCCTCCCATGACGCCCCAGCTCCCTGATTTTCATTATGTAAAGTTTGTTTCAGACTTTGTACTTGTGAGAGCGAGAGAATCATATTTTCATTTTTATCTCACTTGTACCAGCTTATGCATGTTGTTGTTGCTTTCTTAGATGGATATTGTTCTCTCTAGGTTGGATATTTGGTTTTCATATTAATGGTTACTGCTAGCACGTTCCTGTTTTGTTCTTACATTGGATATGTGGATTATTAGCATGTGTTGGATATTATGTTGTTTCTTTTTCATTTATTCCTCTTGTCATATTCTCTAATAATGCAGGTTT
Source organism: Sambucus nigra (assembly GCA_949130495.1). Lineage (NCBI taxonomy): Eukaryota > Viridiplantae > Streptophyta > Magnoliopsida > Dipsacales > Adoxaceae > Sambucus > Sambucus nigra. The sequence continues at coordinate 407,736,179 of OX422214.1, read as the reverse complement.
GATTCTATCCCTTTGTCTTTTCCAGACAAAAAGGGGGAGAACAGTGATAGGGGTAGTTTATCATGATAGGGGGAGTTTAGCATGTTTAACATCATTATTTTAGTTTCTAATGATTCACATGATTAGTTTAACACGATTTAATCACTCTATTTTCCCCATACGTTTTATGCCTTGTTGTTTCATGTGTGTAGGCCTTCATTTGCAAATATAATGCCTACTTAAATGTAGCCTTAGTAGTCAGTCGAGTCTGTCAGTCTATTTTGCTTTGGGTTTTTTGGGACGGGTTTTAGGATCGTCTTGAAGGATGGCTTAGCAAATTCACTTTTTTTATATTTATTGAGGATGACCCCGGGGGAAGTGCAAACAACTCTAAGGGATGTGGGTAGAATCGTGTTGGGGGATTATATAAGCATATCTGCAAGGGCAAATTTTCAATCGAGTCATTTGTAGTATTGGATATATTCTGTTGGAAAAAACATCTTTGGGTCATACCGATTCATACATCTAACATCCATGAAGAATTTGGGCATCCGATTTTTCACGCATCATCAAATTGCCTTCTCAGTCTCTTTTCCCAAAAGGTATATGACATGAATATAATTTTATGTGTTGGAGTTAATTTTAATCTAATTAAAATGGTTATGGAAATTTTTCTAATTAATTTTAATCATATTTAGAAAATTAAAATTTCTGTTCGAAGTCAGCCTAGGTCGTTCGAACAACCTGGTTCTAATGAACCTTGCCGAAATTCGTTGAATTATCGTTAGATATATTGTTCAGACGAATATGTTCAAACGAAGTTTTTAACGACTTGGATTAATAATTCCCTAACTTATCGTTAGTAAACTCATTCGAACATATTCGTTCGAATGACCTCGCTCGAACGAGTTTCGTTAGTTATGAATTTTTTTTAAAAACTTCAGAAGTTTATTTTATTAACTGTTTTGGTCCATAACTTTTCTCGGATCCATATAGTGGACAAAAATACAGTTTTTCAACAAGGGACTTGCACTTTGAAAAGGACAATTTCATATTATCCTTTTAAGAAAAACATTCTCCAATACATTTTGATTTTGAGTGAACACGTTGAAGATCCAAAACCCCATACTTTCTACCTTAAATTCATCATGGACATATGCACTAGATTTATGTGTCCTTGTTAATTGGAGATGGTTCTTTGGTTTTATGTGGATACCGAGACATGAAAAGTGTTGTGTAACGCATTGGAGCTTCGCGTACTACATACGGTGGTAGAGAAGACGACATCAGCAAGTGTTAGTGAGTCAAGTCTATAAGTTTTTTGAGTCCCTTTGTAAAAGCTTTACTTGTATTGGATTTGTCTATGCCCAGTCATCCGAGATTTTTTCCATTTGGGTTTTCCTTGTGCATCGACGTGTTGTGGTTGTGACTTCTTATTTCATATCGCATAATCACCTAGATGTATGTGTTGGCTAAAAGGATAAAATTTCGCTGAATTTATATCTCCTACTTTAATTGGAAATTCCCTCAACCTACTTGATAATTGTACTTGATCACTTAGGTAATATAAAAATTGGAATATTTCTATCTTTGCCCAATTTTATAATGGTGTGGTGTGTGTATTCTACGAAAGAATTCAAGTCTATATAACCTTGCAAGTTTAATATCTATTTTGAGGGAGGCTATTTTGAGAAGGAGGATAGACATGACTAACGAGTGACAGGTAAGACAGACGACCCGTCTATATTTTTTTCTTTTTCTTAGTGGTTTCTTGATTGCGACGAGCGGTGAAGTCATCCATCTTTGGTTCTTATCATATTTGAGGACGCTTTCTAATGTCTAGCTATACGATTGGGGGAGCCTGACTTTAGAGTCCCTTTATTATTCTTTGGATGCTTTCAGACGGTGTTGTTGATAGACTTTTAGGGGAGCACCATACCGTTTGGAGGTAATTTTGGATTTATTTTCCCTTTTATGCATTTCCTTACATTATTCTTTTGTTCTTATTGTTGATTCCTGTATTTTACAAACATGATTCTATGACGTGATTCTATCAGAATTTGGAAGAAATCTGGCAGCTGTTCCAGTGGAGAAAGTCCAATAGGCGGTCGAATAAGTCCTTACCTTTGGCAGACATGCGACGGGACCTGAATTCCCTACAGAGTGACGAGGTTATTTTTTTGTCTTTTTTGGGTTCTTGTTGGCGTATATATTTCTTGAGTAGATATTGGTTATCTATTAGGTTTTGTATGGGATCTTCTAACCTGGGGGTGACTCCACAGGATACGGGTGTGATGAGCATTCACGCACGGATGCCTCAGTTGGTTGCGTACAAGTTTGGGTATGTCTGGTACCTGGGAGAGAGGGTAGTGAGTCAGATCATGGAGGAGGAGGTGTTGGTTTCATCATTGGTTCCCCTATGTTTGTCTGGCGAGTGAGGGAGATGTCTGATGATAGTAGGGTGAAGGTGATGATAGGTGAGTCCTACACATATTACACGGATACGGTGGAAAGATATAATTATCTGGACTTTATGACGATCTGGTTTATGCCCTCTTATATATATGATATGGAGAACATTCCTCCAATCTCCTGTAATACCCCGTGATTTTAATGACTTTTAAAATGGGTTATATTTTAAATTAATGGATTAATTGGATTTTATTATAAATTAATTCATTTGGGTTTTATCCGAATTTTGGATATTAAAATGGATGATTCTAAATATTACTTAAAGATATTTAGGTAATATATGAATGTGATGTCATTGATATGACGGTATGATATAAATTCGGTAATTTGAATTTTTAGTCAGACGCGGTATGGGACGTGTCGGGACTAATTTATTAAATTAAAAAGGAAATTTATTTTCTATCGACCTTATAGTCATTTCGACTGCGTCGTTGTGTCCGTAAGGGTTGAAATAGTCATAAAAGTCTATTTGGATGTTGGATTTGGGCCTCGGGTCATTTGAAAATAAAAAGACAACCCAAAAGGGCATTTTGGTTATTTTTACAAGGGGGTGAATAGTGATTTCGGGTTTTGTCTTATTATAAGTATTTGGAGATTAGTTGAATGTGGGTTCAGTCATCTCTTCTACACAAAATTGAAATGTCATCTTCTTAGAGAGAGTGAAAGGTTGCTTGGGAAGAAAAAAGCTTGCTTGGGAAGGAGGAGAACTAAAGACCAAAGGTCACCACCACCAACCACCACCGTAAGTGGCCGGAAAAAGGGAGAACCACCTATGTTATTCAACCCCAAAGGATCAGATCTTCAGTAAAGGCAAGTGTTTGATATTTGCAACTTAAGTTCGTATATTGTCCATGTTAGAATAATTATGAAAAGAGATGATTTTTCATGTTTGGAAGATAAAAATGGAGTAGTAATGGATTTCTGGAAGTATGAAATATATAGGAATTAAACTCATGTTGTAGGTAGTTAGTAATCCAAGAAATATTCATCAAACTGTGGAAGAAATTCTGAAAATCATTTTGTGTTCTTGAAGATAATATGTTGATAATTTTCTAGAAAAATAGGCAAAAACGAGTGGAATGAGAAGAGACAATTTGGAATGTTTAGATCTTCTTTTTGAGTGCATTTGGATGAGATTTAAGAAAGACTCAAAACATATATCTGACTCAATTTTTCATGTAGAATCCAAATCTGAAGTTGGATTGATGATTCGAATAATTTTTGGATCTAATTTTTCTGAGTATTTAAAATATGAGAATTCATGATGTTGTTTCTTTTTAATGTTGTTTCTTATCCCAAAACTTTTGTGGATCTTTGGTGATTATTAATTGGATATTATGGGACTTAGAAAATATCGGTAGACCCTTGATAAGATTTGAATTAATTTGATTGGGATTTAAATTGATTAGAATGATGATAATTAAATTAAAGAAATTTCGGTTGCTAGATTCATTTGTTGGATTATAATTGGTTTGCTTGAGGATTAAGGATAGGTCCAGTAGTGGTGATTGAATGTAACACCTGGGTAGCCTTAGGATTACAATATGAACATCAAGAACTGAGTTTAAGCTCATTATTGATTGTCCAAGGACTAAGTGTAATAAGAGCGCTTAGTAGTAATACTCCTGGATAGAGATGGGAGTTTAGAACACATTTGGTTGAAAGAGGGTATGAGGTTATCCCAATCACGTATTTAAAGTTGACGGACCTCCTCGATCAATAAAGTTAAGTAGTAGTGTATTGGAGGGGTTCCTTATTTGGATTTCGCTTTGCGAGATGCTCCGCGCATGAACCTTAACGACGTCGGGAGTGGAGAGATGTTATAGGATGCGAGGATAATTAAATTATCAAGTAAAGATATGACATTTTAATACGTGGGATTTAAAGAGATATAATGTTACATAAGGGAATAATCTAAGGTTAATGTGAGTACCTTGTTGTTAGTATACTATAGGTATGATAATACCTATTTGATTGATTGATGATTTATATGTATGACATACCTAGCTTACTTGCTATCGACGGGAGGTTTGCGCGTGAGGGGAGTCATATCCTGATGAATCCATGGGATCTTTGATTTGTCGCTCGAGAACATAGGTCTATGAAAGACTTATCGGGGAGTTGATAAGTCCGCTGAATGTGGGTACGTATGTATGTGCGTGACCCATGGATACTAGAACTATGTTCGCCTCCAATGTTCGTGTTGTTGTTTGTGGTTCGAGGAATCTTAACGAACCTTTAGTCCCTTATTCGGTGACAAGCGATATTGGGACATGATAGCAGAGTAATGCATTGCACCGCAGCTGTGACTCGGGGTGACGTATTATATATGAATATATATATATATATAATGGATTAAATGAATGAATGGATATTTATTATGGTTAAATCTATCTACGGTGATAATTGTAGATAACGGTGAATAGAGAAAGATAATTGAATTAAGTTAATGAATGTTTATTGAAAAACTTAATTCATATTAATGAGAAATGATTCATGTTAATGAGAAACGATGAGAAATGTAAATGAATAATAATGTGACGTATGGTATGGGACATACGTGGATTATGATATTGGGATGGAATTATAATATGGAGACTAGAAAAGAGGAACCATTAACTAGGAGGTTAATAGGAAACGTTAAGTGTGCACTCTAGTTGAGAGGTGAGAATGGAAAGTGAGAGTTGGGTCTAACATGTACATAATAAAAGATTTATTTCACTTGTTAAATACTTGCTGTTTTAAAAATCATTTACACATTCGGGCTCTGACCCGTTTCCTTGCATATTTTCTTTTCTATTGTATCTTCTATATCAGGTGTCCAGCAACAGGGATGCCAACCTTAACGGATTATGACAGACTATGGATTTATGGATTTTTGCTTAGACGCCTATCTTCATTTGATTCACAGTATTCTCTTAGTTGGGGCATGTCTCCCAAAGGATTCAGTTATCTTCTTCTATCGGGGTCAATACTATTGTATTTGTGTCTTTTTAATACAGTTGTTATTGATGGGATTACTATAATGGATTAATATTATTTGGGAATTTTTATTCCAATTGAATTCAAATTATTTGGTGTTATCTAATTGGTTATCAGTGTTGTAGAATAAAATGTGTTGTGTTATTCTTAAACTGGAAATGGATTTTGTTAAATTAAAATTTGAAAAGTTTTTAACACCAGCTTAATTGAGTATTGGGTGAGTTGTAAATGTTTTCGACAGTGATGCTAAGAATGAGCCAACTGTATATTTTGTTTTAATTTGGTATGGGACTGGACACCCGGTATTTTATTAGGCGGGGTGTTACATCTCCATGGCTTAGAGTAGGGGTACCAGTGCAGCGGTACAACTTGGGTGTTAGTACATCGGTGGCGGCGACGACAGAGGAGGGTCCAATCATTCAAGTTTCTCCCCCTTCCTAAAATTTTTGACTGAGTAGCAAGGAGTCACTGAGTGTTCCACACCATCCTCATGTGTCGCTCTGAGATGTATTCTTTATCTTCCTCTATTCTGTTTCCACTGATTTTTCTTGCTCTTTACTAACTGCTTCATCGAATTGGTTGCTTATTTTACTTGCAGTATGTTTGAGTGTTGACCATCTAGTTATGGTATATCAAGGAATGGATGACATCCATGTCTGATTATATAAAGAAGTCGGCTCCTTCCTTCCTTGTTTCGCCTACCACTTTAGATGAGGGTTCTGGTTCTGGGAGTTGAGGATTCGCTGCTCATCACCGAGGAAAGTGAATCCACAATGGAGGTTTAGGGTTTGAGGGGAAGGTTGAGGGTTTCAGCGAAGTTCCATTTGTATTTTCTATTTTTCTTTTAGATGCAAAATGTAATCATGTGAAGAAAGAATATATTTGAAAAATATTCATTTTCTTTTTGATATTTTTCTTGATTTAGTGACTTAGCCTATATACGCCTTTAAGTTTTTATTGAGATTGTTTATTCTATGGAAATATAGAGATAAGTATGGAAATGATAATGAAAGATAAAATGTATATTTCTTTTAGAAAAAGTATTAAAAGTAATTAATTTAAGAAAACTATTTTTTGAGTAAGAATTTATTTTGAGAATGAAAATGTGTTTTTGAGGGAAATCTTTATTAAATAAATGGAGTAATTTTAAAAGGAATGACCCGGGGGTAGTTTTTTCAAAATAATGAGGTTTTTTAAAAATTAATTTTGGTAAAAGATAAAAGATGTAATTATCTAAAATAGGGGGGGTCGACATACCCCTTTATCTACCCATCAGTATGGCCCCTAGGCTTTGATTTCAATTTCCTACACATCAGTGTACTTTTGTAAGACTGAGAATTAAACGGGTTTCCAGATTTTTTATTTTTTTCCAAGGATTTTGAGTATAAAAGGAGGAGCATGGGGTGTGTTTTCTCCACCAACATCCACATTTCTTTTCTTTTTTCTTATTTCATATTCCTCTAAATGGCTCTTCCCATATATGAAGAATTCTCCTCTTATCTCGATGCTCTGGAGGCCATGTGCCTTTATGATGTTGAATTCTTTCAACTTACATCGGGCTTCTATTTTGCGTAATCGAGCAATAAACTGGAACATGTTACGAATGGTGGCACAATTATGGTATCCCGAGGACCATGTATTCCATTTTGGCCTGGATGAGGTGTGTCCTACCTATGAGTAATTCTTAGCAATGTTGGGGGTTAGCCCTAGTGTTGCGGCTTACGCCTAATTTTTCTCATTCTCCCAGCGATTTTTTGGCAGAGTTGCTCCATATTTCTCATTTGGTGGATCCACCGTTGGTTATTATATGGATTATTTCTCTTCGGGAGGTTATATATCTAGTGCACCTAAGGGGATTTGAGGATGCTAGATTTGATGGAGTTATTTCTTTGGGCTTTACAATGAGGCTTTTACTGGTGATAGGGGACTTGAAGGTTGATCCCCAAATGGCTGTGATAGAAACATGGATGTCTTACCACCATAATCCTATAGCAGTGGTGCTGGTTACGGACCTAAATAGTCTTGATGCTTGGAAAAAGGGTTGTTTTGATTTTTGAGGGGGTGCCCGATAATGTTCTTCACGTGGATTGTAGAGAAGTTTTGTGTGGTGTCCCGTCGTGAGTATCCCTTTGTAGGTGTGACTAATTTCTTAGTCTGGCTTTTCTTCAATTTTGACCCATCGGTAGAGAAATGGGTCAAATGGTTTATGGAGCACAGATCTTGGTTTCTTCATTAGTCAGTGCCATGGTAGGTATACTTGCATCTAGGAGAGTACATGTATGTGAAGTTGGTTTTCCTTCATCAGACTTCCTTTTATTTACCCTGACAGCTTATATGCCAAGTTTAATAGGAACAAATTGTTCCTCCTTGGATAATTAACTTATTTTCAGTGGAGGACCTGAATAAATAATTGTGAATGATGTTGGGCTCCTTGTGGTAGCACTTTCGGTCCTCTACCCGTCTATCACAATCTATAAGAGGGGCCTAGAATGTGTTTGGGGACTACTTGAAGTCGTCGTGGAATTCGGTAATAGAGAAGATTATATAGGTAGAGACTTCGACAACCTGGAGGAAGGGCTCATAGTTTTGTCCATGCTTGTTATGGTGTACCACTCCATGGAGCGCATACGAAGTGTTAACTAGGAGGGGGAGACTTGGGGACCTCTGGGGGCTAGTAATGATGATGAAGCGAGGAAGTCAGGTGGTTGAGGATAATGACTTGTGAGGTTCAAATAACATTTTGTGAAGCTAGGGTATTTTTGGTGTTTTTCTTGTGGGGTTAGGAATAATTTTTGTGAAGTTGGTATGGATTAGGTTTTCATATGTTTTAGTTAGTGGGAGGGAGTGGTCTGTTTATCTCCCTTCACTAATACTGCATCTAATATAGATGTATTCCTTAATTATAAATAAAAATGGTTTTGATCATATTTTGTTGTGCCTCTTGATGAGTTTCCATTTGAATTACATATACTAATCGTTAAGGCATACGTAATACTTTTGTTGATGTAAATGATAAGATGAACCGTCGCTCTCGAATGTTAGAAAAGAATAGCATATTGTGTAAAAAAAAGGGGACCGTTCCCATATTTGGCATATGGGATACATACTTACCTCTAGGCATTTAAAAAAATTTCATGAGTTTTATTTTCAAAAGAATTATTTTTTAGAGGATTAGGTTCCACATAGTTTTGGGTAGGGAAACTGAAGATTTTTTTAAGAATATAAGGAGGATGAGAAAATTCGTAGCGCACTGACATTTTGAACTTAGGGTAAAATTTCTTGAGGTGGTCCAGGTTGACTGGATACGACATCTCTTCTATGTCGAGGTTTTTGTGCATAGCGACACCGCATAACAGAATTTGCTTCATAATGTAGGAGCCACTCTAATTTGGTTAGGATTTCCCTCTATGGTACCATACGGGTTATATGATCTCCTTGAGGGTAAGGTCTCCTTCCTGGACACCACAGTCCTTAACTTTTTGGTTAAACGACTGCGTTATCTAACGATGATACACCTGTATATGATATAGAGCCTTAAGTATCTTTTCATCAAAGAGTGATAGTTTGTTAAAGCGGCTTTGGTGCCAATCTTCTTCGTTATCTTTGCCTTTGATCACGATAACTAGGGAAGGTATTTCTAGAAATGGAACTGCTTATGTGTCATACACTAGAGAATAAGGGGTAGCCTCAATAGGCATTCAGATTGAAGTATGGTAGCCCTATAGGGCGTAAGGGATCCGTTCATCCCGTTGATGATGGTTTTAAGGGATTTTTTGGAAGCTTTAACAACACCATTGGTTTGGGATCATTGGCAGAAGATTTGTGTCTCTGAATATCATTCTCATTGACTAGTTTTGTGACCTAGGCTTTGAAGTGGAGTCCATTATCTATTACTAACTCATGGGGAACTCCATATCAACAAATGATGTTCTTTCTGATGAGCTTGGCCGCTTTCTTAGCATTCAATACTTTTTATGACTCGACTTCGACCCTTATGGTGACAAATTTTAAGCACTTAGGTCTAGTAATTCTCTTCTTGTAGAACTACATGATAGTGGCATAACAGGTGGACCTAATAGTAAATTGTACTTAAATGTTTAAAAATTATTACCAAGGGACCTAATTATAAATTGCCCTATATTTTATCATTTCATGATGTGTTCCATATTTAAGGAAGCTTGGGATATCCTCCAACTTGCTCAAGAGGGTACCAATGTTATCAAAGCTTCTAAGCATTAAAACCTCACCATACAATTCGAGACTATAAGCATGATTGAAACTGGAAATTTTGATGAAGTATATGTACATTTGTCAGATATTTTTAATTCTAGTTTTAATGTGGGTGAGAAAATTTTAGATATGAGAGTTGTTAAGAAAATTTTAAGATCTCTCCCATCTGATTTTAGTGCAAAAGTTACCATTCTTATCTCTTTGGTAATTATAGATATTCTAGAAAAGCTCGTAGGTGATCTTCAAACTTACGAATTAGATATCTTTCCCAAAATCCCAAAAAAAAAAAGGTAAAAAGGAATAGCTTTAAAAGATCAATTAAAGAATGGAGAGGATGTTTCTAACTTTGATTCTAAATTTTATCTAGATGATCTTTCCTTATATGCTAAAAAATTTAAAAATCTTCTCTAATTCAAAAATAAAGATTCTTCTAAAGTGAAAAATAAAAATTTGAGAAAAATAAAAATTACAAAGATGAATTGGAAAGATGTTATAAGTGTGAGGGGAAAAGTCAAAATGTCCTTAAGTTTCCCACTAGGCTTAAGAGATAGGACAAAGGAAAAGTCATCTATAATTCCACTATAAGAGATAGTGATGTTGATTCAATGGATTCTGGGGATGAATCACCGCTGGAAGTAACTTCACCGCGTTTATGGATAGTCGCTTAACACTTAAAGTACATCTCATGACAATGCGAATGTTTTAAATGTGATAACCTCAGTAATTGAGTCAAGTCATTATAGAGAGTTTGAGGGTGATGATGATAATTTAAGTGACTGAGAACTTGGCCTCAATATGCTTACTCTGAGCTTTACATTGAGTAGTTAAAAAATAAAAAGAAAGATAAAAATTTTACTCTTAGGGTGTTATTTTTAAAGAAGTAGTTGAAAGTATCGAGAGAAAATGTGACCTTCGTTAGAATCTCTTTGAGTGAGTATCTTGTTTCGGTGGGTAGGGAGAAGAATGAATTGACCAACAAAGTATCTAGTCTTATGAGACATCTTTAAACATTAGTGAAGACTCTAAACGAACTTGAAGCCCATGTTTCCTAACTCTTAAGAAATATCTCAAACATGCCCAGGAGGTCAAAGTCACTATAGAGAATACATCTAATAAGGTTTTAAGTATGGGAATATGTCCCTCTTAGGTTTTAAATAGAGGTAAGGGATAGGTTACGAAGGTCGATCTACTTCTACTATCCCCCCTGAACCTGTTCCAAAGTTTGCAACGGATCCTTATGGGCTTCGACCTAACCCACCAAGGAGAACTCATCCTATGTATTTATCTAAGTTAGACCCATACAAATTATGTTTGTACCTATTTCAAATGAATAGGTCACCTTAGGAAGTTTTGCTACAATATTGGAAGAGTTTCTCATGTACATGATCCCATACACCACTATAGTGACTTTTATAGTCTTTGAGAGAAAATTGAGTTTCTAGTCACTACTTCCAATAGTTTAATGGAATAATTGCAAAGGATGTATACTCTTTTGGAGAATATTTTTAACACAATGACTAGTGACAATAATGATAAGGGAAAGCAAAAGGTTACCACCTCTTGGGTACCTAAAAGTGATGAAAAAACCCTTGTTATTCACGTTACTTTTAAGGTTCAAGATACTTCTCAATGTTATTTTGATAGTGGGTGTTCTAGGCACATGACTAGTGACAAGTCACATTTTACCAACCTTGTGGATCTTGAGAAAGGAAAGGTCACTTTAGGGTATGGGAGTAGGTCTAGCATATTAGGACGGGGATGTATATAGATTTTCAACTTTTCTAAGCTAGATAATGTGTTGTATGCTAAGGGGTTAAAAGAAAACTTAATAAGCATAAGCCACCTTTGCGATGCTAATTTTGCAATAAAGTTTGACTGGTCAAATTGTAGTGTTTTTTCATCAATTCAGTAAACTTTTACTACAAGGTGTGAGGACTTCTAAGATTTACTATGGTATCATTCCCAAACCCTCTTTAATGTGTAATATTATTAAGGTCTCCACTATGGATCTTTGGCATCAATGAATAGGTCGCATAAATTTTCAATATCATGAGAGATTAGTTAATAAATACCTAGTTTATGTCTTACCATCACGTGGCAAACCAACTTCCTCAATTTGTGCTTCTTGTCAAAAAAGGAATCAAATCAAGAGCCTCCATAGGAAGTTGAATACCATTACCTCCCCTCATGTTTTAAAGTCAACACACATGGTTCTTATGGGTACCACACGTACAGAGTGTATTGGTGGAAAGAACTATATCCTAGTAATGGTTAATGACTTTTACAGATATCATCTCATTGAATTTCTTAGCGAAAAGTCCGATGCTATTGAGTTTACAGCAACCAAGTACCATTTACTTTAAAATCAATATAGTGATAATATAAATTGTATTCGTAGTGATAATGACACTCAATTAAGAGAAGTCAAAGTTGGTAGTTTTTGTGATAAAGTTGGCATCAAACATGAGTTTCTACCATTCGTACTCCTCAGCAAACTGGGATTGTTAAGATGAAGAATTGAACAAATCAAGAATGGATACGTCCATTCTCATTTGTAAAAACGTGCCTACACATTTTTAGGTGGAGGTAGTTAACACCGCATACCACATGATGAATATGGTTTATCTTTATCCAAACACACTTCAAACTCCATGTGAGTTACAAATAGGCAAGAAACCCAGCCTATTAAATTTTTGAGTTTTGGGTAATCCTTGTTATATCCTTAGAGATAGAGATCACTTAGGGAAGGTCGACTCTAGAAGTAACAAGGGAATATTTTTAGAATATTCATTGAGTAATAGAGCCTATGGAGTGTATAACCTTTAAATATCTAAGGTCATGGAATCGATAAGCATCACAATTAGAAATGTTGGATATGTTTATTAATCATGGTCCATCATTTGAGAATAATGCACCCGTTGTTATGATGTGCTTATTCCCCATTCCACAGCGGTGGACCCTTCTCTTGACAAAAAAGATCCACCCTCTTGTTTTAAAAAAAGTCATCAGCCTACCGACATACGTAGTGATCCCACACTAGGTTTTAAGACTCGTTCTCAACTTGAGAATGTTGTTAGCTACTTTTGTTACACTTCCACAATATCGCCTAAGAATATAAAAGAAGCACTCAAGGATGAGCATTGGATGTATTCTATGCAAGATGAGTTGATACATTTTCAAATGAATGATGTTTGGAATTTAGTCCTCCGACCTATCGAGATTAATTTGATTAGTACAAAGTGGGTGTAAAAAATTAAGATGGACGAGAGTTGTACCATCGTTCGCAATAAATCTAGGTTAATCGCTCAAGATTACACACAAATTGGGGTTTTAGTCTTTGATAAGACATTCAACCCTGTTACAGGCTTGAGTCTTTCAGTTTACTACGTGCCATAACATGTAATACGGTTTATACATTACGAAATGAATGTTAAGACTGCCTTTCTCAACGACATTCTTTAGGAGGAGTTTTACATGGAACAACTAAAGGGGTTTGAAAGCCCAAAGCACTCGGGACACATCGGTTATCTAAATAAGGCCTTGTATGGTTAGAAGCAAGCACCCCATGCTTGGTATGAAAGTATAGCTTCTCATCTCTTATATCGTGGCATCACGAGAGGGGGAGTTGATATGACGTTGTTTATTAGAAGAAAGGGTGGTGTCATCTTAGTTTCCTAAGTTTAAGTGGATGACATAGTTTTTGGATCCACGTGTTCTCAACAGGCTCACACTTTTGAGGATGAGATTCAGATTAAAATTGAGATGAGTATAACTAATGAACTCACTTTTTTTCCTAGGGCTCCAAGTGTGTCAGCCCGAGAATGGGATATTTATATCTCAATCTAAAAATTTTAGGGATCTAATGAGAAGTTTGGTTGAGACTCCTCCAAGCACTCATGCACACCCATGAGTTTCTCGACTAAGCTTAGCAAATACACTTTAGGTAAGGACGTAAGGCAAACACATTATAGGAGTATAATAGGTATTTTTAACGTCCTGTAACCATTTATTTAGACCGCCGTGATAACAAGCCAGAAAATATTTTATTTTAATTTGGATTATTTTTTGCATTTAAAATGTTTCTTTTTATTATTTGAACATTGGAAATTTAATCTAATTTGAAATCGGGTTCTTATGAATTTATAACCATTTTTAGGCGGCCTGGGCCCTCGTGGGTTTGGTTAGTTTATAGAGTTTATGTTATATTAATATTCCTCCACCTCCTAATATAAATATAATTCAGGTTTAGACTTTTTCAAACACATTTATATCAGACCTAAGAGTAGTAGCCTCACTTGTTTACATCTTTATCCATCTACAAAACCCTAACCCCATTTAAAAGAAAGATTCAACCAAAGTTTTGAAGGTTCAAATCCTATTTTCTAAAAATCATCCAAGAACATGTCTTTATTTTTTTCTCAAGAGGAATGGAATCATGCAATCAGATTCATCAACTGACTTTTTACATGTACGAATGCTTATAGTGTTCCCTTTAAGTGTTATGCATTTTAGATGTTGACTAAACTTTCTTAAAATAAATTAGAGATACTAATTAGGGAAAATGAAACTAAAGTTTGGAACTATTTTTATTTAAATATCTATTACGAATTGAGACTCAAAATGATTGCTTGCTTAGATTAGAGGATGGGATTACGATAAAATATTTGGACGTACGCATCTTAAAACAAATTACATGAAATCCTGTTATTTTAAATATAAATTAGACTCGTAATATAATGTTACTTACATATCGGTTGTAGAATGGAAATTTATTATTTTATATCCCCATTATATGAATGAAAATGAAAGTTATATTAATAGTTATAATATGAAGTGTATAAATATTATTATAATTAAATGGGTGCAATATGGATGATATCGTAATTGAAATTAGTTGGAACAATTGTCGCCTTAAATTGAATATGCTTTAGGTTAAAAATTGGATGTGTTAATATTATGAGAAGACGTTGGGAATTTTTGGGTAGTTATACTTTTACCCTTATTTTTAGGTTGCTTGCTAGGTATGGGATTTGTAGGTGGACTTTGTGGTGGTTTGTAATTTCTAGGTATGAGACTAAGGAGTGTGGGTACATTTGGGTATTTCTCGGATGGGGCTAGTGTGTACGCTGTTACATTATTCTTATTAGCCTAGGTGCGAGATAAGGTGGTGATTGTCGTAGATGTTCTTCCTAAATGCTAGGCTAGGAAATACTTGAGGTGCTTGGGATGTCCAGGTATGGGACTAGGGATGAGTTAGGCTGGATTACCTAAATAATGGGTGAAGCTAATAGAAAATTATGAACCCAATAAAATAAGGAATTAATGCCTAAGATAATTAATGGGTATTAAAATGAATTTTCCCTGCCAAATAGAGTAGGGCTAACGAAAATTGGGCTAGTTAGCTATAGCTATATGGGTGTGTTTTGGTGTCACCAATAAGTGCAAGGCTAGGGAAAATTAGGCTAGCTGGCTATTGTGACATGTCATGCGTGGAACACCACCCATTTGTGTCAGTTTAATGAAATTGGGTCAACTCGCTATAATGAGGGAATGAGTGTGATGTGTTGATAAGTTTAGGTGGGCTTGAATATTTTCATGATCAATGGAAAGGTCGTGTGTCTATAGTGGTGTCGCTATAACAATAATTTGGTTAATTTAGTTAAATTAAATTGATAGTTTTAACATAACTAGATGATCAATATCATAATTGGACTTGAACATTAGGGTGTCTTAGCTATGTGGGTAGATAGTGGTGGTTCATTTTTACTCGCATGTTAATATATATCTTGTTTAATTTAAAATACCATATTGTGATAATTGCCATGTATGATGCTTATATCTCGGTTCACGGACCCTAACTGAAAAGACTAGCTAGAATTGATGCAGTAAGTTCTGCTCCATTTAGTTGATTAAGATTTCAGGTATAGTGCTGGATTAGCAGCATAGGATGGATTGGAGATCTTTGGAATGGAGCTGGAGATTTATTTTATTTTCTTTAGTAGATTAGCTTATCTGTTAATTCCTTCATTTTTATTATGAGACTTTCATTTATGCATTTGGTGGGCCAATCGGTTCCACAGTTGTTTATGGTTTCAGTAAGATATTTATAGTTTCATTATTTCATTTGAGTTTTAATAGTTTGGAGTTGAATTTATTTTGGAGATGGCATGGTGATAGATTTTAATTTGAATGAATTTTTATATTTATTGGATAGATTGGAATATTATCTTGTGGAAAATATTTTAATGTCTCATATTTTTACCACATGTTGAGAATGATAACTTATTTAGCGATGCCCGATGTAGTTTGGTCGTAGTGATTGGACACCTCGCTTGCCAGAATGCGTGGGGTGTTACAGATTTTTTCAGAGCATGGACTTAGGTTTCAAAGGTTGTGTGTTTGTTTTAGCTTCTCCCATACCTATCTTTGATTCCTCTAACGATTTTTACTCTTAGTCATTCTGAGTTTGATTGTTGTTTATTCCTATCATTTCAGATGGCAAACACTAGGAGATCTGGAGATAGGAGAGAGGGTTCGATTTCTAGTCCTGCAGTTGAGGAGAGGCATATTTAGTTTATTTTGGGTGCCGAGGAGTTATCACTATTGTGCATGGGGCCACGGCGGCCAATATTAATATAGGGAGATAGAGGTGGGCAAACCTAAAGGCATAATAGTCGCGTACACCCGATTTTGTTTGTAACAAGGTGTGATCTAGTTTCCATAAGGTCAATCCTCCCACCTTTGCAGGGGGATCTGACCCAATGATTGCTTACCAATGGAGACGTGATATGGGCAGGAACTTGAGGATGGTAAATTGTACGGATGTGTAGAATAAGATTTGGCTACTTTTAAGTTAATTGGGGATGTGTTACAGTGATGGGGGAGTGTCCATATTTGAGGATAGGTGTCATTTGAATTGTGGAGACTTTTTGGGAAATTCAATGATAAATATTTTCCTTATGTGATTCAGAGTATGAAGAAGACAGAGTTTCTAGATTTAGAATAGGGTTCCAAGTCAGTTTCTGAGTATGAACAAGAATTCACAAATTTCTCAATGTTTACACCGAATGAGGTGAATACTAAGGCAAAGAAGATGGAGTGATTTATTAAGGGTTGGATATGGTTGATTAAGCAGATAGTTTTTGGGAATCCGATGTACACTACGTACACTCAGGTGGTGGACGTCACCTTATTGTTATGGTAGGATAAGGTGGACTATCAAAATAAGTTGGGTTAAAGATATGAATCGAGTGGTAAAGATGGGGCAAAGGCAGGTGGGGAGAACAAGGATTTAAATGACGAACTGTGGAAGAAGCAACGAGTAGGTCAGGAGCAGCAGGCCTTTCAGGAAGGCAATGGCATCCCACAGGGACCTCAGGGATAAGGGTAGGGATAACAAGGTGAACGAGCACCGAGAAGACATTTAGGAACTTTTATGGGTGTATGCTTAGTTTGTGAAGTGGTAGGGTATGGAATTTATAGGTGTCTGAAAGCGCAGGGCTAGTAGTGCCAAGGAACACAGGGCCAAGGAACATAAGTTCAGTATGACTAAGGGCTTCTAGTACCGGGAGCACCAGGTGCATAGAGAGTTCCAGTGGCACCTGCAGTGGATAGGTGTTATTTACTTTCGACTCAGGAATCTTAGCCAAGGCAGGCTCGGCAGGAGCAAAAGCGTGGCTAGTGGCATAGAATGGTAGGTAATATTTTCCTAGATATGTTTACATATATAGTTGATAAATATATTGTATTTTCATCCATGAGGTAGGTGCGTGTATAATTGAGTGTATGGGACCCTAGTTGTGGCATTCTACGGGTAGGCATATGTAAGCCTTATTTTATTTCTCAACTTTATGTTTAATCTTAATCAAAGTCTGAGGACGAAATTATTATCTTAATGGTAAAGTATGCAACACCCCATAGTTTTGAACAATCTATTTAGCTCGTCACGACAACAAGTCGAAAAATTGTTTTATTTTAATTTGGATTACTTTTGCCATTTAAAATACTGGTTTTATTATTTAAAAATTAGAATTTTAATCGGATTTGAAATCGGAGGAAAAATCGGTCTCTTATACATTTATAAACATTTTTAGGCCGCCTAGGCACCTGCTCAGGGGTAAATCGATTTGTACGGGGCAGTGCTCGAGGGTTTAGTTAGTGTTTAGAGTTTGTGTTATATTAAAACTCCTCCACCTCCTAATATAAATATAATTCGGTATTAGACTTTTTCAAACACATTTATATAAGACCTACGAGCGGTAGCCTCCCTTGTTTACATGTCCTTTCATCTACAAAATCCTCACCCCTTTAAAAGCATGATTCAACCCATGTTTTGATGGTTCAAACTATTTTTTCTCAAGATCGTCCAATAACGTGTTATTATTTTCCTGAAAGGAACGGAACTGTGCAATTATATTCTTCAACCGACTTTTTACAAACATGAATGATTCTGTTGTTCTCCTTAAGTGTTATACATTTTAGATTTTGCCTAAAATCTAATGACTGTTGTTCTCTTAAAATAAATTAGGGCTACTAATTAGGAAAAGTGAAACAAATTTTTGGGGCTATTTTTATTAAAATCTCTAACACAAATTGAGACTCAAAAGGATTCCATGTTTAGATAAGAGGTTGGAATTATGATAAAACATTTGGACATTCACATGTTAAAATAAATCACATGAAATCATGTTATTTTATAATTGGAATTCAACTCGTAAAATCATGTTATTTACGTATAGGTTGTAGAATGGAAATTTATTGGTGTATGCCCTCGTTATATGCATTTAAATGGAAATTACATTCATTTTTGGGATATGAATTGTTTAATTAATATTATAATTAAACGGATGTAATTTTGATGATACCGTAATCAAAACTTAGTTGAAACAATTGTGGATATAAATTGATTATACATTACGTGAAAGATTGCTCGTGTTAATATTAGGACACCGCAGGTACATCGGGACTTTTTGGGCAGTTAGAGTTTTACCCTTATTTTTAGGTTGCTTTCAAGGTATGGGACTAGTAGGTAGACTTTGTGGTGGTTTTCACTTTCTAGGTATGGGACTAGGGAGTGTGGGTACATTTGGGTATTTCTCTGGTGGGGCTTGGTGGTACACTGTTACATTGTTCTGATTAGAATATGTGTGAGACTAGGTGGTAACTATGGTTTATTTTCCTCCTAAGTGATAGGCTAGGAAATACTTGAGGTGTTGGGGATTTCTAGTTATGGGACTTGGGATGATTTATGCTAGAATACTAAAATAAATTTTTTTTTTAGGGGGGAGGATAATAGAAAATTCTAAACCTGGTAAATTGGGGAATTAATGCGTAAGATAATAAATGGGTATTGAAATTAATTTGTGTCGCCTACAAGTGCAGGGCTAATGAAAATTTGGCTGGCTCACTATAGCGACGTGGGTGTATTTTGGCGTCACCAATAAGTGCATGGCTAACAAAAATTGGGCTAGCTGGCTATTGTGACATGTCATTCTTGGAACCTTGCCAATATGTGCAGGGAGAATTAAATTGGACCGGTTGGCTATTGCGAAAGGGATGGGTGTGATGTGTTGATAACTTTAGGTAGGCCTGAATATGTGCAGGATCAATAGAAAGGTCGAGTAGCTATAGTTTTGTTGCTATAATAATAATTTGGTTAATTGAATAAAATTAAAATGATAACTTTAACATAATTTAATGATCGAAATATCATAATTGGACTCGAACATTGGGGTGACTTAGTTTTGTGAGTGAATAGTGGTAGTTCATTTCTACTCGCATGTTGATATATATATATATATATATATATCGTTTAATTTAAAATACCCTATTGTGATATTTATCACGTATGATGCTTGTATCTGGATTCATGGACCCTAATTGGGAGGAGTAGCTAGTGTTGATGCGGCGAGTTTTGACCCATTGCGTTGACTAACATTTCAAATATAGTTCTAGAGTAGATGCATAGGATGAATTGAAGATCTTTGGAGTACAACTGGAGATTTTTTTATTTTTTATTGTAGTTTAACTTATCTTTCCATATCGTTGTTTTTATTACGAGACTTTCATTTATGGATTTGATGGGACAATCGGTTCCATAGTTTTTTATAGTTTCAGTCAGATATTTATGTTGGATTATTTCGTTTGAGTTTTAATAATTTGGAATTGAATTTATTTTGGAGATAACATGGTGATGGATTTTAATTTCCATGAATTTTTATATTTGTTGGATATATTTGAATATTATCTCATGATAAAAGTTTTTTAATGTCCCATGTTTTTATCATATGTTAAGAATGATAACTTATTTAGCGACACCCAACATAGTTTGGCGATGGAGGCTAGCCACCTCGCTTGCCAGAATGCGCGGGATGTTATAGTAGTCTCCTCTACTTTACTGCTAGCCTTCCCGATATTGCCTTTAGTGTTAGAGTTTGTGACTTAAACATATCATTTGTTAGTCTTCTCTACTCTACTTACTGGTAGCCTTCCAGAATGCGCGACTAGCTACCTTGCTTGCTAGAATGCGTGGGGAATTACACTTTATTGCACTAAACATATCATCAAATACCTGAGTGGGACTCTTTATTATGACATTTGATATTCGTTTGATACTGGTGAATCTTTGTCGACTTATTAGAATGAAGATTGGGTCGGGGATGTTATTGGTTGTAAAAGCAGATCGGGTGGATGCTTTTACTTTGATAATGATCTAGTCTCATGGTAGAGCAACAAGCAAAATACCATTTGTTTCCATGGTGGAGGTTGAACATAGAGACCGGGAGATGTTACACTTAATTTTTATGAATGAAGAATTTTTTTGAAGATTATGGGATTACTCAAGGCACTATGACTCTTTCTTGCGGTAATACGAGCCCAATCCATATCTTTAGTAATCCCACCCAATATTACCGTATGAAGCACATTAGGATTCTTGATCACTTTACTTGAGATCTTGTTGAGGAGAAAATCATTTTCTTGAGCTTTATGAGTACCGAACGTCAATTAGCCAACATTTCTACTAAACCTTTAACTTAAATTTGAGGGTCTTAGGAAGTCTTTAGGTATTTGTTCTATTGATTGAGTTTGGGTATTGGTTATGCTATATGGTGGTTTTCATATTTCTATCATTTGTCTCTATAAATAGATTTTATTTTTATCTTTAAATCTTGTAAAATCCATAAATATTTTCTTTTATTTTCGAAATTTTTTCCAAAACTGTATTTTTTTTATTTTTGATAAAAAAAATTTATAAAATTCAAAAAGATTTTTGTATTTTGTTTTACACCATATATGGATGGGCATTTAAGATGTTCGAATCTCAATTTTATCATATCCATTCGTGTGACTGAATCATAGTGTTTTGATACTTGGCTTCACTTTTGTTGGTGCTTTATAATGTATGTTTAGCATTGCATTCTTCATTGTTTATTACTACCATTATGATAGACTCTTTATATCGCCTTTATTACATATATGCACAGACGTTTGAACATTGTACTTGCTTTCCATTTGTTCAATAGGATGTTCTCACCTGAATCATGATTAATAATGAACTAAATTTAGTTAGAACTAATAATTCATGTAAAAACCATTGCCTGGATTCTTTTTATCAAAAAATTGACTTATTTTTAAGCAATAGAAATGGCCTATGAAAGAAACATTCTTCTTTGCATTAAAATACACCATTGGCAAGCGACTAAAAGATATTTTTGCACATAAAAATATATGTGCCGAGGATAATTTTATTTCATTAACATAAGAAATATCATTCCTTCAAATTTTTTTGAGAGTTTATGCTTTAAATATGATATTTTGAGGGTGTCATAAGTTAAAGATCAATGGGTTTGCACAAGAATTTTCTTCAAAACCATTAAATAGTTTGATCTTATTGATTTAAGAAGCATTGAAAATCATGAAATTTTGTATGAATTGAGTAAATTTCACTTTGTTCAAAACTTTTGCACCAAAGGTTGAATTGAGTTCTTTCTTTAGGAGTGTGTCTTTGACTTCATGTACTATCGCTATGTATGCCTATGTTGATTTTCCCATGAATTAATTTCACACCCATTCATTCCATATTCCTAATTAGGATATTTTCATGATATTCCATGGTTTGCACTGTTTGTACTTATATGTATATGTTTATACTCGAATATTTCAAATATTTTCAAAAATAGTTGGTTGGTTTGTTGAAGTTTCATTGCTTATGCCTAATTATCTATACTTCATCCTAATATTTCAAAATTGGATCCTCGCGATGCTAACATTTTAGGATTCTCTTATATCCCCTTGTCTATTATGGACAAAAGGGGGAGAAAATATTCAAAGGGAGATTTAGGGGAGAACATATTAAGGGGAAGTTTTTTTTTAAAACTTCATACATTATGGTATTTCCTTTACTTCATGTGTGTAGATCTCTTTTTCACAATGATGATATTATGGACTACACTATGAATATTTTTAGTTGAAAATAATGTCTCAAGTGTCTTTTCCTTTTCGGTTTGGGAAGGACAATAGTAGAACTTGTCTTATGGGTTAAATTCTTTCGTTTGTCTTTTCTACCAGAATAGCCAAAGGGGGATTTTATGAGCAAGATTTATAATCTCGTTGTATTTTGAAGTTTGGAATATTTTTTTAAACCATTTCTTCATCATGTTGATTCCTAAGAACTTCAAAAGACAATAAGTTAGTGACTGAATCTAACAATCGAATATCAAGATAGTTGAGATCATCATTACAATCATCGGAGAAGGTATATTATTTTGATTGTGTGTAAACTTTTTATTCAGGGGTTGTTTTCATAAAATTTTTGAGGGATGGTTTTAAAAAATTATGAAAGTTTTATTGTTTATTTTTAAGTCATTTAAATGACTTTAAGTCTCCATTCGAATGAGAATAAATATTCGTTCAAACGAACATGAAACGACATTTTTTATTAGGAGAACAAATATCATTTGAATCTTGTTCAAAGGTTGTTTGAATAAGATGAGTTATTCATTCAAAGGAGATTAATCTTGGTTCGAATGAGTTATATAGTTTTGTTTGAACTAACTCCTATTTTCATTCGAATGAGCCCTTAAAAATACATTGCCTCAAAAATCATTTTTTTATATAAAGGGTTCTTAGAACTAGTTTCTGATAGGACATTTGGCAAAATAAGTTTCCCATTCAATACAAAAAGGTCTCCAAACCCTAGTTTTACCAAAACACTTTGATATTCAAAATTTAAACCCACAGGATGATTAGTTAGAATTTAACCAAATCTTGAAGAACACGCATTATATTCATATCCCTGTGGATTTGATTCTTCATCATTGAAGATAGGAAAAGAGTATAATAAGGCTGGCCGGTGGATACCAAGGCATGTGGAGATTGTTATCGGGCATTGTTGGATCTTTATAGCAATCTGCCAAAAATTGTTAAAGGCATAACTGCAATACTTAGTGGTGTTTACGTTCGTAAGTCTGTCTATGTGATTCTGAAATACCTAGTTATAATAGTATTAATGACTATGTGGAATCATGAGCCTGTAGATTGTATGATCCCAATTTTTTGAACTATTTATCCATATAGGGTTGTGTCCCTTCCAATTTTTGAATTTTATATATATGGTCTGTAATCCAAACATTAATAGGTTAAGATTTTCGACTGCGGCCCTTTGTAATTAATTTACTGTGGCACCTTCGATGATAAATATTCTTTCCTCCTTTTTCTAGTAGTTTTTTTTTATTCTTCTGTGTTACTTGCTTCAATACTTAAATGAATGCCCTCTTGACCTTTCTACTTGAATTCCATTATTCTTGAACATAGATAGGTTTGAATATGGCCGCGCAACCTTTAGGTGTCTGAATCATCTACTTTGGCTTTAGAATCACTTAGTATTCGTGGAAATATAAATAAGTCTACGGCACCTTTGTGTGTTTGGAATTGTACATTCTTTTTAAAAAAAAGCACTTTAACTAATGTATGGGTCATAGGCTACGGCCATACTTAGAAATCAAAATGGTATTGAGCTTAAGGTTGCGGCACTATAATGTGGATTATTTCTTTACATGGGTTGCGACCCTTTTCCCTTATACTTGCACTCATGACTGGAAGTAGCTGCTCTTCTTGAACAGGGTCGCGGCAGTTTGACAATCCTGCCTTTATTTATCGCGTCTTTTGAATTCATTTACTTAATGACCTCGGCCATATTGACAGGGATGTATCACTTTTGAATGTTTGAATTCCCTCTGTTGTATCTTTAATTGGATCTAAATCCAAGTCATTACCATATCATCTCTTAGTCATTTTAATGGCTGCAGCTGTATTGACAGGGCTACTGCACTCTTCTAGCCCCTTCATCTGAACATGGGCCTTTCTAGATATATGGGATACTATCAATCCTCCCCAGGATGGGTTATATTATTAAGCCACCCACAACTAATATACAAGATACTTTCAAGCATCCCCAAGCTAGGTTATGTCATTAAGCCACCCACAACTAATATATGGGATACTTTCAAGCCTCCCCAGGATAGGTTATGTTATTAAGCCATCCACAGCAATAGATATATATAAATCCATTCTTGGATAGATATTACAATTCTCCTGACTTAATGACGCATTCTGAAAGCTAAGAACGGGCATTGTAAGCCCCCGTGGCTCAATGACTCATCCCGAAAGCTAAGAATGGGCATCGGAAGCCCTTATGAGTGATGTTGCAGACCAATTTAAATAGCCTCTCTCGATGGTTGCTTTCTCCATTTTTGATTGTCACTTGCTTTTGGACAATCAGACATCTTGACGGGTGTTGTGGGCCCATTTAGATATTATCATTCCCGATATAATATATTATCTCGAATCGAGATCTGTTTAAGACGAAAATTGTCTTTATAAGATAAAATTTCATAAAAATTTGAATCAAGATATGGAACTATAAAGGTGAGCTTGATTTCATATGAATATTCATATATATATATGGCTTTGTAAGAATAATACAAAGTTTAGTCTAAAACAGCATAAGAAGAGTTGTCACTGTAAAGTAGATACAGATGGAATATAAGACATAAGCATGAAAAATGGGCATACGGTATGTGAGACTAGACTTCGTCCCCTAAACATCTTTGAGGAACCTCCACAGCATCCCTTGACCAATCAGCCTTTCAATTTCATCCTTTAGTGCATAGCACCGCTCAGTGTCGTGGCCATGTTCTAGATGGAACCTTCACCACTTAGCTTTGTTCCTCTTGTGGGGTGGAGCTTTGAGTTTCTCTGGCCACCTCAATAACTTGTCCTCCTTAATGGACTAAAAAATGTCTTCAACTGGGAAGGCCAATGGGTTGTAAGCCTTAGAGCTCCCTTCTGCCTTCTCTGATTTCCTTTTATGTCTTCTGCTGATTGCTTCCGCGAATGGGTTCTCTAGTTTTTTCATGGCAGGGAAGGTTGTTGAAGCAATGTTCCAGGGCGTCGCGCCCCTCTAGCATTAGGACCCTCTGAGTCAAATAGTTGACGTGGGTCTGGAGAGAGGTGTGACTGTCGTATAGGTGGTTGAGGTGATTGTAAAGCTGCACAATCTCATCTTTGACTTTTGTGTTGTGGCTGGATTCTCCTTCTATTTCTGCTTTTGTTATTCTTTACAAAGTATATTTAATCTGAGACAAAAAAACATAAGTGAGTAATCTCAAAAATATTGGAGTAAACAAGTAGGAAACGGGGATGCAGCGTTTGCACTACTATATAGTATTTCCGTTGAGGCCGCGACCAGTATGGCACATAGGTGCACTGCCATGGCCTTTGTATGATATTCACTAAGGTTGAGTTGGAGACCACCTGAGTCCGTTCCTTGGTGTTTTAAAGCTCTCTAATGCAACTTCCCCTGTAGAGGCCGCGGTATGTAAGTTAGTTGAACTACCACACCGCATCCCTACCTAGGTAGTGAAGGGACAATCCCAAAATTGAATCCCAAAAATTGAGTTTTTTTCCCAAAAATCATGGAGAGCATACCTACTAGGGTCTATCCATGAGAGAATAAGCTCTCGGTGCACAAAATGGCACAATTATAGTGATAAACCTTATTTCATAGGCAATGTACAACAAAAATGGGGTGAACATAACTTTTCCCTAAGCACCCACCTTTGCGAGGCTAAAGCCCATCGAGCTATCCAACTTTATCTAGGTGGGGTGATATCACAAGGGTATGTAAAATAGATCTAAGGTCATAAAATGGAGACCCGGGAGCAGATCTGAAGGTATGAAATACCCATTTAAGGGTGTAAGTATAAAATAAAGCTCAATAACCAAAATTTACTCATGAGATGATGATCCAGAGGATCCCCATGAATAGAATAAGGTGTTTAAGAACTCGAAACACAGAGAAACAAGATCGAAACATCTCGTTTCCCATAGACGATGCCATATTGATGATACGAGAAATCGGCCATAAGACATTCTCATACTAGCAAGTCAAGTGTAATGTTCATAATAAAAAAGTCAAGCAAGTAAGGAGACATGAACACAAGATATAGAGTGGTTCAGCTATAAATATGAGCCTACGTCCACTTTGGTGCTCTACTATCATTATATTCATATTGTAGTACAAGTTTTCAATGCCATTCGAGGCATACAAGATAGAATAGAGAGAAGAATACATGACTGTATCGGTTTCGGGAGTTCTAGAGATATGACTACGATGTAGGTGAGTAGCCCCCAAGCTGTATATTAAGGTTGTGTAGAGAGAATTTGGCAAGGCATCGCCAGGTATTATGGAATCTGCCCGAGTGAGGGGAATCGACCCCCTATCTTGAGGTGTGGACCTCTATTTATAGGAGGTATGCGAGTTGTGTCGCGTGACCTGAGCACGTGACGTACACCAAGTCTGAAGTTGCTGTAATAGACAAGGATGCGGCATGTAAGGCAAACATTGAGTGTTGTATCCCGTATGAGTCTATAGAAAAAAGGGGTCGCACCCCATACTGGGTAGGGTCACGGCATGTATATAAGTCCAAGGGGCAAATGCCGCACCCTGTAGTCGATAGGTCCGCACCCTATGTGGATTGGGTTCCGCGGCTCATTAGCTTTTGTAAATGTTGAATAACTTCCGCGGCAGGAGGCGATATTTGTACTATCACTTGCCTTCAACAACACTCCACATCGAGATATGTTTAATGTTTACCCATCAGGCAACTTTAATGATTGCTAAAATTCATATAAAATCCTCTTCTCTACCTTATAAAAAGTACAACAAGCAAGAGGGATCGCCCATCTATCTCCTTTTTTATATTGATGCAAGTCTCTGCATATCCTCATTTCTTTAAATCCAATCGAGACTTGACATTGTCATTTGTTTTCCCATCATTGTTTAACAATGTGTTCAAAATGATTTCACATATATTTTTCTCAATATGCATGACACTCAAGTTATGGCACAATTTAATATTTTCCATTGAGGCCAATTATAGAATATATTAATATTGTCCCAATCCAACTCATACTTCTCATGACTCCTCTTTCCACGCGTTAAACCATATACTAAAGGTCAAACTCTCTCTAACTGAGCAAGTATGTCATCATTACTAAGATATTTTTTTCATCACCAGTTCTCTTTTATACCATCAAAGGAAGACATATTTTCTTTTCATTTATGATTCATCAATAAAAATCAATGATGTCCCATGTAGAATGTCTTATTCCCATTTTTCAAGTGTAATGAATGTGTCTCCATTGTACATACTGAGCAAGAAAATTTTCCCTTTGTGCTCAAACCCTACATGTTATCATACACATGAAAATCATTGATAGTCCACATCAAGGTTGCACGTAACTGGAAGGTACTCTCCATGAAGGCACCATATATTTGAACCCTAACTTCCAATAACTCTCTTAACTCCTTGATAAAGGGTTTCAAAAACATGTCAATGTAATTTATAGGATCCATAGGACCTGAGATAAGCATTACTATTACGAAGAAGTGTTGCTTCATAAATTTCCAAGGATGTAAGTTATATGGCATAAGAACAACCAACCATGTGCTATGCTTACTTCTCATGATTAAAAATGGATTGAATCCATCACTAGAGAGCCCAATCCTAACATTGAATGGATCTCTAGGGAATGACTCATATAGTTTATCAAATTCTTTCCATGTTTCCACATTAGCAGAATGTCTCAACACATTAGTCTCCTCAACATGCTTATCTGTATGCCATCTTATTTCTGAAGATATGTCCTTATTTATATATAGACGTTGTAATCGAAGTTTAAGTTAAAAATAACATAAGACCTTGTGAGGAGTTTTCACACCATTGGATTCTTGAATTTTCCATCTTAACTCTCTGCAAATTGGACACTTAGTTTTGTCATCATTTTGTCCCCAAAAGAGAATGAAATCATTTATGCAAACATCAATATTCTTATAGTTTATAACCAAGTCTCTAACTACTTCCTTTGCCTCATAAAATTACTTTGGGATTTGGGTATCACTTGGAAGGGCATTCTTAAAAAGATTAAGAACCAAGTCGGTGGATTTTTCACTCCAATTTTTCATTGAACTCAAATGCATTAGCTCAATAATAAAAGATAATTTAGGTAACTTCTCACAACCCAAATTCATTTGTTGTGTTTCACTTACTAATCTATCAAATGTTTCCCCATCATCCGCTGCCACTTGAATATTTTGTCTACTAGATTAATCCCCTATAATATCATCGTTGCAATGTCTAGTAAATATATCATGAATTATTACCTCCATGTCATCTTTCTCAAATTTGTCTCTAATTTCTTATTCTTGCCTTCTAATATCATGATCTCTACTTAAAATTCATACTAACTAAAATCATAAGCATTATTGGTGTATCATTCAATTGGTTCTCTATATGTATCCACCTAGTATAACTTTTCATTATGCCATGTATAAGCAAATGACTTTGAACATCTTCACAGTTTTTCAAATAAAAGTTATTACATTTATTTTATGGGCACATAATCTTATCATCTTGCTCAACATTAGCAAATGAGAAATCAAAACATTATTTAATCTTATCTCGATATGCTCTACAAACTCAGTTTGGATGATGCATCCAACGCTTATCCATTTTAAAGAACCTACCATATGAGAGAACATTCAAATATATTAACAAAATTCTGCAAATATATGAGGTTTATAAATTAGAATTTTGTTGCAACACTAAAATCTCACAATTTGTGTTTTTTGGGTGGTGGGGGATATATTAATGGTTTTTAGTTGAATTAGTAAGTCTAATAGCTGAGAAAGAGGTAATGTTAAGTTCTTAAAATTTCCAAAGTACATAATCATAAAACGACAAAAATTTCAAATGTACATAATTTCAAAAGGGAAAAAATTATGTTCCAGAACAAAATAAAGTATTATTTTTTTTAAAAAAAATGGCCATAACCCCTAGACTCAAACAACCATGCCGAAAACCTGATAAGAAATACTCAAAAACTTAAATTCAAATAATACATACAACTTTTATACAATTGAAACCAAAATAATACACATGATTTAAATTGGAACATACAAACAAATTTACCCTAGCAATATTTAATCTACTCGAACAAATGAGATATACAACCTGTGAGTATAAAGTTTAGGGGGGGGAATATGAATGAAAATTTGCAATGTGAGAACTTATAATAAATTTAAAAAATTTAACAAAGAATCCCAATATTTACTGGCCCATTTTGTCAAGCAGTTGATGTTCAACAATGTACATATCATTATTTTGAAACCAAAGTCATATAAAGCATATCCTCTCTTGAGGAAAACTTGTGATCAAGGTACAGACATTTTGTATAGGAATATGAATGTGATCAAGGTAATATACGCACCTAAAGTGCAAATTTGAAAAAGAAAATGCAGCAAAGTACATATCATTATTTTGTATATAGGAGAGAAAACCATTCAGGTGGCCTCAAGATTTCTGTAGTAGTAGACCCCTCCTCTGTTTTATGTCATGCTGCACATGTGCCAATGAGATCCTAAAATCCATAACATGAATCCCAATGAACCGTAATTTCTAATACGAAAATCCCATTAAGTCGAATAAGAACAACAAACAACCAAGTAGATGACAAACCTTGAAGTTGAAAAGTTTGAGGTGAGTGGTGTAAATGGTGATCGGTATAAATGGTCTTCGACTGACATTGGGACCAATCACATAGGCACTTATCCAAAAACTGACAATGAGTTACAAAATTTTAAAGCCGAACATATATTAATTCAATAATCTAAAGAAAATAGTTGATTTGGCCATTAGAATTGCCCGATGACAAATTATATAATACAAAAGGTCCTTACTCGGGTCAATTAATGAAGGAAGGTTAAAAAGGGACTTACTCAGATAAATCACCCTATTAGACAAAGAATCACCACAAGAAAACTTCTAAAAAACATGCAACAATATAATCAATCATATATCATTTATACATATGTGGTGACAATTATATTCAACACAAATAAGTGAGAGAAGCGCAATCACCAAGGAAAATAAAGAAGATAAAATACCAATCACACAACACAATATGTACGTGGTTCAACAAGAATGCCTACGTCCATAGTGGTGCAGTCAGTATTATTTCTATATACTCCGGGGAGCGTTTACAGAGAATACAGTGTGTGTCCTTTGCCCCAGACTTAGGGTTTATTATATACATGTCTGTCCTCGGGAAGTGGGGGTGTTGGGATCCCCCACATTTACTATCTTCTCCTGGAATATCTCTATACGAGAACATGGGAAGAGACTAAGTTGTAATTCTATTTAGTTAAGGCGAGGGGTCCATATTTTAGGCCATTTTTATTAGGCTACTCGTTCGGGCCCATAATGGTAAAATCGGGTACCCACATTTGTCCCTAAAGTTATTGGGCCCCAAGTTGGGATCAATAAATTTAAATGATTTTCCATAATGAAACTTTTGTGAATCGTGTAACTCTTCCCAAATTCAAGAGCTCATTTAGGCGATAGTTGCTTCGTATCCTGTGCGCGATGATTGCGAACATTTTAAAAGATATTTGGAGCAGCGTTCCATAGTTGTCATTTCAAATTTCTTTGCGTTCATTCACTTTCTACGAGTTTCAGCTGTTGTATTTTCTTCTCCGGGCCTTTATTTTCTTCGCTTTCACTCTCTTGTCATCTGGGCTTATGATCTTTCATCTCGTAAGTCCTCTTTGATCTTTCTTTGTTGAGTTTTCTCTAAATTTGCTATTTTAGGGTTTACAAATGTCAAAGATAGGTAATAGGTCATTGTCTAAGTTCAAGAAGTTCTATAATATCCCAGAATGGGTAGAAATTGAGTACGCCTCTCTCCCTAAGAATGTTAGAGAGATAGAGGGTGCTCATTAGATTCATGTCTTGTTGCTTTCTCAAGGGGGGCTTACTTTTCCTCCAAACAATTTTTTCCTTCATTTCTTTAGTTATTTCAACATTATCCCTACACAATGTTCGCCCAATGTATGGAAGATAATCAATGGTGTCCATAGAATAAATCAACTTTACGGCACTAAATTAGGGCTCGCCAAAGTTTTTTTTGTTATTCCTTCTCTCGAACCAGCTTTGGCCTTCTTTACCTCAAGGCCAGGAGTCCTGACAGGGTATTGGTAGTAAATTTACCTGATTCCCACGAGGACTACTGGTAAGATGGCTTTCTTGCTAAGAATTGGGAGTTCTCCCCCATACTGAGGGGTCGATGTCTAATAGATTCACTATCCCCCTTTATGGGGAAGAGTACATAGGTAGTCT
The DNA here is from genome assembly GCA_949130495.1 of Sambucus nigra. Lineage (NCBI taxonomy): Eukaryota > Viridiplantae > Streptophyta > Magnoliopsida > Dipsacales > Adoxaceae > Sambucus > Sambucus nigra. The sequence continues at coordinate 407,704,779 of OX422214.1, read as the reverse complement.
TTGCCTTTCCCTTTCAATTTCTTCATTACTGTGTGATTTTTCTGATACTTTCCTGTTTTCTCTTCAGCGAGGACAAAGAACTTGGAGCCTTCCCTCAATGAGGTTCGAACTTTCGAGCTGATTAAAGCTTGGAATATCAGGGAACCCTTAGCTGATGGTGAACATCCCCGGTCTGCTACTTTCCTGCTCGAGTACAAGAACATTGGGTCCAGTTTTATTATAAGGCCCATGGATAGCATTCCTGAGTTTGATACTTCGGAAGAAGCTGCTACCGATCCCATTCAGTTGGACGAGGAAGAGATAAATTCTGAGAGTGATATCATAGTAGGTGCTGAAGGTGGTTCCGACGAGGAGAGCTCCAGCAGTGACAGTTCTTCTTTCTCAAAAGAGGTTTCAGAATCCCAAGAACCTTCAAGTACATCCAGCAGCTCTAGTGAGGAAATGGTCCCCCCAAGAAAAAACTTGATCCGTGATGATGACGATGATGATGATATGCTTCTTGCTCAAAGGTTGAAGAAGTAGAAGTCCCACAGTGGGTCTATTGCTATTGGTTCTCAGTCTGCTTCTCAGGAGCATGAGAAGAAGAGAAAGGAAGAAGAGTAGGTGAGAGAGAGAGGAAGAGCGAAGAAGAGAAGAAGAAGGTTGAGGAGAAGAAGAGGGTAGAGAAGGAGAAGGAAAGGAAGGAGGAGAGGAGAAAAATGGAAGTGAGGACGAAGGCAGGGAAGGCCATAGTGTCTATCTCCGCATTGCCAGAGGGGGCCTCAGTTGCCACTTCTCCTCAACTGGCCCCTGCACTGCTCGAGAGAGCAGTCCTTCATGTTGATCACCAAAGGGAGATGGGGACTGACCAGTTAGCCTTATAAGCGAGTCAGAGGCTAGCCTTGGTAAGTCTATTTTTCTTTTTTAATGCTCGTCAAATTCTTTCTAATTCTTTCTTCTAATATCTTCTTTTACTTACAGTTTGTGACTGATTTTGTTGTGCTCTATCGCTCTCGCGATGAGATGATCAATAAGAATGGCGAGCTGGATAAGCAGAATGCTGCTTTGAGAGTGAAGAGTGCCGAACTCGACGCTAGCTTGAAGGCTGCTGATGCTGCCTGTACATCCTCTGACATGGACCTTGTCAAAGCCAATTGAGAAAGGGAGGCGGTGGACAAAGAACTGAGCGAGCTGCGGTAGGCCTACGATTTAGTCTACTCGACCAAGCTGGAGGTCGTGGAAGAGAACAAGGTGTTGAATGAGAAGCTGAAGGAGAAGGAGTCTAAGGCAGCCACCATTAAGGAAGACTCATATAACTCCGGGTGGGCTGCCACATATGAAGATGATGAGGTTCAGATAGGCTACATCATCCGTCTGAACTTCAAGAAAGGCTAGAACAAAGCCCTCTTGGATGCCGGGGTCGATGTTGCCTCTCCCTTGTTCGATGAACACAAACCAGGCCCAAAGCCAATTGTGGATGAAGCCCTTACCCAACCGTCTAGGGTGTTGACCTAGTCAGTTCCTGCTGATTCCCTTCCTGTTCGAGCGACAGAAGTTGTCCCTGCTGAGGGAGGATGTGACACCCCTCCCAATTAAATATACAGTGATCAGTCCTCTACCAATTCAAAATAGGATATTAAGTTGGTTCATTCTTAGCATCACTATCATATTAATCACCTAATATAAAATTAAGCTAGGTGTCAAAACATTTCCCATTTAGTAAAACTAAGTAAATCCATTTCCACTAAATTCAAAAATATAAACCATTCACCATATATAGGAATGTAAATAAATACTGAACATGAATCAAGTACTGAAATAAATAAGACTGAGTAAAACTCTCAGTTCAAAGTTACAAACCATAAACTAAACTGAATACAATAACTCTGATAAAAGACTAGAAGTGGGCGACCCATGCCCTAGATAAGAAGTCTAGATGAAACTGAATGGCAAAGATAGATGTGTCTACTGCAAGGACCTACAGCTTCCACAACAGCTGCAGCACGTTAAGCAATCCAAATCTCTAAATCTGGTGTCCCTGGGGCTGAGCACCTGATATAATATGTATATATAGCAAAAGAGAGAAGAGATACAAGAAACGGTTCAGAGCCCGATGTGTAAAAATGATAGCAAGTATTTAAAACTGGTTCTTAAAACAAGTCTTATACGCATGTTAGTTATCCAACTCTCACATGAGTTTCTCACCTCTCGTCTATTATGCACGCCTAACATACATCTACTCTCCCCTAGTTATACCTCCCAACCTAACTAGTCAGAAACCATACTAATACTAACTATGCTCGCTAGTAGTATTCCCGTATCGCCCATACAATACGCTAATCAGATAGTTTATCTCATATACTAAGTTTCATGATTCACCGTTTGAATGGTTAATCTTTTATCCACTAAGATTATTTTAGTTCTCAATTCCATTTTATCTACTATTCACATAAAGTAGAAAGTTACCCACGTACACTCATACATATATATAGTCTCATCATCCCTATATATATACACTAATCCTGCACCCTTAGGTTAAGACCGCTTGGTGCAAAGTAATGATTATCATTATTACCAAGTCTACATCATCCCTATATATATATATATACTAATCCTGCACCCCCGGGCTAAGACCCATTAGTGCACCTATCTAGAGCATCCAGCATCCCCGGGTTAGCACCCATTAATGCACCTATCAATAATAATTTAGCACCCCTGGGTTATCACCCATTAGTGCGCCTAACAATAGAATCTTGCATCCCCGGGTTAGCACCCATTAATGCGCCTATCAATAATAATCCATCATTCTGGGTTATCACCCATTAGTGTGCCTAATAATAGTCATCCTTGTACCCCCGGGTTATCACACATTAGTAAACTTAACAATAGAATTTCTGCACCCCCGAGTTATCACTCGTTACTGCACTTAACTATAAGGTTCTTGCACCCCCGAGTTATCACCCATTAGTGCTCTTAACAATAATATCACATAATAGGCATACACACATCCTATTATAATTTATAGGTATTTCTCCAACCTACATATATACTCCTCATACGTATTTTAACCTCATCACTACGTATTGTATAAATATTTAGATTATTATCTCTCTTGTAATCTCCAAGTTACATTCTCTCTATACCGAAATAATTAAAGTATTAATTCTCACATACTTTTCCCAAAATTCTTTCCTATTTGAATTTACTATTTGGTAGTTTATCTCACTCCAATAAACTGACAAACTCCAAACTGGACTCTAAGAAAATTCCCAGAAATTCACCATGTCGTTTGAACCAGAATGACATGTCATTCAAACCAGAATGACATCTCGTTCGAAACACTTCCAAATTCGTTCGAACCACTTCCACATGTCGTTCGAACCACTTCGCACGACATCCCCATCTCGTTTGAACCACTTCGCGCAAGATTGCACTGTTCGTCTTCTTGCCCAGATTTTCAGCTTTTCTCACCATTTTTGAACCTATAAACCTCTAAGATTCAATACCCAACATCTCGTCATCAACACCCATCAGCACCTAACAGGTTATAACTCATTTCTATCATCCTAGGATCCTTAATTCTTCATTAGTCATCATAATTACATAAAACCCTCAAATTAATTAACATGAACCCTAGTTTCCGAAATTCCAATTGAAGAACCTAATCAACCCAGATTTGTTCATCAATATATAATCAAATTCCATAGTTCATCCTCTACATTCATGACAAAATATTAACAACCAATTATCCCAACCTCTAATCATCATTTATCCTCCAATTTTCACCCAATTAACATGTAAATCAAGGATTGAATTAACCTACACTAACATGGGTATGATTATTGCTAAAGAAAGAAAGTAATAAACACTTGCCTCGAATATAACGGTCTGATTCGTTGGTGAAGTTGGTATAGACGCGTTCCTCTCTTCCCGATCTACGCGTTGGTGGTCACGGTTATGCAAGGTGAGGATAATTTGGCCTTCCTTCTTCGATTTTGGTTCTCCCCTACACTTTCTATGGCCGTTCATTCCTTCCTGTGTCTCCAAAACCTAAAATACTTTTCTTGGCTGATAAAATAACTCCCAATTTTCGTCCATTAATTAAACCCAAAAATATAATTTACCATAATGCCCTCTCGGGACGCCGGTTAGGCCTAAAATTGCCCCGGGACCCAAACTAAACACCCGGGTATACTATTTTGACTATCTCGACCCTCCCGGACTCAACGACACGCTCGAAATGACCATATGAGTTAATAAAAATAAATTATGTTTTTATTATATTCAATTAGTCCCGACACGACTCACACGCGTGTCAGACTTAAATTACCAAACTGTTGTATTTCTCATTTCCGACAATTTATCAAATATTATAATTCCATATTACATATCACACATTAATATTCAATAATTCTCAACAATAAGTATTAACCCTTGGCACGCTAGTTAATAATTATTTTAATCCGGATTAATAACAAATTAATTTCTCACATTTAATTTAATTAATCCAACAACAATAATAATCGCATACTTATTCCCATAATAATAATTAATCACATAATTATTTAAATCGTCAAAAATACGGGGTGTTACATACTTCCCCCCTTACAACAGAATTTCATCTCGAAATTCGGAAAAGTAAACCAGGTTCAGACAACGCTGTAAAAATATTGTGCATCGCATCCCGGCGCTCACAAGTAAGCTAATCCGTACCACCCATATAATACGTTATCGAATACCCTTAATAGTGAACACTTCACATGTGTTTGCTTTAAACTCCAGGTTACCCTGTTATGTAGGCTCCTCACGTAGCCTTACCGTTTAAGTTTCACTACTTACTATATTTTAGATATTCACTATCTAGTCTTCTACTATTTGCACCTTAGTATATTTATCCTCTTTTCATATACATACGACTCTCTCTCGTGTCGTGCATACAAGTAAATTCGATGTACAATATATATTTCACACACAATATATAGGATAATATCTATTCTTCTTCGACATTTGTAATCATAACTGGTCCCCCACCTTTAACTATCAAGTAGGACAACAACAAAGTTTATCGTGCCATACTTCTACTAGCTCTCTGCCCGAATGTGAACTTATAGGAGTTATTTGGACACAAACTCCACTAGTGGAAGGTACTGCTCCCGTCCTGCCCATTCCTCTGTGGGTATTAGGCCATACTCAATCGAATCTTAGTACCTATAATCTCACCATCTCAGCTACATGAGAATATCCTTGGGGATACTCTTCCATTTTATAGTGGAAGAAGCCCCTACTGGTTTCGGATTGTCCACCCTTTTTCAATCCATCAGGTGACCCACTGTAAGACTATCCTTGCAATATTAACCTACATCATAACTAATCACCACTGTTGTTTGTATCCTGATACATCTTGTCTTTCTTGAATAAATTTCAATTCATCTTGAAACGTAAGTCTCTGACAAAACTTCGTGAATAAGCTTCATCTTACCCGAGTACATGTTATCGAATTCACATGCTAATCATAATCCACTACCTGATTCAATCACCCAGGGCGCTCATACACCCTATGCCTCGCGCACCATTATACAAATGACATAAAATTTTCTTACCTCAATTCTTGCACACTCGGTATGCTGATGTGGTAGGGGTACACTCAACCACCCCACTAGTCAGAACATAATCAATCCTTCATTGGTATCATTGCTCTATTCCGAATGATACTAAGGTTAGGCGACTATATTGGCCTTAAGTTATAAAAGAATTATTAAATCTCAATTATATTCCTTTATAGGTATAATAACCGACATACAAAACTTATGTACTATCGACCAAACTTCTCTCTAACTCCCGACAATTCGCTAGTTTCATGCATGGGATGTCTCGCAAAGAGAAATCCAGACAAGGAACCCCCCCGATACACTACTATCTAACATAGTCGGTTATCGAGGTTCGTAAGGCCTTCAATACATACTATGTACTTTCCCACAACCTACGTATTGTGACATAAAAGTTTACTCATCCATTCTCATGTCCCTAAAAATGTAACATGAAGCATGGCGCTCTTACTAACCCAAGTACTTGGTGCTATAAATATATAACGAGCTGAACACAATGTATTCTAAGTCTTAACAAACAAATAAATTCCTATGCTTGAGAATCACATAAAATTAGACACTATACTCTCTAAGGTCTATAATACCATGAAAGTTTCATATATACTCATATCTGGGCCCAACCCTATTTCAGGTGGCGTCGCACAAAACTAAGATCACTCCTCCCGGAGTATCCGGCACGATAGTTATATCACTACATTTTTACTATCATTTAACCATACGGTAATTAATCACTACACATTACCACAATAAACTCTACTAAAGCTGACTCAATGCAGTAGTAAATTATAATAACAAAACATATTCTTGTGGTCCACCCGGTTCACTCATGGGAAATCATCAAAATGCCCTGCTAACAACGAGAAATACGTTTGTAACAAGACTGTTAAAACTAATGTTCCCACTAAACTCGACCCGCATGCGAAGTTTAGGGTTTTTGATTTACATAAAAGTTGTGGCACACCCATGTCACAAGAATCTATCCTTTACTCACAAGGAAGAAGCAAAACCTCGCCGGTCTCGCCAAATCACAGGGTCTTAGCATGTGGCTTCCATCACGACCCATGAACATCTGCAATCGTTATACATCTTAGGATTTCATCCTATATTTGTCCCCTCTCACCATGGACAATTTATTCCATCTTGTGGATTTCACGCCCATTATTGAAACATTGGGCCAAAATCTCTAGGCCTCAAATATGGCTTTATTGAACTCTCATTTACATCCCAAGCCCCATCGACCCTGACATTCTTTACGCTACTATTAATGAGGACTCTACTGGTCCAGCCTGAACCCATCACTCTCGGGTTATAAATTTTCTGGGCCTAATTCTCTTGACCCCAAACTCTTTCACTGGAAGTCTCACTCCTCCAGTTGTTATGCCTAACTGGCATGGTTTACCATTTCTAATCTCTTCGGTCTCACTTCTCAATTGTGGACACCTTCAATACTTATAGTTCTACTTCCTTCACATAAGGAAAAACTTCACGAACCATTTCCTCGTCACTGATCCCACTGAACATTTTGGGAATGTCCTTCTCTCGGACCAAGGAGTCTTAACTTCCTGGATACACTTGCCTTTAGGAACTATGGTTGGCCTCCACGGCCCTGATTGACTTCATCGTCACTTTGTAGGAAGTTAATCAACTTAAAATCATCTAATAGAATTCCCTACTGGGTATACTCTCATGTGGGGTGTTTCACTAACACCGTTAAGTTCAGTTTTTCTTTTCAGCCAGATTTTCTAACCTTCCTGGCTTGCTTCTTCTGGAAAGAACGCAAGATCTAGTCACCATATAACCTTGAAGACATCAATATTAGTCATCCTAGCTGGGTTTATCATTCATGCTTGTATTCTACTCACGGGTTCTTTATCAACTATAAAGCCTTTGGATAATTTATGCCCCTCTGCCAGGTACGAAGTTCATTATGAAATTTAACCTTTCTCTCATGATCGGTTTCGATCTTACCCATTGTGCTAAACATAAAAATTTCACTCGCATTTTGTTACCACATCGAATGGAGGACCTCACAATCAAATCGTACCCAAATTTCTTTCTAAATTTCAAACACACTTCTTCAAATATGGTGATTATCTCTAATCACTACTTGATGCTCCTAAGATCTATAGCATTAACTCCCAATTTAATTCTGAGTGTCGTCACACCCCATTCTACACCATTGCCTTCGGATTTCCTACTTCTGCTGGTCTGTTACATTTTCTTGTTTTCTTCTCCTCATCTTCACCGATGGGTTTTCAAAAGAGTCCCTCTGATTTCTCCTTTATCGTCTATGTTAGGTGGTCCTGTAATCACTCCACCGTTATCTATGACTGTGTCCTGGGAGCCCACAGTTCCCGAGTGACGATTTTACTATTTCTTGCTTAAGTAATCCTCATGGTGATTTTTGTCCCAATCACTCTTACCCGATTGCTCTATGTCTTCTGTTGAGCTCCTTTTCCCACAGTTCTTCTTACGGCCCTTGCTGGTCATCCTAAAATGTTCGGTGTTCGAATCACACAGAATTTTGTATAATGAGTCACATCCATTATAATTCATAGAAGGAGAATGTAAGTCGCATATGTAAGGGAGCACATCAATCCTATCATAAGGCTCTACATCAAAGAACGATGCGCTGAAACATAATAAGCCGCACAGATCCTAAGGACGCTAGAACCTGATGCTCTGATACCACTTGTGACACCCCACCCAATTAAATATAGGGTGATCAGTCCTCTACCAATTCAAAATAGGATATTCAGTTGGTTCATTCTTAGCATCACTGTCGAAAAACTTTTTAACATATTAATCACCTAATATAAAATTAAGCTAGGTGTCCAAACATTTCCCATTTAGTAAAACCAAGTAAATCCATTTCCATTAAATTCCAAAATATAAACCATTCACCACACATAGGAATGTAAATAAATACTGAACATGAATCAAGTACTGAAATAAATAAGACTGAGTAAAACTCTCAGTTTAAGGTTCCAAACCATAAACTAAACTGAATACAATAACTCTGATAAAAGACTAGAAGTGGGTGACCCATGACCTAGATAAGAAGTCTAGATGAAACTGAATGGCAAAGATAGATGCGTCTACTGCAAGGACCTACAGCTTCCACAATAGCTACAGCACGTCCAGCAATCCAAATCTCTAAATTATTGGCATAATCTATACAAACACACATATGCAATCTAGGGTTTATTGACATAACATATACATACACACACATACTACTTAGGATTTACTAAACCCTGATATTATTTAGGGTTTACACACGTACAATATATACATACACACACATACTATTTAGGGTTTACACACATACAATCTATACATTCACACACATACAATATAGGATTTATTGATATAAACATACATATACATATAAATCTAAACACACACATATATAAACATAAAGTTATACATACACACACATACACACATACAAACATAAATCTACACATACATACACATAAATTAGGGTTTAGATAGAAATGACAAAATCCAAATGAATCAATACATACTGTCAAAATCGCCAAAATCGTCAAATGAAATAAATGAAAGCAGCGGCCAACTCAACCTCCAAATGAAATAAATGAAAGTAGCGGCGGGTATTTTTTTTTAAGACCTCGAATTGGTTATGGCCAAGAGCCATGACCCAATACGCGCGACCCTTAAAAATAAAGTAAGGTAGAGTTGGGTTCTCCAGACCTGGTCATGGCCTAGAACCGTGACCCATAATGCGAGATCCTTTTCCATGCTTTATTGAGGTATGATAACGACCCATAGTCGTGACCCATACCAAGAAATGGTCATGGCCCATAGTCGTGACCCTCAATTTATGATGCTCTACCCTTCTACACCAACCCTAGTGCTTGAATGAGGGATGGTCACGACCCATAGCCATGAACCACACCCAGAAATGGTCACGGCCCTAAGCCGTGACCCTAAATCTGTGTACTCTCTTCTTTCGTCATGCCATGGGTCACAAAATTGGGCCGTGACCAATCTGCGACCAAGCTTGGAGGGAATTTTGGCACGAGTTTGGGGCTAAGATGGTCATGAACTGGTCACGGCCTAAGTTCGCGACCACAGTGGTCACGGACTTGGGTTGTGACCACTTCTAGAGCATCGATAATTTAGTGTGATAATAAATATGGTCACGCCAAATATTGGGCGTGACCATTTGCAGGATTTGGTGTAGTGTGAAGGAAAAGTTGGCAGAGTTTCTAAGGATGTGGTAAAATATCTTTATGTGAAGCCATAAAGAATGCCAGGAATAGATCCAAAGGTCACCTACCAAGAGATGAATATTTATGAGAAGGAAAAGTCTATGAAACAAAGAAGAAGTACCTATTCAAGAGAGAAGTATAGGGTCATCTAATAAGAAGTTAAGAAACTCTAGTCGACTGTCCAACATCGTAATAGTCCCAAAGACCAATGGAAAGTGGAGAATGTGTGTCATATTCACTAATATAAAGAAAGCTTATTCTAAGCACAATTTTCCTCTGCCTTATATAGATCAGATGGTAGATTCCACAACTGGGCATGAGTTAATGAGTTTTATGGACATATACTCAGGATACAACAAGATTTTCATGGACTAAGTCGACGTAGAAAAGTCTTCCTTTATCACTGACAAAAGAACCTACTACTACAAGGCCATGCCTTTTGGCCTTAAGAATGCAAGGGCAACTTACCAAAGGTTAGACAACAAGATATTCGAAGATCAGATCGATAACACTATGGAGGTATTTATAGATGACATGTTATCGAAGATCCTGAAGGCAGCTTTAAGATACCAGTCAAATATCCCCCTGAAGGTTCCTCAAGATAGGACTATCCCCTTTTCACAACCTTTAGTGATATCAAGTATGGTAGGCATGGCATACATATAATTGAACATACAAAATGTATCCACACCACCTATAACTTTTTTTCACATGTTCCATACATAGCATATTTTTATCCTAAATAATCTACGTAATAATAATTCATAGCTTATTCATTAACGAATGCTACCGAGTATTTTTTCATCACTCGAACGGTATCCTTAAGATTACACATCATAACAATAGATAAGGCCCTTATACCTTACCGCTCCAAGTTATTATATCTCTCAACTCTCTGAGTATCAAATTATTCATTAAAGTTAGTATTTTCTCCTCAATTATGCTATCTACTCTCAAACTATCGTTTCCCCCTCTTACGCCCAATCCTAAACCCAAACTTAGCCTACGGTTTTATTAATCCAATTCTAATGATCGTTCCCAATAAATCTCGTAAATTAAAGTTAGGAAGGCTTCTACAGGGTTTTGTAGGAAATTTCAACTGACCAGACCGGTCTGGCTAAAGGAAAAAACAAACCGATCTGGTGCTGGGCAATAATGAGCTGATTTGGTTGAAAAACGAACCAATTCGACTTATGGACCGGACGAGTCCGATATTTTGGGAAGGATAGTTCTTCCCTAATTATATTTTTCTACTATTTTCAACCTCAAATCCTCTATAGAATTATCCCAAACTCCAATACAACTATACTAATTGATAATCCATCAAGTATATTCGTTTTTTAACATCCTAATATCATTAAGTCACCATTAGTCAATAATTTAATTTAAAATCCCCAATTTAGTCCTTTACAACCCTAGTTCTTTCAATTTCAACTCAAGAACCATTAAAACCCAGATTCTTTCATCAATTAAATCATATATTTCATGGTTTCTACTCTATATACAAAGAGAAATCACCCTATATAAGTTTTAGACCTAGATTAAGCATTAATCTTTCAATTTTTCACCCAATTCAATATTAAATCAAAAGTTTCATCACCTACACTAACATGAGTATAATTATTGTTGAAGGAACGAAAGTAATAAACACTTGACTTGATTTTTAGTGGTCTGATCCGCTGGTGTAGATGGTATGACTGCGTTCCTCATGTTTCGATCTACACGGTGGTGGTCTCGGTGGTGGAAGATGGTGGTTAATGGCCCAAATCCCTTGTACTTGGTTCTCCCTCTCCCTCCATGGCTCTCCCTTGGAAATTGTGAATGAAAACCCTAATTCCACTCACGTAACAAATATATTTCACCTCTAAATTTCGTGGGTATTAAATGCCCAAAAATGGAAATTACCGAAACGCCCTCCTGGGATGTCGGTTCGGCCTAAAACTGTCCCGAAACCCAAACTAAACTCTCGGGTAGACTTTTCTGACTATCTCAAATCTTCTGGAAATAATGGCACACTCGAAATGACCATATGAGCAACTTATAAGTATTTTTCTTCTATTCTCATTAATTAAATTTCGACACGACTGACACGCATGCCCCAACTTAATTTCAAAATTGTCGTATTATTCACTCACGACAACTTTATAATCTTCATAATCTTACATTACTTTACTCACTAAGTAATATTCAACATAATTCTCACCAATAAATACTAACTCTCATCACGCTAGTAATTATCAAATTAAATTCTGATTCATTATAAGTAACTTTCCCCATTTAAATTAATTAATCCAATAATTAAAATAAAATCATAATTAAAATAAATCTTTCAAAAACACGGGGTATTACACATCTCAATCCATGAAGCTTCTCTTTGATCAATGTCAATCCACTTGACATCGGTCATGTCTATTGGTCATCCCTCTACCCCCAAAAATGCAAATTACAACCTCTATTAGACAAGAACGCCTCACATTCGTCTTTGCCATAACCCGAAATCGATCTTCTCATCAAAAGCCTTCGTGTCCATCGTCATCGAGAAACTCGATCCATAAGTCGTATCCCATCTCTTAAAGCCTCCGCTCGTAGAGGTTGATTCTCGAGTACTCTCCACATTTCTCGTCATTTGTAACAAAAACAAAAGCTATGCCAAAATTTCCAAAATTGACTCTACCTCGAACCAAAAAATACCGGGCAAACAATGCAACCTAAGCTCTGATACCACTGGTTGCACTAAAACCAGACTATCTCTAGTGATCGAGACGCTCAGGAATTTTATCAAACACTTGGTGTGCGGAAAACACCCAAGACCTTGTTCCGTAAATGAAGTAGTGTGCAAACTCCCAATAAATTGAAGCAAGCATCAATAAAGAGACAATAAGAACATACAAGAAATCATCATAGCAAAACAACAACAATATATTGTGGTTCACCCAAATTTGGGCTACATCCACCATGGTTCAAAGTCTTAGTATCGGACACTCGATTTTCAACTCGATCGTGGTATCGGGGGATACACAAAGATACGATATTTAGAGATTGCAAAAAATCCGAAAAAATATATAAAATTAAAAAAAAATAAGATTCACAATATGTACCAATCAGATTTGTTCAATCCATTATTTAATATGAATTACATTGTACGATTAGTTATTCTGAAGTGTGGAAGTCTTGGCATATTGCTAACGTACTAATTTTATTTTCATTTTTAATTATTTAAAATCTCTAAATAATTACGTATTAGTGACTAATCGTTGATTTTAATTTATGTAGGAGGATGTTTAATATTTATGGACGAGATGAGACTTATGGGGATTCTTTTTTCTCCCAATCTTTGTCTCTTCCATTTTTGGACAGCATTATATGACATTATATTTTGATAGGATATTTTGTTCCAAGTTCAAATATTATTATGTACAATGAATGTTATTAGTTTTATATTAGTGATATTTTAATTTTATTGCAATTGTTTAATTTAATCTTAGGGTGAAAAATTTATTTTGCATGTATATGTTATGTGGACAAACTTATATAGGTCGTATTTCTATAAATGTTACAATATATTTTCAATAACGAAGAAATATGGTAAAAAATTAAAATTCTATCAAAAATAAAAGAAAAGATGACAATGTTCAAATAATTATGCAAATTTTTTTCCATATTACTCAGAAAAAGTATATAGGGTCGCAATAGTTTCACAACATTTGTTTTGTACAAATAAATGTTTTGTAAAAAAATGTAAAAAGAAATGTCTTACAAAACGTATTTTTGACATATTTTTACAAAAAAAATTAAAAAAATATTTTTTGGCTACCAAAAAAAATGTCAAAAGGGTAAAACAAATGTGTCGTTTGAATTGGTTGTCTTAGTCGATATCACGATGAGACATCTTGGAATCGGTTATCTCAGTCGATATCTTGGTGAGACAACACGATTCAGTGTTTTCTTTGAAACGCCTCGGAATCGTATCGGTACCCTCCGATTCCGAGTTGACTCAACCGATACTTTGAACCATGACATCCACTAATGAGGATTTTTTCTTTATATTGATAAATGGAGGAATCCACAGATTATACACACACACACAATTTATCGCTCTTAGAAAGTTACTCATAACCTCATAAGAACTCACCCTTCAAATGGGAGCTCTATCTCTTTTTATCTTTGATAACTCTCAAAATTAGCTCTCAAACTTGTCCTCTTCCAAAATCTAGAAATAACACTTGTATTTATAGATTTGGGCCTAAATAGAAAATTTGTAAATAAACCAAAAACTGAAAAATAACACACAACATAAAGTTGGAGGCCCTTGCCTCCATCTTAGCTCGGCCCCAAACATCACAGGAGAGCCAAAACCAACAGATACAACATTCTTCAAAAAATTGGTGGGAAGTCTACGCTACCTAACATGCACGAGGATTAATATCCTTCACGCAATCGGATTTGTTAGTCATTGCATGGAATCTTTAAAAACCACCCATTTCAATGTCGTAAAGAGATTTCTTCTCTATTTTAAAAGTACAATTAACTTTGGATTATTCTATTCAGTTTCTAATTATTACAAGCTTATTGGATATAGCGAGCAGGGTGGAGACATAGATAATCGAAGGGGCAGTATTGGATTTGTATTTTTTAAAGGAGATACTTCTTTCACATGGATATCGAAGAACTAATCGATTGTCACATTGTCCACTTGTGAAGCAAAATATGTTGTTGCTACTTCGTGTGTTTATCATGCGATTTGGCTTAGAAATCTATTAAAGTAGATATGCTTGATACAAGAAGAGCCAACAAAGGTTTGTGTAAAAAATAAGTCAGTCATTTCTTTAGCAAAGAATCCGGTATTCCATGATCGAAGGAAACACATCGACATTCGCTATCACTACATAAGGGAGTGCATCACAAAAAAGGATGTTCAAGTCGAGTACGTGAATTCTCAAGATCAGATTGCGAATATTTTCACTAAGCCTGTCAAGTTTGAAAACTTTGTGAAGTTAAGAAATTTTCTTGGTCTTATAAAACAAGTTTAAGGGGAATGTTGATTTGTAAACTTGTTTTCAAGCCCAAAACCATTTGAAAGAAGTCTAGCCCAGTTATTTGGAGGCCTAACTCATAGAATCTTCTAAATTAGTGAAGAAACGCAATCATGGAAATGACTCATGGGTGATTCCTACAACAAATAACTTTACGTGTGTGGTGTGTGTTCATTATATTTTAGTATCAATAGAGAATCTTTGTAAGTGTTAGATACCAAGTTAGAGAGTTATCAATGAAGGATCAAATCTTTATTCTTCTTTTGTGAGTTCAATAGAGTGAATTCTTTAGTATTTTTGATGAACAAATATATATATATATATATATATATATATATATATATATATATATCTGTGTGTGTGTGTGTGTGTGTGTGTGTGTGTGTGTGTGTTTATATGTTGTTTTCGGTGTGTGTATGACGACGTCACGTACAACACTACCGTATGATCACACATTTAGGATGGTCGATCTTTTTTTTCGTTAGTTGAGAATGTTCTTGTAAAAGTGAGACGATTCGACTTCAGGATGTGTTTGTTAAAATGTGTTTCGGTCATATCTGTGTATATTCACATGTGTGCACACAAAAGTGTTGTTTGTAAATAATTTCGTTTTGAGACTGTGCTCATCTATGGAATCTTAACATATACAAGAAATATTTAATGTTGATCAATAGAGTGTTGAAACCTTTGTCATTTCCAAAAAATAATTAATAATTGCCTAATTTCGAAAACGAGTGACTGAAAATGACATTTAGACCAAACCCATAAGTCTTTGATAATTTTGCTTAAGAAATATCGCATGGAAACTAAAGAAACTCCTTGTTTTTCATATGTACTAATTTTTTCTTTTTGACATATATTTTTCATACATTTGGAAAGGAAGGGTCTATCATATATTTTTCAATTCATTTTTTTAATTTTACAAATTTTTAGATTATCAAGAAATCCTAATATTTCCCTTAAAATTAAAATTTATATTGAATTGCCACCACCCTGCTATAACGACGACGACCACTTCCACACATGCTTGAACACTAGTGACACAACTCAAATCCTATGTCTTTTCCTTAGGCTTTGAAAAATCTTAAAGGACAACTTTTACTTTTTTTATGTGAAAATGACAACTTCAGTAATTCGTAATATAATGGAATTTTGTTCTCTAGGTATCAAATCGTGTAAAGTTTATATACCCATTAAAGAATATATGATGCATACGAATTTCACTGACTTTGAGTGTAATGTTTTTTTAATGCGTGTGCATTTATCAACACAAGCTATTGTATGTCGTATTTAGTGTATAATATTACCAACATGAGCAATTTTGTCATATTCATTGGTAGATTTGTATTAACTTAATATACGTGCAGCAAAGAAGATTGTGCTTGATTTGTATCTCAGTACTCCTCCGCCAAATGAGACTCTGCAAATTCATTTTCTACTGTCCTCAGGTGATGTAATTTCCGCATTTTGAAATCTCCCAGTGGCAAGTGCCTAATTTTAATGAACATCTTAATGACGAGATTATGGTAGGCTCCCCAAGGAACTTATATTTGTAAATTTTCTCATTTTTTTATACGAAATTGATCATTGTCTTTTCGAGGACATTTCTTATGAATTTGCTTACTATTCAACTAAACTCAGTTGCAGCGGCATCAAGCTAAAAGGAAGCATGGGGTGATTGAAGACCATTCAGGGTTTTTTATCCGAATATTATTCCTTGGCATTTCCTATTATTCTTTAATGATATGAAATGTTCCATATGACATTTTGAGAAATACCCTACTAGAACTTCCTATTGGTTAATAATTGGTTGGTTATGTTATCATTTTCAGTTTCATGTTAATAGTGTCGTTTTAGTCATATTACAACATTTAGCCTGCCAACAAATCAGATTCACTGTAGTACAGGAAAATCAAAATTTATTTATTAGGAAAAATTTCAGTTCGAATGGGTTTTGAAATATACATCAAATTATCGTAACTCGATTCCATTAGGTTTGGATCGAACCGGATTGGATGTCATCCGACCTTATTAAAATTATAATATTTATTTAGAAGAGTAATAGTAGTTGTTCACAAATCTCAATAAATATTATAAGCTAATTAATATTGTCTTTTGTGTCCTTGATTAGGTGTAGAGGAGAGATTTATTGTTGAAAGCCTTATCAATGGAAAATTAATAAAGTTTAATTTTTAAGTGAGATTATTCTTGTAAATTTATGAGTATTTTGTTTTGCATATCTAGTTTCCATAGTGATGCTACATTTCATATAGAATCTTCTTAAGAATGCAACCTTTTAATTGAATCACATTTTAATTTTTTTTACCAATTTCGTGGGTATTTTGTACTATACTTACATACCATTTTAGCAATCAACTTGAGTACATTTTTTTGGAACTTGGGTCCTTTGTTTGTCATCCATATGCTTATATAAAAAGATGAAATAGTTGTAGTTGGTCATGTTTCATTTCTCTGTTTTGAGCTTATTGAATTTTGTTTTAGTATATATATATATATATATATATATATTCCTTACTAACACTCCTTTTTTCCCTTCCGGTATTATAGCCAGGGGGTCAACTAGTGCTTGTTCCCACAAAAAATCTCAGGTAAATGGAAGGACTATTTGGGAGTGTGGTTGTACGAACATGGTAATACGTCTGCATTTTTAGCTAAACTACTTTTCTTTGCACAACTTAAGAGTTAAATATTAATATTTTTATCTCTTTATCGTTATCTATTATTTGGTATTTAATACAGTTTGGTAATAGACTTGACACGAAAACAAGAAATGAATCGACACAAAATTATCATTTAACGGGCATTGGGTCAGAGCGAATACATACTTGATACTACACGAACCGACCCATTTATAGATACTTTGATGACAAACATGGTCAACTAAATCATTGAACTTTAATTAATATTGATTGCCTTGTAATGAAGAGTTGCTACTAAATATACATGCAAAACATAGTAGAGTTCTCAATCAGGGATAAATATTACATAAAGTAATTATTAAGAAATAGCACTAATACAATAAGTCATTTAGTACTAATACACCCAAAATACTACTTGAGATTTTCCGTGTATGCTGTCTTTGCTGTCATTTATTTGGATTATTGAAAATATTGACCATATCATCTTTATTTAGTTGTCCATTACTTGATTTTATAAAAAAAAGTTTTTACTTTTTGGAGTGTGATTATGTGGGGTTTATTGAAGTGTATGTTCTGTACAAAAATTAAACAGGTCTGATAGATTTTTACTTATATCTATATAGTAACTCGAATACAATGATTTATCTTGTAATCTTACATAGAACAAAATCATTTAATGCTTTGGAAACTGGTATTGTGATATACATATGAAACATTTATCCTTAATCTATTGAGTATTAAACCTTGGTTTAGTCACTGACATAGTGGTAGATTGCTTTCACCTGATTAGTTAAAGTGCGAAAACAAATCTTGCATCATTAAGTTTTTGAACTCATTTTTAATACTCCCCTTCCAACATTGCATATTTTTGGAAAGATACCCTCTCGAGGGGGTTTAGTGATCACCCCACGCAATATATACTCCTCAAAGGAAACAATAACTGAACCATCATCACAAAACTCATCATCGTGACTAAAAATTGGAAAGAAATCAGTCAAATCTAATGTTTCCACCTCGCAATAGTGAGTGCAAGTCTCCTAACCGTCTTAAACAAATAATTCGAAAAAATCAAATAGAAAGTACCCATCATCATCTATCCCAAAGATAGGACTGAAGTCAACAATCTAAAATGCCTCCAACTCCCTATATCAAGTACGAATGATCAGCCCATCCTCCTTGAATATGGGAATAAAGTCACAAGGAAGGAACACGTAGTCACTATCAAGCATTGTCGGGGTCTCAACAACCTCAGAGACATCCTCGTGAAGCATAACCGAAGAGATAGTATCATCGGTGCATAGGAATGACATCGGATGTAGTATAAGGTACACCAGTGGAAAAGTACTCGAAATATTGGACCAAGTGTCTCTCTCTTGCGCGTACCCATTGTTCACATGCCATATCCATCTCAAGATACTCGAATAGACACCTATTGAGGTGTTAAAGGTAGATCTCATACTCCCCGATGGAGTAAGCACTATATGCGAATATGTGAAGCTTTTGAGATAGATATGAATCCATTGCGGACTAAGAATCTAGAAGACTTTGGAGTTTCCTGATGATGGCACAACTTACCTTGTCAGAATCGGCACATGCTTTGATATCGAGTCCGTATTTGGTACTAGCCCACGATAATTTGGAAAAAAGGTATTCTTTGGGTGGGGGAGGGATTAAATCGTAGGGTCTTGATAGATTTGGTGTAGACTTGTAATTTTTAGAAAATTTAGGTGCTGAATTATAAGTTCTAAAAATTGGTAGGGGATTATGTGTTGAAGAGGTCCGGGAGATGGGAAAGTTTTATTAGGGTTTGTGATTTGGTGGGAGGTTGTTGAATACGAATGTTTATTAGGGTTAAGGGTTTTAGATGGAATGAGTTTTATAGTTTCTTGAGGATGAGGAAGGTAGGGTTTGGGGTTTAATTTTTTTGTTGAAATTGAATGGAGCTTGAAATCGGAGGAGTTTTAGGTAGGTCAGGATGAGTCTTGGGTTGTTTGGAGATACCTTCTTAAAATTTTGGTGGTTCTTGATTTGTTCGAGCTTGATTCTTGAAAATATAGTGGAGTTCTCAGGTTTTGGATTGATTTTCATTGTCGAAAGTGACATGCTTTAGTCTGGTCAAAATTGAAGAAGATTCCAGGCCAGGGAAGCAGATCAAATCTCCTGATCAGTTCGGGGGTTTTCTTTTTCTGATTTCATTTTGGGAATTAGATTAAACGGGGGTTTGTTCAGTTCAAGGTCTTTTTCAATTCAAAAGGTGATAAAAAAATATTTTTGTATGTTTTTGTATAGTTGTATAAACATGCGAGTATATCTACTTATATATGTATGTGTGTATGTGTGTGAATACACATTTGTGTTTGTTATGCTGCATGCAAATTGATTAATTAAGTGTTTGTAGTTTTTTTTCATTTGAAATTTTTTTAATGTTCAATTTTTTTTTTGTTATTTGAGAATGTTCTTGTAAAAGTAATATGATTATTTAAAACGTGTCTTGATCATATCCACATGTATTCACATGTGCGCACAAATGAGTGTTTTTTGTGTATAATTTAGTGTTGAGATTTTGCTAATCTATGGAATCTTAATGTATACAAGTAAAGTGTTCGTAGACTGGATATGTCATATATGTGATTATGAGAAAAATGAGAAGAGACAAAAATGTATTGAAGAGAACTATTTCTCTCAATTAAAATGCATGGTTTCCATACAGGGTTATATACAAAGGCAGCTTCCGATAATAAGCCAAAAAATAATGCACAAATCTCGTTATTCTTACTGTACACGATTTTTGGATAACATTTTGCCAACTAAATGCCTAAGAATCAGGATGAGACTTCGCCTCCAATCTTAACAGATTTTAACACTCCCTATCAAGTTGGAGCATGAATATGTATCAGTCCCAACTTACAAAGATGAGTATGAAAGATGGTTTTCCTAAGCGGTTTGGTCATTAAGTGTGAAACTTGAGTTTGTGATGAAGTGTAGGTAGTAATAATGTATCCTGATTGTATCTTCTCTCTAACCATACGACAATCCATCTCAATGTTCTTTATACGTTCACGAAATACTGGATTTGTTGCATGTGCAGTCCTGCTTGATTACGGTAACACCTCATATTCTTGGGCATTTATTAATTAATTAACTCGGTAGATGTTAACTTACTGGGTGATCGTAATTTAATAAGAATTAATTCAATTAGTATTATTTAAATATTACTCCGGTGAGTAGGCGATTAATATTCAGGGAATCTAAATTTACTAAAGTGAATGGAAATAATAAACTAAGTTAATAGATGAATGTTAACTTTTAGAAATAATTATCTGGATGGCAATTCTGAGCGTTCAATTGAGTCTAAAAGAATCAAAATAGTCAGGAAAGAGTGTCCATAGGTAGTATATGGGTTTCAGGACTTTTCTAGACATATTTGAACCCACATAAGAGTGTTTGGTCCCTTTTAATAAATCCCACAAGCCTAAAAACTGGATTGACTTAATAAACCCTAAATGTGAGAGGGTGTGAGAGTCATAACTCGTTTTAGAAAAAAAACTAATCAAGTAGAATAAAGGAGGGAGCAATTAGAAGAAATCTTAGGATCCTAAATCAAGAACAAGTATGGACATTATTAACCAAGCCCATCATCTTCAACAAAGATTCAGACCCTAAAAGGAAAGTGTTTTAACTTGCTTCTAAATTAATTGCATTTTTCCTATTCATATCATAGTGAGTGTGAAATGAGTAAGACATTAGGGTTAGTTCTATAATTGAATTTGGGGCTTCTGTGATTTCTGATTTAAAAATCTGTAGAGGATTTAAAAATGTGATTTATAAACCCCCAATCTGTGTGGATGTCATATTTAGGTTGAGGATCTTTAAATAATAGATTTAGTATAAATCTTGGAGGATTTTATAAGGAAAACCAGTGTAGAAAATGGGGTTTTAACACAGTAATAACAGATCAATTTTCTGAGTTAACGATGGAAGAGAGAGAGAGAGAGAAAGAACCAGGGTCGTTTGAACGACATGGTATCTCGTTCGAACGACGAAAAAAGTCGTTCGAATGACGTACAAAGTCGATCAAACGATAGGTCATATCGTTCGAACGATGTCGCTTTATTTGACAATCCTTACCCCTCCTCTATTTCTGCCCTTAGTGTTAAATTCTTGGTGAGGAATTTCTATTTTGGGTGAATCTGAATATTGGGCTATAATTATAGGTTTGATTGGTGGGAATTATCCATGGATTATTAGGGTGTAAATCCAAAAAAGGCATTTAAGGTTTAATTTGAGTGAATTGAGAACCTTATATTATAAGTGGGCAAATTTATATGAAAGAAGTTGAATAATAATTTGGGTATTTTAATTTTCGGACCATGCGAGAGAGTTCGAGTATATTTGGTTGAGTGACACTAAGGAAATAAATTAATTAATGTGTGATTAATTGAATTTGGGGTCAAAATATAGACTTGGGAATGTTAGGCCAGTGTTACGGTAATTGTACATGGGTAGCCTGGATATATATATATATATATATATATATATATATATATATATATATATATATATATATATATATATATATATATATATATATATATATATAGCGAGGCTCTAATGCGGAAGCAACTTGCGGACGGATTTTTGTGTATTTTTTAAAAATAGCAAACAATCAAATTTCAACTTGATTTTTTTTCTGTGGTATTAAACATTTCAAGGGACCCCTGTAAAAAAAATCAGCTCAAAATGAAATGTTTTACTATTTTTAAAAAATCGGTCAAATATATGTCAGTTTTAAAGAGCTTTAAAAACTGACATATGTTTGATCAATTTTTTAAAAATAGCAAAACAATTCATTTTGAGTTGATTTTTTTTATAGGAGTCCCTTGGAATGTTTAAATATCACAGAAAAAAATCAAGTCGAAAAAACTTTTTTTACTATTTTAAAAAAATACGAAAAAATCCGTTTGCAAGTTAAATCCACAAGTTGCGTCCGCATTTGAGTCGGCCTGTATATATATATATATATATGTGTGTGTGTGTGTGTGTGTGTGTGTGTGTGTGTGTGTGTGTGTGTGTGTGTGTGTGTGTGTGTGTGTTTGTGTGTTTGTGTGTGTGTGTGTGTGTGTGATTTATAAATATTTTGTGAATAATATTTATCGGAATACATACCCCCTCTAGTGCTATCATGGGAGGTTACCCGATGTGGGTGAATCCCCTGACTTAAGGAGAAGGGTGAGTATAGTCCCCAGGTCATAAAGTTTGGATAAGGGCTGAGACATTTTGGGTATGATTATGTCTCATTTACGGTATGAACTATGGCCGCCTCCAATGCGTTTATCTTATGTTATTGATTCGGGTAGCTAACCGTGTCAGGGTTCCGAGTGGATGAATATACCTGAAGATGATAGCATTTTAGAGAACATCCGGTGAGTGGCTACTCGGAGGATGGTTATACATATTTACTATACTCAGTCTTCCCAGCTGCAAGCTAAAGATGGAGTGCTGAAGAAGCTGTACCATCAAGTAGAGAGGTTGACCTTCCAATTCCACAAACAACCTAGAGAGATCTGGATGGAAGGGTATAATGAGGCCTTGGGGCTTTTTGATGAGAAGTTTAAATAGGCCCAAAATGAAGGTTACAAATGGGGTTGGACAACCTTCTTAACAGTGATGAAGGTGGATAAGGACTGCAAACTTTGGAAATGGTATGATCCCAGGTTCCTCGAACTTGAAGATACCCCTTTAAAATTGGACGTTAATTGGATTCCTGTCAACATTATTCCCCAATGCCTGATTTCTAAGTGTCTAGGAGACTATGGGCTCACGACGAGCTGGAAATTGTCCGACCTCCTCATCTGTTAGATCGATCGAGAAGCAGCAATAGGAGAATGCTTCAAGACTTCAACTTCATCAATTGTCCTTACACTTTAGATGGTCCTCTAGCTGGCATAGATACAGTTTCCAAAGCCGAGGGGAAACGCCCCTTAGAATAATTTCCTGTAATTATGTTATGAACACAATTATGTAATGAAAATTAAATGAATGAAATATATTTGATCAACTTATATTGTAAATCATTGGATGTGAATGTTTGCTTGAATGACTTCTTCTCTTTCATTAGTTCTATTGACACACTTAATCTTTTTGCCGAAGTTTAGTATCAATTACCGATGAATACATAGGTTCTATTAGCATACTTAGATTAAAATCAAAATTTAGCACTAGTTACCCATGTGTCTCCATAGGTTCTACTAATTCACATAAATATTTTTTTTTTTTTGCATTAGTTACAAGTGGTGTGACTAGGCATATATGGAATATGTGCCTACATTCCTCTTGAGGAATCTTCACAACGTTCTTCCTGCACTTTGCCTAGTAGGATAAAGATCTTATTTTATCCTTATAAATGTTGACCAAGTTTCTTGAGGACTCAATATCTTGTTCTACTTGGATTTTTTTATGTTGTCGATCGAGTTGTTCTACTTGTGTCGAGAAACTTATTGCTTATGCCGACCATCACAATAATCAACTATTACAAAGGACCTATTCTGAACACTGACCATCGACCAACGTTAGGCTTGTTATTTGGAGAAGAGTCTTATGCCGAGCAACGTTTTGAAGTTTTTCTGACAACTTTCAACCTTCATCATCATTCAAGTATTGCCACTAATCAAGTATATAGTAGTGCATAGCACTAATACTCCCCAAAACATTCAAAAACAGAAATTGGAGAAATGATAATTTTATTGATACTAAAAATTGATATTGAACTGAATACAATTGGTTACATCATTGGTAATATTTTCTAAGATGATCGGTATGCCATGGATTCTTGAATTCTTCCTCGAGTGGTCGGTAATGGCCCGACCAAGTCTATACCCACATGGAAAATTTCTAAGGTGAAGTAATTGGGGGTTAGTGCAGCTTTTGGAGTCTTGCGAATGCTGTAATACCTTTGGCACTTATCATAATTTCTAGTGAAATTTTCAAAATCTACTCGCATTATTGGCCAGTAGTATCCTTGTGAACTTATTCACTAAAGAAGTGTTCTTCCAACTATATGAGCTCCACAAGATCCTTCATGTACCTCTTGAATTAGGTCTGGAATCTTTAATGGATGAACGAAATGATGCAAGTTAACTGTCAACCCTCTCCTGTACAAAACTCCCTCCTCTAGCATATATCTGGAAGCTTTATACTTCAACTTTTTGGATTCAAACATATCTGCTAGAAACGTTCCATCTTCTATGTATTCTCTGATGGGATCCATCCAAGACGGACCCATATCTACTGTAATAAAATTGACCATAAAATCCTCATCCATACTCCTATTAGCCTAATCTCATTAGGAATAGTTGGTCAGAGCTCGATTCTGGTTGCTGAGGCTAGCCGAGCAACTGCATCTGCTCAGGCATTTTCCAATCTTGGGATCCTCCTCATCTGAATAACTGGTAATTTTGTTACTACCTCTAACGTTTTGGACAGGTATCTGACTTTCAACTTGCCTTTAGATCCATATAGGCTCAATATTTGATCTACCACTAACAGGGAATCACTATGTGCCACAACTTGCTCATCATTCAGTCATTGGGATAGCCTTAAGCCCACAATTAAAGCTTTATATTTTGCTCTGTTATTTGAGGCCTAGAACTAAAATCGCTAAGCATATTCAATATCAACTCCATTAGTAGAGTTAATTATTATAATTGCTCTAGTGCTAGTTGCACAAGACGACACATTAATATATAGGTTCCATATTATGAGATCGTTGTCAAATGATTGGTATGTCAAACTACCATAATGGAATATTTTTCTCCTTTCTTCCTCATACTTCTTAGACATCTCTTGTGTTCGGGAAGAGGAATCCCATAGGTCGGTAATGGCTTCCTCTAGTAAAGATTTGTCGGGAGCTTGGTTGTCAACAACTCTTTTCAAATTATTTCCTTCTGATTGTTGCTTGGCCTGCTTATCTTGTTGCTCGGGAACCTCGGGGTAAGTGAATTCAACTATAAAATCTGATACCGCTTGGCCTTTCAGAGAAGACCTTGGTTTATAGATAATATTATACTCCCCCAATTCTAGTGCCTAGTACAATAATCTACCAAACTTCTCTGTTTTGTGCAGGGCTTGCCTTAGTGGAATATCCATGTGTACTACTATCGTATGGCCTTGAAAATAAGGCTTCATGCTTCTGGATGCTTCAATCAATGCTAGTGCCAACTTCTCTAGGCGAGGATACCTGATTTTTTCTCCTCGAAAAGCTTTGTTGGTGTAGTAAACAGGTTTTTGAGCTCTATTATCCTCTCTGATCAAAGCAGAACTTACAGCTGATTCGAAAACAACTAAGTATAGGTACAACCTTTCCTCGTAATTGGTCGGGAAAGCAATGGATGTGACCCCAAATACTTTTTCAACTCCAAAATATATTTCTTACACTCTTCATTCCATTTAAAACCTTTTTTGAGTACTTTGAAAAATGAAAGGCACCTGGCTGTAGCTCGGGACACGAATTTGTCCAG
Organism: Sambucus nigra; assembly: GCA_949130495.1. Taxonomy (NCBI): domain Eukaryota; kingdom Viridiplantae; phylum Streptophyta; class Magnoliopsida; order Dipsacales; family Adoxaceae; genus Sambucus; species Sambucus nigra. The sequence continues at coordinate 407,678,747 of OX422214.1, read as the reverse complement.
TTAGTCATTGCACATCCTTCTTGCAAGTTAGGGACTGCATTTCAATTAATGCCTTAATCTTGTCTGAATTTACTTTGATTCCCCTCTGATTTACTATATACCTGAGGAACATCCCTTCCTGTACTCCGAAGATGCACTTGGTAGGGTTCAGTCTCATCTGATGCTTTTCAAGTTGATCAAAATTTTGGCTGAGGTCTGCAATATGACCTGACACCTTTTTGCTCTTTATAAACATATCATCCACATATACTTCCATGTTTTTGCCTATTTTCTCTCAAAGACTTTATTCACCATCCTTTGTTAAGTGGAACCTGCTTTTTTCAATCCAAAAAGCATAACATTATAAGAGTAAGTTCTTCGGGGAGTAATAAAATAAGTGATCTCCCTGTCTTCAGGCTTCATTTTGATCTGGTTATAACTTGAATAAGAATCCATAAAATTAAATACTTTATGCCCCGAGGTAGTATCCACAAGATGGTCTATTTAGGGCAAAGGAAAGTGATCCTTTAGGCATGCTTTGTTTAGATCTCTGAAGTCTACACACATCCTACACTTACTATTATTCTTTTTACCATAACTACATTGGCCAACTAGTCAGGATATTTCACCTCATCAATAAAATCATCTTTTTGAAGCATTTCAACTTCCCCCTATATTGCTTGGTTTTTCTCGGGGCTAAACACTCTTTGCCTCTACTTTATGGGTTTGGATTCTTTTCTAACATTGAGTTCGTGACAAAGAAATTTGGGATCTATCCTAGGCATATCTTCATGACTCCATGTGAACTCATGATTTCTCCATCTAAGAAAGCTCATTAGTTCATGTTTAAGAACGGGGTCTAGCGTTGTTCCTATTTTAGTGGTACATTATGGTTTGTCGTCATCTAACACAATGCTTTATGTCACCTCCACAATTTGTCCCTTTACCAGTTCTATTTCTTTCTTGGGATCTAAGGTTTCAACCTCAAATTCTGCATCAGGTTCAGTGGTGTCCACTTCGTAAGTAGTGGTTTTCCTCTTCATTTCTTCCAAAACCTCTTACTCGATAGAAGAGTAATAGCATTCTCGAGGTACTTTTTGATCGCCTTTCACAACACCCATTCCAAAGTTGGTCGGGAATTTCAATCATTCATGAACAATAGAGGGCACTGGCTCGAACTCCTTCAGCCCAACTCTTTCCATGATTACATTATAAGCCGAATGAATGTTTTTGTCCATTACAAAGAAATAAATTTTCTTTGTTCAGCTGGCTGACCATATGTCGATCATCACTTCCATCTTAATAGTCCCCAAAGGGAAGACCTTCTTACCTGTAAAACCTATTAGTGGTCGATGGTAGGGCCCTAACTGGCTGAGATTAAAGTCCAAGGTTGTGAAGAAAGGATAAAACGTTATATCTGTTGAGCTACCATTATCCACTAACACCCTAGAAACAATAATGTTGTCCTTTTTATTTTACTTACCAGAGGATCTTCATGTGGATACAGCATGACTAAAAGTTCATTTTTAGAGAAGCCTACTATCATCTTGTCTTTTTTAACCTTCCTTGTTCTGTCTTCCTCGACAAGATTAATCCTCTGTATCTACGATCAAGCTTGTGCCTCATTGAGGTGAGATTTTCACTCTACAATATGATTTCCTCCTCCTGCATCTCCACCTATAATCATTTTGTAATCAAAGGAACCAAAACTGAGTGTGAATACCTCATGTTCCCGCTGTCAAGGTTTTTTGGGTAGATCGGGATCATCTTCCTGATCATCTTTGTGAGCTCTTTTCTTCTCCTCTCTAGGCGTGCAAAGAGATTTTGATCTACACCGAGCTCCTTCAGTATTCTATCGATCAACAAACTGATTCAAGTTTCCTCTTCGAATGAGAGTTTGAATCTCATTTTAAAGGGCAATGCAATGATCTATCGTGTGACCATGGTCCCTATGGAACTCACAGTATTTTGTTTTATCCCTCTTGGTAAGGGAAATCCTCAACTTTTCTATCCAGCGAACATCGTTATTATGCTTGATCTTCTCCAAGACATGATGAATGCCCATGGTTAGTGGAGTGTAATTGTTATACTTCTTAAGACGTTCTATAATCCCTTTTTACTTTGACTCCCTATGCTCTTTGGAATATTAATGCTTTTTCTTGTCATTCTTGTCTTCATCTTTTACTCCCGAGCTCCGTTTAGCTGCCATTGCTTCCTCGGCGTTCATGATCTTGGTTGCTTTAGCCATCAACTCTGCTATTGTCTTTGGGGAATCTTTATCAAGTGTGTAATAGAGTTTTTTGGGGAGTAGTTCGCTCATAAGTGTTGTTATTATAGTTTTCTCCTCATAATCAATGACCTCCAATTTCTCGTTATTAAAATTAGTGATGTAGTCCCTAGTGCTTTCTCGTTCATTCTGTCTTACACTAAGAAAATGTGCTACCCTTTTTATAGGTTTGTCTCCAAAACAAAAGTTTTTAATAAATAGTTCGGCCAACTAGTTGAATCTAGAAATTTGTCCCCGAGGAAGACTATTATACCAGATTTTAGTTGATCCAGTAATTATTCTAAAGAATGCGTTACACCTCATTTCGTCGGGGCCTAGATAAATGTCATTTGTTGCCAGGTATTGCTGTATATGGAGGACTGGGTCAGTTTTCCCAACATATTTTGGTGTAACCACAAGGGCTTTAAACTTTTCTAAAGTGGGGAAATCCACAATTTCTTGTACGAAAGGAGATCCTTTTACAAAACTTCTTTGTAGAGGGTTTTTGGTCTTAACCATTTTTCCTAGCCTATCTTCCAATCTCTAGATAGAGCCTTTTCATGCATCGTTAGCAGCCATAGATCTATGCGTTATAACCCAATTATTCATTGAGCTTTCCTCTTGAGACTATTTCTTGGCCCGAGCAGTTTGCCGAGGGTCTGATCTAGACTGGGCCGAGCCTTCCCTTCGATGAGATGGTCATTGAGTGTTTCCTGACAATGCACTAGGAACATTAATGTTCCCCCTGGGTCCCAACCGATCAAAAGGATAAGCGCAGCTTAATCTATCTAAAGCGCTCTACCTTTCTTGAGAGTAGGATTGTGTATTGAACGACTCTGACGCCATGAATAGTGAATTCGACCCTTAACGATAGGAAGTATCCCCTGTAGTCCTTGATTGACTACGCCTACCATCTCTTGGTGGTGGTGGTGGGATATTTCCATGGTCAGATAGGGCAGGTACTCCTTCTTGAAGAGTTTGTGCGAGTTGCCTGATAGTATCATGCATAGCCTCTTGGCCTCTTGCCAGACTGGCCAAAATTCTAGTTAGTTCATTCGCTGCTGGTGGGGCAGAACAGACAGGAGAAATGCCCTCGTTACTGAGAATTAATTCAGTAATATCATCCATTTAAGTGTTTTAATGAATGAGAACAATTAGAGACACGCCCACAAACGGTGCCAATCTGTTGATGCAAAAAACTAGACAAATCCAATTAATTGATCACAGATAAAAATAAGTAAAAGAGATAACGAATATTTAAAGTGGTTCATAAAAAGGGAAAAACCTACATCCATTATTGGGTATTTCCTTGTGCTTGATCAATTGTTTCGTGTCTTGTGTCCCTTTGGATGTAGGGTTTACAATGTATTTATAGCCCCTGAGGGTGTGCAAGAGTTCGAATATTAAAGAATGGAATGCCTTTATAACATAGGCATTTACATCTGTACAATGCCCATAATGTATACAACTATTGAGGATTCACTACCATTTTTGGTCGGTCTTCTTGGTGTTGGTTGGGCTTCTTTAACCCGTTGGTCAGCATCCCTTCAGTTGGCCGGTGAATCGCCCTTGATGACTTGGACTAATACCCCAATGGATAACATGTGTTCCTATCTGAATGGTCCATGTAATAGGATAATTTTTAGTATCAACATAATATCAAACCAAAATTCACAACAATATAGATACCAATTTTGAATTCAAAGCATACATGGACTAGCTAGCAAGGCAAAAACTCAAAACAAAAATACCATATATATATATATATATATATATATATATATATATATATATATAGGTATAAACACCACACAAGACACAAAATACATTAAGGTTTCCACACTCATATGGTAAAAATGCGTCTAAATAAATGTGGTAAATGGAAGTGAAGGGTTGTGAACTAAAGACTAAAAGAATGTAGACCTAATCACTTAAATATGTTCATGGAGTTTTCATTTGATTGCAAAACTTTATCACACTTAAATATAGCCTCATGTGACAATATAAATTGAACTCAATGAACAAACATACACAATGCACACAAGCTTAGAATTTTGATGATTCTACAAACCAATAGAGTCATGACAAGAATAGCATAACTAGGATACAACGTCATTGTGCATTCCCGTTGATATATCCAACCAAACTTCTTTTTAGATATTCCTTTTCTTTTTTTTATGAACATACCAACTAAACAATTAAGGCCTTGGTTAATTTTTTTATATGATGCCCAAAAAAATTTAGGCCATTATTCAATGGTGGCTTTTCACGCAGAAATTTTGTCTTTCGCAGCCCGATTCATTGATAAATAATTATGCCGGATAAACATATTTTTCTAATTTGTTACATATAAAAAATACTTCTTACATGCACAAATCCTCCATAGTCATATAATCATGTATATGACTAAATTTATAGGAGAACATCTCACTTAGCTCAAATATACATGTGAAGTGACATTTCAAGTGAGCCCGTGCATGTGTAAATCAAGGCATATAAAAATATAATCCATTTGGCAACACAAAATCAAAATTATCCATGAAAGCATGATAAAATATACTTTAAGGATTGAAAATCTTAACCAAAAGTTCTAGCCACATGGAAGCAGATAAGATATTGGATTCAAACACAAGTATATGCCACATAAAGTGTGTCAAACTAAAATACACACAAACGAAAAAAATTGATTTTTTTTTAAAATTTTTAACCAAACAAGAAAAGATTAACTCAAAAGAAAATAAAAAAAAATCATTTTGTATTTTTCCATAACTCCAAACAACATAAAATAAAATACAAAAGATAAACAAGCCATAATTTTAGCAATAATTTTTATGATGAAGCATAAACTAGAATATGACTAGCACAACATACAACTAGCAAGAATATATCATTAAGCATGTCTAGAGTATGTAAACATGCAAACAATTACTCATAAGATATAGCAAGTGATGAGTCATGTGGTAGAATGTGGGAACCATAAAAAACAGAAAATTTTGCAAAAGATAAAATTTTCATCTTTAGACCAAATAAAATTAAGGATCTTAACGCAATAAATTAGCGCCCTGGCTCTGATACTAATTGTTGAGATGCGGTTTCTCTACACTAAATGCTAGGATACCACTTGATGGTGAGGAAGCCCTCAAATTTTAAACTACTTGAAAATTATGGGATGATGGTTCAAAAGGTAAAATCCAACTTTTAAACTTCTTTCAAAATTAACCGAATTTTAATTTGTTTCAAAATTAAAGTTACATTAACGTAAACAATTATTTGGACTTCTACTTAAATAAAAATTTAATTCCAATTGAATTGAAATTTATGCTAAACGAACTTAAGAATATAGTAGTCAAATTAAATGTCCCAACTTGAATTTAATTAAATTAAACTTAAACTTACCCAGACATTTAATTAGCACCAAATTAAAAAAATGTGAGATTTAAACCAATTTTTATCTTGATTAACCTACGCATGCATCTAAGGTGATTTCGCAAGATAAAAATAAACAATCACACTACGCCACGACGTACGAGGAAACCACAATGGGAAAAATCTCGAACGGCCCTACCTACAAGTCCACTAAGTATGGTAATTACAAATACAAGACAAATGACTTACTTCCTCAACTTGACACCGTACAAGCCTTGATGCATCTTCTTGTACTAACCTCCTCCTAGTCGACAACCATGGACTCCACCACAGTTTTGGAATCCACCAGTTGGGCTCGATCACCATCAAACCACACACGAAGCATTTCTCCGTATAGGAATGCCGTAACAAACTTTTCTCCTTTTGGGGTAGAGAAGAATCCAAATTATCTTCTTTATGGGTAGATAAGAAAAAATGGTACCAAACACTCTCCAAGCAAAGATATATATAAATGGTAACTTGGATTTAAACACAGACAAATATCGGGTGTAAATAGTAAACAGGCTTGGTTTTGTTCTGAAGATAAAGAATTTTTTAACAAACACCAAGGGAACTTTTTCTTGGAAGAATTAAGCTCTCAAAACTCTCTAAGTGAAGGAAAAAGTTATGTTAAAAATTTGATTCCCACACTTATTTTATCAGGTAAAAGGTTAGTGGGAAAAGTGGGCAATTGGGAAAAAAACTGATCCGATAACTATTCCTGCTTAAATCTCGTTCGAACAAATTTTTGAGGTCATTCGAACGACTATGTTCAAACGAGAAATCAGACAAGATTACTAACTAGATTTCAGAATTATTTTCTTTCGATATTTTCTGTGACAACCCGGATATAATTAGGGACATGGACAATGTGTATTAATATATAATACTAGGTTATTATGTTTAGTCTAATCCTACCTTCATAAATCATGAAATATCGAATTAGTTATAAACACAAAATTTTGAAGTTTTAGGTAGGAATGCTCATGTTAGAGACTAGTTTTGACACTTATAATATAATAATTGACTTGAGGTGAAAACTACATAGTTGTAGATATATGAGTTATATTTGTAACACAAAAAACGTTGTGTTAAACGGAGGTCCCAGCAAGAAGTTATCCTTGAATTACGAAGAAGGTGAAAATTTGTCCATTCGTTAAATGATATTTCGTCTTATTAGTATAACAAATGGTGGATTTTGATTGATTAAGGAAGAAGGTCTGTTTGGCCGACTTTACACCCTTTAGATTAACACCTCATTCGTCTAAAACTCATACATTAAAGAGTTTGTCTTGAAAGGAAGAGAAGTGGGAAGTTGAAGAAGAAGAAGAAGAAGATGAATTGAGGAGAAAAACCTGTGGGAAATTATGAAAAAGTCCTTAAGGTGATTCTATATGTAAGTCTTGTTATTTTTCTTGTGTTACTGATTGAAATTGTATAAATCATAGATTGTTTATTGAACTTTCATGCCTTGGTTTGTATGTATGAATAGAGGCAAGTTTACGCAAAAATTGAACGTGTAAACCATTAAAATTGCTTCAGTAAGGAACCTTGGGTAGTCAAACTTCTATATCTTTTTGTATACTCACTGGAATTAAGTAATTCCAATTTGAGATGAAAATATCCTCATATATGTATAACATCTCTGAATATTAGGTAAAAATACCAATAAATGAAGATTGGGTGATAGTTGGAACTTTCGGTATAAAATTTTCCCTATAAGCGCAAGTACGCATACCATGTGTTCGATGCTTGGCCTGACATAGCAAATCAACTTTAAAAATTATGAAACTTTAATTTCTTATTATTAAATATGTTAATTGACATTGGGTGGAATATGATATAAAGTTATAATGTAGAGAAATTACGAAAATTCTTGGAAGTTGACTGAACGATGGATGAGCCTATAGGGCAGATTTGCTATGCATTGAAGAAATAGGCATAACTTGCTCTAGGAACCTGAAATGTTGTTTTGTGTATTATATTGGAAACATAATATGATAATAATTGGATTACAAATAAGAAATGAAAACATGTATATTATATGATTTGGATATGTTAACTATCTTAACATGAATTTAGATGGAACTTCATCTATGATAAGTGATGTGAATGTGATCATATGATGCTTATGAATTGAGTTAAGTTTGAGTTACTCTTTGGATTGTTGATATTATTATGATGTTAATAATATTGTAAGAATGATAGGAAGGGAAGAAGAACTGGTTGAAAAAGTGCCAAACAAAGGCAAAGGAAAAAAGCCCATTAAGTTGCCAAGGTGAGTGTACTTACTGAGTTGAAAATGGATAGGGTATAGATATGATATACTTACTGAGTTGAATATGGATATGATATGGGTGGTTATTGAGTTGAATATGGGTATAGATATGATATACTTACTGACTTGAATATGGATATGATATGGGTGGTTATTGAGTTGAATATAGATATGATATGTGTTGTTACTGAGTTGAATATTGATAGGATATGTGTGATTGCTGAGTTGGATATGGATATGCTTACTGAGTTGATTATAGATATGATATGTGGTACTTACTGATTTGAATATGGATATGATATGGGTGGTTATTGAGTTGAATATGGTTATATATATGATATACTTACTAAGTTGAATATGGATAAGATATGGGTGGTTATTGAGTTGAATATAGATACGATATGTGTGGTTACTGAGTTGAATATGGATACTCTATGTGTGGTTACTGAGTTGGATATGGATATGGTTACAGATATGATATGGGGTACTTACTGAGTTGAATATGGATACGATATGGGTGGTCCTTGAGTTGAATATAGATATGATATGTATGGTTATTGAGTTGAATATGGATATGATATGTGTGGTTACTGAGTTGGATATGGATATGGTTACTAAGTTGATTATAGATACGATATGTTGTACCTACTGAGTTGAACATGGATATGACATGGGTGGTTATTGAGTTGAATATAGATATGATATGTCTGGTTATTGAGTTGATATGGATATGATATGTGTGGTTACTAAGTTGGATATGGATATGGTTACTGAGTTGATTATAGATATGATATGTGGTACTTACTGAGTTGAATATGGATATGATATGGGTGGTTATTGAGTTGAATATAGATATGACATGTGTGGTTATTGAGTTTAATATGGATATGATATGTGTGGTTACTGAGTTGGATATGGATATGGTTACTGAGTTGATTATAGATAACATATATTGTACCTACTGAGTTGAACATAGATATGACATGGGTGGTTGTTGAGTTGAATATAGATATAATATGTATGGTTATTTAGTTGAATATGGATATGATATGTGTGGCTACTGAGTTTGATATGGATATGGTTACTGAGTTGATTATAGGTACGATATGTTGTACCTACTGAGTTGAACATGGATCTGACATAGGTGGTTATTGAGTTGAATATAGATATGATATGTGTGGTTATTGAGTTGAATATGGATATCATATGTGTGATTGCTGAGTTGGATATGGTTACTAAGTTGATTATAAATATGATATGCGGTACTTACTGAGTTGAATATGGATATGATATGGGTGGTTATTGAGTTGAATATAGATATGATATGTGTGGATATTGAGTTGAATATGGATATAATATGTGTGGTTGCTGAGTTGGATATGGATATGGTTACTGAGTTGGTTATAGATACGATATGTTATACCTACTGAGTTGAACATGGATATGACATGGGTGGTTATTGTGTTGAATATAGATATGATATGTGTGGTTACTAAGTTGAATATGGATATGATATGTGTGATTACTGAACTGAACATGGATATGGTTACTAAGTTGATTATTGATATGATTTGTGGTACTTACGGAGTGGAATATGGATATCATAAGTTTGATTACTGAGTTGATTATAGATATAATATGTAGTACTTGATGAGTGGAATATGGATATGATATGTGTAGTTACTGTATTGATTATGGATATGATATGTGTAATTATTGAGTTGATTATGGATATGATATGTATGTATTCTGTAGAGATGTTATGGCTATTTTTAGCCAAGAGATGTTATGGCTTATTTATAGCCAAATGATGTTATGGATAATTAACTGCCAAGAGATGTTATGGCTTATATTATAACCAAGAGATGTTATGGATTATTTACAGCCAATAGATGTTATGGCTTATCAACAACCAAGAGATGTTATGGCTTATTTATAGCCAAGAGATGTTATGGCTTATCAACAGCCAAGAGATGATATGGCTTATTTATAGATAAGAGATGTTATGGCTTATCAACAACTAATAGATGTTATGGCTTATTTATAGCCAAGAGATGTTATGGCTTATTTATAGCCAAGAGATGTTATGGCTTATTAACAGCCAAGAGATGTTAATAAAATTAAGATGTTAATATAGTACTTTTACTATATAGAGATGTAGTACATTCACTGAGTTTTTTTTACTGGTAGTTTTATATGTTTACATTTTCAGGTTTGTATACTACCAGCTAGGACACCCAATGATCGCTAATTAGGAGAGATGCACCGTTAGAGAAAGGTGGGTTTAAAAATGAGAATTTTGTTATTGTCACACCGATGATTTTACTACACTCATACATTGGATATATTGAGATAGAGTAGTTTAATTTGATGAGGGTAATAGTTAATCATAGTATGGTAGGTTTGCTTAATTATGACTCTAATATTAATTACGTTATGATACAGAAAACAAAATTACATTAATTGTATACATCATACATGAAATCTTGAAACGAATTATATTTTGATTGGTTCAAGAGTACGACTTAATTACCATGAAATAAATGAATAGAACTGATATGGGTTTAGGGTGTGACATTTTTGTTCGAACCAAACTTCTAACGATAAAATAGAAAAATTCTCGTTAGTTATGTCATTCGAACGAAAAAAAACTATCGTTCGAGCGACATTTCAAAAATTCGAATTTTGCTATTTAAGCCCTGAAACTTTTATGTAAAGTTTTAAATGATTTTCTAAAAAATAAAAGGTCGTTATGACAAAAGATTTAATTAAAAGACACCCATAAAACTATTCCAAATACCTATATATATTAATACATTCATACCTTTTGGAGACAATGGAAACTTTGAAAATCGATAAGGATATATTCTTCAGTTTTTGGACGCTACATCTTCAACATATACTTGTCATAGGCTTGAAGAATACGACACAAACATCTATCCTATGACTCAAATTGTTTTGTCCTAAATTAAGCCAATACTACAAATTGACTCGATTGGAAATTTGTCCTTACAATAGGTGTAACATATAGTCTTGTATCATATCATTATTAATACTAATTAATTATTTATAACTCGCACCACAAAAATGATATAACATGAAAAATATAGTTACCATCTAAATTATGGAATTTATTATTACCAAACCCCACAAGTAATAATTAATCCCATTATTAATTAATTTCTCACTCTAATAAACGACAAATAACTCCACAAAATACGAGGTATTACATTCTTCCCAACAATATTGGTATTCCGTGCTCAGAATTCTCTAAAGCAGAATATCAAAACGTAAAATGTATATCATAGGCTCATACACATCTAACTCATACTTGTATCACCACGAGTTAAAGAAATAAGGCTCGCATACACCTTTCCATAGTGTTCCACGACTGGGGTTCCCATTCACCTAATACCACATGTACACACACATCATAAACATCACATACATACATATAAGCATATAGATGCACAACTCAACAACAATAAATAAAATGTTTAAGCGTAAGGTAAAGTCATACTCTACCATCCAACTAATCGCAACTTGAATCTTCTGAGATTGCTCCACCTATTCCACTGGTGTTGCGAACATCCCTTGGTGCTCTCATTATCAACTCCTTGGCCCCGTTGGCCTTAAGTCTTGGAATATCTCTACACTCGATACTCTCTATCTTTACATACTAAATATCCATAATGAGGTAAGTCCCACATGTGACTACTCCAACGAATGGCTCACCTATTCCCATAATGATACCTAAACTCCATAGGTAAATTAACCTGACTACCTAAATCACTAAAACCACAACCTGTAAATTCCCCACGAGTAATTAGTATTTTCATATATATATATACACACACGCAAACAATATATAAAAAATAATATAACGTATACTCTCAAGTGTACCCGAACCATCCTAATCCCCAAACTCTAGATTGTCATCTCCATTACAAGCTTATTATTTGTCAAATTCATAATCACACCTAATTGTACAACATATCATACATAAGTCACCGAAATAAAATACCGTGTATTCTTGAGTGTACTCCAAAATTTTTCCGATTCCCGTCGTCGAATTGTTCATTACATTTCTTGGTTTATCAATTCTCAAACATTAGTTACATTATACATATACTATAAAATACGGTAACACATACTCTCAAGGGTACTCAAAACATCCCAATATCCAAACGACGGATTTTACTAAGTATCGTTACGTTTAATCTACTCGAAACCCATACCAACATCTCGTCCTTGTTATTATCTAGTTTATCTCTCATATCAAACTGAAAATTAAAAGCGCGATACTCCCACGAAATGTTTCTATGAAAATAAAGTTTGAAACCATCCATTATCTACCCAAACTTCCACTATTAACACAGGTCGTTCAAACGGCCATCAAACATCATTTGAACGAAAATAGACCTCTAGTTTGAATGAACCTTCCGTTCGAACGAATATACACACCACGTTCGAATGAGATTGACAAAAATCAGTAGTTCATCCCAGAAACACCAAATCCAAGAGAATCTTCCATTAATGAGGCTTAATCTCAATCCGATAAATCCACACATAACTATTTTCAAAACCAATAACATATTTGTTATTTTAAATAATTCTCACAATTATTCAAGATCTACAACATCAATTGAAGGCTTTAAAACTACTAATCCCCAAGTTTAAAATCTAGTTTCCCCTCTACACAAAATGTGTTCAATTACACATACGATTTGAGGCCCAATCACCAAATCAAAATATTATTCAACTTATAAACGATATTAAATCCTAAACATGGATTCTAAACACATAATCAATTACCAAAATGAATCAATTAACGAGTCTTAATAAAACGCCCCAATTTCCACTTAGATTTTACTCCTAATAATGGTTTAATTATACAATCCAATTAAAACCAAATATAAACGTGATTAAGAGAGCATATTAAATATTATAGAGATTATTCTAAGTCAAAAATAAAATGCATGACAATGAAAGCATAAACAAGTTACAAATTACACAATGATATAAAAAGAAATTTATTCCTCTCCCAAACTCATCCCAAGTTCTCCCATTTCTCCTAAGTTTCTAAGGTTTATGTTTTGTGTGCAACGTGTCCAACTAATGAGGGTTAACACCCTTAAATAAGTCTAAATTTAAAAGTTCCTAAAAGGCTTATTTTTAGGCCTCCAAATGAGTCCAAAATACTTTCCAAATCACTCAAAACTTACTCCAAAGGTATACCTGCACAATAGGTCCATTCCAACCTACTAAAAATGCACACTTGAGCCTTCATGACACTCTAGAGTTCAACCCAAATGGTAAAACCTCGCACACATGGCAATAAATGTAAACTTAATTGTTACATGCCTAACACATAATCCAATATCATCACCATCAACATCCTTGCCTTAATCCTATCATATGGGATCATCCACATGGATTCTCCTTTTCCATTATAATTTATTATATGCATTATTATCATTCAAGTTTAATTCCTTAAGGTATCTCCTAATAATTTCCTCCCACAATAACTTAGGTCGACCACTTTTTCTTTTACCCTCTATTTTCAACAATCTTCCTCTTGTTATAGGGGCTTCTACTGGTATATGCAACGCATGATTGTACCACCTAAGTCTATTTTCTCTTAATTTATCGCTAATGGGAGTTACTCCTAACTTTTCTCTCACATATTGGTTTTTAATTTTTTCCTTTATAGTAATTTTTATCATCCACTAGAGCATCCTCATCTCACTAACATGGAGACTTTGTTCATATTTTTTCTTTAACGCATAACACTTCACTCCATACAGGACCACTAGCCTAACAACTGTTCTATAAAATTTTCCTTTTAATTTATTAGTTATCCTCTTATCGCATGACACCCCACTCGTTTGGCTCCATTTCATCCAACCAGTTGATATTCTTCTCGTAGCATCCTCATCAATATCCCTATTACTTTGTAACATTGAACCTAGATAACAAAATTTCTTAGTTTGGTTTATCACTTTTTCTTTAATCTTTAACATTATGTTACTCGACACCTCATTATTAAATTTACATTCCACAAATTTCGTTTTATTTTTTCTGATTCTTAAACCTTTAGATTCTAATGCTTTTCTCCAAGTATCAACTATCTTCCATAAGCTTTTCTTTAAAGTTTCTACTAAAACTATATCATCCGCAAACAACATACATCATGGGGTATCTTCTTTTATGTCCTTAGTAATCTTATCCAAGACTACGGCAAATAAATAAGGACTTAAGGTCGATCCTTGATGTAAACCCAATTTAATCGTATAGTCATTAGTTTCTCCATATATAGTCCTTACTTTAGTCTTTGTGTTATCATACATATCTTCAATAACTTTAATATAACTCAAAGGGATTATTTTCCTCTTTAAAGCCCACCAAATTATAATCCTAGGTACTCTGTCACAAATCCAAATTGATTGTCCAAAATATTTGACTCTTTTCTTAATCTTTGTTCTATAACCTTTTCCCATAACTTCATAGTGTAACTCATCAGTTTGATTCTTCTATAATTATCACAGTTTTGTATATTCCCTTTACTTTTATACAACTATATTATGGTAATTTTCCTCCACTATTCTGGCATGTTTCCTTCTCTTAAAATTTTATTAAATAAATGTGTTAGCCAATCTACCCATATACTTCTAAGGGTTCTCCAAACCTCTATGGGTATTTTATCCGGGCCAACCTCTTTATTCTTACCCATTTTTCTTATAAATATATCCAGTTCTTTTTCAGTTACCGGATATACTATTTTTATATTCTATTCAATGTTCTCGACATCTTTTCTCGGATATTCTTCATTCAATAATTCCCGAAAATACTCTTCCCACTTATCTAAAATTTCTTTGTCGTTAATTATTATATTTTAATTTATGTCTTTGACAAACTTAACTGGACCCATGTCCCTTGCCAATCTATCTCTATTCTTTGCCAATTTATATATATTCTTTTCACCTTCCTTGGTACCTAACTTATTATAAAGATTATCTAGTGTGTTTTGTTGTGCATTTCTAATAATATTTTTTTACTTTACTTTTGAACTTATTATACTTTTCTAAATCTTCTTGATTTTACTCTTTTGCCATTCTTTAAAACTTACTCATTTATTTTGTATTATCTTTTTCACTTCTTTATTCCACCACCAAGTCTCTTTTTTATGAATCTTTTTCCTTTAGTCTCACCTAAAATTTGCTTACCTATTTCCTCGATATCATTCTCTATTCTAGACCAAATGTTGTTAAAATTGTCGTTCCAATTCCACTTCATGTTTAATAGGCGCTTTTATTTAAATTTATCTCTTTGCATCCTTTTAAATCCTTCCATTTTATATATCGATAACCTATTTTCTGTTTTCGATACTTAAATCCTTTAATTGTTAAATCTATTACTAATAGACGATGTTGATTTGTTAAGCTTTCACCTAGTATAACCTTACAGTCTTTGCATGTGTATAAGTCTCTTCTTCTAAGTAAGCAATAGTCTATTTGAGTTTTCTTTTCTCCGCTTTTAAAAATTATTAAATGTTCTTCCCTTTATTTTAAAATATGTTTGTTAATGCTAGATCATATGCCTTAGCATATTCTAAGATAGTTTCCCCTAATTCATTTCTCTTACCAAATTCACAACCTCCGTTTATCCTTGGATAACCATCTCGTTCCAATCCTACATGGCCATTTAACTCGCCTTCCAAAAATATGTTTTCATTCATAGGAATTTGTTGTAATACTTCATCCAATAGTTCCTAAAATAATTTCTTTACATGTTCATCTAACGCTCCTTGGGGCACGTAAGCACTTATAATATTCAATATTGTTTTATCTAAGACGATCTTAATATTCATTAATCTATCTCCCCATCATTTAACATCCACTACTTTATCTTTTATGTAGTGATCAACAACAATACCCATCCCATTTCTATGATTATCTATCACTCCTGATTAAAATAGTTTATAACCTTCTCCTCTCTATTTAGCCTTCTCACCCTTCCACTTAGTTTCTTGCAGGCATGCTATGTTGATTTTCCTCCGTTTTAAGGTATCCATAAGTTCTTTACACTTGCCAGTTAGTGTTCTTAAATTCCACATACCAATTCTAATTTATATCTATTATTTTTAGTTACGATTCTTCTTTTAATTAGAGAATCCATCATAATATTTGATATATTTTAATATCACCAAATAATTATTTATAACATGCAATACAGAAATCATAACACATGCACAATTTAATTACCATTTAAATTACACAATTTATTATTACCAAACCACACAAGCAACAATTAATTCCATTTGTTAATTTATTTCTCACTTTAATAGCAGATGAATAAATCCATGAAGATACAGGGTGTTATAGTATTTCCCGATGACACAGTATGGAACTGATGGGGAGGACACCATACCACTATAGCATAACCATGAAATTCCCTCGGTACATGTGGAAATTAGTTCTTCCATGTAGGGACAATTACGAGTGTCGCTCTTGTATATCACGAAAAGGACCTCAAGATGATGTCATATGGTAGATCATTTCTAACCATGTGAAGATAGAATTTTTTGAGCCCGACAATGTTACATGGGTTGTCAACTATAATGAGCAACTGGGTGTAAGTGGCGCCCAAAGGTGGGGAAGTTTCAGCAGCACAAAAAATTTGAAATTCCAAAGTATTATAGCCCTCACGCCTGTAAATTCCCTACTTTTAAAACATATCACAAACAACCGAGTTCAACATACTTGGCAAGAATAATTCAATGTATGCTTAAGGTAGATACCTACTTTAAGATATGCATAGTGATTATGTATACCAAACAATGCACTCACGATACATTTCCTTATGCCATGGCGTGGAATGCAAAAAGGTGGGTGATTATTTTTCAACTTGCTGATTGGAATTTATTGTACAAAGATTTTACTCAAAGATTGGTTGCAATCTAACACCAAAATCAATGAATCTTCATGGATCTAGTGGGTGTCCTACAACCTAATGATAAGGAGATGTTCTACCAAATTTTCTTTGCATTCCCAACTTCTAGAGAAGGACTTATACATTGGTTTCTTATAAAAGGCATTGACGACACCCACCTTTATGGTAAATATAATGGGAAAATGTTGATAGCCATGATCTTGGATGATAATGGTCATGTATTCCCACTAGCATTCACCATCGAAATTCTTCTGACAACACCGAGAGTCATTTTTGCATAGGATATTTCTTAAATATCTACTTGGTTAGTGTGTCAAATACAACTTTTTGGGTGACTTAGACCCTGATGTAATTATTTAACACCTTAGGAGTGTGACACCTAGAATTTGAGCTTTTACATTTTTTTTTAAATCAAAAGGCTATAAGATAAGTGTTGTTTACTCTTCCAAACCAAGATTGAGAGATTTGAAAAAATATTTTTGTTGTTCAAAATATTTTATATATTTGAGTGCACATTTTTTCACTCCTCTTATTCGAGTTCTTTGAGCCATTATTTCTAGTAGAGGTATATTTATTCACCTAGTGTTCAAAATCTAATCTTCATTATTGAGTAAATATTTCTCTTCTTTGGATTAAAAAACTTGTTTTTGAGATTTAGAGCACCACACCATTACAAAAACCCAATACACATATCTATAGCATTACCTCAAAATCCTATATCTTCTTTTTAATCTGGTCCTACTTCCCCGTAGGCTAACTACACACTTCAAACAATTGTGGGACGATTTGCGCAATTCAGTTTGTTATTTAAGACTTGTGGCAGCAACTATTTAACCTATTACTGTTGTTTGGCTGACTAGTTAGTGGTGTGTTACATTGATTATTAGTCGTTAAAATTTTAATCTAAGAAGTAACTTATTTTAGTTTTTGAATAGGTTTCACTTACACTATTGAACAAAAAAAATGTACCAACCGATCTTGTAGTCCCACATTATAATGTGATGTGGCCCACATTTTAATCTGTCACTTTCATTTTTCACTTTTCACTACAATGTCAGTTTGTATTATATTCGAGAATGAGACAAATGTAAATGATGATTGGGAGTATGCAGAAGAAGGCCTCCTGAAATTATTTGGCATGGAAATGAGATTATTATTAAGAAAAAAAAGAGTAGGGGTGAAAAAGAAAGTTACACCTAGAGAGACTAAATATAGGTATTGCTAATTGACACATAAATTCTCAATTATTATCAACATTAAGACAATATATGATTTGGACTTTTGGTTGTGTCAAACTAATCTTTTAATCGCTTTCTTTTCTTTTATTTTCAGGATATCGATAGACCTACATCAAATCCCCCCCCCCCCCAATCTGAAGCCTTCGCTAATTATAAGAACACACAGTGGTTTTAGCCCAAAAATTATTGGAGAATGTTGATTAGCAAGTTTTGATGTCCTCTTTAATCTCTCTAAACCATTGGTCTGATTTACAAGACCCTATAGTATTACAAATAACTGCCTAAACCATTAAATTTGCAAATACTCCAATGTGTTGCGAAAATTTGCTTATTTTCTAGTATTTTTAACAAGGGAGATAAGGGCTCTATATATGTTCTGTTTGTTTGATCATCACCTAATCGAAATGATTTTGATTTTACTTTTCATTTTACTTCTATGCCGCCTTTTTTGGATAGTATATCTAGAGTGTCGTAGTGAATTAACATGTATTATTATCACAACCATATACTTTAAAGTCCACATATCTTTCACTCGTTAGCTTTTTTTACTTATCTCGCCAAATGGTCGTATGGTTCATAAATTTGAGGCCCTATTCTGAACTTTAATATGTATAGACTAGTTTTTGTCGATCCCCTAAATTTTTATACAAGATTTCCCCAATTGCTATTGCAAAGAATCATTATTAACAATTTGATTTGACTATTTTAGGTTCTTTTCATGGAAATACCATCATCTCTGTGGTGAATAAAGGAAAGCCTTCCACAAGTTGGCATTACGACTGCATCCTGATAATAAACTTAGTGTTGACGTGAAATTTGGATAGTATCCCACTAGTGTTTGCTACTACTTTTTCACTTAATATCACTTTGGAATTTTACATCTCACTACTGAGCTCAGCCAGTTTTTCATAGAAATCATATGGTTAATAAAATGAGAAATTGTTAATTTTGTTGTTTTTAATGACTGTGATATACGCAGTACTTTCATAAATGCGAGCAAATTTGGTGAAGACTACATGCACCATCTCATTTTTTGTTTCAGCTCTATCCTTTAGACCTTCCTCTTAGGGAAGTTGTCTATCTTCTTGACTCACTATTTGAAAATAATCTTTTTGTTTTAGAGTAATTTTGTTAATACCATTTAATCAATTTGGTTACATTATTGGGAATTTATGGAGTATAATTTTTTCAAATTATTATTCTTCAGTAGGTTTATTAAGGGTCGATTATCGCAATTTAGTTTTGAGGCTTTTGAAAATTAGATGAACTAGAAATCTCATGATCAGTTACATAGAATACCCTATTTAACACAATGATATTAACATTTGATGTTTGCACATCCTCAAACACACCAATAAAATTAAATAGTGCTCATCTTCCAAACTCTGGTGTCGACCTCAACATTAACATATCTGCTATTGAAATTGGACGTTGATATATAATGATGTGTATTCATACTTACCTAAGTACGCACATACATATATAGATCCACATGTGTATGCATTGGGAATTTGATCTTATACTTAGGGTGCCATGCATATTTTGTAAGAGCAAATAGTTTGATTTGCTCATAGCTTAGGCCTATATTTGTATTTGGCATATCCCATTACAAATTAACACGTGCCGACATGATGGAATGCATTTATAACATCTCCAAGTTCAATACTTCTCTGCTTTATGAAGGAATAAAATATTTTAGGAGTTAGAATTTATTTAGAATTATATTTGGGGGATGAATTTTTTTATTCAAAACTAAGGCTGGATTTTTTTTTTAATTAAAATATTTTTTTTAAATCGAGTTCAAACGAGATTAGATTCTCGTTTGAACGACTTTGCCTTGTTGTTAGAAAGGTCGTTTACATCGAACGAACATCCAACGAGGGCCTTCTATTTGAATTCTTTTCAATCTCGTTAGAAGATGGTTCAAATGAGATTGGAGTCTCATTCGAACGAATTGTATTTTTATTCAAATGAAATTCCTTTCTCATTCGAACGAATTCTATTTCCATTCGAACAAATTTCATTGCCTCGAATTTTGTGTTACCTTATAAATACCTATTTCGAAAATATTTTTTTTGGGCTTTTGCAAAAATGTAGCCTACATATTTGCTGCAAAAGTTTTCATCTTTTTGTGTTTTCCAAACACTTTTGATTTACAAAATCATCCTCCCTAATATACTTATGAATACTTTTGAGGCCTTAAAGTGTCATACATGTTATACTTTTGTGGAGAGATCATTGCAGAAGAAGAAAATTGAAGGTTAATCGATGGATACCGAGGGTGGATTGCCTCATGTGGACTGCTCGGGATCTGAGTAGTATTCTTTAAGAGTTTTGTAAGTTGTTGTTTTGTAAAACTTTCTAAAGTGTTGAAAAAGGTTTTGCCCTGAAAAGGGATTTTTCCTAATTTGTTATGTGATTGCATGCTTTACTTATCTTTTATCACCTAGATGCATGTCTTAGGATAAAATATCAAATTGGACTTTTGTTTGAGACATTTAATTAAACAAGTTATTCCAATAAGATCGAGTGCACTCTCATATTTGTTGGCATGTTTTTTTATAAATAAGCGTAATTTACCACTTACAGTCACGACCAACGACATAGACTTTCGCTGATGTGAAGTCCTATTTTTCGATTGCGAACATCCAATGAACAAGGTCGCATATAGAAAATGAAATTGCACATTTTTCTATTTAAAAAAAACACACAATTTCCACTTGTTCAAGCAAGGAGAAGTAAAATTATAAATACAAAGATGCATTAAAAACAAAAATTTCATATAGGACGAGTATAACACCTTTGGATTGAGCAATCTTAAGAAACAAAGACAGATTAAAAGACAAGGATTTTACCATTATGAAAAGTGTTTTAACCAAGGGTAAATTTGCTAGACAGATGCCTTTATCAAAATGCTTAACTCGGGTAAATAACATGTGTGGTTTGATATGAGTTAGTGAAGCATTCTTAAGACCTCTTAGCCTAGACTCAGCATGTCTTTTGTAGCATGAAAAAGACAATTCATATGTGACAACACGCTTATTAAAATAAGAGGTTGCCAGCCCGATACTTCAATAATTACACGAATCATGGATGGTCCATTCTTAGCATCACTGTCGTACATGTAATAATATGAGAGAACCACCAATTATTTTAGAAAACGGATTTCAAATTTATTTTGTAAGTTAAAGAAAAATATTTCAACAATCCAATTTAAAAAGAAGGTGGATATAAATAAATACAGATATTAGATCAAAAATCATATACATCAAAATAACTGAATAAGCTATCAGTTAACAGACCCTTACAAGCAGGTTACACCGAGTATTAAAGTAAAATATCACATTATATTAACAAGTACAAAACTTGGACAACACACCTGAATATGTAAACTGATCATAACTAGAGTACAAAAAGATATAAGCGTCTATAACCAATATCCTACAACATCCGCAAAGCGTTATAGCTCTAGGACACTGGGATGGAAAGTTCAATACGGGCGTCCTTGGAGTGGAGCACCTGGGCGTATAAAGGATTCATGCAAAAATAAGAGATATAAATAGGTTAGAGCTCGATTTGATATGATCACCATGTGAATAAAATGCACGACATTTATGAATACCAAAACATCATGAATAAGCTCATCTCGCTCTTCACAATTAATAATAATAATAATCCTTACCTCTCAATCTAAATACACAACCTAGCGTAATATCAATTTCAATGATGGATATTTATTTATTCAAGAGAATATAACTAAATTTTACTTAGTGAGATTCCATTTCAGTTTTACACAATTTAACTTCATAGTTCCTTTTCTCATTAGGAAACTTATTCAAAACAATTTATTTCATAAAATGCTTTACCATCTATAAAAATACCACTTTCATAAGAATAGTAATAATCACCACATATAATGATTCTTAGACCATCCTTTCGAGAGTCACCCCACTGGATGAGCCCCTAAATAGTTATCATCTTCCAGGGCCTAACACCAAGACAACCTGGGCATCCTACATTGCGTGACGTCGGGAAGCGGCCATATACCTTCGACAGTGAGTCGTAACCATATTCGGAATCACCCCACTTCGAAAAATAACCACACAATATATAACAAACGGTCCTATGGCCGATGACTATATCCACCCTGCATTCACTAGCCAGGAGACTTCACATCATGCGCGTAACTTCCCTTATGATAGCATTTAGAGAGTTATGTACATGCAAATCATCATTCAAAAGATATACCAATTTAAAATGTGCATTACATTTTATCCAGAGCCATAAGTGTTTAATGTCATAATTATAAACCTCAAAGTTTAATTATCTCCATAATAGTCTTCATGTATTAACGGTAATCCTTAGAACCATAATGTATGATATTACTTCAACCCAATTCTCGAAGTCCACAATTATATTACTCTATTTCCCCCTATACCTAGAATAAGTCATTATGTAAAAAGAATATCTTACCTTCCTCTTAAAAACTAACTAAATTAATGTAATACCCCGTATTTTTTATGCTATATTAATTTGGGGATTTATTAAATTTAATGTGAGTTAATTATTTAATAAAAATCCAGAAATTAATTATGTTATAATTATTAACGTGACGAGAGTTAGTAATTATGGGAAATTTGTCGAATATTACTAATGAGCGAAGTAATATGTAATATTAGTTATATTGAATGTCACGAGTGAATAAAATGATAATTTTGGAAATTTGAGTCGGGACGCGCCCGTGTCGCGTCGGGACTAAACATTGGTAAATAAAAGTAAATATTTTATAAGTCATTTTTATGGTCGTTTTGAGTGCGCCAACGCTCCCGGAAGGGTCGAGATAGTCAAAAAAATGTACCCGGGGGTTTAGTTTGGGTCTCGGGGCGTTTTTAGGCCTAATTAGTACCCCGGGAGGGCGTTTTGGACATTTCGCAATTATGGGTAATTAAACCCACGAAATTCTAAGGGTTATATCAGATGTCTAAGGTTGTCTTCTAGGGTTATAACAACCAAAGACAAGTGACGGACATAGGAGAGGGAAGGAGAGAGCTTCCAAGGCAATCCAAGGCCCAAAATCCATCCGTTTGCACCGCCACCACCACCAACGCGTAGATTGCGCGATGGAGAACGCAACCACACCAAAATCATCCGCAAACCAGAACGTCAAAAATCCCAGGCAAGTGTTTATCTTGATTATTTCGTTGGTGCATCTTTCATATTAGTTTAGGAGTAATTAGAATGAGTTTTTATGGAAGAAAACCAAAGATTTGGGATAGGAATCGCATGTAGTGATGGATAAATTGATAATTTTGGAAACCCATGCCATGTAGAGGAATTACCCACGAAATTATGATGTTTATAAGAAGAAATTTCTGTAAATACTTGTTAGAACCATGTTTAAGAGAATTCTAGGGTTCTTGATAATTATGATAATTTTTGGGCTGTTAATCCATGTATAATGATAAAAATCCACATGCTTTACGTTGGAAATACCTAATATGGAGATATAATGTTAGTAGTATGAATCTTTGGACGTTTGGTAATGTAAACTTGAATTTGGATGAAGAAATATGTTAGAGCCCGTAACTGCAAAACTGCAGAAATGGCAATACCTGCTTGATCGATCGATCGAGCCCAGAGCTTCGATCGATCGAAGGTTCGATCGATCGAGCCCAAGACCTCGATCGATCGACCCCTCCTGGCAGACTCCTATTTCCCTTTCTAAATTAGTTAAGTTCAATTTAATGTGAAATAATTCTTGGACATCCTTAATAAAGTGTTTTGGGAGATAGGGAAGATCAGTAGGACATATGAATAATATTGGGACTTTTAATATGAGATGAGAATTGTATTTTTGAGGATAATTACTTAAGGGTCGATGAATTTATGTATAAAAGGGGGAAATGCATAAGAGAGTTACGTTGGAACATAAAAAGGACACCTACTGAATTTTATACTTGGGAGGATAGAGTCCATGAGAGTTACGTAATAAGTTGGAAGAATCCTTCGAATTAAGGTTAGAGACGAACCCTTATACGCGATATCAATAATGTGAAAATAAGGATAAAAGTCGTAACTATGGGATTTGAGAATATACCCATTATTGACATAGTAATATTAGTATAGTTATATGATTTTGTATGCATATGCTATCTATGTGTGAAAAACATACCCACGCTACTTGCTATCCCTGAGGTTGCCCCGCTGGGACGATCTTATCATGTGTTGCCTTATGGGGGATATTGACTCGTACCCTAGAAGATAGATATCCTTGGTATAGGCTATCGATTTGATAGTTCAAACGGTCCTAAGATACGCGGGTATGTGCCATCCTCTTAGAGACTTGGAATATATGCTTCGCCTCATATTGTTTGTGTATAGAGATCCTTGGTATAGGCTATCGCAGTGATAGTTCAGACAATCCTAAGAGACGCAGACATATGCCATCCTCTTAGAGACTTGGAATCTATGCTTCGCCTCAATATTGTTTGAGTATGTGTTAATACAGTTCGAGAGTGATTCCAAATTTGTATTTCCCTTAGTACGAGTGATACGGGGATTAGATAGTAGAGTATGCCCGCACCATAGTTTTTATTTGAGGTGCTGTTATGATATATATATATATATATATTTTACGAGTAGTTAATATATATATGAAATTCTGAAATCTGGAACTGCCTACTGTGATTTGATATGTAGGACATGGTTGATGACTCAAATGTAAATACTTGTTTTGAGAAAGTATAATATGACACTGGAAAACTTTATTGATTAATAAAGTTAAAATGAGAACTTTGGTTACTAATTGAAATATTCTTTTCAAACAATTGAATCGTTAAATTTTGAATCTTGTGAATAACCTAAGATAAGTTAAACGATTGGGAAAGGATAGCGTGATATATGATGAGATAGACCACTAGGAAGGTTAGTGCGATAGGTGTGCACTTTAGAAGAGAGGTGAGAATTTCTCAAGAGAGTGTCGCACTAATATGTTGTTGCATTGGCCTGTATCAATTTAAATACTTGCTAAACAATTTTTAAATCATATACACTATCGGGCTCTGACCCGTTTTTCTCTCTCTCTCTCTCTTGTATATATATGTATGTACTACAGGTGCCCAGCCACAGGGGCGTCTTGCTTAGGATCCCTTGGAAGGAACGTGCTGCAGCTTAGGTGGGAGTTGCAAGCCACTTGCTTAGACGATTTCATTTACTTTATTCCACTTCTATCATTCTCCTCATTGGGCATGTGTCGCCCTTTCCACTATTTATCTGTTTTGTTGGAACATTTGTATTTCAGTTATTTCTAGTACTGTTACTTTGGGATTTATTCAGCATGTATGTTTTACATTAAGTTTTAAATGTTGGGATTTTGGATGTTGAATGTTTAAAGTAATTGGATTATGTTCCAGGATAATTGTTCTATGATTCTTACTTATTGAAAATGTTGTTACTAATTAAATAAATAATTTTCCTTTAAAAATAAAATTGGTCAGAAATGTTGAAAAATGGTTTTGACACTTAGCTTAATTAAGTAGGGTGTTAATTTGGAAAAATTTATTTTCACGACAGTGATGCTAAGAATGAACCAACTGTTCACCTTGATTTTAATTTAATAAAGGAGTGATCGCCCGGTATTTAATGAGGCAGGGTGTCACAGGTGGTATCAAAGCATCAGGTTCTAGTGTCCATAGGATCTGTACGGCTTATTTCGCTTTCAGCTTAACGTTTTTGCTATAGAGCCCTATTATAGGATGGTTGTATTCTTGCTTTAAAGTTTACGTCTTCAGCTATTTGAGATTTGTTAATGACTGTAGACTAATAAACTTCTTCACGTTTCAGATGCCTCCGAGACGTGTACCGAAGGATAGGCGTGCCCAGGCCGAGCAGCCAGCAGCTCCGGCACAAGGCACTATGAATGCTAATGAAGTAGCCGTCATTGTTGCTCAGGCGGTGAATGTCGCGCTAGCGGTGGTTCAGCAGGCTCCACCCCAGATTCAGGCAGTGGCGCCAATACCAGCACAGCTTCCATCTGTATGGGAGAGGGTTAGGGATGATTTTCAGAAGGCGCATCCCCTTGAGTTCTCTGGTAGCTCAGATATCGTCACAGTCAGCCAATGGAAGAAAGACATCCAGCGGCATCTTCGTATGTATGAGTGCACCGACGTGCAGAAACAATTGTTGGCTTCCTTTAAGCCGGTGGGGGCCGCTTTGTAGTGGTGGGTAGTACGCTTAGATCTTCATTGTCGATATAGTGAGACTCCATGGGGTGCCCCTTGATATTGTGTCCGATCGGGATAAGATTTTTGTGTCCAGATTTTGGGAGAGTTTCCATCAGGCCATGGGTACAGAGTTTCGATTGAGCTAGGCCTATCACCCGCAGATGGACGGACAGACAGAGCTGACGAATCAGATGTTGGAAGATATGTTACGGATGTGTATCCTTGATTTTGGCGGGGGATGGGAGCAATACATTCCACTAGTGGAGCTTGCTTATAATAACTCCTACCGTTTTACTATTATCATGGCTCCATTTTAAACGTTATATAGTAGACCTTGTCGTTCTCCAACGTATTGCCTCGAGGTGGGGGACAATAAGTTACATTGGCCAGAAGTGATTCAGGACACATCAGCTAAGATTGAGTTGATTCGGAGCTGTATTCGGGTTGCTCAATATAGGCAGAAGAGTTACGTCGATGCCAAGAGGTTCGTCAGGGAGTTCAGTGTGGGAGATCAGGTGTTGTTATAAGTATGTCCTATAAAGGGGATAATGCTGTTTGGGAAGAAAGGGAAGTTGGCTCCGAGATATGTAAGTCCATTCCCTATTATTAAGCGAATTGGGCTAATGGCTTACAGACACTGGTTATTGGAGCACTTGTATAAGATTTATGATGTGTTCCATATTTCTTCCCTGAGGAGATATCTTTGGGATGACTTGGTCCACATTCATATCGCTTTAGACAAGATTGATCTACAGCCCAATAGTTCCTACGGGGAAGGTTCAGTCATTATCCTAGAACGTAGTGAGAGGAAATTGAGGTCAAAGGTCGTGCCATTAGTACGTGTGCAGTGGCAGAATCTTAATGTCGAGGAGTCTACCTGGGAGCATGAGAATGACATACGGGACAATTATCTAGAGTTATTCCTACTAGGTATACTTTTATTTTATTCTTTTTCAAATTTCGCGATGAAATTCCGTTATTAGGGGGGAAGTATATAATACCCCATATTTTTTAAGGATTTTATTTTAATTATGGGATTAGGATTAATTAATAAAAAAAAATTATAATTAATTCGGATTTAAATTAAAAAATTACTAGCGTGCCGAGAGTTAGTATTTATTGGTGATAATTATGTTGAATATTACTTAGAGAGTAAAGTAATATATGATTATGAAAATATTATAATTACAGTGAGTGAAAAATACGGCAGTTATAGTTACTTAATTGCCATGAGACGTGTCGGGACTTAAATGAAGAGTTTAAAATATAATTTTATTTTTGAGTATTCTGATGTCTGTTTTGAGTGCACCGGTGTGTCCGGAAGGGTTGAGATAGTAAAAAAAAGTCTACTTGAGAGTTTAGTTTGAGGTCCGGGGTAGTTTTAGGCCAAACCGACAACCCGGAGGGGTATTTTTGGCTTTTTAAAAATTGGAATAAGTTAATGGACGAAAATTGGAGAAATATATCTGCATGTACGTGGGAGAGTTAGGGTAAATAATCGGTAAACCCAAAAGAGAGTCCAAGAGGAAGAAGGATAAGAGTTTCCTCGGAGTTCCAAGGCCAAACCCAGTCACATTTCACCAAAAATATCATCAAAGCGAAGATTGGGAAGGGAGGAACGAGTTCATACCAATTTCAAGTGACGAATTAGACATTTGGGAAAAAGGCAAGTGTTTTTCTTACTTAAAATTATAGCATATAACGTCCATGTTAGATTAACTGATGTTTTAACCATGATATTATAAAATTGGGACTGGAATTGGGTATTAATCTATAATTGGGGGTATAGGTTTTGCATGTAGTTGAATAACCATATTTTGGGGATGATAATTGAGATACCCTGCCTAACTAAATATCGGGTGATCAGTCATTTATTAAATTAAGTCAGAATATCCAGTTAGTTTAGATTATGCATCACTGTCAAAAAATTTATTATTAAATATTAACCACCTAATATTTAAAAAGTTTATGTCAAAGTTTTATCTTTTAATTACTATGAAACTAAGTTAACGAATAAATTATACATTCACCATCCACAACAAATTTATAAGATAAGAAATAATTGCAATAATAAATGTAACCATAGTAAACACTTCCAGTCTCAGTACCAAATACAAGCCTAATAAAATAAACCAACATCTGAAAGGAAATAGATAAAGTAAAACCATGAATCTCTAATTGTCTAATAGAAAGGGGCAACATGCCCTAACTGAAGTAATTAATTGAAAGTGAATAAATGGGAAATATGGAGGCATCTACGACCGAGGTAACTTCCATAGCAACTACAGCACGTCAAATGAATGGAACTCCTAAGCCTGGTGTCCCTGTGGCTAGACACCTAAAATTTGACTAAGAAAAGAGATTGGCACTAAACGGATTAGACCCCGAGTTGGAAAACAGTTTAAAAATCAGCAAGTGCTTGAATGAATTAATAGCACATATATTATTCATGTTAGATTATCATGCTCACTTGAGATGGCCACCTCTCATCTATTGTGCACACCTAACGCATATACTAACCCATCCTAGTAATGCTACACCGCCTAACTAGTCTAATCATTCATAGAATTACGCCAATACTCTCAAGTAATTATCTATATCCCTCGTATCCCGCATTACCATATGTTAAGGGTACTTATAGATATACAACCATTATTCTCATCACATTTTTTTCTCATTAAGTTAATGTAAAAACTATTATCATTTCCAAGTCTACCAATCACGCACAGTAGAATAAGTAACAAGTATACATATATCTATCCCCCCTAATATACATATACTAATATTGCACCCTTGGGTAAGCCACCCTTGGTTCCATGCATACTCTCCTATCATGTCCCTATGCATCGATCATTGCATAAAGTACTATAGGTTCAATATCTCGCGAACCATCAAAATAAACACATATATTAAAGGCAAACATAGTTCAAAGTCGATGGGATACGCACATACCTACGCATCCATACGACCGACATCACTATCATTCTCATAGATAGCCCGTATCTAGGTTCTATGCTCTAGTGGTACAAATCAAAATCCCCTCGAAGGCTCTTCATGGTATGATTGTCCATAATGTGCAACCTCTACCCGATAGCAAGTAGCGTAGGTATGTTATACAAAAAATAATTCAATCAATAGGTATATACACATAGCCTATAATAATCATTAGGTATTCACGCAACCCAATTTCCCAAATTTATAAGTAGTATCATTATCTCTATGACTCACAATAATCTAACCGTACAATTTATATCTCCATCGTATATACTCTATAAGGCTCCCTTACTCCAACATATTCCCTTAGTAGTTACACAATTTTCCCACCACTAGACTAGAAAAATAAAGTCGCTCCATAATACTGTAGGGTATTTTCTCTCACTTGAATTATCCTTGTAAAAATCTTAATTCGTCCGGGCGAAAATTTGGACTTCTGACATCTCGTTAGATCCTGGGGATTCTCGTTCGAACGAGGTCATTAAGACGAACTTCAAACGAACCTCAAACCAGAATCTCGATATTAATCCCATTGGAATTCTCGTTCGAGACTTGGGCAGGTCTTCGAACGAGAATTCCGAGTTCGTCCCTGTCCTAAAAAAACTACATTTTTCAAACTTTTTTCATCACATAATTTACTCAAAACTTATTCTAACTGTCATTTAACTATTCTAAACTATGCCTACTAGTAATAGAATGATTTTCGACATGTTTTTAGCATCAAATCCTTAGAATTCATAATAGGGGTTAAGATTAATTACTCAAATCTTTAAAAAGCCTTAAATTCATAAAACCGCCATTAACAACAATTAAACCCAAATTCAATTTCGTGATTTTAACATATAAATTTAGATTTTATCATTCCCAAATATTGATATCCAACTACATGCAAAAGCCTATACCCCAGTCATAAATTTATACCCAAATTCAATCCTAAATTTCATCATATCATGGTTAAAACATCTATTTATCTGACATGGACAATTATGTGCTCTAATATCAGCAAGATAAACACTTGCCTTAAAAATGGAAGTCTAAAATTCTGAACGAATTTTCTATTGGGACAATCCCCTCTTCACGATATACGCGTTGGTGGAACTTTTGGTGTGAAAGTTTGCGTCTTTATCCAAGGACACCTATGGAGTTCTTCTTCTCCCTCTTTGGCTTTCTCTCTCTCTCACTAAGGTTTGGAAACTAACAGACAACCTATAACCCACGTTCGCTTCCCTTTTAATTATCTATTTTCGTCCATTTTAAATCCCCAAAATCTCAAAAGATCAAAATACCCCTCTGGGATGTCGGTTTGGCCAAAATAGCCCCGAAATCAAAATGAAACACCCGAGTAGAGTTTTCTGGCTATACCGACCCTTTTGGACTCATCGGCACACTCGAAATGACCATATGAGTTACTTAAAAATAAATTATCTTTTTAACCCAACAAAGTAGTCCCGACACAACTCACACGCGCGTCCCCGTAAAGTGTACTATAACAGTCGTATTTTTCACTCACGATAATTGTAATATTTTTGTAATCATATATTAATTTACTCGCTAAGTAATATTCGACATAATTATCACCAATAAATACTTACTCTCGTCACGCTAGTGATTATTTAATTTAAGTCCGGATTAATTATAAATAATTTTTTTCCATTTAAATTAATTAATCTTACTTCCATAATTAATATAAAATCCCTCAAAATATGGGGTATTACATACTTCCCCCTAATAACGGAATTTCATCCTGCAATTCGAAAAATATAAATGCGCAAAAATAAAGGTTTACCTAGCAGGAATAACTCTGGATATTTTTCCCGCATGTCATCCTCACACTCCCAAGTAGACTCCTCAACATTATGATGTCGCCACTGCACTCGTACTAACGGCACTATCTTTGACCTCAGTTTCCTCTCACTACGGTCTAGGATAACAATGGGCTCCTCCTCGTAGGAACTACCAGGTTGTAGATCAATCTCCTCTAAAGAGATATGAGTGTGGGCCAAGTCATCCCGAAGATATCTCCTCAGCAAAGAAATATGGAACACATCATGAATCCTATGCAAGTGCTCTGGTAACCCAAGTTCGTAAGCTACTGGCCTAATCCGCTCAATAATAGGGAATGGCCCAACATACCTTGGCGCCAACTTCCCTTTCTTCCTAAATCTCATTATCCCCTTCATAGGAGATACTCTCAATAACACCTGATCCTCACATTAAACTCTCTGAAGAACCACTTGCATTAACGTAACTCTTTTGTCTATCCTGTGCAACCCAAATACGGCTCTGAATCAACTCAATCTTAGCCGAGGTGTGGTGAATTACCACCGGTCCAACTAACTTGTTGTCCCCCACCTCGAGCCAACATGTTGGAGAATGATAAGGTCTACGTATAGCGCCTCAAATGACGCCATGCCAATAGTAAACTAGTAGGAGTTATTATAAGTAAACTCCACCAGTGGAAGGTACTGCTCCCATCCCCCGCTAAAATCAAGAATACACATATGTACCATATCATCCAACATCTGATTAATCCTCTCTGTCTACCCATCTGTTTGCTGGTGATAGGTTGAACTCAATCGTAACTCCGTACCCATGGCCTTCTGGAAACTCTCCCAAAATTTGGACACAAAGATCTTGTCCCGGTAGGACACAATATCAAGGGGCGCCCAGTGGAATCTCGTTATCTCGGCAATGAAGATTTGAGTGTACTACCCCGTAGTATAGTTTGTCCGGACTAGCAGAAAATGAGCTGCCCTGGTCAACCAATCCACAATCACCCATATGGAATTATGACCCTTCTGCGATGTAGGCAGCCCTGTGATGAAATCCATGGAAATTCTCTCCCATTTCCATATAGCGATCTCTAATGGATGTAGTAGTCCTCCCTGTCTTTTAAGGTCTGTCTTCACCAGCTGACAAGTGGCTCACCTCGAAAAGAAATCTGTGATGCCCTTCTCCATTTTGTTCCACCAATACTGCCGCCTCATTTCCTGGTACATCTTATTCCCTTCGCGATGTACCGCAAACTGTGAATCGTACGACTCTGCCATCACTGCATGTCGTAACTCCTCTCCCTCTGGAACTTCTATTCTTTCATTAAAGCGTAAGCCCCCATCTGAGCTCAAGGAGAAAGACTCCGCTCCCTCGGATAAAAGTTAGATAATTTGATCTTGGCAAAAGTAATCTCCTGCCTTTGCCTGTATAACCATGGTAACTATCTCAGGTGTAACCATCATCACTGACATGAATGAACGACCAACTGCATCCTAATGTCCGAGTTATTTCCATTTTGCCTTCCACACCTCGTCCATCTTACCTGCTGGCCTACAGCTCAATGCGACTACTACCACGTTATCCTTCCTCAGGTGGTAATGGATATCAAACTGATAGTCCTTCACAAATTTAATCCACCTTCGCTGATGCATATTCAACTCCCTCTGCGTGAACAGATATTGCAGTAACGTGTGATCTGTGAACAAGCAAAATATTTCCCCTAAGAGATAATGTTTCCACATTCGCAATGTAAACATGACTACTGTTAACTCCAAGTTATGGGGTGGGGTAACTCGTCTCGTGAGGCTTAAGCTTACGGGAAGAATAATCCATCACCTTATCCTCCTTTTGAAGCACACCCCAAATTCCTAGTAAGGATTCATCAGTGTAAAACAGGTATTAAACCTCGGACTTGATAGTGCTAGAACTGGTGCTGAAGTCAGCTTGTCCTTCAACTCATCAAATGCCAACTGACAGGCATCAACCCATATAAATGTCACCCCTTGTGAGTCAAGTTTGTCAATGATCCCGCTATCTTTGAGAATCCTCAAATGAATCGCCTGTAGTATCCTACTAGCCCCAAGATACTATGTATCTTTGTCAGCATCATGGGCTATCCACACTCCCTCACTACAGACACCATTATCGGATCTACTGATATCCCGTCCTCAAAAATGATGTGCCCCAAAAACTTATCCTCTCTCATACAGAACCTACACTTCTCATATTTCACATATAATTCGTGCTCACGCAATGTCTGCAAAACCATCCTCAGATGCTCGGCATGTTCCTCCTCAGTTCGGGAATAAATCAATATGTCATCGATGAAGACAATGGCAAGCTGATACATTAACGAAAATCCCCCATTGATGTTATACGCCAAGCCTCACCATATAGTTTCAATTGAATCTAATTTAAACTTTAACCAATCTTCCCTATACCATCCTCGTGACAAAGTTTGGGAAAAATGATCCTCACGTATTAAACAAATAAATCCTGAAGTCACAATTACTTGCAGTTTCACAAGTATGAAAGATACTACAATCCAACCATCCAGGGAGCCCATACACCCTATCGTACAACTTTCATTATAATATTTATCACAAAGGTTATAAACTCATATCCTAAAGACCTAGCTTATTTCGACTCCCACCGGTTATTAGTTTCATGTGTGGGGTGTCTCGCAAGAGAAATCCAAACAAGGAACCCCCCCCCCCCCGATACACTACTACCTAAAGTAGTCGGTCATCGAAACTCCTCAGGTCAATAGTCAATAGTTTATAAACTCTCTATAGGTTTTATCGATTGCAAATTAAAAGTCTACTCATCTACTCTCTTATTAAAGACAAGATGCTAGCTATAGTAGTACATACGCTCTCATAAACCACAAGTCAATCCACGCCGATAGTCACATCATGTTCGGATATGCCTAAGTTAAGTAATTCCGTGGTAAAATCAGACCCACATGATGACATGAAAAATATAGGTGTCCCACACCCCTCGGTGAGTCTACGTAAATAATAGTGTTATAGGCTAAGTTTAGCAACCCTTTAACCCATACAATATTATTCCCTACAAAAAAAATCAATATACGCCTCATAATTCCTTAGATATAAAACATACCCTCATTTGCGGGTGGTGGTTGTTGAATCCCAAAATTATAACTTTGCTCCGATGAGTCAAGAAAAAATTTACCCCAAATTTCCAGTTCTAGTTAACCACACTCCACTATATATCCAAGCCTTTGAATATATTACCTTCATTGGGTAACACACCCAATTTCCGTATTTCAAGAACATCTACTAATGACTCTCCTCAACTTTTCATAATAGGGGTGACCTCGACTACGATCATCATACTCGAACATACTTCATAACCTCTTAAGTACAATCTCCGTTATTCGTACAATGACCCTCATCTTCCATACTTCTTGTACGAACCTGTCCGAACGCAAATAATATTCACTACCTCACCAAGAAAGTCAATAATCCTAAACATAGGGATCTACATCAAAGAATGCTAAGCTGAAAACATAGTAAACCGTACAGATCCTAAAGGACACTACAACTTGATGCTCTGATACCACCTGTAACACCCTGCCTAATAAAATACCGGGTGGCCAGTCCCATACCAAATTAAAACAGAATATACAGTTGGCTCATTCTTAACATCACTATCGAAAACATTTACTAATCACCCAATACCCAATTAAGTTGGTGTTAAAAACTTTCCAAATTTTAATTCAACCAAAAACCATTTTTATTTTACAAATAATACTACACATATTATTATACAACACAGATAACACAAAAGAATTTAAATGCAATTGGAATAAACATTCCCAAATAATAATCCAATACAGTAATCCTAACAATAGATAAATGTATTAAAATAACACGAATACAAGAGTATTTGACCCAGATAGAAAAGAGATAACTGAATTCCTCTCGGCGACATGCCCTAATTAAAAGATCACTATGAATCAAACGAAGATAGTCATCTAAGCAATACCCCATAGCTCCATAGCTCGTCATAATCCGCTAAGGTTGGCGTCCCTGCTGCTGGACACCTGATATAGAAGATATAGTAGAAAAGAGAATATGCAAGGAAATGATGCAGAGCCCGATGTGAAAATGATTTTGAAAATAGCAAGTATTTAACAAGTGCAATAAATCATTTATTATGTACATGTTAGTATCCAAACTGTCACTTGATATTCTCACCTCTCATATAGAGTGAACACTTAACATTTCCTATTAACCTCCTAGTTAATGGCTCCTCTTCACTAATTTCCATAATATGATTCCATCCCATATCATAACCCCGTATGTCCCATACCAAACTTTTTTTTCCTTTTATATGAATCGTTTCTCATTAATATAAATCAAGCTCTTCAAATCTATAAGAATAACTATTCATTAACTTAGTTCAATTCTTTTTCTCAATTTAACCACTATATACACATTCTTCCAATTCATTATATATATATATATTTATACATTTATACATATATAATACGGCACCCCGAGTCACAGCTGCGGTGCAATGCATTACTCTGCTATCATGTCCCAATATCACTGGTCGTCGAATAGGGGACTAAAGGTTCAGTAAGGATTCCTCGAACCACAAACAACAACACACAAATTGGAGGCGATAATAGTTCTCGTATCCATGGGTCACGCACATACCTACGTACCCACAGTCTGCGGACTTATCAACTCCCCGATAAGTCTTTCATAGACCTATGCTCTTGAGCGACAAATCAAAGATCCCATGGATTCATCAGGATATGATTTCCCTCACGCACAAACCTCCCGTCGATAGCAAGTAGGCTAGGTATGTCATACACATAGTTCATTAATCAATCAAATAGGCATTATCATCTACCTATATAATATCAATAAGATACTCACATTACCCTACGATAATTCCCATACGTAGCATTATATCTCTCAAATCCTACGTATTAAAATATTATGACTTTACTTCTTTAATTCAATTCCCCAAGTCTCCCTCATTAGTCATGGTTCAAATAGGTTTTCCTCAATAGTATATTCAGTAAGAAATCACTAATATCCTACTGGTCCATATCATCTTATCTCCCAAATTACCACGAATTAAACTCTCCCTTAATTAGTGTTAAAACCGATAGTTTCAAATCTCTTACAAACACATCCTCTATCAACTAGGATTGAATACCATCATCACATGGCCCATAGTCTATAGTGTTTCCTTCACACGATATCACTTATCAATAAAACCAATATCCTCATGTCCTATAACATCTCTCCACTCCCGACGTCGTTAAGGTTCATGCGTGGAACATCTCGCAAAGCGAAATCCAAACAAGGAGCCCCTCCAATACACTACTACTTAACTTTATTGGTCGTGGAGATCCGTCAACTTCAAATATGCAACCGGGATAACCTCATCCCCTATTTCAACCAAATGTGATCTGAACTCCTATCTATATCCAGGAGCCATACCACTAAGCGCTTGTACTACAGTCAGTCCTTGCGTAATCAATAATGAGCTTAAACTCAGTCCTTGAAGCTCAAATTTGTAACCCTAAGACTACCCAGGTGTTATATTAAATTTACCCTAATGGACCTATCCTTAATCCTCATGCATACCAATTAGAATCCATCACATGAATCTAGCAACCGAAATTTCTTTCAATTTAATTATCATAATTCTAATCAATTAAATCCCA
The DNA here is from genome assembly GCA_949130495.1 of Sambucus nigra. Lineage (NCBI taxonomy): Eukaryota > Viridiplantae > Streptophyta > Magnoliopsida > Dipsacales > Adoxaceae > Sambucus > Sambucus nigra. The sequence goes on along the minus strand of OX422214.1, from coordinate 407,641,927 downwards.
ATCAAATTAATTTGAATATTAACTAGGGCTTACTGATCTCTTCTAAGTCCCATAATATCCAATTAATAATCACCAAAGATCTACAAAAGGTTTGGGTTAAGAACCAACATTAAAAAGAAACAACTTTACAAATTCTGGGGAGGTTAATCGATCAAAGGCAGGGGGTCGATCGATCGATCGCCCAGATAACAGCCCAGTTTTTCTGCATTTCTTCAACTACGGGTTTCATCATTTTTAATCATTCCAACCTTCATATTAACAACCCAAATGACTTATAATCCTTACTACATGATATAGAAACATATGTGAATGATTTCTAATGCTCTAAACATCCTAGAATCATCAAGAGTTTGAATTAAAAGCATATTTTTATCCTCTTTTTCCAGAAAATTGTATACATGATATCTTGAAGAACTCACCATAGATTCTCAGAATTTCTTCAACAGATTTATGACTATTTCGTGGATTACTATCTACCTATAACATGAGTTTGATTCCTATAAACTTCCATTTTTCAGAAATCCATTAACAACTCTTCATTATCTTCCAAACATGTAAAAATCTCATCTTTTTATAACTATCCTAACATGGATAATATACAAACTTAGATTGCAATTATAAAACACTTGCCTCTAATGAAGATCTGATCCTTTGGAGTTGAATAACATAGGTGGTGATGGTGGTGGTGACCTTTGACCTTTGGTTCTCCTCCTTTCCAAGCAAGCTTTTTCTTTCCAAGCAACCTTTCACTCTCTCTAAGAAGATGACCTTTCAGTTTTGTGTAGAAGAGATGAATGAACCTACGTTCAACTAATCTCCAAATATTTATAATAAGACAAAATCCGAAATCACTATTCATCCCCTTGTAAAAATAACCAAAATGCCCTTTTCGGTTGTCTTTTCATTTCCAAATGACCCGAGACCCAAAACAAACATCCAAATAGACTTTTCTGACTATTTCAACCCTTCCGGACGTAACGACACAATCGAAATAACTATAAGGTTGATGTAAAAATAAGTTTCCTTTTTACTTTAACAAATTAGTCCCGACACATCCCATACCGCGTCCGACTAAAAATTCAAATTATTGAATTAACAATTCAGAGCAATATCAATAACATCACATTCATATATTACCTAAATATCTTTAAGTAATAACCAGAATCATTCCTTTTAATATCCACAATTCGGATAAAACTCAAATGAATTAATTTATAATAAAATCCAATTAATCCATTAATTTAAAATATAACCCATTTTAAAAGTCATTAAAATCACGGGGGATTACATGAAAGACATCAGAGAATTCACGAACAACTGGAATCAAATCAAGTGGTATCAACAACCCCTTGTAGGTCCCCTCCTCTATATAATATAAATGGGTAGACAAGTGTCCCTCTAGACGAGGCATTACCACCAAAAACATCTCCTAGCCTGGTATGGAGAACACAATATTGCGACTATAACAATCAATCATAGCCCTATATGTAACTAACCAATCCATCCCGATAATAGCGTCATACTTATGCATATCTAAAACAAGCATATCAGTCGGTAAGATCAATCTCCCAATCTCTATCCCAATCCCCGACATATAAATAATTTCAAAGACCCATGTCCCAATGGTGAATCTACACTAGTAACCATGCTATCTTTCGCCTCTAATAACCCGGTGGCATGTGCAAAAATAGTAGCGATAAAACTATGTGATGCCCCCGTGTCAAATAAAAGGCGCCCCATAGTACCATGGATAGGGAACGTACCCTCAACTGCGGATGGTTCTTGTGAAACTATGGCCTATGGATGTTGTAGACACGTCCATACTGCAATTGTCCCTACTAAATCGAAACTACTAGAACGGTTGGCAAAGCTGTTACCTGGGGTGGTGCTGGGAGGGCCATTGGAAATATTAGTCGTTGGGGCTCCTGGCGATCACCCTACTACTGCTTGTGCCGCTACTATGGGGCTCTACCCCTCTGAAGTCAATCATGACATTTATGGCCAGCGTTGCTATAAATAAAGCACCTCCCTGGGAAGTGTCCTCCCCACTTTCCCTATTGTTCTCGGCCCTGATAACCGTTACCACCCCCTGGCCCTACTGGAAATGCTGTTGCCCCTACTTGCCAGGCTGGCCCTGATGGCCCTGCCTTAAACCTCCTTGTCCATGTCGAAAGTCCCCTAATCTGAATCTCTTAGTAGGGTCCCCGTGATGGGAACTCTGCTCACCCTGAGCGGCTGGTGCCCCAGTGGAACTACTACCTCATGTCCGGCCATGCTAGCTAGACTCCACGACTCGTTTGCTTCCCTGCTGATGGAAGCGATGATCCTGGCAGTGTAATAGAGCAGCATTAATCACATCAGAATAAGTGGCCAACGAAAGATTTACTAACAGGTGTTGGCGAATCCTCTAAGTCAGTCCATCCATAAACCTCTGGATCTTCTTCTCCTCTGTGGGTATCTCATCTGGCACCGTCTTCAGAAGATCTGTAAACTCTTCCTCATATTCTATAATGGTCTTCCCTTTCTGTTTGAGGTTCAATAACTTTCGCCTCATCTCGGTCTGAATAGCGGAAGGGAAGTACTTGCAGTCAAACCGCACCCAGAAGTCTTATATTGTCAAAACATCCAGCTCCTCTGTAGTGGTAATGGACTCCCACCACTGTAATTCTTCTCCCACCAACTTAAAGGTATCTAAGATCTTTTTTTGCACCTTTGTTCACTCATATATCCTTAGGTGTCTCAGTATTTCCTTTTTCCATTGGCTCACCTTTACCACATCTGAACTTCCTGTGAACTTTGGAGGGTATAACTTTTAGAAGGCCTCTCTGATGCCTTCCCAAGCAGAAGGGAAAGCATGGGCTGGTGTTGGATCCACTGCTGGTGACTGTGGTGGGGCGTACTGAACCACAACTAATGTTTCATTTACTGCCTGTGCTATAATAGCAGCAACTTTCGCAGCATTCATCGTGCCCTGAGTTGGAGCTGGCTGGGGCTCAAGTTGGGCATCCCTAAGGGCTCACTGTGCGCATCTGGGAGGCATCTAAACGAAAGAAAAACTTGTAACTCCATAGTAAATATCTCAAATAGCTGAAGAAATAAAATGCGCAATTAATGAATACAATAGTCCAAAGTATAGGGGTCTATATCAAACAAGGCTACACTAGAAACATGATAAATCGCACAAATCCTAAGGACACTAGAACCTGGCTCTCATACCACCTGTGACACCCCTACTAATTAAATATCAGGTGATGAGTCATTTATTAAATTAATTCAGAATATCCAGTTGGTTCAGATTATGCATCACGGTCAAAAACTTTATTATTAAATACTAACCACTTAATATTTAAAAAGTTTATGTCAAAGTTTTAGCTTTTAATACTATAAAACTAAATTAACAAATAAATTATACATTCACCATCCACAAAAAATTTAGAATTTAAGAAATAACTGCAATAATAAATGTAACTGGAGTAAACACTTCCGGTCTAAGTACCAAATACAAGTCCACCAAAAAAACATCTGAAAGGAAATAGATAACTAAAACCATGAATCTCTGACTGTCTAATAGAAAGGGGCGACAGGCCTTAACTGAAGCAAATAACTGAAAGTGAAGAAATGTGAAATATGTAGGCGTCTACTACCGAGATCCTGTAACTTTCACAGAAGCTACAACACCTCAAATGAATGGAACACCTAAGCCTGGTGTCCCTGTGGCTGGGCATCTAAAAATTTGACAAACAAAAGAGATTTGCAATAAACGGGTCAGAGGCCGAGTTGGAAAACAGTTTAAAAATTAGCAAGTGCTTAAATGAATTAATAGCACATATATTATTCGTGTTAGATTATCATTCTCACTTTAGATTCTCACCTCTCATATACTGTGCACACCTAATGCATATACTAACCCATCCTAATTAGGTTACCCCGCCTAACTAGTCTAATGAAGAACAGAATTACGCCAATACTCTCAAGTAATTATCTATATCACCCGTATCCCGCATTACCATATGTTAAAGTTAGTTATATATATACAATCATTATTCTCATCACATTTTCTTCCTCATCAAGTTAATGTAACGACTATTATTGTTTCCAAGTCTAATAATCATGCACAGTAGAATAAGTAACACGTATACATATATCTATCCCCCTAATGTACATATACTAACACTGCACCCTTGGGTAAGGCCCCCTCGGTGCCATGCATACTCTGCTATCATGTCTCGATGCATCGCTCAAAGCATAAAGGACTATAGGTTCAATCTCTCACGAACCATCAAAACAAACACAAGTATTGGAGGCGAACATAGTTCCAAGCCGATGGGATACGCAGATACCTACGCATCCATATGACCTTCATCACTATCATTCTCACAGATAGCCCGTACCTAGGTTCTATGCTCTAATGGTACAAATTAAAATCACCCCAAAGGCTACTGAAGATATGATTGTTCACAACGTGTAACCTCCACCTAATAGCAAGTAGCATAGGTATGTTATAGACACAATAATTCAATCAATAGGTATATACACATAGCCTATAATAATCATTAGGTATTCACGCAACCCAAATCCCCAAATTTATAAGTTGTATTATTATCTATATTACTCACAATACTCTAACCGTACGATTTATCGATCCATCGTATATACTCCATGAGGATCCCTTACTCCAACATATTCCCTCAGTAGTTACACAATTTTCCCACCACTAGACTACGAAAATGAAGTCGCTCCATAATACTGTAGGGAATTTTCTCTCTCTTGAATTCGTCTGGGAAAAATTTTGGAATTCTAATATCTCGTTAGATCCTGGGGATTCTCGTTCGAACTAGGTCGTTAGAATGAACTTCGAACGAACCTTAAACCATAATCTCATTATTAATCTCGTTGGAATTCTCGTTCAAACGAGGTCATTCAATCGACTTGGGCAGGTCTTCGTATGAGAATTCCGAGTTCGTCCATGCCCTTAAAAAACTACGTTTTTCCAACTTTTTTCAACATACAATTCACTCAAAACTTATTCTAACTGTCACCCAACTATTCTAAACTGTCCCTACTAATGATAGAATGATTTCCGACATGTTTTTAGCATCAAATCCTTAGAATTCATAATAGGGGTTAAGATTAATTCCTCAAATCTTTAAAAAGTCCTAATTTCATAAAAACACCATTAACAACAATTAAAACCATATTAAATTTCGTGATTTTAACATATGAATTCATATTTTATCATTCCCAAATATGGCTATCCAACTACACGGAAAAGCCTATACCCTAGTCATAAATTTATACCCGAATTCAGTCCCAGATTTCATCATATAATGGTTAAAACATCTATTTATCTAACATGGAAAATTATATGCTCTAATATCTGCAAGATAAACAGTTGCCTTAAAAATGCAATTCTGAATTTCTATTCAGACGATCCCCTCTTCTCGATCTACGCGTTGGTGGAACTTATGGTGCGAAAGCTTGAGTCTTTATCCAAGGACACCTACGGAGTTCTTTTTCTCCCACTTTGGCTTTCTCTCTCTCTCACACTTAGGTTTGGAAACTGACAGACAACCTATCACCCACGAAGGCTTCCCTTTTAATTATCTATTTTCGTCCATTTTAAATCCCCAAAATCTCGAAAGACCAAAATACCCCTTTGGGGTGTCGATTTGGCCTAAATAGACCCGGAATCCAAATAAAACACCCAAGTAGAGTTTTTTTACTATCTCGACCCTTTCAGACTCATTGGCGCACTCGAAATGACCATATGAGTTACTTAAAAATAAATTATCTTCTTAACCCAATAAAGTAGTCCCGACACGACTCACACGCGCGTCCCGACTAAGTGTACTGTAATTGCCGTACTTTTCACTCAAGACAATTATAATATTTTCATAATCATATATTACTATACCGGATAAGAAATATTCAACATAATTATCACCAATAAATACTAACTCTCGTCACGCTAGTAATTATTTAATTTAAGTCCATATTAATTATAAATAAAGTTTCTCCATTTAAATTAATTAATCCTACTTCCACAATTAAAATAAAATCCCTCAAAATATGGGGCATTACAATAATTACGAGTTTTATATGTTTAAATCTCGAAATCAAATCTGGGTTTAATTGTTGTTAATGGTGGTTATATGAATTTAGGGCTTTTTAAACATTTGAGGAATTAATCTTAATCCCTATTATAGTTCTAAGGATTTGATGTTAAAAATACATTGAAAATCATTCTAGTACTAGTAGGTATAGTTTAGAATCATTGGATTGGAGTTAGGATAAGTTTTATGTAATTTTCGTAATGAAAAAGATGGGAAAACGCAGGTTTAAGAGGTCAGGGATGAAGTTCGGAAAGACACAATAACCTAAAATCGATTGTAACACCCCGTTTTTTATATATTAAAAAAAAGAAATTAATTAATTAATTGGGAAAATAGGTTTTATTTAAATTACGCGAGTGAAGTATTTTAATGTGAAGAAATGATAACGGTGATTTTTAAATATTAATCGAGAGATAGATATTGATTAATATTATGATATGAAATTTACTAAGCGTGAATACTAAATAATTATTGATTATTGTTATACGGCATGCGAGTGATATGTGCATATTTTATTTTATCTCAACCGGGAGTCGAGTATAGTCTAAATTGAGGTCAAGATAGGCTATATATTTTAAGTGACTCAGATGATAATTTAGAGGTCACAAATGATTCCTAATGGGTCGAAATAGTTGGAATAGTGTACCTGGGGTATAGTTTGGGTCCCGAGTCAATTTTAGACCAAACTGACACCTATTGAGGGCATTTTGGTGATTTGGCAAATAGTGATTAAGGGACCTACGATATTTAGAGTCCTATGTCTTATAATTAGAGATTGGGGTTAGGGTGAGAAACACATAAACTCAAAGCAGGCCATTAGAGAGAAAAGAGAAACCATTCTAAAGGCTTAGGAGGTGTTCTTAAAGAATATGACCTTACTATTGCATCCCAATCATCTAAGGAGTGAGGATTTGAAGAGAGAACCATCAATCCATCATCAGCACCGCAAAATCAGACCTCTTTTGTTAAGGAAATTATTTATTGCAATTAAATATGAAGTTATAATACCCATGCGTAGGGTTTTGATAACAATTTTGATTAAGTCCATGTTCGTGGGAGAAAAAGAATAAATTTGATGAACGTTGGTTAGGGATTGAATGAAGTATGATTTACACCTGTAGAGGAATTGAAATCATAGGTGACATGAGGATTAAAACGAATTAAATCTGGTATTTGTGATGATTATGTGGGAGGAACACAAGAACTAAAGTTCTTAAAGAATTGGTTGTTTTAATTCCTTCTTGATTGAATTTGGTATGAATTGAATGTGTTTAAAATGTTTAAAATCATCCTAATACCTATATATGATGTTTGATATTAGTTCGGTGAAGAAACATGGAGGTGGGGACAAATGTTTATGGTGAAAAATGGTGAAAAATGCATGAACATGAAGCAGACTACCTGACTGAACCATTTTGAATCGATTCGGCCAGGACTGAATCAATTCGGTAAAGTGAATCGATTTGGCCAGGGGGAAATTGATTCGATTTACCAGAAAATCTAAAATTTTTCTTTTAAGCCTAGGATCCCTGATTCGTTGTTGCGAAAAAATTTCGGGACTTTGTTAATATAATAATGAGGGACTTATTATCTTACAGTAGGCTTATAGTAGAATTGTAATTGACTTTTATTGAGATAATGAAGACGAGAAGAAATCGGGTTGATTGTGTCGTAAATTATCCGAAAGAAAGATAATGAATTACGAGGAGTTAGGGAATTGAATTGATAAGTAGAATAGTAATGAAAGATTGGTTTATGACTGAAACTAACAAAGGGGTAATTAGGACCCTTAGAGTTGTGTAAGCACTCAAATATATACGATAGTGAGACAAATCGTTAAACCATATATAAGGTGAGTACGCGAGATATATATACTATGTACATGTATGAATAATTAGATTGTGTGAATACCTATTGTATTAATACTTAGGCGGTGTGAATGCCTAAAGTATACTAAATGTATTGGGGTCAAGGAAACATCCGGACCAATACATAAAAGTTCGATTTGGGGTCAATGGCTATCCGGACGAATATAAAAAAATAATATTTGAGTCGATGGGACATCCGGACCAATACATGAAAGTTTGATCTGGGGTCAATGGTTGTTCGGACCAATATCGAAAATAATTAATATTGGGGTCGATGGAACATCGGGACCAATATATATACACTAGGGTAAACCCATGCCTTAAGGCACGGCGAAAAATTCTAAAGTACGTAATCGCGAAACGACGAAAATTTCCAAAATATGAAATTGCAAAACGATAAAAATATTGCTCCCCAATAAAACAAAGTGTAATTTTTAAAAAAATTGGCCATGATCTCCTTTCTTTATAAGACTATCCACCCTGCTTAACAAATAAAAAATTGCCCAGGAACATTCAGATAGTCTAAATTCATCAAAAAAATTCACATATAATATGAAATACAAAATATTCACTGCATTCCCATTGTGCCTCAAATAAACAAATTGTCCATTTAAAAAAATTGGATAGAGTCTCCTTTGTTTATTGGACTATCCACCCTCTTAAAGGGTTACAACCAATCCAACAATATTCAATAATCTCAAAAGTAAAAGCTAACAAATATTTTAATGAAACAAACTTCGTAAAAATAATCACATATACATGAACTGAAGTCGTCGCGCATGTTCCACTAAAATAATTGTCCGTAGTTTTCAAAATGTAACCTGATACAAAACAAAAAATATAGTTAGTCAATTAAAATAGTTAGTCAAATATTCCCACTCCAACAAAATTATGTAACACTACATCTTATTCTTTTTACTTAACACAGACATCTTTATTAAACTCAACCCAAAATCTTTTTTTTTATCCAACAAGAACGAATGAACCGAAAAAAGCGACACGACACATCATTTTTTTAACCAAACACGAACACCACTCAATTAAAAAGAACACAACTCATTTAAAAAAGGACACGACATATGACATGAAATCTTTTTTTCCACCCCAATAAAAGCAACTCGATTTAAAAAAAATGTTTCAATCTAAACAATTAAAAAACAGTTTGAACATTTATAAAAATAACAGATTTTAATGTTTTTTTTAACAGTTTCATATTAACATTTTGTTTACATTAACTGATAATATATATTAACTGTTTTTCTATTTACTGTTTAAACTATTTACTTTTTTTAACAATAAAATAAAGTGTTTAATGTTTAAATAAAATACAATACAATCAAATCAAGTGTTTAGAATAATATAAATTTTCACAATAAGATATATATTAACAATAAAATAGCAGTTTAAATTATCATTTATTGTTTCTATTGTTTTTTAACCTTTGAATTCTGTTAGAGAAAGTTTCACAACCCAAATAAAGTGTTCCTTTGGACAAACTCAAATTGAACTAAACATTCGAAGATTCACCATTCCTTGGAGAAATCCTATCCTAGTACATGCAAATGATCAAGATTGATCAAGAATGAGCTATACCTCAGTCAGCTATTGCTATTTCAGCATACGTGTTACTACTTTGCCTAGCCCTCTCTCAGTTGGAATGATGACCTACTTATACTTTTCCACCCTGAACAATGTTGATTCCCATCAATCCAAATCCACCGCTTCTAGTGTCTCTGAATTGCTGCAAAAAAACGGAGTATAAGTACGGTAAATAAGCTCGATAAATGTGATGCTCTGAAAACTATCAAATTCCTAAAAAAAATTATACACAACCTAACAATTACTTTTGAAGATACCATACAAACCATCCCCAACAATGCTAGAAAGAAAGAAAGAAAGAAAACATAATTACTTGCCACAAAAATTCACGGAACTAACACTTTTACTTTAACTATGTCAAATGTAGAAAAAAACTCGTAATATGTGAGTGATTTTTTAAAAAAATAATTAAGTAGTCTCGAATGTCTTGAAGTGATTTAAATTTGAGTTAAATTAGAGGCATTATCACATTTCATCCAAACTTCCACCAAATTTGAAATTAAGTTTTCAAACATCAAAAGATTACCTCTGACAAACTTGAAGAAATTGATATTGATACCATTTGCACCTTTAGAGGGTAGGGTTGTATTTCACAGTTGTGAGTTGCATAGGCTCCGTGAGCTTAAATAATTAGTACTGTTAAGCTTCTTGGCTACGTTCTCTTGCTCCATTGAAAGATTACATGTGTCAAACTTGAAGATATTAATCTTGATTAGGAAAAACATGATAAGGAATTATGTGAGTGATTTTTAAAATAATGATTGAGTAGTCTCGAATGTCTTGAAAAGATATATACCTGAGTTAAATTAGAGGCATAATCACATTTCATCCAAACTTCCCCCAAATTCAAAATTAAGTTTTCAAACGTCAAATATTAAAATGAAAACTTAATAACAACCCAATATTTATATATATCAACATGAATGAGTTTACAAATCATTCTTTTTCATTTTCAAACACGTAAAGCATAACATAGTCATTCACCCCAAACCGAACGTATACCTATTGCATATCTACAAATCAGCAATATACACAGAATATTTGTAATAAATCGATAACATACGCAATCTACACACAATATACACACAATATTTGTAATAATCAGTAGCATAAACAACCATTATAAATCTTCAAACGTAATAAAGAAGGTACACTTACATATCTATAAAAATTGCAACTATGGCTGAGTTTTTGAATTCTATACACAACAATAAAAAAAATGAACCCGTGGTTGATCTGTAAAAAAATCTTCAAACATAGACAACCTACACACATTATACACGCAATAGTTGTAACTAATCAGTAACATACACAATCTATACTTACAGATCTGAAAAAAATGAAACCGTGGTTGATCTGTAAATAATCTTCAAACGTAAACAACCTACACACATTATACACGCAATATTTGTAATTAATCAGTAACATACACAATCTATACTTACAGATCTATAAAATAATTGCAACTATGGCTGAGTTTTTGTACACAACAACAACAACAAAAAATATGAACCTAAATGTGTGTTTAAGACTTGTGCATGTGAGATTAGTGTGTGAGATTTGCGCGATCAGTGTGTGAAGGTGTGAGATTTGTGCGTGTGTGTGTGTGTGTGTGCGTGTGTGCATGTGTGTGAGTGGGGAAGGGGGTAGGGCTTGGGGGAGGGATTTTACCTGTAGGCGGGAGGGGGCAGCAGAGGCAGAGAAGATGAGGGAGAGAGATAGGGAGAGTTATGTGTGTATGTTTGTGTGTGCGTGTGTGAGTGGGGGAGGGGGGAGGCGGGAAGGATTTTACCTGTAGGCGGGAGGGGGAGGGGAGACAAAAGGGGAGAATATGTGAGAAAGAGAGAAGGAGGAGGAGCCAAATGAATGGGAGAGGATACGGGTAGGCTAGGGTTTGTCTCAAGAGGTACCTGTGTTTTCTCTCCACTTGCCATGTCACAATGTTAAAATTGTGACGTGGCACAGCCTTAGACCATTAGATTAACCCAAAAAATGTAATCTCAACCATTAAAAAGTTGGCACTAGTCAAACATCCCTCTCTATTAGTGTGTGTGTGTATATATATATATAACATTTACATCAGGGTCGAGGGCGATCCGAACCAACGTGAATGATAAGATAAATTGGGTTCGAGGGAATATCCGAACCAATAATCCTTAATGAGTGATACAAGGACATTTTAGTGGAGTATTCACTTATAGTATATATTGTATGCAAAATATATATATGTATGAATGACCTACTTATGTGTGATAGTAGACTGCTAAAGATATATGAATGTATGATGATATATCTCGATAATTTTAATTAAGTAGAGAGAGACTTAATTATAAAGGTGAAATGATGATAGTGAAACTATAATGACAAAATGTAAAAGATAACAAGAGGCGTAAAGTTAATTAGAAATGGTATAATACATGAGGAATAAATTCTATTAGCGTACTGTATGGGCGGTATGGGAAACTTAGACGTGTAAGTAAGTTCAGATATTACTATAGTCTAGTTAAGGGCTAAGTATATAACAATTGGAGTGCACATTAGATGAGAGGTGAGGAAACTCAAGAGAGTGTACGATAACCTAACATCTGTAATCAATAACAGATACTAAATTGTGTTAAACGCTTGCTAAAAATTTCAAAGCATTTGGAGTACTAATTCTTGCTATAAAAACAATTTCGAAACCTTTTAGTTGTCCAGCCACAGGAATGCTAGACTTAAGGATTCATTCCAGGGACCCGTAGCTGCAGCACTGTGGAGGCTGGAAGGATTTGCATAGATGATTTTCTTTTTCAGGTCTAGTATAGGGTCTCGGTTTAGTACTCTATTATTTAAACATGTTGTCCATAGGCATTTTTCTTTTATTCAGTTTCAGACTATTAATGGCTTTCATTTAGTTGTGAGTTTTGGATTTATTATTTGCTATGGATTGTAGCAGATGATTTTGGCAAGACTTTAATTAATTCTTTTATATATCTTGTGAGATGGTTTGGACTTAGTATTGTGAATGTTTAATTAAATGTTTCCACGTGAGTTTTTATCTGTTTTAAGAAAGATAAAATTTGGCACCGGTCTAATTTCACTTAGGTGGTTAGTAATTGAAAAGCTTTCGATAGTGATGCTAAGAATGAACAATATGAGAAACCTGTTTTAATTTAATAAATGTGTTATCACCCAATATTTAATTAGGTGGGGTGTCACACCAATCTCCTTGTGGTAGGACAACCTCCCAAATCTGCGTCGTAATAACCAGTTAGCTTCAAAGAATTTTTTATTGGAAAGAATAACCCTTGACATGGTGTACCTTTTAGGTATCGAAGTACTTTAATAGTTATGTCTAGGTGAGGCTTGTATGATTGATTCATGAAGTGGCTAAGGAGGTGCGCAGAGTATATCATATAAGATATCATTCCTTGTGGTCGTTAGATAAATAAGATGACCCATTAACCTTATGAACTTCGATGGTTCTTTGAGGTGCTCACCTTCTGATGGAGTGATTTCAAGTTTTGTTCCATTGGAAAGGTAGGTGGTGCAGTTTCAAAGAGTCCCGTATCATCAAGTACATAAAAAGTGTATTTTCGCGGAGAAATGGAAATTCCTTTCTTAGATTGAGCAGCTTCTATTCCCAAAAAATACTTCAGTTTCCCAAGGTCCTTAATCTATAAATATATATGAAGGAAATCTTTGAGAATTATTATTACCGCTATATCATTACATATAATTATCATATCATCCACATTGGTCAAAACTTCTATAATTTCCTTGTGTATAGCATAAGAGCACTTTGAATACCAATTATGTGAAGCTTTATTTAACCCATAGAGAGATTTATGAAATCGACAAACCATGTTCTCCCCCTTTTGACTGAAACTGGGTGGTGGACGCATATATACCTCTTTATCTAGGTCACTATGAAGGAGGGCATTTTGAACATATAACTAATGAAGAAACCAATTTTTAGTTGTAGAAATAGCTAGGAGACACCAGACAGTAACAAGAATGGCAACTAGGAAAAAAGTCTCTTTGTAGTCTATCCCTTCAACTTGAGTATAAACCTTGGCAAAAAGACGAGCTTTGAAATGCTCAATGGTGCTATAAGAGTGATATTTAATTTTGTAAACCCATTTACAAACGAATGGTTTCTTCCCTTGTGATATTGTAGTGAAGGTTCAAGTGTCATTTACTTCTAGATCTTCCATCTCTAAATTCATGGCTTCTTGCCCCTTAGGATCCTGCTCTTCCTGGGCAAATGTAGCAGGTTTGATAACACTAGTGACGGAAGCAATAAAGGAACAGTGGGAAGAAGAAATATGGTTATATGAAATGAAGTTAGACATGAGATAACGTATGACTTTGCCAAACATAGTGACTTATGATCAATGAAAACTATGACGTTAGGTTGAAGGCCATCGAATGTGATCAGATCGTTTGAGTGGAGGATTTTTTTTATCGAAATTCAGGTGAGGTAAAATTTATCTGCATTTTGAGGAACATCTGTTTGAGGCTCAGATGAATAAGGTTGGTCGACATGTAAGGAATAAATTGGGATGGTCTCAGTTTTTTATCTGTGATAGGTAATGGCAAAAACTTGGAAACTGGCATTTATATTTGCTACTAAAGTGGAGTATGGAATTAAGTCCTCATGAAAAATGACATCACGACTCGAGAATACTTTTTTGTTGCTAAATCATAAACCTTGTAAACTTTTTGGCCAAAAGGGTAGCAAAAAAATGCATTTATAGGCACGTTGATCAAACTTATGCTCAGGATACACATTGGTGGCGAAACATAAACACCCAAAACATGCAAATGATCACGAGTTTATGAATGTTTATACAATATCTCAAGTGGTGTTGTGCGAGAAAGTAAGGGTGTGGGTGCGAAATTAATGACATAAACAACTGTTAAAACACTTTCTCCCCAAAAGGTTAAAGGTAAGTGATATTAGAACCTCAAGGCATTATCTATGTTCAAGATATGTTTGTGCCTGCGCTCTGACACACCATTTGGTTGGGGTGTTAAGATGAAACTATGCTCTAAGAGGATTCCATGGTCATTAAAGAAATTCATCATGGAAAAAAATTCTTATGAGACCCCGCTTATTAAAATACCAGGTGATCAATCATTTATAAAAATAAAACAAGAATCTCATTTGGTTCATTCTTAGCATCACTATCAAAAACATTCTAAAATTTACTAACCACCTAGTATTCAAATAGTCGGTGCCGAATTTTATCTTTTATTAAACAACCTCATACAAAAATAAAAACAATAACCAAACCATCCATGCAATAATTATATTCTGAACCAATCAGAGGATAAATAACTGAATAAAAATGATACAGAATATACCATCGGTTCCAGGTACAAAAATCCAACTAGACATTTAACGAAATAAAACTGAATGCAAAATAAATAGTCTGATAAAACTGAATAAATGAACTAACTGAAGGGGCGACATGTCCAAATGAAATAACTGAAACTGGATCCTACTCTAGGAATGAAGTAACTGAAGCATCTAATCCAAATCTTGCAAGCATCCTCAAGTGTTATAGATACTCATCCCTGGAAGAGATCATCAACCTTGGTCTCCCCGTGTCTAGACACCTAAAAGGTTTTAAAAATATTTTTTAAACGTGTTAGAGCACAAAATTTTTGAAAACATTTAGCAATCATTTAAATCACAATATAAAAGCAGTTATTGATTATACAAGTTAATCTGATGTACACTCCCTTAAGTTCCTTACCTCTCAACTAATGTGCACAACTAACGTCATCTACCTAGCTACATTACCCAGCGCAACTAGATCTCATTAATAACTATTGAACCACTAACATGTTTAGCTCTCCTAAAAAACCCATATAGTATGCCACGGTATTCCAATCTTTACTCATTAAATCCATAGTTAACTATCTCTATAACTTCCCCCATACTGCCCATTCAGTATACTATAGCATCACCAATAATTAACACATCCGTATGTTATTATTGAATCATTTATTTAACATTTCACATATGTTACCACTAAATGACTTCATTAAGTTTCTCTACTTATTTTAAACTTTAAATATACTCTATCTCCTTTTATTATTACATATAAATAGAATGAACATCATTTTAAATATATTCTATCTATCTCCCATATTGTTACACATAAGTAGGATAAATTGCACAAGTATATATATATATATATATATACATGTAAATGCAGCATATCCCTAAATGGCCACTACGATGCTCACTTGCGTAGTCTGCAATCAAGTCCAAGTACCTGTCATACTAAATCAGGGACTATCGGTTCGTAATGTCTCCCCTAACCATAAATCAAACCACACACAATGGAGGCAAATATAGTTCCAAGCCTATGGGTTACGCAGATACCTAACGTACCCAATTGATCGTCAATACTATCGTACACCCAGATAGTCATCGTACCTAGGTTCTATGTTCTGGGGTACAAATTCAGACCTCACTAGAATCATCAAGGTGGAATCGTCCTTTGCGTGGAACCTCTCGTGATAGCAGGCAACGAAGGTATGTTCACACACAAAAGAAGCACATAATAGGCATACACAGAACATATCCATATGTTGCAAACAGGTATACACTCAAGCTATAAATATAATCTTTATAGGTATACCAAAACCCATAACTATAACTCGTATAGGTATACACACCACCTATAAATATAATTTATACATAGTATAAAACTCCTGAATACTCAACGTAATATCGATACACCAATATCACTTCTTATCATATGGTCTCGAGTCTCACTCGCTACTTGAAATTTCACAACTGTCACTTAAGTTATTTCAGTAGTTAAACTATCCTACTGGTATTAATCTTAGGTTATCGTCCATTCTTCCCATAACCTCAAAACATAGGTTCCTAATACGCAACAGAGTCGATTAATTACCTAAGATCTTATACACTATTTTGCCCTCATTGAGATTTACCCGGGCCTTAACCATATGCCCCCTGATCTTCTTTAAGTCCTTATAGAGTTGTAATCACATCACCAAAGTTCCCCATATAGTTCATAAACCATTCTATACACTGATTAAAATTTTCGACAACAAATTTTGATCTCGGACACCCTTATGTAGAAAATTTATATCAAATCAGAAAAATATGAGGTTGGCACCCAGGCAATCGTAACAAAAAGATCTAAAATTTCATATTTTGGACAATCATGTAAACCGAATTAGTTCGGACAGGCAACCCTCAAAACCGAACTGGTTCGTCGTACTAGATTTGTGAACCTTCTTCTTCTCTAACTCGTTTTTCCTCCATTTTTGACACCTCAAACCTTCATGAAACCTTCTAGAATTATTACCCAACATAAATAAATATCTAATATATGTCTATGGATGATTTCTAATGTAAATAACACATCAAAACTATATGAAATGCATCCTAGAATATATTAATCCATTAATTCCTCAAAACCCTATATTTTATATTCTTCATGTCTTCTTATCACAATACCCAGATTTATTTCTTGTTCTTCTTCACATATTAACTGATTTCGAATTGTTTACATAAGAATAATTATTCTAAATGCCAATCCTACCCCAAATAATGTGTTCTAATCATTTAAATTCCAAGAACTTCATTTAAATCAATATATATAAAACCCTACATTACATGGGTATTATAAATTTTCAAAAACAAGCAAGATAAAAACTTACCTTTTATTTGCAGGTCTGATTTCATTTTGTTGATGATGTGGTTTCTCTCCCCTTCCTCCGATTACGATTCCAACACGTCAGTGGTAAGAATTTGTGTCGAAAGCCTAGGTTTTCTTTTCTTCTTCTCCTCATATGGCCTCCTCTCTTACTAATTTAAGTTAACCTTAGCCTCTAACCCAGAGGGGAAGATATAACCTTTTAATTTTCAGAGTTCCTTTTACCCTAAACTCCTAGATTACCGAAGCACCCTTAAACGGTGTCGGGTTGGTATAAAATTGCCCCCAGACCCAAACTATATACCTGAGCATACTATTTTGACTATTTTGACCCTTTCAGAATCAATCGTTACCTCTAAATCATCATCCGAGTCACTATACAATAATTTCATATCTCATTCTCATATAGTCAACACGCGACTCCCGATTGAGATCCAACATAGTCCCAACGATATCACTCGCTACGACGTATAATAATTGTTGCACAAATTATTCCACCAACAATAATACTTATCTCTCAAAATATTTAATTCCATCACTAATGCTAATGCTAGACACTAATGTTAAAGGTTCGGATGAGTGGGAGTCTGGTTAGCTTTTGGAATGGAAAGATTGTGTGGAGAAGTAATGTTTGAAGAGAAATAATATATTCATTTATGTTGCCTCCCCAAACCAATCATCCTCTTCGTTTCAATGTCTCCTAAGATACAAAATTCAGGATAGAAAGTAATTATATAATTTAGGGATTTAGTCATTTTTCTAATTGTAACAAGTTAACACAAAAGGAAGGCACGTGAAATATTTTTAGAAATGTAAGATTTGGACCAAGACTAACTGAATTGATTAAGTCTATTTTGGCTTTATATTCATCGGGTAATGCAATAGAATAATATAGTGAAATTGATGTATCATATAGAAAATTTAAGTGAGGGGTGATATGTTATGTTTCACTACAATTTATTACCCATTTGTTCGAATGAATGGTGTGAGTATAAGATGAAAGGCATATGGGAATAATCTGACCTATTACATTTCCTTAGGTTGAACGTTTCCATCGTTTAAAAGAGACAAATTTTGTTAATACTGCTCTTGTGTGAGAGTTGGTATCTCTAACTGTGTGTTGTTTTATGAAGGATGCTCATTCTTATTTCTAGATCTCTCACCCTTCTTGTGAAACTTATGACTCGGAGGAAAGAAATGAAAATTAAAACATATGTCAATAGTTTGATTGTTTTCATTGCAGTGTCTACAATACAACTTTCCCTTGCCTTTGTTGAACATGTTACCTCTAGTGTTGGATCTTTGAAAATCGTCCATTAAAACTTCTCTTGACACAGCCAATTCCCAGTGCTTCTCTTCTTGAAGAACCGAATAAATCTTTCATGGCACCCCGCCTAATTAAATATTGCATTATCAGTCCTTTATTAAATTAAATCAGAATATCTAGTTGGTTCATTCTCAGCATCATTGTCGAAAAAAATTCTTTATTAACTCACCTAATAATTAATTAAGCTAGTGTCAAAAACTTTTCCATTTTTAATTTAATTAAAACCATTACACAATGCGGAGTAAAAATAAACAACTTCACATCATAACTAAATAAGGATAAATATGACTGGAATAACTCTCCAGTTAAAATATTTCTTTACCGTTAAAGAAACCTGATATCAAAAGTACGGACATTACAATCTCTGGAATCTAAATGACATAACCATAATTCTAGGTGACATGCCCTAAATGAAGGTAGACGCTACAAATATATGAATCAACATAATGAACTGTCTAAATAAAATTTGCTTCACTAATAGCAGCTATAACCAGTCGAGATATCCATTTCTTATGTTGGCATCCCTGGTACTGGACACCTGATTTACAAGATACAAGAGAGGGGGATATGTAAGGAAATGGTTCAGATCCCGATTGTAAAAGATTTTTAAAAATACCAAGTTCTTAACAAATGCAATTAAGAAATTATTATGTACATGTTAGTTTCTCGGACTCTCACTTGAGAATTCTCACCTCTCATTTAATGTGCATGCCTAGCATACCTAATTATCTCCCTAATTAATGTTCTCAATTATAACTCTATCCCATATCATTTCCCTGTATTTTCCACATCATACATATATTATTTAAACATGTTCATTTCTTTTTAATATGCACTAGGCTTTTACAACTTTAGGATTAAGTATTCACTTAGTTATCTCATTCGGATCTCATTATTCATTTTCATCTACAATTTCACACAATAGATTTCATCATAGTAAATGTATTTTAATCTACAACTTTCACTCAGTAGATTACATCACAATATATTTTTTTTATATATATACAAATATCACACAGTAGATTACACCACATTATATATATTCATCACATTATTATATATACTAATACGACACCTCCCAGACACAGTTGTCGTGCATGCATACTCTGATATCGTGTCTTGATACATCTCTCGTTGTATAAAGGACTATTGGTTTAACGTCTCTCATGAACCATATATAACGTAACACACATATTGTAGGCGAGCATACTCCCGAGCCAAATGGGTCACGCACATACCTACATTCTCATTCAACTGTCAGAACTATCATTTACACCGATAGCACGTGTGCAAGGTCCTATTCTCAGGGTATGAATCTAAAATCCCCCCAAATGGGCTCATCAGGATAAGATCATCCAAAAATGTCATACACACAATAAATAATAATATAGGTATTCACCCCACATATATATAATCACATTAAGGCACATGCACAACCCATATAAGTATTTCTATACGTAGTATATTTATCTCACATATCCTACGTATTTTACAGATTATGACTTTACTTATCAAATTATATTCTTGAGCTTCTCTCACCACTCGCAAGGTAATCATTTATTTCTCATATAAATTCAGTAGGTAATCGCTCACGTGCTACTAGTCCATGTCATCACAACACCCGAATTTCTATTAATTAAAATCATCTTCAATTAGGTTTATTTTTCGATAATCCCTAATTCAATCTTAACCCTTTTATTTCACCTATTAGGGTTAATCCCACATAAGCCTAAGGTTATTCCGGTAATAATAACTCCCTTACAACTGGTCCTAACCTTAAGTCATCCTTTATTCGATTTAAATCCCAATATATATATTTTTCCACCATAACGAATTTAATTCACACTAATTTCCCCCATTCCATACCATGCAAAATAATATTTTTCGGGTCTTAAGTATACCCTACTGCCCTTCTCTAAATCCTAATTTGTTCAATTTATCATCACCAATTATTTCTCGAAATTGGTATTTAAAAAAATCATAAATCACATTTACAGGGGAAGTTAATCGATCGATTATTCCTGTTCCTGTTTAATCGATCGATTAGTCGATCGATCGACATTCTTGAGTCGATCGATTGATCAACCAGATGTTGGCCCAGATTCTACATAAGTAATCTACGGGTTTATCCATTTTTCAACCTCAAAATCTCAATTTCTTATCCCAAATTCCTTATAATTTATTCCCCAAGATAAAATAATACATATAAACGATCTCCAATAATTAAAC
This sequence comes from Sambucus nigra, assembly GCA_949130495.1. Taxonomy (NCBI): domain Eukaryota; kingdom Viridiplantae; phylum Streptophyta; class Magnoliopsida; order Dipsacales; family Adoxaceae; genus Sambucus; species Sambucus nigra. The sequence continues at coordinate 407,621,103 of OX422214.1, read as the reverse complement.
AAGTTAAAAGTTACAAGAAGTTGGGATTAAATCATATTTTTTCCCGTAAATTCCAGAAATCTCATATTTCATCATTTCTCCAAGAACAACTAATAAACTCAAATTTTATTCACTAAATGATTTCAAATTCCGTGGATTAAAATAACAAGAGATTAATCCTATATATTTCTCATTTCATGAAATCAATTTAAAATCACCATACTTTATATTTGAATCATGAAACTTTTCTGAATTTTCTAAACAACCTAACATGGACATTATACATGTTAAGTTTGCTAAGGTTAAATTACTTACCTTTAGATTGCAAGTTTGAACCATTGAAGAATAATTATAGCCTCGACAAATTTTCTTCCTAAATCTTCACTCCAGGTTTGTTCTTGCACAAATTCTTCAAATCCTCCCCCTAGGCTCTTGAAATTCTTTCCATTTTCTCTCTAACTATTTATATAATTTTCTTAACCTTTGGGTTTGTGAAAGTGACTATTTCCTAAGCCCAACCTTTGATTTTAAAGGTAAAATCCCGTTTTTGGCTTTTCACCTACCATTAAGAAGGCCAAAAGTCACCTAAATAAGTCTCAATTAATCTCAAAAACACCTAAGACCCGAATATAACTCCCAGGTACTCAATTTTGACTATTTAAACCATTATGGACACTTTGGCGTAGTAAAAACGACTATTTGGATGACATGAAAATAATTTTCTTTTCATTCCACTTAAATATAGTCCTGATACGACTCACACGCGTGTCCTGACTTAATTACCATAATTGTCGTATTCTTCACTTGCGATAATTTTATAAAATCATAATCATATTTATTACTTTCAATCACCAAGTAATATTCAACATAAATCATATATTACTTTATTCTCAAGTAATAATTTAAATCTGGATTACTTTTCAATTATCTCACAATTAATTCTAATTAATCCCATTTTAAAAGTCATTAAAAATATAGGGTGTTACATACTTCCCCCCTTACAACGAAATTTCATCCCGAAATTTAGAAAAAGTATACTAGATAAAAACAACTCTGGAAATATGTTGTGCATCGCATCCTTGCGCTCCCACGTAAACTACTCCGTACCGCCCATACAATACGCTATTGAATACCCTTAATAATGAACACCTCATGTATGTTCTTTTTAAACCACATGTTACCCCGTCATGTAGATTCTTACTCAAGTCTTACCATTTAAGTTTCACTTCTTAAACTTCATTTTAGATGTTCACTATCTAGAATCCTATTTTTTGTACCTTAGTAGATTAATCATTCTTTAGATACATTCGATCTCATCTCATGATGATCGTACACAAGTAAGTTAATTGTGCAGTATATATTTCACACACAATATATACTATAAGTATCAATTCATCTCTGATATTTGCAACTTGGTACCCCAACTTTAACTAACAAGTAGGAGAACAATAAGGATTACCATGCCATACCTCTACTGGCACCATACTAAAAGTGAACTTATAGAAGTTATTGTACACAAACTCCACTATTGGAAGGTACTTCTCCCTTCCTCCCCTAAAATTTATCCTCCTGCATCTGATTAGCTCACTTGGTCTTCCCATTCATCTGCGACTGATAAGTCGTACCAAATCACGATTTGATACTCATGGCCTTATGAAAACTCTCCTAAAATTGAGAGACAAATATATTTTCCCAATCGAACACGATATCAAGCGATACCCCATGTAACCTCACTATCTCGGCTATAATTATCTGTGCATACTGTCATGTAGTATAATCATATCTAACGTGCATAACATGATCTACTTCGGTCAATTGATCCACTATCACCCACATTGGATCGTAATCCCTTTCGAAATTATTTACCCTCGCGATAAAATCCTTGGGAATACTCTCCCATTACTACTGGTTGAAGAAACCCCTGCTGGTTTTGGATGGTCCACCCTTTTATCAACAAATAGGTGCCCCACTACATAACAAATATTAAATCCCATCACCACTGTTATTAATAACATGATACATTTTATGTTCTCTCGAATATTCCACTAACATCCATGCAACTTTGCCGCTATGCGTTTCGCAAGTCCTTCTCTGCTCAAAATCATTTTCTTGTGAACCATAGGTCTCTGCCAAAACTTACGGAAGACACTTTGAGTTTCCCGGCTAAATGTTGTCGACTTCACAAGACAATCATAATCCTTTTCCTGATTCAATCATGTAGGGCGCCCATACACCCTATATCTCATGCATTAATGCACAAATGAAAAATACTCCTTTTAAATCGATTCTCACGTACTTGACATACTGATATGGTAGGGTCCCACTCAACCACCCCACTAGTCATAATTTATTTACTCTTTTAGTGGCATCATTCTTCTATTCATAATTATACATACCAGGACTAGGCGACTCTACCGGTCTTAAGTCATAATAGAATTATCAATTCTCAAGTACATTATCGTATATGTACAATAACCAGGGTACGAAACCCATGTACCATCTTCCAAACCTCTCTCCAACTCCCGATGTTTGCTAGTTTCATGCGTGGGATGTCTCATAAAGCGAAATCCAAATAAGGAACACCCCCCCCCCCCCGATACACTACTTCCTAACATAGTCAGTTATCGAGATCTGTAAGGCCCTCAGACTCAGCCCATAATATGTACCTTCCCACAATCTCCGTATGTTGACATAAAAATCTAATTATGTCCCTAAAAATAACATGGCGCTCTCATTATCCGATGTTCGTGGCGTTATATATATAACGAGCTATATCCCGCTGCTCAATAAAGAACACAATGTATCCCGAGTCACATTAGTAATAAAATCTTTATGCACCAGGATCAGATATAACTAGACAACATACTGTAATACACCCTATTTTTTAGGGATTTTATTTTATTTATAGGATTAGGATTAATTAATTAATTAAAAAAATATTTATAATTAATTTGGATTTAAATTAAATAATTACTAGTGTGATGAGAGTTTGTAATTATTGGTGATAATTCTGTTGAATATTACTTAGCGAGTAAAGTAATATATGATTATGAAAATATTATAATTGTCGTGAGTGAAAAATACGATAGTTACAGTACACTTGGTTGGGACACCCGTGTGAGTCGTGTCGGAACTTAAATGAGGAATTTCAAATATAATTTTATTTTCAAGTATTTTGATGACTGTTTTGAGCACACCGGTGTGTTCGGAAGGGCGAGATAGTAAAAAAAGTTTACTCGGGGGTTTATTTTGACGTCGGGGATAAATTAATGGACTAAAATTGGAATAAATTGGAGAAATATATTTTCATGTGCGTGGGAGAGTTAGGGTAAATAAGTGGTAAACCCAAAAGAGAGTCCAAGAGGAAGAAGGAGAAGAGTTTTTTAGGAGTTTCAAGGCCAAACCTAGTCATCTTTCACCAAAAGTACCACCAAAGCGTAGATCGGGAAGGGAGGAACGAGCTCATATCAATTTCAAGCGACGAATTAGACCTTCGAAATAAAGTCAAGTGTTTATCTTGCTTAAAATTAGGTCATATAATGTCCATGTTAGATTAATTGATGTTTCAACCATGATATTATGAATTTGGGACTGAAATTGGGTACTAATCTATAATTGGGGGTATAGGTTTTGCATGTAGTTGAATAACCATATTTTGGGCATGATAATTTCGGGCTTTTTATATTCAAATAATGAAATCAAATATGGGTTTAATTATTGTTAATGGTATGTATAACATACCTATTGATTGAAATATTGTGTGTATAAAAATCAAATCCGGTCTTTTTAGGTTGTGTGTATATACCTATTGATTGAAATATTGCGTGTATAACATACCTACGTTGCTTGCTATAGAGTGGAAGTTGTTTATTATGGACGATCATGTCTTGAGGAGCTTTCGGGGGGATTTTGATTCATACCACTAGAATATAGAACCTAGGTATGGGCTATCAGTGATAACGATAGTGTTGATGGTATGTGCACAGCCCATTGGCTTGTAACTATTTTCACCTCCAATATGTGTGTTTGTTTTGATGGTTTGCGAGAGGTTGAACCCATAGTCCTTCATGAAATGATTGATGCATCGGGACATGATAGCAGAGTATGCATTGCACCAAGGGAGCCTTAACCCAAGGGTGCAGTACTAGTATATGTGTATATGGAGAGATAGATGTATGTATACCTGTTACTTATTCTACTGTGCGTGTTTATTAGGTTTGGAAATAATAATAGTTATTACATTAACTTGATGAGAAATAGAATGTTTATGAGAATAATGGTTGGGTATATAAATAACTAACGTTAAACATATGGTAATGCGGGCTACGAGTGATATGGAAAAACACTTGAAAGTATTGGCGCAATTTTTGTACATTCAAAAGACTAGTTAGGTGGGGTAGAATAACTAGGATGAGTTGAATATAGGCATTAGGTGTGCACATTAGATAAGAGGTGAGCATCTCAAGTGAGTGTACGAACACCTAACATGAACAACATATGTGCTTATGATTTCATTTAAGCGCTTGTAGATTTTAAAACTTCTTTCAACTCGGGCTCTGACCCATTTTCTGTAAATCTTTTCTTTTTGTAAAATTATTTTTAGGGGCCCAGCCACAGTGACACCAAGCATAGGATTTCCATTCATTTGTCATCTTGTAGATACTGTGGAAGTTACGGGACCTCAGTTCTAGACGCCTGCATATTTTCCATTCCTTCACTTTGAGTTATTTACTTCATTTAAGGCAAGTTACCCCTTTTTATTAGACTGTCAGAGATTTATGGATTTACTTATATATTTTCTTTCAGTTGTTGGATTTATATCTGTTGGATTATTATGTTTGGCACTTAGACTGGAAGTGTTTACTTTGGTTACTTTTATTATTTCAGTTATTTCCTTTCATATGAGATTGGTGTGAATGGTGAATGTTTAATTATTCGTTGACTTAGTTTTATATTAATTAAAAGAGAAAATTTTGACACCAACCTTTTGAAATATTAGGTGGTTAGTATTTACAAATAAAGTTTTCGACAGTGATGCATAATCTGAACCAACTGGATATTCTGATTTAACTTAATAAAGGATTGATCACCCAATATTTAATTAGTCGGGGTGTCACGAGTGGTATCAGAGTATCAGGTTCTTGAGACCTTAGGATCTGTGCGGCTTAGTATGCTTCCAGTGTAGCCTCCTTTGATATAGAGCCCTATACTTAGGACTGTTGTTTTCATTGGTTGTGCATTTTTACATCTTTAACTATTTCAGATATTTATTGTGGACCTATAAAGCTTCTCTATCACTTCATATTCCTCCCAGACGTGCACAGTGAACTCTTAGGGTTCCCAGTCCGATCTCCAGCCAGCTCCAACCCAGGGCACGATGAATTCTATGGAGGTTGCGACTATCGTAGCACAGGAGATAAATGCAGCTTCAGTCATGGTACAGTAGGCTCCACCACAGGCACCGGAAGTGGCTTCGGCACCATTTCACGTTTTCCCTTCTGCTTGGGAGAGCATCAGAGATGCCTTTCAGAAGGCACATTCTCCGGAGTTCAGAGGAAGTTCAGATATGGTGAAGGCGAGTCAGTAGAAGAAAGATATTCAACGACACTTGAGGATATACGAGTTCACTGAGGTTCAAAGGTAGATGCTATATACTTTTAAGCTAGTGGGAGTGGCGTTGTAGTGGTGGGAGTCCATTACCACTGCTAAGGAGAGAGACAGCTTTACATCCAGGAGTTATGGGTACGATTCGACCACAAATATTTACCCTCCATCATTCAAATAGAGATGAGGCGGAAGTTGACGAGCCTCACCCAGGAAGGGAAGACAGTTGCAGAAGATGAGGAAGAGTGTATAGATATCCTGAATATAGTGTCAGATGAGATGCCCACGGAGGAGAATAAAATTCAGAGGTTTATGGACGGTTTGACTTGGAGGATTCATCGGCACCTGTTGGGAAATATTTCGCTGGCTATGTATGCAGTCGTTGTTAATGTTTCCCTATTTCATTGTCAAGATCACCATTTCTATCTTAAGGGAAGCAAACGAGTGGGAGAGTCCAGCCAACAGGGAAGGACAGGAAGTAATGGTGCTAGTTGGGCATAATCAGCCCAGGGTCAGCATCGTTAGGGTGAGTAGAGTTCCCATTAGGGGTACCCTACTAAGAGATTTAGATAAGGGGACTTCTGACAGGGACATGGAGGTTTATCCAGGGCCATCTTGGCCAACAAGGATAGTAGTGGCAGGGCCAGGGGAGGGGTGGTAATAACCATCAGGGTCGAGGGAAGCAGGCGCGGAGGAGAGGAAACTTTATAGGGAGATGATTTATTTGTGGAAACACTATCCACAAACGTCAGGATTGTCCTCAGAGGGGTAGATCCCATAGCAGCAGAAGCAGGGCGCTCGTTAAGATCCATAGCTACCGTTATTTCCAACTGCCTTCCCATCACCACCCCATGTACCAGCTTTTTCAACCATTCTAGAAGTTATGATTTAGCAGGGACATCTATAGCATGTGCATGTCTACAACGTCAATTAGGCCACAGTTCATCAGGCTCCACCCGTAGTCGAGGGTATGTTTTCAATCCAGGGACTTTGGGGAGGATATTATTTGACACGGGGGCTTCACATAGTTCCATTGCAACTATTTTTACACGCGCCAAGGGGTTATTAGACATGACAAATGGCACCATTACTAGTGTAGACTCACCATTGGGTTATGGGTCTTTAATATTCTTTATATGTCTGGGAGTAGTCATAGAGATTGGAAAATTGATCTTACCGGCTGATATGCTTGTCATAGAGATGCAGGAGTATGACGTTATTATCGGGATGGATTGGTTAGTTACGTATAGGGCTATAATTGATTGTTGTATCCATAGTATTATGTTTTTCATACCGATTCAGGAGATGTTTTTGGTGGCGATGACTCATCCGGAGGGAGGTTTTTCCACCCACTTATATTATATAGAGGAGGAGACCCCTAAGGGGGTGGTAATACCACTTGATTCGATTTCGGTTATTTGTGAGTTCACTGATGTCTTTCAGGACATACAAGGGTTATAGCCCACTAGGGAGATAGAGTTTGTGATATATTTGGCGCTAGGCACTCAGTCAATAGCCCGTGCACCTTACCATATGGCTCCAAGAGAGATGAAGGAGCTACGGGATAAGATCAAGTAGTTGTTGGGGCCTGGTTTCATCCGTAGGAGCACTTTACCTTGGGGTGCTCCTGTATTGTTCGTGAAGAAGAGAAATGGGTCGTTGAGGTCATGTGTTGACTACCAAGAGTTGAATAAGGTCACGATACGGAATAAGTATCCGTGGCCCCGAATCGATGACATATTCAACTAGTTGAGGGGTGGTTCCTATTTCTCGAAGATAGACTTGAGGTCAGGATACCATCAGCTACATATTAGGGAGCAGGACGTGCCTAAGACTGCTATTCTAACGAGTTATAGGTCTTATGAGTTCGAGGTTATGCCATTTGGGCTAACCAATGTGTCGACAATTTTCATAGACTTGATGAACAAGGTGTTCAGAGAGTTCTTCGATCACTTTGTCATTGTCTTCATTGATGACATCCTGATTTATTCCTGGACTGAGGAGGAGTATGCAGATCATTTGAGGCTGGTTTTACCAACTCTACAAGAGCATGAGTTGTATGCGAAATATGAGAAGTATGGGTTCTGGCTGAGAGAGGTTCAGTTTTGGGGGCACATCATTTCTAAGGATGGGATATCGGTAGATCCAGGAAAGGTGTCCGCGGTGAGGGAGTGGGGACAACCCACGATGCCGACAGAGATACGTAGTTTCTTGGGGATGGATGGATACTACATGTGATTTATTCGAGGATTAATTGAAGATAGAGGGTACGTTAACAAACTTCACTCGCAAAGAGGTGCCATTTATATGGGATAATGATTGTCAATTGGCTTTTGATTAGCTGAAGGACAAGCTGACTTCAGCACCAGTTCTATCACTACCCAGGCCGGGGGTGGAATACCTTGATTATACTGATGCGTCCTTATTTGGACTTGGGGGTGCACTTCAGTAGGAGGATAAGGCTATATATTATGCTTCCCTTAAGATTAAGCCTCACAAGAGGAGTTACCCCACCCACGACTTGAAGTTAGAGGTAGTCGTGTTTGCATTATGGATATGGAGACATTATCTCGTGGGGGAGAGATTTCGCCTGTTTATAAATCACAAGTCACTGCAGTATCTGTTCACGCAGTGGGATTTGAATATGTGTCAACGCAGTTGTCTTGAATTTGTGAAGGATTATCAGTTTGACATCCATTAACACCTGGGGAAGGCTAACGTGGTGGCAGACGCGTTGAGCCGTATGCCAGCATGTGAGGTGGCCAAGGTGTGGAAAGTGAAATGGAAGGAACTCGAACATTAGGATGGAGTTTCCCACTAATTCATTTCAGTGATGACTGTTACACTCGAGATAGTTACCAGGGTGATACAGGCTCAAGCAGTAGACTCCTTCTATCAGGATTCGATTATTCAGCTTCTAGTTAAGGGAGTAGAGTCTTTTTCTGTGAGCTCAGATGGGGGATTATGCTTTAATGGTTCTAGTAGTTCCAGAGGGGGAGGATTTACAACATACAGTGATGGCAGAGTCACATGGTTCATGGTTTGCAGTACATCTCGGAGGGGATAAGATGTACCAGGATATGAGGCGACAGAACTGGTGGAGTGGAATAAATAAGGACATCGTCGAATTTGTTTCGAAGTGTGCCACTTGTTAGCTGGTGAAAACGGACCATCACAATCCGAGAGTACTACTTCATCCATTAGAGATCCCTATATGGAAATGGGAGAGCATTTCCATGGATTTCATCATAGGGCTACCAACATCACAGAGGGGTCACGATTCCATATAGGTGATTGTGGATCGATTGATCAAGGTAACTCATTTTCTATCATTCGGACCGACTATACTATGGGGTAGTATGCTCAGATCTTCATTGTCGAGATAGTGAGACTCCATGGGGTGCCCCTTGATATTGTGTCCGATCGGGTCCATATTTTTATGTCCAGATTTTGGGAGAGCTTCCATCAGGCCATGGGTACAAAGTTACGATTGATTTAGGCCTATCACCCGCAGACTGACGGACAAATAGAGCGGATGAATCAGATGTTGGAGGATATGCGGCGGATGTGTATCCTTGATTTTGGTGGGGGATGGGAGCAATACCTTCCACTAGTGGAGTTTGCTTATAATAACTCCTACTATTTTACTATTGGCATGGCTCCATTTGAGGTGTTATATGGTCGAGCTTGTCATTTTCCAGCGTATTGGCTCGAGGTGGGGGACAATAAGTTACTTGGGCCAGAAGTGATTCAGGATAACTCAGCTAAGATTGAGTTGATTCGGAGCCGTATTAGGTTTTCTCAAGATAGGCAGAAGAGTTACACCAATGGCAAGAGGTTCATTAGGGAGTTCGATGTGGAAGATCAGGTGTTGTTATAAGTATCTCCTATAAAGGGAATAATGAAGTTTGGAAAGAAAGGGAAGTTGGCTCTGAGATATCTAAGGCCATTCCCTATTATTGAGCGAATTGGGCCAATGGCTTACAGACATGGGTTATTGGAGCACTTGTATAAGATTTATGATGTGTTCCATATTTCTTCCCTGAGGAGATATCTTTAGGATGACTTGGCCCACATTCATATCTCTTTAGACAAGATTTATCTACAACCCAATAGTTCCTACGAGGAAGGGCCAGTCGCTATCCTAGAATGTAGTGAGAGGAACCTGAGGTCAAAGGTTGTGCCATCAGTACGTGTGCAGTGGCAGAATCTTAATGTCGAAGAGTCTACCTGGGAGCATGAGGATGACATGCGGGACAAATATCTAGAGTTATTCCTACTAGGAATACTTTTATTTAATTATTTTTTGAATTTCGGGACGAAATTACGTTATTAGGGGGGAAGTATATAATACCCCGTATTTTTGAAGGATTTTATTTTAATTATAGGATTAGGATTAATTAATAAAAAAATAGTTATAATTAATTCGGATTTAAATTAAAAATTACTAGCGTGATGAGAGTTAGTATTTATTGGAGATAATTATGTTGAATATTACTTAGAGAGTAAAGTAATATATGATTATGAAAATATTATAATTACCGTGATTAAAAAATACGGCAGTTATAGTACACCTAATTGTTGTGAGATGTGTCGGGACTTAAATGAGGAATTTAAAATATAATTTTATTTTTGAGTACTCTGATGACTGTTTTGAGTGCGCCGGAGTGTCCGGAAGGGTCGAGATAGTCAAAAAAGTCAACTTGGGAGTTTAGTTTGAGGTCCGGGGTAGTTTTAGGCCAAACCGACAACCCGGAGGGGTATTTTTGGCTTTTTAAAAATTGGAATAAATTAATGGACGAAAATTGGAGAAATATATATGCATGTACGTGGGAGAGTTAGGGTAAATAACCGGTAAACCCAAAAGAGAGTCCAAGAGGAAGAAGGAGAAGAATTTCCTAGGAGTTCCAAGGACAAACCCAGTCACCTTTCAGCAAAAATATCATCAAAGCGAAGGTTGGGAAGGGAGGAACGAGTTCATACCAATTTCAAGCGACGAATCATACCTTTGGGAAAAAGGCAAGTGTTTATCTCGCTTAAAATTACAGCATGTAATGTCCATGTTAGATTAACTGATGTTTTAACCATGATATTATAAAATTGGGACTGAAATTGGGTATTAATCTATAATTGGGGGTATTAGCTCTGCATCTAGTTGAATAACAATATTTTGGGGATGATAATTGAGACACCCCGCCTAACTAAATATCGGGTGATCAGTCCTTTATTAAATTAAGTCAGAATATCGAGTTGGTTCAGATTATGCATCACTGTCGAAAACTTTGCTATTAAATATTAACCACCTAATATTTAAAAAGTTTATGTCAATTTTTTATCTTTTAATTACTATAAAACTAAGTTAACGAATAAATTATACATTCACCATCCACAACAAATTTATAAGATAAGAAATAACTCCAATAATAAATGTAACCATACTAAACACTTCCAGTCTAAGTACCAAATACAGTTCCAACAAAATAAACCAGCATCTGAAAGGAAATAGATAAGTAAAACCATGAATATCTAACTGTCTAATAGAAAGGGGAAACATGCCCTAACTGAAGCAAATAACTGAAAGTGAAGTAATGTGAAATATGGAGGCATCTACTACCGAGGTAACTTCCACCGCAACTACAGAACGTCAAATGAATGTAACTCCTAAGCGTGGTGCACCTGTGGCTAGGCACCTAAAAATTTGACATAGAAAAGAGATTTGCAATAAACGGGTTAGAGCCCGAGTTGGAAAACAGTTCAAAAATCAGCAAGTGCTTAAATGAATTAATAACACATATATTATTCATGTTAGATTATCGTGCTCACTTGAGATGGCCACCTCTCATTTATTGTGCACACCTAATGCATATACTAACCCATCCTAGTAATGCTACACTACCTAACTAGTCTAATGATGCATAGAGTTACGCCAATACTCTCAAGTAATTATCAATCGCCCGTCTCCCGCATTACCATATGTTAAGGGTAGTTATAGATATACAACCATTATTCTCATCACATTTTTTCTGATTAAGTTAATGTAAAAACTATTATAATTTCCAAGTTTACTAATCCCGCACAGTAGAATAGTATACATATATCTATCCCCCTAATATGCATATACTAATACTGCACCCATGGGTAAGGCTCCCTTGGTGTCATGCATACTCTCCTATCATGTCCTGATGCATCTCTCATTGCATAAAGTACTATAGGTTCAATCTCTCGCGAACCATCAAAATAAACACATATATTAGAGGCAAACATAGTTACAAGCCGATGGGATACGCACATACATACGCATCCATACGATCGACATCACTATCATTCTCATAGATAGCACGTATCTAGGTTCTATGCTCTAGTGGTACAAATCAAAATCCCCCCAAAGGCTCTTCATGATATGATTGTCCATAACGCGCAACCTCCACCCGATAGCAAGCAGCGTAGGTATGTTATACACAAAATAATTCAATCAATAGGTATATACATAGCCTATAATAATCATTAAGTATTCATGCAACCCAATTCCCCAAATTTATAAGTAGTATAATTATCTCTACAACTCACAATACTCTAAACGTACGATTTATATCTCCATCATATATACTCTATAAGGCTCCCTTACTCCTACATATTCCCGTAGTAGTTACACAATTTTCCCACCACTAGACTAGGAAAATAAAGTCGCTCCAAAATACTGTAGGGAATTTTCTCTCACTTGAATTATCCTCGTAAAAATCTTAATTCGTCCGGGAAAAAATTTGGACTTCTGACATCTCGTTAGATCCTGGGGATTCTCCTTCGAACGAGTTCGTTAAGACGAACCTCAAACCAGAATCTCTTGATTAATCTCATTGGAAATCTCGTTTGAGACCTGGGCAGGTCTTCGAACGAGAATTCCGAGTTCGTCCCTGTCCTTAAAAACTACGTTTTTCCAACTTTTTTCATCATACAATTCACTCAAAACTTATTCTAACTGTCATCCAACTATTCGAAACTATGCCTACTAGTAATAGAATGATTTTCGACATGTTTTTAGCATCAAATCCTTAGAATTCATAATAGGGGTTAAGATTAATTACTCAAATCTTTAAAAAGCCCTAAATTCATAAAACCACCATTAACAACAATTAAACCCAAATTCAATTTCATGATTTTAACATATAAATTCAGATTTTATCATTCCCAAATATTGCTATCCTACTACATGCAAAAGCCTATACCCCAGTCATAAATTTATACCCAAATTCAATCCCAAATTTCATCATATCATGGTTAAAACATTTATTTATCTAACATGGACAATTATGTGCTCTAATATCAGCAATATAAACACTTGCCTTAAAAATGGAAGTCTAAAATTTTGAACGAATTTTCTATTAGGACGATCCCCTCTTCACGATATACACGTTGGTGGAACTTTTGGTGTAAAAGCTTTAGTCTTTATCCAAGGACATATATGGAGTTCTTCTTCTCCCTCTTTGGCTTTCTCTCTTTCTCACTTAGGTTTGGAAACTGACGGACAACCTATCACCCACATTCGCTTCCCTTTTAATTATCTATTTTTGTCCATTTTAAATCCCCAAAATCTCAAAAGACCAAAATACCTCTCTGGGGTGTCGGTTTGGCATAAATAGCCTCGAAATCCAAATAAAACACCTAAGTAGAGCTTTCTGACTAGATCGACCCTTTTGGACTCATCGGCATACTCGAAATGAACATCTGAGTTAGTTAAAAATAAATTATCTTTTCAACCCAAGAAAGTAGTCCGAACATGACTCACACGCGCGTCCCCACAAAGTGTACTATAACTGTTGTATTTTTCACTCACGATAATTATAATATTTTTGTAATCATATATTACTTTACTCGCTAAGTAATATTCAACATAATTATCACCAATAAATACTAACTCTCGTCACGCTAGTAATTATTTAATTTAAGTCCGGATTAATTATAAATAAATTTTCTCCATTTAAATTAATTAATCTTACTTCCATAATTAAAATAAAATCCCTCAAAATACGGGGTATTATATACTTCCCCCTAATAACGGAATTTCATCCTGAAATTCAAAAAACAAAAGCTCAAAAATAAAGGTTTACCTAGTAGGAATAACTCTAGATATTTTTTCTGCATGTCATCCTCACACTCCCAAGTAGACTCCTTAACATTATAACGCCGCCACTGCACTCGTACTAACGGCACTATCTTTGACCTCAATTTCCTATCACTACGGTCTAGGATAACATAGGGCCCCTCCTCGTAGGAACTATCAGGCTGTAGATCAATATCCTCTAAAGAGATATGAGTGTGGGCCATGTCATCCCGAAGATATCTCCTCAGTGAAGAAATATGGAACACGTCTGAATCCTATGCAAATGCTTCGATAACCCAAGTTTGTAAGCTACTGGCCCAATTCACTCAATAATAGGGAATGGCCCAACATACGTTGGCGCCAACTTCCCTTTCTTCCTAAATCTCATTATCCCCTTCGTAGGAGATACTCGCAATAACACGTGATCCCCCATACTAAACTCTATGAAGAATAGCCTGGCATCAACGTAACTCTTCTGTCTATCCTGTGCAACCTGAATACGGCTCTGAATCAACTCAATCTTAGCCGAGGTATGGTGAATTAACTCCGGTCCAACTAACTTTTTGTCCCCCACCACGAGCCAACATGCTGGAGAACGACAAGGTCTACCGTATAGGGCCTCAAATGGAGCCATGACAATAGTAAACCAGTAGGAGTTATTATAAGTAAACTCCACCAGTGGAAGGTACTGCTCCCATCCCCCGCTAAAATTAATAATACACATTCGCAGCATATCATCCAACATCTGATTATTCCTCTCTGTCTACCTATCGGTCTGCGGGTGATAGGTCGAACTCAATCGTAACTCCGTACCCATGGCCTTCTGCAAACTCTCCCAAAATCTGGACATAAAGATCTTGTCTCGGTCGGATAGAATATTAAGGGGCACCCAATGGAGTCTGTCTATCTCGGTAATGAAGATCTGAGCGTACTACCCCGTAGTATAGTTAGTTTGGACTGGAAGAAAATGAGTTGCCTTGGTCAACCAATCCACAATCACCCATATGGAATTGTGACCCTTCTGCGATGTAGGCAGCCGTGTAACGAAATCCATGGAAATGCTCTCCCACTTCCATATAGGGATCTCCAATGGATGTATCAGTCCTCCCTGTCTTTTAAGGTCTGTCTTCACCAGCTGACAAGTGACTCACCTCAAAAAGATCCCGACGATGCCCTTCTTCATTTCGCTCCACCAATACTACCGCCTTATTTCCGGGTACATCTTATTCCCTTCGCGATGTACAACAAACCGTGAATTATGTGACTCTGCCATCACTGCATGTTGTAACTCCTCTCGCTCTGGAACTACTATTCTTTCATTAAAGCTGTGACACCCCGACTAATTAAACACCGGGTAGCTACTCCTTTATAAAATTAATTCAAAATGCCAAGTTGGCTCAGTAAATAGCATCACTGTCGAAAACGTTTTATTATTACTAACCACCTAGTATTTAAAAAGTAAGTGCCAAATTTTATTAAATCTGATTAACATGCAACAAGAGTAATGAATAACTAAATAACACCATTCACCATACTGAAATAGAATGAATAACCATCACAATATGTAAATAAAACCTGGAGGAAAAACTCCTCAATACAAATCCCACAACTGATAAGTAAACTGAAATAATTAACTAAAACTGAATACAGAGCAATACATGCTAGAGTCTGAAAACTGAAATGTAAAAATGTCTAATAGAATTGGGCAACATGCCCTACAACTGATAGATGCTGAGACTGGAATCCAAATGAGAGAAGCGTCTACATGCAAATCCCTGTAGCTTCCACAAACAGCTACAGCTCGTCACCTGAATGAGAATCCTATGCTTGGTGTCCTTGTGGCTGGGCACCTGAAATGGTTTTACAAGAAAATATATTTGAAAGCAAATGGGTCAGAGCCCGAAAGTGGAAATCATTTTAAAAACCTGCAAGTGCTTTAAAAACATTTAAAACATTAAATGCAAAGTACATGTTAGGACGTGCACTCACATTAAATTCTCACCTCTCGACTAACTGTACACTCCTAACGTAATTACCCATCTATATCGACCCATACTACTAGCTAACTGACGACATAACTAGCTAGACTGCCAAAGGTCCTACCCATATTACTAGGTTCCGTTTATCATAACAACGCTTGTAATTAAATAGAGGTTTAACATAAACTCAGTTACTAAGTATGCCATAGATATAACTATCAGTTAACCCATTATCAGTCTCGGAACATTACCGTAATTATTTTCACAACATTAACATGAAGGTTCCCATTAAATTAAGCGTATATTATTCACATCATAAATATACGACACAAGCACCCCGAGAACTAATCTGCGGCGCACACATACTCTGTTATCCATCCCGGTACATCACGTACATAAGGATTACCTATTCCGAATCTCTCAGGAATAGTTTACCGATAACAACATCACAAATAATGGAGGCGAACACAGTCACCATCACATGGGTCACGCACATACCTACGCTCCCATGATCAGCGGACTTATTAATATCACAATAAGTCTTTCAATGATCTATGTTCATCAAGGTACCAGTCTATATCCCCCCCCCCCCCCCCCCCGTAGGCACACAAGGATTAGAGGGTCCTAAGCGAACGTAACCTCCCCCGTGATAGCAAGTATGGTAGGTATGTTATACACATAAACCATATACTAAGCATTCACACATCTTAGATATCACCATTTTAATAAGGTATTTTCTACATCATTATACCATTATTCCAGACTTATATATATTTCAAGTCTCCCGTTAATATAAGGTTAAATTGCCGACACGTCTCACGCCGTAATCCCTTATCCTTAAAATCTATCTCAAATAAACTATTAAGTTCCGATTGTTCCCAAATATAACATCTTTATTCTTAAGGTATCTCAAATAAACTATTAAGTTCCGATTGTTCCCAAATATAACATCTTTATTCTTAAGGTCTTTACTTCTGCTCTAAACCTTATTTCATCAAATTACACAACTTTACACTATTAACCCAAACGTTACCTCACTAACGAATTTCAATAATCTAGAATAATTCCTCGAATTGTATTCTAATTAAAGTCCACTATAATAATCACACCTACTGGTCTTCCTCAAGGGTGAGGGTATTCATAAGGGCTACAAACGTATTCTCCGAGGGTTTCCACCATTAAAATCAAATTAAGGAATATTTTACTCATTCTGGGAAGGTCGATCGATCGACCTATGAATGTCGCTCGATCGATCTAGTCGATCGATCGACTGATGAATGTCGATCGATCGATCGAACAGGTATGGCTACGGACTGCTTCGTTTTGCAGATTTTAATTCATCCCAAAACCAATTTCTAACGTATGATTCTCAGATATAACGTCATAGTAATGCCATATAACAATCCTACAGTATTACTAACGTTCATAAATCAATAATTCAACATCTAAAGGCTACCTATGGATCAATCTTCATAAAAACCTAGTTTTTCCAGATTTTCTCAAGAACATGAACCCTAACATAATATCATCATCAAATCCCAGAATTTAATTCGTTTTTCTTTCAACCCATCATGTATTCACATCAGATTAATCGTCACCAACTAGTCTACATGCAATTTATCCTCAAAATTCAGACCTAAGTTCAATTAATCATGGGTTTTTCATTCATCTTCCAATAACAATTATAAATCTTCAATTTGCTAACATGGAAAGAACATTTGCTGAAGTTAAACATAATTAAACCACTTGCCTTGGTTTGATTTCGAATCTGGTGTTGATTTGTAATCTCTTTCTGCAGATTTCCTCTATCTCTCTCCTTCTCCAAGCTCTCCTTCAATGGTGGCTCAAGGTGGCTAGGGTTTGGTTTGAAGGAAACTTATGAAAACCTAATATAATAAACCTCCGTAGCTTGTTGGTTTAATAAGGGTTGGTTGGGTCAATCCTTATCAGATTATAACTCTCCATTTTTCGTCACTTTTAATTACCCAAAAATACCAAATTACTAAAATACCCTTTATGGTGCCGGGATGGCCTAAAAATACCCCGGAACCCAAACTATACCCCCGGCTAGTGTTTTCTGACTATCTCGACCCTTCCGGACGCGTTGGCGCACTCAAAACGACCATACGGGTTATAGATTTTTAATTCACTTTTAATATCAAAATATCATACCGTGACGCGGCGGTCCCACGCGTCTCAACAAAATTTCTAAAATGCCGTATATAAATCCCACGACAAATTTTATAATACCAAGTTCATATATAATCATATATGCACATAATCAAATACCAATTCGCATCACATTAGTATTATTAACCCGGATTAATTTCCAATTAATACGCAATTTAATTAATTAATCCCAAAATAAATATAGTCAAAAATACGGGGTATTACATACTTCCCCCCTAATAACTGAATTTCGTCCCGAAATTCGAAACTAGAAAGTACCTGCTAAAAATAGTTATGGATAACGCTCGCGCATCTCACCCTCGCGCTCCCATGTGGACTCCTCGACATTGTGATGTCGCCACTGAACACGCACTAACGGGACTATCTTTGACCGCAGTTTCCTCTCGCTTCGGTCCAGAATAGCAATTGGCCCCTCCTCGTAGGAGCTATCCGGCTGGAGATCGATGTCCTCCACAGCAATGTGAGAATGAGCCAAATCATCTCTAAGGTATTTCCTCAGCGAGGAAATATGGAACACATCGTGAATCCGATGCAAATGCTCCGGTAACCCGAGTCTATACGCAACCGGTCCGATCCGCTCAATAATAGGAAACGGCCCCACATACCTCGGTGCCAACTTCCCCTTCTTCCCGAATCGCATAATCCCCTTCATCGGAGAAACCCTAAGCAAAACCTGGTCCCCCACTTGGAACTCCCTGAAAAATCTCTTCGCATCAGCATAACTCTTCTGCCTGTCTTGAGCTACTCGAATGCGACTCCGAATCAACTCAATCCTTGCCGAAGTATCCTGAATCACTTCCGGCCCAAGTAGTTTGTTGTCCCCCACCTCCAACCAACATGCTGGGGAACGACAAGGCCTACCGTACAGTGCCTCAAACGGAGCCATGCCAATCGTGAACTGATAGGAGTTGTTGTAAGCAAACTCCACCAGTGGAAGGTACTGCTCCCATCCACCCCCGAAGTCAATAATGCACATGCGTAGCATGTCCTCCAACATCTGGTTGGTGCGCTCTGTCTGCCCATCGGTCTGCGGATGATAAGCCGTACTCAACCGCAATTCCGTGCCCATGGCCTCCTGGAAACTCTCCCAAAACCTCGAAACAAATATCTTGTCTCTGTCAGACACGATATTTAGGGGCACACCGTGAAGTCTCACAATCTCTGAAATGAAGAGCTGGGCATACTGAACCGCAGTGTAATCAGTCCTAACGGGTAAAAAGTGAGCGACCTTGGACAATCGGTCCACAATTACCCAAACGGAGTCGTGACCCCTCTGCGACGTAGGCAACCCCGTGAGAAAATCCATGGATATGCTCTCCCATATCCACACCGGAACCTCCAACGGCTGTAGCAATCCTGCTGGTCTCTGATGATCCACTTTTACAAGCTGACAAGTGGCGCATTTCGAGACAAACTCAGCGATATCTCTCTTCATACCGCTCCACCAATATTGCCGTCTCATGTCTTGGTACATTTTGTCCCCTCCGGGATGTACCGCGAACCGTGAGCCGTGCGACTCTGCCATAACATCGTGCCGCAATTCTTCCCCTTCCGGAACTACCAACCTCCCATTGAAGCGCAATCCCCCGTCTGAGCTAACGGTATAGGACTCGGCTCCCTCTGCTAGTAATCGAACTATCTGCTCCTGACAGAACGAGTCATCGGCCTGTGCCCTTACTACCTTCGTGACAATCTGCGGTGTAACGGTCATCGCAGACATATAAGATCGGGCCACTGCATCCTGGTGTCCCAATTCCTTCCACTTAGCCTTCCACACCTCTGCCACCTCATCTGCTGGCCTGCGGCTCAACGCGTCTGCTACCACGTTAGCCTTACCCGGGTGGTACTGGATGTCGAACTGGTAGTCTTTCACAAACTCAAGCCACCTACGCTGCCGCATGTTCAACTCCTTCTGCGTGAACAGATACTGTAGGGACTTGTGGTCCGTGAACAGCTGAAACTTCTCCCCCAAAAGATAGTGCCTCCAAATCCGTAAGGCAAATACCACCGCTGCCAACTCCAAATCATGCGTGGGGTAATTCTTCTCATGAGGCTTAAGCTTACGGGAAGCATAAGCTATGGCCTGTCTCTCCTGCTGCAATACACCTCCCAGTCCTTGCAAGGACGCATCGGTGTAAACCAAATACTCAACCCCCGGTCTCGGCAATGCTAACACAGGTGCTGAGGTCAATTTGTCCTTCAACTCGTCGAATGCCAACTGACAGGCATCACTCCAGATATATGGCACACCCTTACGAGTAAGATGTGTCAAAGGACCTGCTATCTCCGAGAAACCCCGAATAAATCTCCTGTAGTATCCTGCTAAGCCCAAGAAACTACGAATCTCTGTTGGTGTCGTGGGCTGTCCCCACTCCCTCACCGCTGATACCTTTCCCGGATCAACAGATATTCCCTGGTCGGAAATAATGTGACCCAAGAACTGGACCTCCTTCAGCCAAAACCCGCACTTCTCGTATTTTGCATACAACTCGTTCTGACGAAGTGTCTGCAAAACCTGCCTCAAATGCTCGGCGTGCTCCTCCTCTGTCTGAGAGTAAACCAGAATGTCATCAATGAAGACAATAACAAACTGGTCTAGGAAATCTCTGAACACCCTGTTCATCAAGTCCATAAACACTGCTGGGGCATTGGTCAAGCCGAAAGGCATAACCCGAAACTCGTAAGAACCATATCTCGACAAGAACGCAGTCTTCGAGACATCCTCCTCCCTGATACGCAACTGATGGTAACCCGATCTCAAGTCAATCTTTGAGAAGAAAGAAGCTCCTATCAACTGGTCGAATAGGTCATCGATTCGAGGCAACGGATACTTATTCCGTATCGTGACCTTATTCAACTCTCGGTAGTCCACACACAATCTCAGTGAACCGTCCCTCTTCTTCACGAACAACACAGGGGCACCCCACGGTGAAGTACTCCTCCGAATAAACCCCTGACCCAACAACTGCTCAATCTGATCCCGTAGCTCTCGCATCTCAGCCGGAGCCATACGGTACGGTGCACGTGCTATAGGTCTCGTACCTGGTAGCAAATCAATAACGAAATCTATCTCTCGACTGGGTGGTAAGCCTGGTATCTCCTGGAACACATCCGAATACTCCCTGACAACCGGGATCGAATCCAAAGGAATCACAACCTCCTTAGAGGTATCCTCCTCTATGTAATACAGATGAGCGGTCGATCCTCCCTCTGGGCGAGGCATCGCCACTACAAACATCTCTTGCCCCGGAATGGCAAAAACAATGCTCCCGCTGAAGCAATCAATCATGGCCCTATATGCGACGAGCCAATCCATACCGATGATCACATCGTGAACGTGCATGTCTAACACTAACATGTCTGCAGGCAATACCAAACCACCAACCTCTACCCCTACTCCCCGGCATATAAAGAAAATAAGTGACCCACTCCCTAATGGTGAGTCGACACACGTCACTGTGCTCTCTGCCGTAGCTAACAATCCTAAAGCTTTCGCGAAGTGTGTAGCAATAAAACAGTGTGTAGCACCCGTATCAAATAACACCCGACCCATAGTGCCATGGATAGGAAACGTACCCTCGATCGCGGGCGGTGCCTGTGGAACTGCAGCCTGGTGAACGTTGTAGACACGTCCATACTGTAGCTGCCCCTGCTGAGGTGCTGGAATGATCTGTGGCGGTGCGGGAAGAGCGGCGGGAAATATAGGTCTCTGCGGCTACTGGCGAGCACCCTGCTGCTGCTGCTGTGGGGCCCTGCCCCTATCAGGACAATCCTGTCGCTTGTGGCCAATCTTGCCACAGACGAAGCACTTCCCTGGGAAGTTCCCTCCCCTCTGTCCCTGCTGTCCCCGGCCCTGGTGGCCGTTACCATTCCTCCCTTGGCCCTGCTGGCCCTGATGGAACTGCTGCCCATTCTGCCCCTGCTGGCCCTGATGGCCGTTTGGACCCTGATGGCCCTGGCGGAAACCTCCCTGTCCCTGCCTGTAGTTCCCTGACCGGAACCTCTTATTGTCCCCCTGCTGGTTACCCTGCTGAGTCTGTCTCTGCCCCTGACCGGTCTGTGCCCCGCTGGCACCATGTCCTCCAGTCCTGCCCTGATGGCTAGACTCCCCTGACCGCTTGCCCTCGGCCATATGAAAGCGGTGGTCCTGGCAGTGCAATAGTGCAGCGTTAACCACATCAGAATACGTGGCCAACGATAGGTTCCCTAGCAGATGCTGACGGATTCTCCAATTCAACCCATCAGTGAACTTCTCTATCTTCTTCTTCTCTGTTGGAATCTCGTCTGGAACGATGTTCAACAGGTTAGTGAACTCGGTCTCATACTCGGCCACTGTCTTGCTCTCTTGCTTCAAACTCATAAGCTTCCTCCTCATCTCTGTATGAACTGCGGACGGAAAGTACTTGCGGTCGAACCGCACCCAGAACTCCTAAATGGTGAGGGTATCCCTCTCCTCCGCGGTGGTAATGGACTCCCACCACTGCAATGCAGATCCAACTAGCTTGAAAGTAGCTAGCACCTGCTTCTGAACATCTGTGCACTCATGCATCCTCAAATGCCTCTGTATGTCCTTCCTCCATTGGCTCGAGACCACTACATCTGAGCTTCCTGCAAACTCTGGCGGATGCGCTTTCTGAAAAGCGTCACGTACACGCTCCCAAGCAGACGGGAATGCATTAACCTGTGCTGGCGCGGCAACCGGCGCCTGAGGCGGTGCCTGCTGGATCACGGCAATCGCTGCATTTACCGCTTGGGCTACTATAGCAGCAACCTCAGCGGCGTTCAACATGCCCTGAACTGGAGCGGGCTGTGGTTCGGGCGTAGCATTCCTGGGAACTCGTCGTGCACGTCGTGGAGGCATCTGAAATAAGAACAAAGTTTATAAGTCTACAGTTATAAACTTTAAAATAGCTGAAGAACGAAACGTACACACAAAAAGAGTACAACAGTCCTAAAATATAGGGCTCTATATCAAAGAAAACATAGCGGAAACATAATAGCCGTACAGATCCTAAAGGACACTAGAACCTGATGCTCTGATACCACCTGTGACACCCCGACTAATTAAACACCAGGTAGCTACTCCTTTATAAAATTAATTCAAAATGCCAAGTTGGCTCAGTAAATAGCATCACTGTCGAAAACGTTTTATTATTACTAACCACCTAGTATTTAAAAAGTAAGTGCCAAATTTTATTAAATCTGATTAACATGCAACAAGAGTAATGAATAACTAAATAACACCATTCACCATACTGAAATAGAATGAATAACCATCACAATATGTAAATAAAACCTGGAGGAAAAACTCCTCAATACAAATCCCACAACTGATAAGTAAACTGAAATAATTAACTAAAACTGAATACAGAGCAATACATGCTAGAGTCTGAAAACTGAAATGTAAAAATGTCTAATAGAATTGGGCAACATGCCCTACAACTGATAGATGCTGAGACTGGAATCCAAATGAGAGAAGCGTCTACATGCAAATCCCTGTAGCTTCCACAAACAGCTACAGCTCGTCACCTGAATGAGAATCCTATGCTTGGTGTCCTTGTGGCTGGGCACCTGAAATGGTTTTACAAGAAAATATATTTGAAAGCAAATGGGTCAGAGCCCGAAAGTGGAAATCATTTTAAAAACCTGCAAGTGCTTTAAAAACATTTAAAACATTAAATGCAAAGTACATGTTAGGACGTGCACTCACATTAAATTCTCACCTCTCGACTAACTGTACACTCCTAACGTAATTACCCATCTATATCGACCCATACTACTAGCTAACTGACGACATAACTAGCTAGACTGCCAAAGGTCCTACCCATATTACTAGGTTCCGTTTATCATAACAACGCTTGTAATTAAATAGAGGTTTAACATAAACTCAGTTACTAAGTATGCCATAGATATAACTATCAGTTAACCCATTATCAGTCTCGGAACATTACCGTAATTATTTTCACAACATTAACATGAAGGTTCCCATTAAATTAAGCGTATATTATTCACATCATAAATATACGACACAAGCACCCCGAGAACTAATCTGCGGCGCACACATACTCTGCTATCCATCCCGGTACATCACGTACATAAGGATTACCTATTCCGAATCTCTCAGGAATAGTTTACCGATAACAACATCACAAATAATGGAGGCGAACACAGTCACCATCACATGGGTCACGCACATACCTACGCTCCCATGATCAGCGGACTTATTAATATCACAATAAGTCTTTCAATGATCTATGTTCATCAAGGTACCAGTCTATATCCCCCCCCCCCCCCCCCCCCCCCCGTAGGCACACAAGGATTAGAGGGTCCTAAGCGAACGTAACCTCCCCCGTGATAGCAAGTATGGTAGGTATGTTATACACATAAACCATATACTAAGCATTCACACATCTTAGATATCACCATTTTAATAAGGTATTTTCTACATCATTATACCATTATTCCAGACTTATATATATTTCAAGTCTCCCGTTAATATAAGGTTAAATTGCCGACACGTCTCACGCCGTAATCCCTTATCCTTAAAATCTATCTCAAATAAACTATTAAGTTCCGATTGTTCCCAAATATAACATCTTTATTCTTAAGGTATCTCAAATAAACTATTAAGTTCCGATTGTTCCCAAATATAACATCTTTATTCTTAAGGTCTTTACTTCTGCTCTAAACCTTATTTCATCAAATTACACAACTTTACACTATTAACCCAAACGTTACCTCACTAACGAATTTCAATAATCTAGAATAATTCCTCGAATTGTATTCTAATTAAAGTCCACTATAATAATCACACCTACTGGTCTTCCTCAAGGGTGAGGGTATTCATAAGGGCTACAAACGTATTCTCCGAGGGTTTCCACCATTAAAATCAAATTAAGGAATATTTTACTCATTCTGGGAAGGTCGATCGATCGACCTATGAATGTCGCTCGATCGATCTAGTCGATCGATCGACTGATGAATGTCGATCGATCGAATCGAACAGGTATGGCTACGGACTGCTTCGTTTTGCAGATTTTAATTCATCCCAAAACCAATTTCTAACGTATGATTCTCAGATATAACGTCATAGTAATGCCATATAACAATCCTACAGTATTACTAACGTTCATAAATCAATAATTCAACATCTAAAGGCTACCTATGGATCAATCTTCATAAAAACCTAGTTTTTCCAGATTTTCTCAAGAACATGAACCCTAACATAATATCATCATCAAATCCCAGAATTTAATTCGTTTTTCTTTCAACCCATCATGTATTCACATCAGATTAATCGTCACCAACTAGTCTACATGCAATTTATCCTCAAAATTCAGACCTAAGTTCAATTAATCATGGGTTTTTCATTCATCTTCCAATAACAATTATAAATCTTCAATTTGCTAACATGGAAAGAACATTTGCTGAAGTTAAACATAATTAAACCACTTGCCTTGGTTTGATTTTGAATCTGGTGTTGATTTGTAATCTCTTTCTGCAGATTTCCTCTATCTCTCTCCTTCTCCAAGCTCTCCTTCAATGGTGGCTCAAGGTGGCTAGGGTTTGGTTTGAAGGAAACTTATGAAAACCTAATATAATAAACCTCCGTAGCTTGTTGGGTTAATAAGGGTTGGTTGGGTCAATCCTTATCAGATTATAACTCTCCATTTTTCGTCACTTTTAATTACCCAAAAATACCAAATTACTAAAATACCCTTTATGGTGCCGGGATGGCCTAAAAATACCCCGGAACCCAAACTATACCCCCGGCTAGTGTTTTATGACTATCTCGACCCTTCCGGACGTGTTGGCGCACTCAAAACGACCATACGGGTTATAGATTTTTAATTCACTTTTAATATCAAAATATCATACCGTGACGCGGCAGTCCCACGCGTCTCAACAAAATTTCTAAAATGCCGTATATAAATCCCACGACAAATTTTATAATACCAAGTTCATATATAATCATATATGCACATAATCAAATACCAATTCGCATCACATTAGTATTATTAACCCGGATTAATTTCCAATTAATACGCAATTTAATTAATTAATCCCAAAATAAATATAGTCAAAAATACGGGGTATTACAAAAGCGTAATCCCCGATCTAAGCTTAAGGAGAAAGACTTTGCTCCCTCGAATAAAAATTAGATAATTCGATCATGGTAAAAGGAATCTGTTGCCTGTGCCGGTATAACCCTGGTAACTATCTCAGGTGTAACCATCATCACTGACACGAATGAGTGAGCAACTACATCCTGATGTCCGAGTTCTTTCCATTTTGCCTTCCACACCTCTTCTACCTTACCTGCTGGCCTACAGCTTAATGCGCCTGCTACCACGTTAGCCTTCCTCGGGTGGTAATGGATATAAAACTGAAAGTCCTTCACAAATTTAAGCCACCTTCACCGATGCATATTCAACTCCCTTTGTGTGAACAGATACTGCAGTAACTTGTGATCTGTGAACAATCAAAATCTCTCCCCTAAGAGATAATCTATCCACATTCGTAATGCAAACATGCCTTCCGCTAACTCAAAGTTATGGGTGGGGTAACTTATCTCGTGAGGCTTAAGCTCACGGTAAGAATAAACAATCACCTTATCCTCTTTCTAAAGCACACCCCTAAGTCCTAGTAGGGATTCATCAGTGTAAACCAGTTATTAAACCCCCGAACTTGGTAGTGCTAGAACTGGTGCTGAAGTCAGCTTGTCCTTCAGCTCATCAGAAGCCAACTGATGGGCATCATCCCATATAAATGGCACCCCCTTGTGAGTAAAGTTTATCAATGTACACGCTACCTTTGAGAATCCTCAAATGAATTGTCTGCAGTATCCTACTAGCCCCAAGAAACTACGTATCTTTATCGGCATCGTGGGTTGTCCCCACTCCCTCACTGCAGACACCATTATCGGATCTACCGATATCCCGTCCTCAGAAATGATGTGCCCCAAAAACTTAACCTCTCTAAGATAGAACCCACACTTATGATATTTCACATATAACTCATGCTCATACAGTGTCTGCAAAACCATCCTCAAATGCTCGGCATGCTCCTCCTGAGTTCAAGAATAAATCAGGATGTCATCGATGAAGACAAAGACAAACTGGTATAAAAACTCTCAGAACACCCTATTCATCAAGTCCATGAACACGATCGGCATGTTGGTTAGCCCAAATGGTACAACCCAGAACTCTTAAGACCCATACCTTGTAAAAAAACAGTCATAGGCACGTCATGTAATGACCCCATTTTCTTATGCCAATATATAATTGTCTTCTTTCAATTTCGTCACACTTACTATCTAATAATGATATATTATTACATATATGATATTCCGAGTTCTTAATATGACAAATCCCGCTTTTAAATTTGAATAATCAACAGTAAAATGGGTCAAATTGAGATTTTATGGCACATCCTAAGCTAAGGGATAAGTTTTGGGGTAGAAAATGTAATTTTATGAAACTTTAGGGACTTGGTTTTAATAAAGAAAGTTTTAGGGACCAAAATGAAAAATAAAAAGGGGCCTTTGTGTAAATAAAATGTTTTTAGGGACCTAAAAGAAATATTAAAAATATATGGTGTGAAATTACTAAAATACCCTGCAGGTGCAAAATGACCCTTATACCCTTAATACCTTTCCACCTCGTGCTCAACACCTCGTGCTTGGTTTTGACACCTCCACCATACACGTGTCGTCATTAGAGGAGAAGCCAAAACACGTGTCATTATTAGAGGATAAGCTAAAACACGTGTCGCAGTCCAGTGAAATAAGACTGCAAGACGCCTCCGCTATGCGACACGTCAACGCTGACTCGCCATTGTAAAAGCTTGGTCAGCATGGACACGTGTCAATGCCATGATATCTTTGGAAAACTAAAAATAGGGCCTTTAGGGATCATTTGAAACTCACACCAAATTCCTTGAGAATTATAGAGAGAAGTAGTGAGAGAAAGCGTGGAAACGTTCAAGAAGAAGTTCTTAGGGATATTCATCTTAAGGTAATCTTAATGTTATAATGCATATTTATAATTTTAATTTATTATTTTATAGCTTTACTTAGTAGTTATGCTGGTAAAATACAATAAAGGATTCACTAATCAAAGCTTAAAATTTAGAACAAATCCAAGTTCATTTTATAAACTTGTTTGAAATTATACGCTTTTAAATAAAATGATTCTTTTAAAGAAATTTCTCGTTATTATGGAATCCCATTTAAGTAATTCCAAAGTCAGGCCCGATGAAGTTCTGTCTAGATGAGATGATATTTAAGTGGTTCCCCTGTGACCATCCATCTCTACTGGGAATGAATCTGGAAATGCTCTGTCTAGATGAGATGGTATTTAAATGGTGCCCCTGTGTCCCTCCATCTCTACTGGGAACCGACTGATGAGGAAGGACTATGAATTGAATTCTTCAATTATGATCAATGAGTTTTAAAAGTTGACAAATAGGGATTCAGTAATCCTTTAAAAGAAGAGGTTATTATAGTATAAACTGAACCTTAGAACGATTACTTAAATCTTTATCAGATTAACATGTGATCGAAGACTCAATACCAGTAAATTAGACCTCCATTTTGGGTTAGTACTGTATGACATTCCTTGCGCATTTCAATTGTATGATAGTATGCAAACTGTATATATTTTGTGAAGTGTTATTATTCTCAAAATGCATCTAATACCGATGATTGATCCATTGTGATATGTTTATATTTGTCCATATAGACATACCTATTAGAATGAGTATTGAAAATGATAGTAAACATTGAAAATAAGATTCGGCCTAAGGGACCTCTTTACTGACTGACCTTCCCAGCTGGGTTATCGTTGGTGTGTCCTAAATAAGGCATTGTGATGAACTAGTTCGATTGACCCTTAACTACCGGGGAATAATGCGGTAGAAGAATACGGTATTAGAGTGTAGTTGGCCATCAAAATGATATGATTGAAAGAAAAAGATATCATATTTGATTTCTTGCATTCGTCTTATTCTAAGCTATCCAATTGTGATATATATAATTTCATTTCAAAATATATATCTATTTACTGTAAGTTCCTATCCCTATATGTATATGCCTTCTCTGTTGATTTGAATAGGTATCTATTTTCTGAAAACCCTGGAATGTCTAGAGATTAAACCTCACTCGAATTTTAGCTGGTGTTGTATAACTAACCATTTTTCAGGAAATAAGTAGGCTTGGAGGGAACGTAAAAGGACTCTATGGAAGTTCCAGATTTTATAGCTCTTTTTGTTATATTAAGTAAAAAGTTTGTTATATCAGATAGAGAATGTTTTGCTCCCTTGTGACAAGTTTTAAATTTTGTTTTAAGTTGTAACTCATTTTTACTTGTAATATAAATGAAGTTTTCTTTTAGAAATCTCTGATGATGTAATTCCTTTAATTTCAATATTTTATGATTCATAACCATGTAATTGTATTTTCGCTGCATTTAATTAAGGAAACAATTTAAGTCAGAATATTTGTTGCCTTGGTGGCATGTCAAGACACTTGTTCCCCACTACTATTTGGGACGGGGTCGTGACAGAGGTGGTATCAAAGCATAAGTTATGAAACCGTAGACTACTGAACATAAGTTTCGAACGTTATAGATTTTAAGTTTCCATACATAGGATACAAGATTAAATATCAGACTTACGTGATAACCCTCCACATGTCTTACACTATATATATATAATTATTTATATATCATTGTTCTTCTAAATTGCAATCTTGGGCTAGTATAATGCATCTTACGTTTGGCCATGACTGTAGAAAATGACTAAGGAAAGATCAACTCCAGGAACTAGTGGTTTGAGTATGGAAGGACTGGAAGGTGCATATAAGGCAATTAAAAGTCTAGCAAGAATTGTGGAGCATCAGGTGAATAATGGAGCACCAAGGAATCTTGAACTAAGTAGTTGTACTATTGAACAGTTCAAGAAGTTGAATCTGCCTTCTTTTAAAGGTACTCCTAACCCCACTGAAGCATAAAATTGTGCGATGCAAATGGAAATGATGTTCAATGTTCTTAAGTGTACAGATGAACAACGGGTTTCATTTGGAACATTCATGTTAGAAGGTGAAGTCGAACATTGGTGGAGAATGACTAAGAGAATACACGGGGAAAAGAATAATACCATAGGTTGGCATGACTTCTTAGTGATCTTCTACGAGAAATACTTTCCCAAAACGGTGCAAGACCAAAAAGCAGCTAACTTCATGAGTCTGGTTTAAGGAAATATAATGGTTAGTCAATACGAGGCAAAGTTTACTGAGTTATCCCGTTTTGCACCTCATGTTGTGATAACCGATGTTTTAAGAGCCAAGAAGTTTGAACGTGGGTTAAGGTTGAATATTCGTAGCCAAATTTCCATCCTGAAGTTGACATCATACAATGACGTGGTGGCTAGGGCAACAATAGCTGAGAAGGATAGTGAAGAATATAATCAGGTTAGAGAGGGAAAGAGGAAGTTTGGAGAACAAAGAGGAAGGAACCCCAATAACAAACCCTTTAGGACTATACCTAATATAGGACAACCTCTAGTAAACAAACCCTTTAATGTTGATAAATGCCAACGCTGTGGTAATATTGATAGAGGGCGACCATGTTACTTGAAGATGGGAAGTTGATTTGGGTGTGGCCAAAAGGGACATAAAATGCAATATTGTCCTAACAAAGGGAAGGCGACAATAAATACTTCTAATGATAATAAGGATCAGGGAAGACAGGGTAGAGTTTCTAATCTTTCCGATGCAAAGGCTTCTAATGCAGTAGTGTCAGGTACACTTTCTATATGTGCACAACCTTTTCAAGTTTTAATAGATCCTGGTTCTACCCATTCATTTGTGTCTTTAGGTTTTGTTAATCGCTTTCCTAATATTCCCGAACCCTTGAATTATAACATACACGTTTCTACTCCTTTTGGTGATTTATTGACGGGTACATTAGTGTATAAGTCATGCCCTATAAATGTCAGTAGTCAAAAACTATTCGCTGATTTGATAGTTTTAGACATAAGATATTTTGAAGTCATTTTGGTTATGGATTGGTTAGCAACATATCATGATAGGGTGGATTGTTTTGAGAAGAGAGTTATTTTGTAAATGCCTAACCAACCAGAATTCAGCTTTGAAGGAACTAGCATCTTATCTCCCATGCGTATTATCTCTGCAATGCAAGCTTGTAGTGTTCTTAAGAAGGGATGTCCAGGATTCCTTACCAGTGTTATTGATTTACAAAAAAAAGAACCTAGTTTAGAAGATATTCCTATAGCTAAGCATTTTCCAGATGTTTTTCCAGATGATTTGCCCAGTCTACCTCCTAGTAGAGAAGTAGAATTTACCATTGACCTTGTTCCTAGAACTACACCAATCTCAAAACCACCTTATCGCATTGCACCTTTAGAATTAAGGGAATTAAAAGTTTAATTACAAGATCTATTAGACAAGGGTTTTATTAGACCTAGTTTATCCCCTTGGGGTGCTCCAATGTTATTTGTTAAAAAGAAGGACGGAACGGTGAGGTTATGTATAGATTATCGTGAACTAAATAAAGTGACCATTAAGAATAAATACCCTTTACCTCGTATAGATGATTTGTTTGACCAACTGCAAGATGCGCAAGTATTTTCTAAGATTGAACTTAGGTTAGGCTATCACCAATTGAAGATTAAGGAAGAGGATATTTTGAAATCAGCTTTTCGTACTAGATATGGTCACTATGAATTTCTTGTGATGCCATTTGGATTAACTAATGCACCAGTCGATTTTATGGATATGATGAATATAGTGTTTAGGAAATATCTGGGTCAGTGTGTGGTTGTTTTCATTGATGGCATCCTTATTTATTCCAAAGGTATTGAAGAACATGAGAAGCATTTGGATATAGTATTACAAATCTTTAGGAAAGAGAAATTATATGCGAAATTAAAGAAGTGTGAATTTTGGTTGCCTAGTGTTTCTTTTCTAGGACATGTCATATCCAAGGAGGGAGTATCGGTTGATCCTCAAAAGATTGAGGCTATAGTAGATTGTCCAAGACCAACTAATGTGACGGAAATTCATAGTTTCTTAGGATTAGCAGGTCATTATCGAAGATTTGTTGAAGGATTTTCTAGTATTTCCAAACCTCTATCTAGGTTAACGCAAAAGAAGGTGAAATATGAATGGTCCAAGCAAGTTGAGAATAGTTTTTGAGAACTTAATAATTGATTAGTAACTACCCCAATTTTGACTGTTCCTTCCGGTACAGGAGGATTTGTGATTTATAGTGATGCTTCTAAAAATGGTTTAGGGTGTGTGCTAATGCAAAGTGGAAATGTAGTAGCTTATGCCTCGAGATAGTTAAAACCACATGATCAAAATTACCCAACCCATGACTTAGAATTAGCAGCGGTAATTTTTGCTCTTAAGATTTGGAGACATTATTTGTATGGTGAGATTTATGAGATTTATACCGATCATAAGAGTTTGAAATATATCTTTACTCAGAAGGAATTGAACATGAGACAAAGGAGGTGGTTAGAATTGATGAAGGATTATGATGTAAATATTCACTATCACCCGGGGAAAACTAATATAATTGCCGACGCTTTGAGTAGAAAGTCTACACCAAATTTAGCATGTCTTATTACCAGCCAGGAAGCTCTATTAAAAGATTTGAGAAGTATGAAAATAGATGTATGTATTTATAGCAAAGGAGGAATAATCGCAAACTTACAAATACAACCCACGTTGATGGAAAGAATTAAAGTTGCACAAGTAAATGACCCACAAGTGAATAAGATTAAAGAAGAGGTTATTGAAGGGAAGAGAATTGAATTTGCGATACAAGATGATATATTAAGGTTTGGAAATAGAGTGTGTATACCTCGTGATTCCCAACTAAAGAGGCGGATTTTGGAGGAAGGTCATTACTCAAGATTCATAGTTCATCCCGAAAATACCAAGATGTATAGAGATCTCCGAGAAGTGTTTTGTGGAATAACATGAAAAGGGAGATAGCAGAGTTTGTATCTCAGTGTTTGATCTGTCAACAACTAAAAGCTAAACATCAAAAACCATCAGTATTATTACAACCTTTACCTATCCCTGAGTGGAAATGGGAACATATTACCATGGATTTTGTGACAGGGCTACCAAGGAGTTCCAATGGTAATGATTCCATTTGGGTAATTATTGATAGATTAACTAAATCTGATTATTTTCTTGCCATTAAGATTACCCATTCCTTAGAAAAGTTAGATAAATTGTATATACGGGAAATTATTAAGCTTTATGGAACCCCAGTTTCAATTGTTTCTGATCGTGACCCTAGATTTGTGTCTCGCTTTTGGAAAACCCTACAAGTAGCCATGGGAACAAAATTGAATTTCAGCACTGCTTTTCATCCTCAAACAGAAGGACAATCTGACAGAACCATCCAAACCTTAGAGGATATGCTTAGGGCATGTGTACTTGATTTGAAGGGCAATTGGGACGATCATTTACCGTTAGTGTAATTTGCATATAATAATAGCTATCAAGCAAGTATTAAAATGGCTCCATATGAGGCAATCTATGGTAGAAGGTGTCGGTCTCCTGCATGTTGGGAAGAAGTTGGAGAAAGAAAATTGATGGGACCAGAATTGCTTCAGATCACAAGAGAGAAAGTGAAATTGATACAAGACCGACTTTGAATCGCTCAAATCCGTCAAAAGAGTTATTTTGACAATCGACACCGACAGTTAGAATTTTAAAAATGAGACTACGTGTTCTTACGAGTATCGCCTTCAAAGGGAGTAATACGATTTGGGAAGAAAGGGAAGTTGAGCCTAAGATACATAGGACCTTTTGAAATTCTTGAAGAGATAGGAGCTGTTGTGTATAAAATAGCCTTACCACCTGAACTATCTAGTGTACATAATGTGTTTCACATATCAATGATAAATAAATATGTCCCAGATCCAACACATATCTTAAGTCACGAACCTCTTCAAGTTAGAGAAGATTTGTCATACATTGAGCATCCAGTGGAAATTTTGGACCATAAAGATCAAATATTACGGACCAAGATAATTCCACTAGTCAAAGTATTATGGTGAAATCATTCAGTTAAAGAAGTAATGTGGCAGGAGGAAGATGAAATAAAGGAGAGATATCCAAACTTGTTTGTAAATTAATATGAGCCAAGTTTGGGGACCAAACTTTTTATAAGGAGGGTAGGATGTAATGACCCCATTTTCTTATGCCAATATATAATTTTCTTCTTTTAATTTCGTCACACTTATTATCTAATAAGGATATATTATTACATATATGATATTCTGAGTTCTTAATATAACAAAGCCCATTTTTAAGTTTGAAGAATCAACGGTAAAATGGGTCAAATTGAGATTTTATGGCACATATTAAGCTAAGGGATAAGTTTTGGGGTAGAAAATGTAATTTTGTAAAACTTTAGGAACATGGTTTTAATAAAGAAAGTTTTAGGGACCAAAATGAAAAATAAAAAGGGGCCTTTTGTAAATAAAATATTCCAGGGACCTAAAAGAAATATTGAAAAAATATGGTGTGAAATTACCAAAATGCCCTTCAGGTGCAAAATGACCCTTATAGCCTTAATACCTTTCCACCTCGTGCTTAGTTTTGACACCTCCACCGTACACGTGTTGTCATTAGAGGAGAATCCAAAAAAACGTGTCGTCGTTAGAGGATAAGCTAAAACACTTGTCGCAGTCCAGTGAAATAAGACTGCAAGACGCCTCCGTTACGCGACACGTCAACGCTGACTCGCCATTGTAAAAGCTTGGTCAGCATCGACACGTGTCAATGCCGTGATATCTTTGGAAAACTATAAATAGGGACTTTAGGGATCATTTGAAACTCACACCAAAATCCTTGAGAATTATAGAGAGAAGTAGTGAGAGAAAGCGTAGAAACGTTTAAGAAGAAGTTCTTAGGGATATTCATCTTAAGGTAATCTTAATGTTATAATGCATATTTATAATTTTAATTTATTATTTTATATCTTTACTTAGTAGTTGTGCTGGTAAAATACACTAAAGGATTCACTAATCAAAACTTAAAATTTAGAACAAATCCAAGTTGATTTTATAAACTTTTTTGAAATTATACGCTTTTAAATAAAATTATTCTTTTTAAAGAAATTGCTCGTTATTATGGAATCCCATTTAAGTAATTCCAAAGTCAGGCCCGGTGAAGTTCTGTCTAGATGAGATGGTATTTAAGTCATGCCCCTGTGACCCTCCATCTCTACTGGGAATGAATCTGGAAATGTTCTGTCTAGATGAGATGGTATTTAAGTGGTGTCCCTGTGACCCTCCATCTCTACTGGGAACCGACTGATGAGGAAGGACTATGAATTGAATTCTTCAATTATGATCAATGAGTTTTAAAAGTTGACAAATAGGGATTCAGTAATCCTTTAAAAGAAGAGGTTATTATAGTATAAACTGAACCTTAGAACGATTACTTAAATCTTTATCAGATTAACGTGTGATCGAAGACTCAATACCAGTAAATTAGACCTCCATTTTGGGTGAGTACTGTATGACATTCCTTGCGCATTTCAATTGTATGATAGTATGCAAACTGTATATATTTTGTGAAGTGTTATTATTCTCAAAATGCATCTAATACCGATGATTGATCCATTGTGTTATGTTTATATTTGTCCATATAGACATACCTATTAAAATGAGTATTGAAAATGATAGTGAACATTGAAAATAAGATTCAGCCTAAGGGACCTCTTTACTGACTGACCTTCCCAGCTGGGTTATCGCTCGTGTGCCCTAAATAAGGCGTTGTGATGAACTAGTTCGATTTACCCTCAACTACCTAGGAATAATACGGTAGAAGAATACGGTATTAGAGTGTACTTGGCCATCAAAATGATATGATTGAAAGAAAAAGATATCATATTTGATTTGTTGCATTCGTCTTATTCTGAGCTGTCTAATTGTGATATATATAACTTCATTTCAAAATAAATATCTATTTACTGCAAGTTCCTATCCATATATCTATAAGCCTTCTCTGTTGATTTGAATAGGTATCTATTTTCTGAAAACCCTGGAATGTCTAGAGATTAAACCTCACTCGGGGTTTAGCTGATGTTGTATAACTAACCATTTTTTAAGAAATAAGTAGGCTTGGAGGGAACGTAAAAGGACTCTAAGGAAGATCCATCTTTTATAGCTCTTTTTGTTATATTAAGTAAAAAGTTTGTTATATCAGATAGAGCATGTTTGGCTCCCTTATGACAAGTTTTAAATTTCGTTTTAAGTTGTAACTCGTTGTTACTTGTAATATAAATGAAATTTCCTTTTAGAAAGCTCTGATGACGTAATTCCTTTAATTTCATTATTTTACGATTCATAACCATGTAATTGTATTTTCGTTGCATTTAATTAAGGAAATCATTTAAGTCATAATATTTGTTGCCTTGGTGGCATGTCAAGACACTCGTTCCCGACTACTATTTGGGATGGGGTCGTGACACGTCATTCTCCCTAATATGTAGTTGATGGTATCCTAACCTCAAATCTATCTTCGAGAAATAGGAAGCACCCCTTAAATGGTCTAATAGGTCATCGATTCGGGGTAATGGATACTTATTTCGTATCATGAACTTACTCAACTCTCGGTTGTCAACACATAACCTCAATGACCCATCTCTCTTCTTCACGAACAATACAGGAGCACCCCAAGGTGAAGTGCTCCTACGGATGAAACCATGCCCCAACAACAGCTCGATCTTATACCGTAGCTCCCTCATCTTCGTCGAAGCCATACGATAAGGTGTACAGGCTATCGATCGAGTGCCTGGTGCCAAATCTATTAGAAACTCTATCTCCCTGCCGGACGGTAATCTAGGTATGTCCTTAAAGACATCAGAGAACTCATGAACAACTGTAATCAAATCATGTGGTATCACCACCCCCTTAGAGGTCTCCTCCTCTATATAATATAAATGGGTAGACGAGCCTCCCTCTAGACGAGGTGATTGGACATAAATATTGTATATTTATTCCCCTAATCACCGTGAATTTGTGAACCCGAGTGATGTAACCTATAAGGATTTGACATAAATTCATGCTACTAATCTTCTTTGGAAAGTATTTCGTGTTTCGTGCTTCTCTTATTGGTTTTACAGGTTAATTATGCAAGCAGCGCAAAAGAAAAAGCGAGACAATGAAAGAAAAGCTAAGAAGGCAAGTTCAAGGGCATTATGGTAATTCTGCAGCCAGATCCCAAAGGAGGAGTCAACTGTAAAGTTTAATAGCTCGAAACAACGAGAACACTGGAAGAAACGGTACCCAAATCCGAGCTACGGTTGATGAGTTATGACCAGTTGAAGTTGGAGAAAAATCCAAGGAAGAAAGGAAAGAAAGCAAGAAAAATTCTAAGTGTTGAATAAGCACTCCAAACCAGCAAGCATTCGCGAACCCAAGGGCGAACCGGTTTGGGGGGAGAATCGGTTCGGGGTACATGCGAACCAGTTCGGGGGGCCTGATGCGCGAATTATCTCCTTCATTCTGATTGGCTCTAAAGTGTCCTATTAGGTTAAAACTATAAAATATAGAGTAGAGAACGTAGGGAGGAACTTAGAAACAGCGGTTCTGAACATTTTTAGGTAGTTTTTGATAGAGAAAAAGAGAGCAAAACATCTAGGAACATACTTTGATTAATTTCTGCAAGACCCATACACTTTCGGGTTTGTTTTCAAGTTGTATTCCACGCTTTATTTTTATGATATTCGGTATTCTTGCATGGTAATTTCTATGTATGATTTGAATGAATCTCTGCGTTTATAATATTTAGCTACGTATATTGATCTAGTGTTATCATGAGTTTGTTTGCATGCAACATTAATATTTCATGCATTGTTCAGTTTAATATGTCCGGCTAGGTTTAAAAGGTTGGGATGCATGAACCCAACCTAATGTGTTAGTGCATGTGTATAAAGTTAATCCGATGAATTTAATGATTGATTATGATCGTATCGCATAATTACATAATAATTTCGGATCTTTATATCCCGTTTACCTCTGGGTACTCGTGATGATCTAGAGTACAATTTGAGTGTCATTATCGCGATACCGATTTACTCATCCTCAGATTAGGTATGACACGGGCTTGAACCTCGTATATATAATGCTTGGGAGTACTAAATTCCGGGTTTTATTAATTGGATAAATTTATGATTAACATTGTCACTGCACTACACTAGGGTTGTAGGATTGTATGCCCATCCTGTTTCTTTCATTAGTTAAAATAAAAAGGTTTTGAAATCATCAGTCATTCTCCATTTCGATAGATTCATTTAGTTGCATTTTTGCCCATTTGCATTATCGCATTTACCTGTAATCAATCTCAAAACCAATCATTTTTTCCTTTCCTTTTTAGAGTCAAAGTTAGGATTTCTCCGTCTCGTCCCGTCGTCACAACTCCATTGTCCTTCTTCCCTATGGATTCGATACCCGACTTACCGGGATTATTACTTGAGCGACAGGCTTACACTTGAGCCTAGAGTGAACGCACTTCTGAGACACATTTTCAGCCGCGTCAAGTTTTTGGCGCCGTTGCCGGGGAATTAGGTAGACTTAGGATTAGATCGAGTCAATCCAAAGCTTTGACCAAAAATTTCAAAAATCCAAAAAAAAAAAAAAAAAGATTCACCATCTTCTCTCCTAAGCGTTAATGCAAAATTCTGAAACCACTCCCACACCCCATAATACTCCAACCAGTATTCACGAAAATCCACTTGTTGAGTATAATCCTAATAGTCCCCATACTCCAAACGCCCCACAGTTCTGGATCCCACCTCCCACACCGTCGCACTAAATCTCTGATAACACTACCTTCCCTTTCTTAGGACACACTTCGAGCACGCCCAGTGAGAACACCGAGTCAATAAGTGAAGGAGAGATGTCACAACACGACAGTGCACCCTCCGGTGAGGAAGAGCCTCCATACCGCCCGTTGAGAGAATTCTTTTATCCCGAGCGCACTGTCACTCCGGGATGCATTATACTCCCGTATAATGCCGGGAAGTTCTTTTTCAAAAATGGAATGATCCAGATGCTACCGCATT
The DNA here is from genome assembly GCA_949130495.1 of Sambucus nigra. NCBI lineage: Eukaryota > Viridiplantae > Streptophyta > Magnoliopsida > Dipsacales > Adoxaceae > Sambucus > Sambucus nigra. The sequence goes on along the minus strand of OX422214.1, from coordinate 407,582,134 downwards.
ACCACGGTATGGATTCTGAAAAGCCATACCTCCATATTAGGGAATTTGAGGATGTGTGTGATACTCTAAATGATCAAACCTGCACACAAGAGGTAATCCATCTCAAACTCTTCCCTTTCTCGCTCAAAGATAAAGCTAAGGCCTGGCTATGGTCTTTACCTCCAAGCTCGATTCCATTCTGGAATGAGCTACAGTCGAAATTTCTCAAGAAATTCTTCCCACCACATCGAACCATCTCTATAAAGGCTCAAATTCAAGCATTGAGGCAACATGAAAATGAGCCATTCCATCGATGTTATGAATGTTTCGACGAGTTAGTTGCTTCATGCCCCCATCATGGATTTGATCCATCGCAAATCATCTCCTTTATTTATAATGGGTTGAATCTTAACTCCAAACAACTTGTTGAAACTATGGGAAGCGGTCCGTTTGTCGATCTAGATGCCCACGATGCTGATCTTCACATGAGGTATGTCGCCGAGACTACCCAATCCTGGGATACCTCCGACCCAAACGCTCAAAATCGAAATCGACAAGCGACCACTACTCCATCAGCATCCGGTCTATTCCATGTAGATAAGAATTTTATGATGGATAGCTGATTGGAGACTCTTGAGATAGGATTTCGAGACCTATGCGAGATATATGGAAAAGTACCAGCTGGACCCATTCCAAACCCAGTCGTAAAGGTGTGTGCTATTTACGAGGCAGGACATTCAACTTAGGAATGCCCGACTATACCCACCTACAAAGCAATGCTGCAAGAGCAAGTTAGTGGTGTAGGAGGTTTTAAGGGAAATTTCGATGCCCCGCATGGGAATTCATATAACCCTTCTTGGAAAAATAATCCCGGTTTTAGCTATGGGCAACAACATGCTGCAATTAACCCTCCTTCGCATGTTGCCCCTCCTCCACCACAACACTTTCAACAAGCTCCACACATTCAAGGACATGTGCAAGCACCGCCACCTCAAGGAAATCATATTCCACCATAGCGGACAACTCTCGAGGATACCATGAATCAATTCATTGTAAACCAGACCGCAACCAATGCCAAATATGATCGTCTGATCGGTGACATAAATGTGAATCTGTCTAAAATACAATCCTCATTGAGTGTTCAAGAGAAGGGCGAGTTTCCTGCCCAGGGCCAAAGACCTCTCCAAGGTCAAACTAGTGTTAGTTCGACACCCCATGACCATCCTGAGCAATGTAGCGCAATTAACACTCTACGTAGTGGGAGAGTAGTTGACTTGTCACCTCCCCCACGAGACGTACCTAAAGACAAGAAGATTTCGCCCGGCACGAAAGAGGCCGAAGATGTCCCCTTGAATGAGAGTGAAAACGAAGACGCTAGTGAGCCCGAGGTAGTAGTGAAACCACCCTCCGTGGCACCGTTTCCTCAAAGGCTAATTCCTTCCCATAAAGGAAACCCACGTGATGACGTGCTAGACGTGCTAAAACAAGTTAAGCTGAATTTACCTTTCCTCGATGCCATTAAGCAAATTCTAGCTTATGGAAAAGTCATTAAAGACTTGTTGAAGGTAAAGAGAAAGATGAAGGTAAAGAAAAATGTCTTTCTAGCACAGAATGTGAGCTCCATTCTAATCAATGATCTCCCACCTAAATTCAAAGATCCCGGTGCACCCACCATTTCCTGCATCATTGGAGAAAACAAAATCGAAAAAGCCTTACTTGATTTGGGAGCAAGTGTCAATATCCTCCCTTACTCCATCTATAGGCAACTTGACTTGGGCGACCTCAAGCCCACAAAGGTCACTCTCCAATTAGTGGATCGAATCGTGAATATCCCAAGAGGCATAGTCGAGGATGTGATCGTCCAAATTGACACTTTCTACTTCTCGATAGACTTTGTCATTTGGGACACGGAGCCCTCCTTTAACTCGAGCAACCATGTTCCCATTATCCTTGGACGCCCTTTCTTAGCTACGGCTAACGCAATCATCAATACTCGGAATCGGCGAATGCAACTCACCTTTGGGAACATGACCTTAGAGACCAACATCTTCCATGTCACCCAACATACGGGGGAAGAAGATGACCTTCACGCAGTGAGCTTCATAGACTAGATCGTAGGGGAGTACTTTGAGGAAAATGATTATGGAGATGCCCTAGGGTCCTGCTTAGTGTCGAGCCATGAGAATGAGGGGTCCCAAAAGAGAGAGCCGTTAGGGGTGTGCCCTATTTCATCAAGTAATAGTGGTAGTTGTGACAATGAGAGAAAAGTGGGGGAGAGGTGTGTAGTGACCGTAATTGAAAAAGAGAGAGAGGGGTTAGAAGAGAGAAAACTGGTGGAGTTGGAGATCGAGCAAGTAAGAGAGGACGTAGGCACTACTCGAGAGAGAGAACTAGGAGACATGAGCATGGAAGATTTTGAAAGAGAATTCGGGCAGGTGGATGAAAGTATTACTATTGAAGGCCAATCCCTATTGGATTCAAGTAGTCACTTAGACGAAAGTGAATTGAAAGCAAAAATTGATGAATTGCTTCGTTGTGATAATCCACCCACAACACTAGAGGACCCGAAGGCAAGTGAGGAGAAAAGTTGTGGTTCATCTGACTTAGAGCCCGACCCATGCATCTTAAAAATTTAACGAAACCTAGGTGTTCCCTCCGAGTCAGTGCACGCAGATCACACTTTGAGCCAGCATCACGAGGATCCCTTTCCAGTTAGTCACGATGAGTCTCCCGGTCTATTCTTTATCTATGGGTGAGGTCCCAACTTGTTCCGATTGTTAGCTTATAATCCTAGGACGGGAGAGACAAGGAGAACATCAAACCCCGTGAGTGGGGTCGGGTGAGTTTGTGGAGAGATGAGAGGTCGTCATACCCCCGACGCGTATGGGGTGATTATTGTTGTATTTTTTAGTCATGCATGAGTGTCATATAGTGTCTTGTTGCATTTTAATATTTGTTTGTTTTATTTTTCCGCACTTTTCATTCGCCTTGAGTTAGATTTTCGTCCTTTTTACTTGAGGACAATGCAAAAGTCTAAGTTAGGGGGGGTCACAAGTGCGTATTTCTAAAACTTCACAAATTTTCAAAAATTCCCAGAAATTTCCAAAAAAATCATAAAATTTTGAAATATCCAAAAATATTTTTGTGCAAAATAAAATAAAAATTGGAATTCAAATTTTTCAAAAATATCATTAAAAGTCGAATTGGAGTCTCAAATTGTAAACATCCAACATACACAAAGCCGAAATTGACCAAAGATGGAAATTGAGCGAAAATGTACGACTTAACGAACGAATGTGGAGATTAACAAACCCGGTGAGATTCGAGCCTATCACGTTTTGCGAGTTTTTAAATCAATCTGAGTTAATTGTTAACTCAAAGTTCTTTTTAGCGCTTAATAAGTTATCAAGGATCTCAATCCTTTCATTTTGATCGGTTTTAAAAAAATGTGTGCAATATTGCCTTGAAAAACGTACCAAATTAGCCTCTAAACTTAAATTCACCTCGAAACGCGTATGGTAACGCAATTGGCATTTTGGACAATGAAGTAGGCCCTCGTTTGTCACCCAAAATTTTGGCCAGAAAAAAAAATAGCGAAAAATCACCCAATGCAACCTTCAACCCGAAAAAGTCCTAACCGAGTCCAAATTGCGAAAATTGATTACCGCGTGGAAAGTTAAGACACCAAAAGTTAATATAAGAGGTTAAGTGCGCAAAATAGAGGCAATGTTCCCGTTTTTTTTATTAAATCGTAATCCATTGATGAGATCCTTTCACCATAAAGTTTCCGTCTTTCTAATTGCAGGCGTGAATTTGCTTCCATTACATTTACTCTTTATATCACGCATGCCGAGAGAATAGCCACATTCCGAGAGATTCGTTTGTGAGAGCGTTCCGTGAGAAATTGAAATCAAAACGAATTTTCGAATAAGTAACGTAATGATCAATCGGTGGAATTTGGCGGTTATATTTTCGGTTTCGCACTCACGCACTATGATTGGAGACTTGTACATATGACTTGATGAGGACTATTTTCTGGAAAAATTTGAATTGCTCAATTTTTGCATGTTTTGAATTTTCTTTGTGTCAATAACGAATTTTGTGGATATATTCACTGCAAACCCTCACGAGACACAACTCGTCCTACTAGGGTGACCTAGGGGTTTAAAGGCTTGTTGCATACGCTAAATGCAATCGCTTGCCCACGAAAAAGGTATTCTATCCAAATAAAATGTGATTTTCAAGAGTTAAGCCTTACTAGGATTCTTTTACATTGCTTGGGACGCACAAAGTTCTAAGTTAGGGAGGTTTGATTGGACATAAATATTGTATATTTATTCCCCTAATTTTCGTGCATTTGTGAACCCGAGTGATGTAACCTATATGGATTTGACGCACATTCATGCTACTAATCTTCTTTGGCAGGTATTTCATGTTTCGTGCTTCTCTTATTGGTTTTACAGTTTAATTATGCAAGCAGCGCAAAAGAGAAAGCGAGACAATGAAAGAAAAGCTAAGAAGGCAAGTTCAAGGGCATTATGGTAATTCTGCAGCCATATCCCGAAGGAGGAGTCAACTGGAAAGTTGAAGATCTCGGAACAACGAGAACACTGGAAGAAACGGCGCCCAAATTTGAGCTACAGTTGATGAGTTATGACCAGTTGAAGTTGGAGAAAAATCCAAGGAAGAAAGGAAAGAAAGCAAGAAAAATTCGAAGTGTTGAATAAGCACTCCAAACCAGCAAGCATTCGCGAACCCAAGGGCGAACCGTTTTGGGGGGAGAACCGGTTCGGGGTACATGCGAACCAGTTCGGGGGGCTTGATGCGCGAATTTTCTCCTTCATTCTGATTGGCTCTAAAGTGTCCTATTAGGTTAAAACTCTAAAATATAGAGTAGAGAACGTAGGGAGGAACTTAGAAACAGCGGTTCTGAACATTTTTAGGTAGTTTTTGATAGAGAAAAAGAGAGCAAAACATCTAGGAACATACTTTGATTAATTTCTGCAAGACCCATACACTTCCGGGTTTGTTTTCAAGTTGTATTCCACGCTTTATTTTTATGATATTGGGTATTCTTGCATGGTAATTTCTATGTATGATTTGAATGAATCTCTGCATTTATAATATTTAGCTACGTATATTGATCTAGTGTTATCATGAGTTTGTTTGCATGCAACGTTAATATTTCATGCATTGTTCAGTTTAATATGTCCGACTAGGTTTAAAAGGTTGGGATGCATGAACCCAACCTAATGTGTTAGTGCATGTGTATAAAGTTAATCCGATGAATTTAATGATTGATTATGATCGTATCGCATAATTACATAATAATTGCGGATCTTTATAACTCGTTTACCTCTGGGTACTCGTGATGATTTAGAGTACAATTTGAGTGTCATTATCGCGATACCGATTTACTCATCCTCAGATTAGGTATGACGCGGGCTTGAACCTCGTATATATAATGCTTGGGAGTACTAAATTCCGGGTCTGATTAATCGGATAAATTTATGATTAACATTGTCACTGCACTACACTAGGGTTGTAGGATTGTATGCCCATCCTGTTTCTTTCATTAGTTAAAATAAAAAGGTTTTGAAATCATCAGTCATTCTCCATTTCGATAGATTCATTTAGTTGCATTTTTGCCCATTTGCATTATCGCATTTAGCTGTAATCAATCTCAAAACCAATCATTTTTTCTTTTCCTTTTTAGAGTCAAAGTTAGGATTTCTCCGCCTCGTCCCGTCGTCACAACTCTGTTGTCCTTCTTCCCTGTGGATTCGATACCCGACTTACCGGGATTATTACTTGAGCGACAGGCTTACACTTGAGCCTAGAGTGAACGCACTTCTGAGACACATTTTCAGTCGCGTCACGAGGCATCACCACCAAAAACATCTCCTGGCCTGGTACGGAGAAGACAATACTACGGCTATAACAACCAATCATAGCCCTATACGTAACTAACCAATCCATCCTGATAATAGTGTCATTATGCATATCTAAAACTAGCATATCAGTCGGTAAGATCAATCTCCTAATCTCTATGACCACTCTCCGACATATAAAGAATATCAAAGACACATGTCCTAATGGTGAATCTACACTAGTAACGGTTCTATCTTTCACCTCTAATAACTCTGTGGCGCGTGCAAACCTAGTAGTGATAAAACTGTGTGATGCCACCGTGTCAAATAAAAGGCGCCCTATAGTACCATGGATAGGGAACGTACCCTCAACTGCGGGTGGTTCCTGTGTAACTACGGCCTATGGATGTTGTAGGCACGTCCATACTCCAACTGTCCCTGCTAAATTGAAACTGTTGGAATGGTTGGCAAAGCTGGTACCTGGGGTGGTTCTGGGAGGGCGATTGGAAATATAGGTCGCTGGGGTCCTGGCGAGCGCCCTACTACTGCTGCTACTACTACTATGGGGCTCCACAAATAAGGCACCAACAGTCCGCATTTGTGGCCAGTGTTGCTATAAATAAAGCACCACCCTAGGAAGTGTCCTCCCCTCTTCCCCTGTTGTCCTCAGCCCTGATAGCCATTACCACCCCCTCCCCTGGCCCTGCTGGCTCTGCTAGAATCGTTGTTGCCCCTACTGGACAGGCTGGCCCTGATGGCCCTACCTAAAACCTCCTTGTCCATGTCGAAAGTCCCCTAATCTAAATCTCTTTGCAGGTTCCCCCTGATGGGATCTCTGCTAACCCTGAGCGGCTAGTTCCCCACTGGCACTACTACCTCCTGTACGGCCCTACTGGATAGACTCCCCGACTCGTTTTCTTCCCTGCTGATGGAAGCGGTGATCCTGGCAGTGCAATAGAGCAGCATTAATCACATCAGAATAAGTGTCTAACGAAAGATTCCCTAACAGATGCTGGCGAATCATCCATGTCAATCCATCTGTAAACCTCTGGATCTTCTCCTCCTCTGTGGGTATCTCATCTGGCACCATATTCAGAAGATCTGTAAACTCTTCCTCATATTCTACAATGGTCTTCCCTTCCTATTTGAGGTTCAACAACTTTCGCCTCATCTCGGTCTAAACAACGGAAGGGAAGTACTTGCGATCAAATCGCACCCAGAAGTCTTGTATTGTCAAAACATCCCGTTCCTCTGCAGTGGTAACGGACTCCCACCACTGTAATGCTTCTCCCACCAACTTAAAGGTATCTAATATATTATTTTTCACCTTTGTGCACTCATATATCCTCAGGTGTCTCTGTATTTCCTTTTTCCAATAGCTCACCTTTACCACATCTGAACTTGTTGTGAACTTTGGAGGGTGTTTTAGAAGGCCTCTCTGATGCCTTCCCAAGCAGAAGGTAAAGCATGGGCTGGTGCTGGAGCCACTGCTGGTGCCTGTGGTGGGGCGTGCTGAACCACAGCTAATGTTGCATTTACCGCATGTGCTATAATAGAGGCAACTTTCGTAGCATTCATCATGCCCTGGGATGGAACTGGCTGGGGCTCAAGCTGGGCATCTCTAAGGTCTCACTGTGTACATCTGGGAGGCATCTGAAATTAGAGAAAAACTTGTAACTCCATAGTAAATATTTCAAATAGCTGAAGACGTAAAATGCGCAATTAATGAATACAACAGTCCAAAATATAGGGCTCTATATCAAAGAAGGCTACACTGGAAACATGATAAATCGCACAAATCCTATGGAGACTAGAACCTGGCTCTGATACCACCTGTGACACCCTGCCTAATTAAATATCGGGTGATCAGTCATTTATTAAATTTAGTCAGAATATCCAGTTGGTTCAGATTATGCATCAGGGTAAAAAACTTTATTATTAAATACTAAACACTTAATATTAAAAAAGTTGATGTCAAAGTTTTATCTTTTAATTACTATAAAACTAAATTAACTAATAAATTATACATTCACCATCCACAACAAATTTATAAGATAATAAATAACTACAATAATAAATGTAACTTGAGTAAACACTTCCAGTCTAAGTAACAAATACAAGTCCAATAAAAACAAAACATCTGAAAGGAAATAGATAAGTAAAACCATGAATCTTTGGTTGTCTAATATAAAGGGGCGACAGGCCTTCACTGAAGCAAATAACTGAAAGTGGAGAAATGGGAAATATTGAGGCATCTACTACCGAGGTCTTGTAACTTCCACAGCATCTACAGCACCTCAAATGAATGGAACACCTAAGCCTGGTGTCCCTGTGGCTGGGCATCTAAAAATTTGACAAAGAAAAGAGATTTGCCATAAACGGGTCAGAGCCCGAGTTGGAAAACAGTTTAAAAATCAGCAAGTACTTAAATGAATTAATAGCACATATATTATTCATGTTAGATTATCATTCTCACTTGAGTTGCTCACCTCTCATCTATTATGCACACCTAACGCATATAGTAACCCATCCTAGTTAGGTTACCCCGCCTAACTAGTCTAATGATGCACAGAATTATGCCAATACTCTCAAGTAATTATCTATATCACCCGTATCCCGCATTACCATATGTTAAGGTTAGTTATATATATAAAACCATTATTCTCATCACATTTTTTTCTCATTAAGTTAATGTAATAACTATTATTATTTCCAAGTCTACTAATCACGCACAGTATAATAAGTAACAAGTATACATATATCTATCCCCCTAGTATACATATACTAATACTGCACCCTTGGGTAAGGCCCCCTTGGTGCCATGCATACTCTGTTATCATGTCCCGATGCATCGCTCAAAGCATAAAGGATTATGGGTTTAATCTCTCATGAACCATCAAAACAAACACATATATTGGAGGCGAACATAGTTCCAAGCCGATGGGATACGCACATACGTACGCATACATATGACCTTCATCACTATCATTCTCATAGATAGCCCGTACCTAGGTTCTATACTCTAGTGGTACAAATCAAAATCACCCCAAAGGCTACTCCATATATGATTGTTCACAATGTGCAACCTCCACCTTATAGCAAGTAGCGTAAGTATGTTATACACACAATAATTCAATCAATAGGTATATACACATAGCCTATAATAATCATTAGGTAATCACGCAACCCAAATCCCCAAATTTATAAGTAGTATTAGTATCTATATTACTCACAATACTCTAACCGTATGATTTGTCTCTCCATCGTATATACTCCATAAGGCTCTCGTACCCCAACATATTCCCTCACTAGTTACACAATTTTCCTAACACTAAACTAGGAAAATGAAGTCTCTCAATAATACTGTAGGGAATTTTCTCTAACTTGAATTATCCTCGTAAAAATCTAATTCGTCCGGGCAAAAATTTGGACTTCTGACATCTCGTTAAATCCTGGTGTTTCTTTATAGAACTAGGTTGTTAGAACGAACTTCGAATGAACCTTAAACCACAATCTCATTATTAATCTCGTTGGAATTCTCGTTCAAATGAGGTCATCCAAACGACCTGGGCACGTCTTCGAACGAGAATTCCGAGTTCGTCCCTGTCCTTAAAAAATTACGTTTTTCCAACTTTTTTCAACATACAATTCACTCAAAACTTATTCTAATTGTCACCCAACTATTCTAAACTGTTCCGACTAGTAATAGAATGATTTTCAACATGTTTTTAGCATCAAATCCTTAGAATTCATAATAAGGGTTAAGATTAAATCCTCAAATCTTTAAAAAAGTCCTAAATTCATAAAAACACCATTAACAACAATTAAATCCAGATTAAATTTCATGATTTTAACATATAAATTCAGATTTTACCAACTCCAAATATGGCTATCCAACTACATAAAAGCCTATACCCGAGTCATAAATTTATACCCAAATTCATTCCCAAATTTCATCATATAATGGTTAAAACCTCTATTTATCTAACATGGACAATTATATGCTCTAATATCATCAATATAAACAGTTTCCTTAAAAATGCAATTCTGAATTTCTGAACAAATTTCCTATTCGGACGATCCCCTCTTCTCGATCTACGCGTTGATGGAACTTTTGGTGTGAAAGCTTGAGTCTTTATCCAAGGACACCTATGGAGTTATTCTTCTCGCTCTTTGTCTTTCTATCTCTCTCACTTAGGTTTGGAAATTGACAGATAACCTATCACCCACGTACGCTTCCCTTTTAATGATCTATTTTCGTCCATTTTAAATCCCCAAAATCTCGAAAGACCAAAATATCCCTCTGAGGTGTCGGTTTGGCCTAAATAGCCCCGGAATCCAAATAAAACACCCGAGTAGAGTTTTTTGACTATCTCGACCCTTCCGAACTCATCGACGCACTTGAAATGACGATACGAGTTACTTAAAAATAAATTATCTTTTTAATCCAATAAAGTAGTCCTGACACGACTCACACGTGTGTCCCGACTAAGTGTATTGTAACTGCCGTACTTTTCACTCAAGATAATTATAATATTTTCGTAATCATATATTACTTTACTGGATAAGAAATATTCAACATAATTATCACCAATAAATACTAACTCTCGTCATGCTAGTAATTATTTAATTTAAGTTCGGATTAATTATAAATAAAGTTTCTCCATTTAAATTAATTAATCCTACTTCCATATTTAAAATAAAATCCCTCAAAATATGGGGCATTACAATAATTACGGGTTTTATATGTTTAAATCTCAAAATCAAATATGGGTTTAATTGTTGTTAATGGTGGTTATATGAATTTAGGGCTTTTTAAATATTTGAGGAATTAATCTTAATCCGTATTATAATTCTAAGGATTTGATGTTAAAAATACATTGGAAATCATTCTATTACTAGTAGGTATAGTTTAGAATCATTGGATTGGAGTTAGGATAAGTTTTTTGTAATTTGGGTGATGAAAAATATGGGAAAACGTTGGTTTAAGAGGTCAGGGACGAAGTTCAGAAATCTCGTTCTAACGAATTGTGTCGTTCAACCGACCTCATTCGAATGAGAAATCCAACGACTTATTCAACTAGAATTCGTTCGAAGTTCATTCGAACGACCTCGTTCAAACGAGAATTCCCCAAAATCTAACGAGAGTTCAGAAATTCTGTTTTAGCCCGGACAAGTTAAAGTCGTACAATATTAATTCAAGTGAGAGAGAATGACCTACAATATTATTGAGTGGTTTCATTACATAGTATAGTGGTGATATGATTGTGTAACTACTAAGGGAATATTTTGGAATAAGGCCTTTTGGAGTATATACGATAGAGAGAGATAAATAGCACAGACAAAGTGACGAGAATATAAGAGATAATAACACTATGTATAAATATGATAATTTGGGTTGCGTGAATACCTAATGATTATTTTGAGTTGTGTGTATATACCTATTGATTGAAATATTATTTGTATAAGATACCTACGCTGCTTACTATCGGGTGGAGGTTGCGTGTTGTGGACGATCATGTCTCGAGGAGCCTTCAGGGAGATTTTGATTCGTACCACTAGAACATAGAACCTAAGTACGGGCTATCAGTGAGAATGGTAGTGTTGACCGTCATATGGGTGCGTAAGTAAGTGCGTAGCCCATTGTCTTGTAACTATGTTCGCATCCAATATGTGTGTTTATTTTGATGGTTCACGAGAGATTGAACATATAGTCCTTCATGCAATGAGCGATGCACCGGGACATGATATCAGAGTATGCATTGCACCAAGGGAGTCCTAACCCAAGGGTGAAGTACTAGTATATGTGTACATGGAGAGATAAATATATGTATACATGTTACTTATTCTACTGTGTGTGTTTAGTAATTTTGGAAATAATAATAGTTATTACATTAACTTGATGAGAAATAAAAATTTTATGAGAATAACAGTTGTGTATATAAATAACTAACCTTAAACATATGGTAATGCGGGCTACGGGCAAAATGGAAAAACACTTGAGAGTATTGGCGTAATTTTTGAATATTCACAAGACTAGTTAGGTGGGGTAGAATTACTAGAATGAGTTGAATATACGCATTAGGTGTGCACATTAGATGAGAGGTGAGCATCTCAAGTGAGTGTATGAACACCTAAAATAAACACTATACGTGCTTATGATTTCATTTAAGCACTTGCTGATTTTAAAATTGCTTTCAACTCGAGCTCTGATCCTTTTTCTACAAATCTCTTCTTTTTGTCAAATTATTTGTAGGTGCCCATCCACAGGGACACCAAGCATATGAGTTCCATTCATTTGGCATGATGTAACTGTTGTGGAAGTTACAGGACCTCGGTTGTAGACGCCTCCATATTTTCCATTTCTTCACTTTGAGTTATTTACTTCATTTAGGGCATGTTGCCCCTCTCTATTAGACACTCACAAATTTATGGATTTACTTATCTATTTTCTTTAAGTTTTTGGATTTATATCTGTTGGATTATTATGTCTGGTACTTATACTGGAAGTGTTTACTCCGGTTACTTTTATTATTTCAGTTATTTCCTTTCATATAAGAATGGTGTGAATGGTGAATGTTTAATTATTCGTTGACTTAGTTTTATATTAATTAAAAGAGAAAATTTTAAAATCCACCTTTTTAAATATTAGGTGGTTACTATTTAATAATAAAGTTTTCGACAGTGATGTATAATCTGAACCAATTGGATATTCTGATTTGATTTAATAAAGGACTGATCACCCGATTTTTAATTAGGCAGGGTGTCACACATACTCACTTAAGTCTATGATACCATGAAATTTTCATATATATATATATATATATATATATATATATATATACATATATATAGGCTCAACCTTATTTCAGGTGGCGCCTTGTAAAAGTAATAATACTCACCCGGTGTACACGATAGTCTTAACACTCAATCTACTATCATTCAAACATTCGGTAATTGTCACTACACATTACCATAATTATCTCTACTTTGCTAACTTAATGCAACAGTAAATTATAACAGTAAATTATGCGTTTAGTGACCACTCGTCTAACCCACGGGTGACATCCCAAAAGTCCCATTACCCATGATAAATATGTTTGTAACCAGACTGTCAAAACTAACGTACCCACTAAACTCGACTCGCACGTGAATTTTAGTGTTAACCATTCATATATATGTTGTGACACACCCATGTCACTTGAATTAATTCTTTACTCACAAGGATGAAACAAAACTTCATCAGTCTCACCTAATCGTAGGGACCTCACATGCACTTTTTGTAACCTATAATTATATGTAATCATTATACATCTAGGATTTCATCTAATAGTTGCCTCCTCCTCATTGTGGGAAAATTATTCTGTTCTGCGGCTTACACGCCCATCATTGAAACTTCGGCCACAAATCTCTTTGGCTCAATTATGGCCTTTCTGGCCTCCATATTACTTCCTGGGCCCCGACGACCCTAAAGTACTGTTACTGAGGACTCCATTGGTCCTACCTAAACTCATCACTCTCGGGTTGTAAATTCCTGGGGGCCATTTTTCTTGACCCAATTCCTCCAGTGGAAATCTCACTCCTTCAGTTGTTATGCATGGTTTACCATTCCTAATCTTATCGATCTCACTTCTCAACGCGGACACATTGAACACTAGTAGCCTCTCTCTCTACACATAGAGAAAACTTCTCGAGCCATTTCCTTATCACTGGTCCCACTGACAATTTTGGAATGTCCTTCTTCGGACTTGACAGTTTTATCTCCCAATTATTATCTCCGTTGTTCCTTTGACTCTACTGGTTCTATGGAACACGTGGTCGACCTCGCTAGTCTTAGCTGAATTCTTCGCCACTTAGTTGAGATTTAATCATATAATTTTTAATAGGTCCCTCATTGGGTGTACCTTCTGGTGATGTTCCACTAACACTGTTTAATTCAATATTATCCTTCGGCTAGATATCCCAACTCTCCTGGCTCCCTTTCTCCTTGAAGCAGTTACAAATTTCTTGGCGACATCAATCCTAGTCGTCTTTGTCAGATTTCCATCTGCACTTAAGTATTCAATTCACTAGTTCTTTCACATGGTGAACTCTTCTTATCTTCGATGTACCCCATTCTTCATTGGGTAAGGAATTCATTAAGAAAGTTGACTGCTCTCTCGTGTTGGGATTTCTTTCTTGCCCATATAAGATAAGTTTCAAAATTCCATTCATATCCCGGTTAAAACAACAAATGGACAATTTCACAGTCAAACACATGCTTCTTTATATGTGATGTCTAACTCTCATCACTTTAGATTACTCCCACGAGCAAAAATTTCACCCGAAATTTTCAAGTCCTAGGTATTACAACATTTCACCCTTCATAATTGCCTTTGGATTTTTCCTTCACAAGAGTCCTTCCAACTCCCTTGCCCTTCACTAACAATGTTGGGTGAGTTTGGAATGGCAAAAATGGGATTTATGGAAGTGCTTGAGAAACTATAGCTCCAAAGCGACTTCTTTATCGTTCTCAGCCCGATCAAAAATCATGGTAGGTTCTATCTCAATCACCATTTCTAAAATCTTCTAAGTCTTCGGCTGAGTTCTCCTCCTGCTGTCCATCTAACGGCCCTCGCTAGTCGGCCAACAAGGTTTAGTGCACGATGACTGACCGAACTCATATAAGAATTACATCTCTTATATTTCCTAGCAGGAGCACGTAAGTCATAAAACGCAGAGAAATACAACATCCTAATAATAGGACTCTACATCAAAGAATGTTACACTGAAACGTAGATAGTCATACAGATCCTAAGGATAGTCATACAGATCCTCAGGAAACTAGAACATGATTCTCTGATACCACCTGTGACACCCCGCCTAATTAAATATCGGGTGATCAGTCCTTTAATAAATTAAATCATAATATTTAGTTGGTTCATTCTCAGCATCACTGTCGAAAAAAATTTCTTTATTAACTCACCTAATAATTAATTCAGCTAGTGTAAAAAAAATTCCACTGTTAATTTAGTTAAAACCATTACACAATGCGGAGTAATAATAACTAACATCACATCACAACTGAATAATGATAAATATGACTGGAATAACTCTCCAGTTAAAATATTTCATTACCGTCAAATAAAACAAATATCAAAAGTACTGACATGATTACAATCTATGGAATCGAAATGACATAACCATAATCCTAGGCGACATGCCTTAAATGAAGGTAGACACTACCGATGTATGAATCAACGGAATGAAGCGTCTAAAAAAAATTCTTCTCCAATAGCAGTTATAACCCGTCGAGATATCCATATCTTATGTCGGCATCCCTAATACTAGACACCTGATGTCGAAGATATAATAGAGAAGAGAATATGCAAGGAAACGGTTCGGAGCCCTATTGTAAAAGATTTTTAAAAATAGCAAGTGCTTAACAAATGCAATTAAGAAATTATTATGTACATGTTAGTTTCTCGGGCTCTCGCTTGAGAATTCTCACCTATTATCTAATGTGCACGCCTAGCGTACCTTATTATCTCCCTAATTAAGGTTCTTAATTTGGATTCTATCCCATATCATTTCCTCGTATTTTCCAAATCATACGTATATTAATTAAACATGTTCATTTCTCTTTAATATGAACTAGGCTTTTATATCTTTAGGATTAAGTACTCACTTACTTAGTTCATTTAGATCTCATAATTCATTTTCATCTATAATTTCACATGGTAGATTTCATCATAGTAAATGTATTTTAATCTACAACTTTCACTCAGTAGATTACATCACAGTATTTATTTTTGTATCTACAAATCTCACACAGTAGATTACACCACAGTACATATATTAATCACATTATTATATATACTAATATGGCACCTTCCAGGCACAGATGCGGTGCATTCATACTCTGATATTGTGTCCTAATACATCTCTCGTTGTATAAAGGACTATTGATTCGGCACCTATCACGAACCATAAATAACATAGCATACATATTGGAGCCGAACATACTCCCCAGCCAAATGGTTCACGCACATACCTACGTTCCCATTCAACCGTCGGAACTATCATTCACACCGATAGCACGTGTCCAATATCCTATGCTCAGGGTACTGATTAGGCATAAATTCTTCTAAATTTACCCCTTAATTTAGAGGCTTTTATTACCCCGAACATTGTAAAATGAGTTGGTTTATATCATATCATTGCTAATGGCTTCGTCTAACAAGTATCCCGAGTTTTATGTATTTCTTGTTGATTTTGCAGGTATTTAAGATATGAAAGAAATAAAGAAATCGAAAGAAGTGAGAGAGAAGAAAAAAGACGAATCAAAAGGGCAAAAGCATAATTTACACCAGGAATCTAGTCGAGGACCCACAATAAAAGTCTAAGATCTCGAGTCTACGAATGCGTAGGAAGAAACGACGTTCCAATCCGAGTTTTGGAATAGAAGTTATGAAGACCCGAAGATGTGAGATCATTAAGAGAAATAGAAGAGATAATGAAGAGAAATTGAGAAGAATATTCAGACCAATCCGAATGGTATAAAAAATGGATTAATCCGGGTGCCAAACTCACTGTATAAGGTTGCATCTACCGAAATCCTCCGAAAAAAAGGATCGATTCGGCCCCCAAAGTTCTCTTCTTATGGCCTATTTAGGGGACCAATCCGGATGAAATGAAAATGGATCGATCCGATTATCACCCAGACCAATCCAAAATGTCCTGATCGGATCGATCTGGGGTTCGATATTTGGAATAATCTTCTTCAAGCTAGAGTCTTGCATGACTCCAACTCTTGTATTTTTTGTAGGGTAAAAATTTCAAATTCCTCCCAGACATTAGGGGGGCTTCTAATTCGTTTTAGAGAAGCCTTGTATTTAGTTTTGAAGGAAGAACAACAGAAACCCTAGTTTTTGATTCAGCTTTGATTTAAGTTTTGCAATTCAAGTAAATTTGTTCCAATTCTTGCTTTCATTATTGTTGTAGTTAATTCATTAGTTAATAATTTCATTTTTCCTAATCTTAAGTTGTTAGTTAAAATGTTTTCTTTTATTTAAAGCATGTTTTCTTCTTGTTTTAATATGTCCGGCTAAGTTTTTACAGGTTGGGGTGCATGAACCCCAACCGATGTAATTCACGATAGTGGAAATAGACTTTTGAATTAAAATCTTAGATGAATCGTGTTGTATAACTGGTAAAACCATCATAGGACTTTTGATCTCGTTTGCCCTAGGTAACCGGGATGATTAAGAGTGCGACGCGCGTATTGGTTAATGCAACACTGCTTTACTCGTCTCTTGCTTACATATTGTGCTGGCTACAATCCCTCATATATGTAATACTTGGGAGTACTAAATATCGAGTTTATTTAAAATTCTAATTCCGAATCTAGTATCCTACGAAGTGAATTGCTAGTATGTGGGGGATTGTAACCTGACTTATTTGTTCTCATTTCATTGTTAATTCGTAAAACCATTTTTTTATCAGTTCTTCATTTAATTAGCATAGTTTCATTCTATTCATTCGTAGTTTCGTTAGTTAAATCATTTTCCAAATTTGCATTTAGTTATAGTTATTTCGATTTCCAAATCACCTTTTCCTTCTTTTTAGAGTGAAAGTTAGGTTACCCTCGTCTTTCCAACGTCGTCATGACTTCGTTCATCCTGTTTCCCTGAGGATCGATACCCGACTTATCGAATTATTACTTGAGCGACAGGCATGCACTTGGCCTAAATAGCACGCACAATAGACACATTTGTGGTCGCGTCAAGTTTTTGGTGTCGTTGCCGGGGATTCTAGGTAAACTTAGGTTAGATCGAGTCAATCTAGAACTTTGACCAAAAATACAAAAAAAATCAAAAATCACCATCTCTCAAAACCTTTAATGTAAAATCCTGAACATACTCAAACTCCTCACAATACTCCAATCAGAATCCACGAAAACCCGATTGTTGAGTATAACTCTTATAGCCCCCATACACCTCGCATTCCACAATTCTGTGTTCCCTTTCCTACTCCTGAGCACTCCATAGGCAGTTACACCCTGAGTCAATCCTCGAGTCACACATATAGGACACCAAGTGAGTACACCGAGTCATTTGAAGAGAGAGCGAGTACTATGTCTGACATAGCGAGTTTCGGTACTGGAGAGCGATATTTACCCTATCGTCCCATGAAAGATTTACTTTTTCTTGAGCAGACTGTCATCCCTGGTTTCATTTTACTTTCGTATAATGTTGGTGAGTTACACTTTTTTAATGGAATGATACAGATTATCCCTACGTTTCATGGCATGGATTCGGAGAAACCATACTTGCATATCCGTGAGTTCGAAGAAGCATGCGACACATTTAGTGACCAAGCTTGCACACAGGATGTCATTCGCCTAAAGCTTTTTCCATTTTCCTTAAAGGATAAATCCAAGACCTGGATATGGTCTCTACCCCCGAACTCCGTAACTTCCTGGAGAGATATGCAATCCAAGTTTATCTCAAAATTCTATCCACAACATAAGACCAACTCAGCCAAAACTCAAATTCAAGGTTTCCGACAACATGATAATGAGTCTTTTGACAGGTGTTGGGAATGTTTCTAAGGGTTAGTAAGAGCATGCCCCCATCATGGTTTTAACAAACACCTAGTGATATGTTTCTTCCATAATGGGTTGACAGTAACTTCCAAACAACTTGTGCAAACAATGTGTGAAAGACCCTTTGGGGATTTAAACTCCTGCGACACCGAGGGCCATCTTAAGTATGTCGTAAAGACTACTCAAGCATGGGATACATATGATCCTAATACCCAAACCTGGCCTAGATAACCATCTATCGCTCCAACTGCATTCGGTATATACCATTTGGATAGAAATACCTTAATAGATCGTCGATTCGATCAGTTTCAGAGAGATATGAAAGAGTGGTTTGATGGTCGGTTGAGAGATATCTTCGGATCCAGTCGTTGGTTGAAAGAAAAAGTGTGTGCATTCTGTGAGGCGGGTCATTCCACAAAAGCGCGACTTATGATTTCTGCCAACAAGGCCATGTACAACGAGCAGGTGGGTGCTATAGGAGGATTCAAGGGAAATTTTAACACCTTGCATGGGAACTCGTATAACCCTTCGTGGAGAAACCATCCTAGTTTTAAATACGGACAACCATAAGCTGCAATGAACCCACATTCACAGGTTGTCCCATCTCCACCACTTCCTTAATTTCACTAAACACCACCTCCTCCAGCTCCGTACATTACTCCACCATATAGGAATCTCGAGGATACAATAAACTAGTTCATAAACACTCAAAGTGAAAACAATGCTAGATATGAACGCATGTTCACTAACAATAATGCAAAAATCTCCATGTTGCAATCCTCATTGAGTATCCAAGAGAATGGCAAGTTTCCTGTCCAGGGA
This sequence comes from Sambucus nigra, assembly GCA_949130495.1. NCBI lineage: Eukaryota > Viridiplantae > Streptophyta > Magnoliopsida > Dipsacales > Adoxaceae > Sambucus > Sambucus nigra. The sequence continues at coordinate 407,562,877 of OX422214.1, read as the reverse complement.
CAAAGACCTCCACAAGGTCAAACTAGTTTTAGTTCCACATCCACCGAACATCAGGAGCAGTGTCAAGTTGTAACCACTCTTCGTAGTGGGAGAGTTGTTGATTTATCACCTCCCCCACACGACACTTTGAAAGACAAGAAGAATTCGCCCGTCATGAAAGAGGCCGAAGATATCTCCTTGAACGAGAGTGACAAAATAGACACTAGTGAGCCCGAGGTAGTTGTAAAGCCACCCTCCACTGCACCATTGCCTCAAATATTTATTCCTTCCCATAAAAGGACAATAACTGATGAAGTGCTAGAAGTCTTTAAGAACGTGAAATTGAACTTACCTTTCCTCGATGCAATAAGGAAAATTCTAGCCTATGCAAAAGTCATAAAAGACTTATTGATTGTCAAGAGGAGGACGATGGTAAAGAAAAATGTGTTCCTGGCACAGAACGTGAGCTTAGTTCTTCATAACGATCTCCCACCTAAATATAAAGATCCCGGTGCACCCATCATTTCCTGCACCATTGGAGAGAATAAATTCGAAAAGACCTTACTCGATTTGGGGGCGAGTGTTAATATCCTCCCCTATTCAATTTATATACAACTTGATCTGGGTGATCTTAAGCCCACAAGGATCACTCTCCAATTAGCGGATCGAACCATGAAGATACCAAGGGGTATAGTTGAGGACGTGATAGTCTAAGTGGACACTTTATACTTCCCGTTAGATTTTGTCATTTGGGACACGGATCCCTCCTTCGCCTTGAAAAATCATGTTCCCATCATTCTTGGGCGCCCATTCTTAGACACAGCTAACACATTGATCAATAGATGCAACTCACTTTTGGGAATATGACTTTAGAAACGAACATCTTCAGCATAGCCTAACAAGCAGGGGAAGAAGATGATCTTTATGCGGTGAGCTTAATTTAGGAGATCGTAGAAGAACACATTGAGGAAAATTATTGTGGATATGCCTTATAAGCGTGTCTAGTGTCTAGTCATGAGAGTGAGGGAGATTACACTGAGTTTGAGAAAGAGATTGAGGAGTTGAGAGGCTTACTCTATGAGAGAGAGTTGGACGAGGACACGAGAGATGTTAATTGGGTTTGTCGATTCGAAGAGTTACCACAGAGGGAGGCACACATGGTGCCCTATAGCGACACATTCCCGACTCTCGAATTGAAGAAACTACCCTCCAACATTAAATATGCTTTCTTAAGAGAGGGTGAGACATTTCATGTTATTATCTCCTCTATCTTAGATGAAGAGCAGGAGGGTAAGATTTTAAAATTTTTGAGGAAGCACCAAAGTGCTTTTGTTTGGTGTATAGCTGATCTAACGGGGATAAGCCTCTGATTTGTACCCATAAGATTCCCCTCGAGGAGGATGTTAAGACCTCATGAGAAATACAAAGACAACTAAACCCCACAATGAAAGATGTGGTGAGGACTGAAATCATAAAGGTGTTGGATGATGGGATTATCTATTCAATCTCGGATACCAAGTGGGTGAGCCTCATTCAAGTCTTCCCGAAGAAGTCGGGCATGACAGTGATTGAAAATTCCAATGGAGAACTAGTTCCCCAATGTACCACTATTGGGTGGCGCATTTTCATTTATTACCGGAAACTCAATGCGAGAACTAGGAAAGACCATTTCCCCTACAATTTATCGATTAAATGCTTGAAAGAGTAGCAAGACACCCTTACTATTGCTTCCTAGATGGTTATTCCGGATATAACTAGATTGAGGAAGATGTACTTAATCAAGAGAAGACAACCTTCACTTGCCCCTTTGGAACGTTTGCCTACAAACATATGCCATTCGGCTTGTGTAATGCACCGGTGACCTTTCAAAGGTGCATATTGAGCTTATTCAGTGACATAGTTGAGAGAGGGCTAGAGGTGTTTATGGACAACTTTAGTGTTTTTAGCACCTCTTTCGACCTACGTCTAGCCAATCTTGAGAAGGTATTATTTCGATGTGTGGAAAAGAACTTAGTGCTGAATTGGGAGAAATTCCATTTCATGGTAACTGAGGATATAGTTCTTGGCCACATCGTGTCATCCAAAGGGATTGAGGTTGATCGAGCAAAAATATATGTCATAGCTGACCTACCCTCACCTAAATCGCTCAAGGACGTGCGCTCTTTCTTAGGCCAGGCGGGATTTTACAGAAGGTTCAATAAGGACTTTAGCTCCATCGCTATACCCTTAAGCAATATGAAGGACACCCCATTCGAGTGGACAGAAGCATGCCAAAGTTCCTTTGAAAAATTAAAAAACATGCTTGTGTCTGCTCGCATCATGTAAGCTCCGGATTGGCCCTTACCATTCGAGCTTATGTGTGATGCAAATGATTATGCGATAGGGATTATTTTGGGCCAAAGAAAAGATAACAAGGCTCATTTCATCTACTATGTTAGACGAACTCTTACCAGACCACAACTCAACTACTCCATCACGGAGAAGGAATTTCTAGCGATAGTTTTTGCTCTTGACAAGTTTTGATCCTATCTTATCAGTTCCCCCATCACATGTTTCACAGACCATACGACTTTAAAATATCTTTTTGTAAAGAAAGACACAAAGCCGCGCCTCATAAGGTGGATCCTACTCCTACAAGAGTTTAATATCTCTATTAAAGACAAAAAAGGAGTAGAAAACATCATCGTCGATCACTTATCACGGCTTTCGTACGATGTACCTAGTGATCCTACACCTATAGACGAGTATTTCTCGGATGAGAAACTCTTTGCCACCTCTTCTTTACCCTGGTTTGCAGATATAGTGAACTATCTTGTCACGGGAGCCAACCCTCTCGATTGGACACCACAAGATAAGAAGAGGTTCATCTCTTGGTCGCTCATGTTTTTCTATGATGATTTATTCCTTTTTAAATATTACGATGACCAAATCATCCAAAGATGCGTATTAGATGACAAAATTTCAAAAGTCATCCAATTATGTCATTCGGAAGAATGTGGAGGCCACTTCTCCGTGAAAAAGACATTCGCTAAAATTCTTCAAAGCGGTTTGTACTGGCCCAAAATGTTCCAGGATGTAAACAATTGTTGTAAGTCTTGCGACAGCTATCAACGGATGGGGGAGATTACCTGAAAAGACATGATGCCATTAATCCCGATTCTTATCATTAAGGTTTTCGATTGCTGGGGTATTAACTTCATGGGACATTTTCCCTTATCCTTTGGGTACCTTTACATCCTAGTAGCGGTAGACTATGTTTCTTAATGGGTGGAAGTTATAGCTACCAAGACTAATGACAATAAAGTGGTGATAAAGTTCCTGCAGGAACACATACTTTCTCGCTTCGGTGAACCTAAAGCAGTAATCAGTGATAAAGGCACGCACTTTTGCAACAAGCCGTTTGAAACACTTATGAAAAAGTATGTTGTCATTCACAAGATTGGAACGAACTAATGGGCGGGCCGAATTGGCAAATCATGAAATCAAACACATACTAGAGAAGACCGCCAATCCTGGCCAAAAAGATTGGTCCCTTCGATTGAATGATTCTCTATGGGCTTAATGTACCGCATACAAGAACCCACTCAGAATGTCCCCATTCCGTTTTTTGTATGGCAAACCTTGTCGTCTTCCCGTTGAGTTGGAGCACAAAGTGTATTGGGCCATTAAGAGGGTAAATTATGATATGGACAAAGTCGGTGATGCTCGCAAGCTTCAACTAAATGAGTTAGAAGAGATACGCAATGATGCATATGAAAATGCAAAGATTTCAAAAGAACGGATGAAACTCGCGCATGATAAGATTATTCGACGGAAGGAGTTTCAACCGGGACAAAAGGTACTCCTCTATAACTCCCGGCTTCATCTATTTCCGGGTAAATTGTGGTCTCCATGGACTGGTCCATTCGTTATGAAAAATGTATTTCCCCACGGAGAAGTAAATTGAAAGATCCAAAAGGCGGGGAACACGTTCAAAGTCAATGGACAGCGCCTAAAGCCATATGTTGAGGCGTACATAGAAGAGATCGACACCATTTGGTTGTTGAACCCCGTTTATGAGGTAGAGTGAGCTGAAACAGAGAGGTCGTCGTACCCCCAACGTGTATGGGGTGAATTCTTGTGTATAGTAGTTGTCAATAGGTTAGGATAGTGGAGTCTGCAGAATCACATCATAAAAGGAGAGGAATTTAAGCACCAAAATTCTTTACAAGGCGAGTATTTAGAGCCACGGTATCGAGGTGAGAGGTTATCGACGTTAAAGAGGTGTTGGATCATCGGTAGGAGGAGTCGAAAATCATAAGAGAGGAGTATACCATCCAATAGGTGAACTAGAGCTGATCCGGGCACCGGATAGGTCCGATTTGGGAAAAATCAAAATAAAAAATAAAGGGTTCAGATCGATCCGATCCAGGTAACCCGAACCAATCCAATTTCTGCAACTCTTTAAATTCCCTAGGTTCACACCCTTTTTCCCCAATCCATTTCCTTCCCTCCCATTTTCGTCCCCCACCCTTCCCAACACCCTTTTCCCTCCAAAATACCTCCCCCTTTTCCATCCAAAATCTACCCTACCCTCTCCCTTCACCACCTATAAAATCCACACCTCCCTCACCCTATTTTCCCCACCAGTACTCACTCTCTTCCTTTTTTTTCCACTATTTCTGTCCAGCACTCCTACTCACTCCAGAAAACATGGCCAACCAACCACTTCCCCAAAAATACGATTCCGCCCAAGTTCTCAGTGGTAGAGCCGTCGGCTACCGTTCACTTCAAGAACAAAGATGGTGTGAATGTTTCTTCGGCCAACCTCGCAAGCTCCAAGTGGAGCGTCAAGTCATTTGGAATGACATGCCTAATGTCGTCACTACTCTTTTTATGGCCCGGGGTTGGTGTAGCTTCCTCAATGAACCTTATAACGCAATGTGGCCTTACGAAGTGCTCACCTTCTATGGCTCACTTGTTCGCACCGAGCACAATGTGGTTGAAGCATACATACGCGGCGTCCGCGTCCCATTCTCTTTGGAACTTCTACTCCAGAAGTTGGCTGCCAAAGATGTCCCCAGCCCCCATCCATACACTAACCCCAACTATCTTGGCCCGGTTGAAAAATACGTGTGCATGTCCTATATTGACCCAATGCTAACTGGATCACTGAGACCTACCCGGTGGGCCAGCTAAGTGACAAAGCGAGCCTCACTTTCAAAATTGTATGCGCAAACATTCTCCCCACGAGAAATCAGTTGACAATTCGCCCGCGTCAAGCCACCCTCGTATATCACCTCTTCGACCACAACACCCCCATCAACATGGCTCCCAGCATTTATAAGGAAATATTCTTCGCCGTCACGGATAAAAAAGGCAAAACACCTCTCCCCTATGCCCGGCTCATCACGTCCATGCTTGCGGATGCCGAAATTTCACCCCCACAGGATTTCCCATGCCTCCCAACTCCTTTTAGGGCAACCACCAAGACTAAACGTGAAAGACAACAGGCACGCATCCAAGCCCAATTAGCACAGGAGGATAGTGATCCTGAAGAGGAGGACAGTGACAATGAAGAGGAAGCGGATAGTGATGAAGAGAGCAGAGAGGAACATGAGTAGGATATCGTGATGGGAGAGGGTGACGTGGATTATGATAGTGATGAGGATTCTGATTTTTTGCCCACCAATGCAGAAATTAATCAACGTCATTCGGCGGTGGAATCACGATTTGACGGGTTCCTCATGCAATACAATAGGGATCAAGCGGCATATCAACGGGATCAAGCAGCTTATCAAAGGGATACGAGCATGATGCATCATCTCCAAACTCACTTATACAAACTCAACTTTGGTGGACCCCCTCCAAGCTTCTTCTATGACCCGTATGATCCTAGCGCGCCTGGAAGCTCCAATCCCCCACCCCAGTGATGCTATTTATGAAAATTGGTTGTGTAATTGTTGGTTATTATCACATAGTTGTTTGTTTTCCTTTCCATTTGTAATGCATGTTGGTCAGTTTATATAAAATTCTACATTTTCCATATTTGTTCATTTTATTTATTCGCACTTTTAATTCGCTTTGAGTTAGATTTTAGTCCTTTTTGCTTGAGGACAATGCAAAAGTCTAAGTTAGGGGGTCACAAGTGCGTCTTTCTAAAACTTCACAAATTTTCAAAAATGCCTAGAAATTTCAAAAAAATTTGGAAAATCCAAAAATATTTTTCTTCAAAATAAATAAAAAATTGGAATTCAAATTTTTCATAAATATCATTAAAATTCGGTTTAAAGTCTCAAATTGTAAAAACATAGTACACAAAGCCGAAATTGACCAAAGATAGAAATTGAGCGAACATAGATAACTTAACGATAAATGTGGAGATTAACCAACCCGGTGAGATTCAAGCCTTTCATTTTTATGAGTTTATAAATCAATATGAGTTAAATGGTTAACTCAAGTTCTAATCCAGCGTCTAAAAAGTCGTCATGATCTCAATACCCCTTATTTTGATCGATTATGGGAAATGTGTGATATTGCCTTGAAAAATGCTCTAAAATCTCTAAATTAAATTAATCTCAAAATGCATTTGGTAACGCAATTAGTATCTTGGACAATGAAGTAGGCCCTCATTTATCACCCAAAAATGTTGGCCAGAAAAAGTCATGAAAAAGCACCCCCTTTTGCTACCCAATTTAAGCAAAATAAGTTTTTTTCCCTTTTCGTTTGACAACTCGAAAAACCCCAATTGGCCCAGAATTTTGAAAGTTGATAGTCCCAGAAATTAAGTCCGGAAAGTGCATAAAAAAGGGGAAGCAAAGAATAAAAATGCTCAACAAAGAAAATAGCAAGAAAAGAAAAGCTTGAAAAATAGAAAAATAAAAAAATGAGCAAAAGCACGAAAAAGCACTCATGGACATCTTAAGAAGCATTTCCAATTCCAAAAATTTCCAACTATTTTCATGTCACCCAATTACACCTTAACCCCAAGAAAGCCCTAACCGAGTCCAAATTGCGAAAGTGGTTATCGCGTGGAAAGCCAAAACACAAAAAGATAATAAAAAAAGATTTCAAGTGTGAATTAGAGGAGATGTTCCCATTTCCCTATAACCGTAATCCGATGATGAGATCCATTTACCATAGAGCCTTCCTATTTGTGTGCGCGAACTTGATTCCAATGCATTTACTCTTTATATAACGCACACCGAGAGAAATAGCCACACTTCCGAGAGATTAGTTTGTGAGAGCATCCTATGAGATTTTGAAATCAAAATGAATTTACGGGTAAGCAACGTAATGGCCAACTAGTGGAATTATGGCTTCCCACACACGCACGATGATTTGAGACTCTTGAACATGAATTGATGATGACTATTTTCTGGAAAAGTTTGAATTATACAATTTTTTATTATTTTGAGTTTTCTTTGAGTCGAATTTTGTGGGTATATTTACTGCAAACCCTCACGAGACACAACTCGTCCTACTAGGGTAACCTAGGGGTTTAAAGGCTTGTTTAATATGCTATACACAATCGCTCACCCGCGAAAGAGGTATGCTATCCCATTTTAGAGTTGGATCATATTTTGATTCTTTTACATTGCTCGGGACGATCAAAGTTCTAAGTTAAGGGGGTTTGATTAGGCATAAATTCTTCCAAATTTACCCCTTAATTTAGAGGCTTTTATTACCCCCGGACATTGTAAAATGAGTTGGTTTAGCTCATATCATTGTTAATGGCTTTGTCTAACAAGTATCCCGAGTTTCATGTATTTCTTGTTGATTTTGCAGGTATTTAACATATGAAAGAAATGAAGAAACCGAAAGAAGCAAGAGAGAAGAAAGAAGATGAATCAAAAGGGAAAAAGTGTAATTTCCACTCGGAATCCAGTCGAGGACCTAAAATAAAAGTCGAAGATCTCGAGTCTACGAATTCGTAGGAAGAAACGGCATTCCAATTTGAGTTCTATAATAGAAGTTATGAAGACCCGAAGGTGTGAGATAATCAAGAGAAATAGAAGAGATAATGAAGAGAAATTGAGAAGAATATTCAGACCAATCCGAATGGTATAAAAAACGGATTAATCCGGGTGCCAAACTCACTGTATAAGGTTGCATCTACCGGAATCTTCCGAAAAAAAGGATCGATCCGCCCCCCAAAGTTCTCTTCTTAAGGCCTATTTAGGGGACCAATTTGGATGAAATGAAAATGGATCGATCCGATTATCACCCAGACCAATCCAAAATGTCCTGATCGGATCGATCTGGGGTTTAAGATTTGGAATTATCTTCTTCAAGATAGAGTCTTGCATGACTCCAACTCTTGTATTTTTCGTAGGGTATAAATTTCAAATTCCTCCCAGACATTAGGGGGACTTCTAATTCGTTTTAGAGAAGCCTTGTATTTAATCTTGAAGGAAGAACAATAGAAACCCTAGTTTTTCATTTAGCTTTGATTCAAGTTCTGCAATTCAAGTAAATTTGTTCCAATTTTTGCTTTCATTATTGTTGTATTAATTCATTAGTTAATAATTTCATTTTTCCTAATCTTAAGTTGTTAGTTAAAATGTTTTCTTTTATTAAAAGCATGTTTTCTTCTTATTTTAATATGTCCGGCTAAGTTTTTATGGGTTGGGGTGCATGAACCCCACCCGATGTAATTCATGATAGTGGAAATAGACTTTTGAATTAAAATCTTAGATGAATCGTGTTGTATAACTGGTAAAACCGTCGTAGGACTTTTGATCTCGTTTACCCTAGGTAACCGGGATGATTTAGAGTGTGACGCGCGTATTGGTTAATGCAACACTGCTTTACTCGTCTCTTGTTTACATACTGTGCAGGCTACAATCCCTCATATATGTAATACTTGGGAGTACTAAATATCTGGTTCATTTAAAATTCTAATTCCGAATCTAGTATCCTACGAAGTGAATTGCTAGGGTGTGGGAGATTGTAACCTGACCTATTTGTTCTCATTTCATTGTTAATTCGTAAAACCATTTTTTTATCAGTTCTTCATTTAATTAGCATAGTTGCATTCTATTCACTCGTAGTTTCGTTAGTTAAATCATTTTTCAAATTTTCATTTAGTTATAGTTATTTCGATTTCCAAATCACCTTTTCCTTCTTTTTAGAGTCAAAGTTAGGTTACCCTCGTCTTTCCAATGTCGTCACGACTTCGTTTGTCCTGTTTCCCTGAGGATCGATACCCGACTTATCGGATTATTACTTGAGCGACAGGCTTACACTTGAGCCTAAATATCACCCACACCACACATTTATGGTCGCGGTAGGTACGAATCCAAAATCCCCCCAAATGGGCTCATTAGGATAGGATCGTCCACAATACGAAACCTCCACCCCGATAACAAACAGAATAGGTATATCATACACACAATAAATAATAATATAGGTATTCACCCCACATATATATAATCACATTAGGGCACACTCACAACCCATATAAATATTTGTATACGTAGTATATTTATCTCGCACATCCTACGTACTTTACAAATTATAACTTTACTTCTCAAATTATATTCCCGAGCTTCTCTCACTACTCTCAAGGTAATCATTTATTTCTCATATAAATTCAGTAGGTAATCACTCACGTCCTACTAGTCCATGTCATCACATCACCCGACATTCTATGAATTAAAATCATCTTCAATTAGGTTTATTTCTCGATAATTCCTAATTCAGTCTTAACCCTTTTATTTCACCTATTAGGGTTAATCCCACATAAGCCTAAGGTTATTCCAGTAATAATAACTCTCTCACTACTTGTCCTAACCTTCAGTCGTCCGTTATTTGGTTTAAATCCCAAATATATATATTTTCCACCGTAACAAATTTAATTCAGGCTCGTTAATTTCCCCCATTCTATCCCATACAAAATAATACAATTCGGGTCTTAAGTATAACCTATTGCCCTTCTGTAAATCCCAATTTGTTTAATTTATCATCACTAATTATTTCTCAAAGCGGGGATTTAAAAAAACATAAATCACATTTACAGGGGAAGTCGATTGATCGACTATTCTGAGTCAATCGACCAGATATTGGCCCAGATTGTGCATGAGTTAACCGACGGGCTTAGTCATTTTTCAACCTCAAAATCTCAATCTTCTTATCCCAAACTCCTTATAATTTATTCCCATTGATACAACAATACATATAAATGATCTCCAATAATTAAACAACTTAAAATTTTCAATAAGTTTAGATTAAATCATATTATTTCTCGTAAATTCCAGAAATCTCATATTTCATCATTTCTCCAAGAACAAGTAATAAACTTATATTTTATTCACCAAGTGATTTACAATTCCGTGGAATAAAATAACAAGAGAATTGTGGTGACAATTATTATTCAACACAAAGAAATAAGAGAAGCACAATCACTAAGAAAAATATGGATTACAAAATGCCAATCACACAATAAAAGATGTACGTGGTTGAGCAAAGGTTCCTACATCCACGGTGGTGCAGTCAGTATTATTTCTATATATATTTCGGAGAGTGATTACAGAGAATACAGTGTGTCCTATTCCCCGGACCTAGGGTTTATTATATACATGTCCATTTTCAGGTAGTGGGGGTGTTGTACTCCCCCGCGTTTTCCATCTTCTCGTAGAACCCCTCTTAACGAGAATGTGGGAGAAGACTAAATCATAACTGATTAGGATATGGAGGGTCTGTACTTTGAGCCACTACAATTGGGCTACTCGTCTAGGCCCATCATTCTAATTTTGGGTACCCACAATTGCCCCTAAGTTTGTTGGGCCATATTCTGGGCTCAATATATTTAAATGATTTGTCATTATGGCTCCTCTGTACATCATGCAACTCTTCCCAAAGTTTGAGGACTGATTTAGGCGGCACCTGCTTTGTGGTTTGTGCGCTATGATTAGTTACACTCAAAAGTGATTCAGAGCAGTCATTTCAAGCTTCTCAGTACCCTTCCATTTTCTGCGAGTTTTAGCGATTCACATTCTCTTCTCTCGGTCTTCATTCTTATTGCTTTCGATCTTACTCGTCATTTGGGCTTGTGATTCTTCATCGTTCAAGTCAAACTTTCATCTTATAAGCCCTCTGTGCCTTCTCTTTGTATTTTCTCTTTGAATTTGTAGCTTTTTAGGGTTTTCCAATGGCAAAGATTGGTAATAGATCAGTGTCTGAGTTTAGGAAGTTTTACAATGTCCCAGAGTGGGTAGAGATTGAGTACGCCTCTCCCCCTAGAAATGTTAGAGAGATAGAGGGTGCCCATTAGATGCATGTCTTGTTGCTTTCCCAAGGGGGACTTACTTTTCCTCCCAACAATCTATTCTTTCACTTCTTTGGTTACTTCAACATTGTTCTTGCACAGTGTTCGCCCAATGTGTGGAAGATAATCAATGGCGTCCATAAAATAAATCAGCTCTATGGCACCAAATTAGGGCTCACCGAGGTCTGATTTTGTTATTCCTTCTCTCGAACTAGTTCTGGTGTCCTCTATCTCAAAGTCAGGAGTCTTGACAGGGTATTGGTAGTAAACCTACCTGATTCCCATAAGGACTATTGGCAAGATGGCTTCCTTGCTAGAAATTGGCAGTTTCCCCCCAGATTGAGGGGTCGATGCCTGATAGGTTCTCTGTTACCTTTTATGGGGAAGAATATATGAGTCGTCAATGCTCTGTTCTTTCAATTTCTTTACTGATTTGTGATCTTTCTAACTCTTCTCTATTTTTTCTTCAGCGAGGTCGAAGAACTTGGAACCTGCTCTCAGCGAGGTTTGTATCTATGAGTTGGTCAAAGCTTGGAACATTTGGTAGCCCTTAGCTGACGGCGAGCACCCCCGGCCTGCAGCCTTCTTGCTCGAGTATAAGAACGTTGGCTCTAGTTTTATAGCGAGGCCGGTAGATAGCATTCTTGAGTTTGATACCTCCGAAGAAGTTGCTGCTAATCCCATCCAGTTAGACGAGGAGGAGAGTAGTTCTGAGAGTGACATCAGAGGCGGTGCTGAAGGTAATTTTGGTGAGGGGAGCTCCAGTGGTGATAGTTCTTCTGACTCAAAAGAGGTTTCTGAAGACCAAGACTCTTCGAGCACGTCCAGTAGCTCTAGCAAAGAAATAGTTCCTCCAAGGAAGAATTTGATCCGAGATGACGATAATGATGACCATATGCTCCTTGCTCAGAGGTTGAAGAAGCAAAAGTCCAGTACTGGGGCTATGGCTACTGGGTCTTGAGCTACTGCTCAGGAGTAGGAGAGGAAGAGGAAAGAAGAAGAACAGATGAGAGAGAGAGAGAGAGAGAGAGACAGACAGAGAGAGAGAGAGAGAGAGAGAGAGAGAGAGAGAGAGAGAAGGAAGAAGGTAGAAAAGAAGAAGAGGATGGAAGAGAAGAAGAGAAGGGATAAGGAGAAGGAAGAAGAGAGGAGGAAAATGGAATCGAGGATGAAGGCAGGGCAGGCCTTAGTTCATGTGTTCGTATTGACCGAAGGGGCCTCAGTGGCCATTTCTCCTCAACTGTCCCCTGTGCTGCTCGAGAGGGCAGTTCTTCCTGCAGATCGCCAAAGGGCACTGGGGTCTGATCAATTGTCCCTACAAGCTAGCTAGAGTCTAGCCTTAGTAAGACATTTTCCTTTCTCTAATGCTTTAATAAGTTTTAGCTATTTCCTTTTCCTGATGTCTTCTTTGTTTTTGCAGTTTGTGACTGACTTTGTCATGCTCTATCATTCTTGAGACGAGCTGGTGAGTAGGAACAGCAAGCTAGAGCAGAAGAATGTTGCCTTGAAAGTGAGGGGCACTTAACTGGAGGCTGATCTGACGACTACTGATGCTGCCCGATCTTCTTCTGACCTGGCCCTCATTAATTCCAACCGAGAGAGGGATGCGGCAGTTAAAGAGCTGAACAAGCTGAGGCAGGCCTATGACTTAGTCTGCTCGAGCAAGTTGGCCATCGTAGAGGAGAATAGGGTGCTGACCGAGCAATTGAAGGAGAAAGAGTCCCAAGCAGCCACCATCAAGGAGGACTCATACAACTCCAGGTGGGCTGCCGCATATGAATATGCCTAGGTTTAGATAGGCTACATCAACCGTCTGAACTTGAAGAAAGGTTGGAACAAGGCCCTCATAGCGGCTGGTGTCGATGTTAACTCTCCTCTGTTCAATGAGCACGACCCGGGCTCGAAGTCAACTGTGGATGAAGAAGCCCCTTCCCCAGCCATCGAAGGAGTTAATCCTGCCTCCCAGATAATTCATGTTGAGGTTCTCCCTGCTCAGGGGATAAAGGTTATCCCTGGTGAGGGGGTGCCTCTACTGTCGCTGACAAGGGGAAGAAGCCAGTTACTTCTTGGAAGCCTGAGGTTGCTAGTTAATTTATTTCTAGGGTTACTTTTGTATCTTCGCTTGTAATTTTCCTTTTTGCTGCTTGATGTACTTTGACTCTTATTAATGAAATGAAAAGGTTTCTTTTCCCCAGTGCACTGATTTATTTTTCTTTTCATTGCCTTTTTTATTGCTTGTAGTTAACTGATGTTGATGATTATATACCAGCCACTTCTCAATTGGGAAGGATGCTTGGACCTGATGTGAGCTCTGAAGTTTATTATACCTTTATAAGGATTTGTAAATCACTCTGATTAAGGAACAAGCATTTCATAGATCAGACTGAGCTTATTTTCAAGCTGAAGGATAGGTTCCAAGAGATGGAGGAATTTGGTGCCTCAGTCCAAGAGAAGGTGAATACATTAAGAGCGAAGCTTCTAGATGCTTCTAAGATCATCCAGGTTGGGGAGATTCTTCAGCAGGATAATGAAGCTTTGAGGAGAGATGTCTCACGACTTAGGGAGCATGCACCGAGCACCGCTCTTGCAGTATTGCGAGGTTCTTCCTCATCGTGAGCTGGAACTGGCCCGAGCGTTGTTCCTCCTGTGTTGCGAGGCTCTACCCCTCCAACCGTTCTGCGAGCTGGCAGGAATACCGGGAGTTTAACTAGGGAAATGGAAGAGCTTCGTGGTGATGTCGAAGAGATTCGTGGTGATTTCCAGCGAGCATGTGTGATTTTTGCTGGGCTCCAGAGGGACATCACCCGGTTGAGGCGCTTGTTTAAGAAAGGACCTCGACGAGTGTGGGCCGATGGTTACAATCAGGGTTGGCTAGATGCTCCAACGAGGATGATAGAGTTTGAAGAGCTCACCTTCATCAGGGGGTGGTTGAGTTCCCTGAGGGAGCTTTAAGTTCCAAGGAACTCAATGCTCTGGTATCGGCATTAAATATCTCCTTCCACTCGAATGCCTAACCCCTTCCGGAGAGATGATCAATGGATACCTATTGATGCCATCCCTCGGCAGCTATTGGAGTCGGATGTGAACGAAGTCGAGGAAGAGTTAGTTCCCCCTCCTGATGATGGTCGAAGAGATCAAGGGGCTGATTATCTTGATCGGAGGCCTCACCCTCACTAAGATTCTCTTAGTAGTAACTCTGTGTATTTTGTATTGAAGTGATGTAAAGTCGATGTTTTGGGCGAGCTCGCCGACTAAACATGTATTGTATTTACTGTAAATGTGATGAATTAATATAAAATTTATGTTTTGGACAAATTTGTCGACTAAACAAGTGTCTTATATTTTCCACATCTTTGCTCAAAAAATCTTGAGCCTATCTTGGCTGACTAGATTTGTATGTTCGCATTATCAAGTAAGTGTCCTTCCAGTCCAGTATGCCAACGAGATACCATTTTGCCTTACTTTACCTTTTAGGTTGTGTCGTCACACTCCCTTAGGCCTAAGTGTGGCAATTGGCGAGGACACGCCTGTGTTGGATGCTCTATCCGATCAGGATTTTATTCAACCAAACATTGTTTGGTGACCAATTTTGACTTGGCCATATTGCCTAAGGATCTCCTGTAGGGCTTCATATATTGCCAGGAGCAATGCTAAGAGGTCTTTTATATTACATAACGAAAACCGGAGGTGGGTCATTTCTCTGCTATAGTGTAATGATCAGTGTGCCTGTTACTTGGAAAAGGTGTGTGGGTTATAAAGTTTATATATTGACACCTTGTAAATTAGTTAACTGATACTCCGTAGAATGCAACTGCCAAATAACTTTTTATTAATGACAAGGAAAATGAATTTCTAGATCCATAACTAAAGAACAAAAGAAGAATCTAAAAATAGAATTTCTTGAGATTGGTTGCGTTCCATGCTCGGGGTATCTCTCTGCCTTCCAGCATTTCTAAGTGATAGGCACCTTGCAGATCATCTCTTATTATCTTGAATGGTCCTTCCCAGTTTGGCCCTAGCTTATCGTCTGATGGTTTCACTGCGCTGCCCAGGACTTTCCTTAGGACATAGTATCCAACTTGGAATGCCCTTGGGTTGACCTTCTTATTGTAGTGCCTTACGAGCTGTTGTTGATAGCTTGCTAGTTTCACTAGGGCTAGCTCTCGACACTCATCGGCTAGGTCGAGCTCAGCGAGCAATGCTGCATCATTATGGCCTTGGTCGACAAGGCTGGACCTCATTATTGGTAAGCCTGCTTCTAATGGGATGACTGCCTCCATTCCATACGTCAATGAGAATGTGGTTTCCCCCGTTGCTCATCGTGGAGTGGTACGATAGGCCCATAGAATGTGCGGTAGTTCATTTACCTATGCGCCCTTGGCTCGCTCTAATCATTTTTTTAATCCGCCAATCACTATTTTGTTAGAAGCCTCGGCTTGGCCATTTCTCTGAGGATAGGCCACCGAGCTGTAATGGTGTCTGATTCCATGCTCGTCACAGAAACTCTTAAAGGAGCCGCTCTCGAACTGCGTTCCATTGTCAGTGATGATGGTTCTGGGGATGCCAAAATGGGTGATTATATTTTTCCATATGAATCTTATCATATCTGCATCTCGGATGTTCACCAGTAGTTCTGCCTCGATCCATTTGGTGAAGTAGTCAGTTGTGACCAATAGATACTTGCGATTACCGACAGCAGTAGGAAGTGGTCCTACAATGTCCATTACCCATTGGGCGAATGGCCATGGGCTAGAAAGTGATTTTAGGTCACTAGCAGGTTGGTGGACCATAGGAGCATGAAGTTGGCATTTCTCGCACTTGCGAACATATGCCGCAGAGTCCCTTAGCATATATGGCCACCAATAACCTTCCTTCATTGTTTGGAAAGCCAGAGATCTTCCTCCAATATGGCTTCCACAGATTCCCTCGTGAAGTTCATGTAGAACTTGTTCGATATCCCTCGGGTGAACGCATTGAAGGTAGGGACCGGAAAATGATCTTTTGTATAGCTTGCCCTCAGGGGATAAGTGAAAGTGAGCGGCTTTGACTCTTATCTGGTGAGCAATCTTTTTATCGATCGAAAGTAAACCATCCTTCAAATAGTCCCTTATAGGATCGATCCAACTGGGTGCTGATTCAATTTGGAGTACATGTTCCACGGTTGGCAGTTCTCTGTTACGATTAATGCTCGGATGAGCGAGGAAATCGATGGTGATTGTTCTTTTTAAGTCGAAATCGACTGGCGAACTCAGGGCTGCTAGGGCGTCAGCATGGCTGTTCTGTCCTCTGGGAAACTGCTGGACATTGATTTCTTCGAAGCTAGCCATTAGTCTTTTTGCTAAGGCGAGGTAAGCTGCCATTCTTCCATCTTTTGCATTGTAGTCTCCACTTATCTGACTGGAGACTAATTAAGAATCGCTGAACACCCGTAAATGCGTTGCTCCCAAAGTGTGCGCCTTCTGGAGGCCGACTATTAAAGCTTTGTATTCCGCTTCGTTGTTGGAGGCTTCAAATCTAAGCCTGATTCCTTATTCAAGGATTGTATCCTCTGGGGTGATGAGGACAATGCCTACTCCTGCCCCCTTTGAGTTGGAGGCTCCATCAATAAATAATTTCCAGACTCCCTCCGTTGCGTTTTTCTCTCCTTGATTTCCTTGTTGAGGTTGGTCGAGAGGTTGTTCGCTTGTGAATTTGGATATGAAATCGGCAAGGACCTGCCCCTTGATTGCATTCCTTGGTTGAAATTGGATATTAAATCGTTCGAGCTCGACTGACCATTTAGACAGTCTGCCCGACAAATTCGCCTTCCTTAGGATTTCTTTAAGGGGGTGCGATGTAAGGACGATGATAGTGTGGTCTTCGAAGTAGTGTTTCATCTTTCTTGAAGCCACTACTAGTGCAAAGGTGAGCTTCTCCAGTGGTAGGTACCGCTGCTCGGCATCTAGTAAGGTCTTGCTCGCGTAGTAAATGGGGTGCTGGATTCCTGCTTTATCGCACATTAATACAAAACTGACAGTGTGGTCAGAAACAGAGAGGTATAAGTATAGGGGATATGTTTCCTGTGGAATGACGAGCAGTGGCGGGGAGCTAAGGTAAGCCTTGAGTTCATCTAATGCCCGCGAGCGATATTTATTCCATACTATCATTTTGTTTCCCTTCAGGAGCTGAAAGAACGGTTTGCACTTCTCGGAGGACTTGGATATAAAACGGTTCAGGGCAGCGAACATGCCAGTGAGCTTTTGTACATCATGGATGGTGCGAGGAGGTTGTACTCTTCTTATTGCATCGATATGGTCTGGGTTAGCCTCGATGCCTCTCTTACTGACCAAGTACCCAAGAAATTCTCCTGACTGGACACCGAAAGAACACTTGCTTGCGTTAAGTTTCATTCGGTACTTCCTGAGGATTTCTAAGGTTCTTGATAGGTTCGAGAGGTGGTGCTCTTTCTTTCTGCTTTTGACGAGCATATCGTCGATGTAGACTTCCATGGTGCCTCCCATTTGGTCTTTGAACATCTTGGTGACCAGGCGCTGGTAGGTTGCCCCTGCATTTTTTAGCATGAAGGGCATGACCTTGTAACAGTACAATCCAACGGTGGTGATGAATGCTGTCTTGTCCTGGTCTGGAGCGTACAAGGGGACTTGATGATACCCTGAGTATGCATCCAGAAAACTCATTCTCTCGTGAGCTGCTGTGGCATCCACTAGTTGATCAATTTTTGGGAGAGGGAGGTTGTCTTTAGGGCACGCCCTGTTAAGGTCAGTGAAGTCAATGCAAACTCTCCACTTCCCGTTGCTCTTTGGAACCACTACTGGATTGGATAACCATTTAGGGAATTGTACCTCCCGTATGGACCCTGCATCCAGCAGTTTTTCAACTTCTTTTTCCACGGCTTTTGCCTTCTCAGGTGCAGTCCTCCGTGCCTTCTGCGCGATTGGTTTGAAGGTGGGGTCGACGTGCAGCTGATGACAAACCATATTAGTTACAATTTCAGGCAGCTCGTATGGTTCCCACGCAAAGACGTCTATATTGTTCCTTAGCAGGGTCGTCAATTCCTTCTTCTCCTGATCTTCGAGAGAATCTCCAATCAAGAAGATCCTGTTATCGTCGTAATCTCCTGATGTGATTTCCTCCAGGTCCTCGATGACACATTCAGAGGGAAGGATCCTGGTCTCCTCTACTCCGTGCCTTCCATATTTTAATTGCTATTTCGAAGGTATCAGACCTTCTTGTTCTTCAACCTTCTCGTTGGGCTTGTCAGCCTTCTTCTCTGGTCTTGGGTGGATGGCTGCTATGAATCACCTTTTTGCCATTACTTGATCGTCATGGATCTCCATTAATCCTCGCTCGGTCACATATTTGAGCTTCTGATGGTAGGTCGAAGAGATTGCCTTCATCGGGTGCAACCATCCTCTGCCGAGGATAGCCTGGTACGGCGAGTCTATGTCGACCACCAAAAATTCGATCATTTTAAAAATATGTCCTACCCTTACTAGCAACACGATCTTTCTCAAGGTCATAGTCACTTTCCCAACGAAGCCAACTAAAGGGATAATAGCTTCCTTTAGGTCGGCGATGCTTAACTTCAATTTTTTGAATAGGTCGAGGTACATTACCTCGAACGAGCTTCCTTGGTCGACGAGTAACGTATCAACGTCATAGTTAGATGTTCTGAGAGTAATGATTAGAGCATAATGATGTGGGGTTCTCACTCCCACCAGATCTTCCTCTGTAAACACGATATGCTTACTATAGTCGACGTCATCTGCTCGCCGGCGTTTTCCTGACAGCGTCTTCGCCGGATCGATCTAAAAAGCTTGCATCATAGCTGTAAGCTTTTTTACCTCCATTCGAGCTAAATTTACTTGGATCTGTTTTACGTCAGATGCCCCATGAATTACTGCGAATTCATGGCCGGCATCTTCTTCGAGTACGTTGTCGGGCCTTGCTTCCCTATGGGCAGCAACTTTTTCTGCCTTTTTTTCCACGAATTCGTTCAGGTGCCCGGACTGAGCCAGCTCTTCGAGGTGGGACTTAAGAGCCTTGTAATGCTCGGTTTTATGTCCTCCTTCTTTGTGAAAAGCGCACCTCATCACGTTGTTTCTCTTCGAGGGATCTCCCCCCATTTTCCTGGGCCACTTGATAAATGGCTCGTCTTTAATTTTCACGAGAATTTTGTAAATTGGTTCTCTGAAAACGGTGTTAACCGCCTAAAATGCCTTTGACGCATCATTGTTTCCTCCGTTCTTGGAGCCATTCTTGCCCCCATTCTTTCCTCCTTTCTTTTGATTCTCAGTTTTGTCACTGCCCTTGGCAGCGAGCTTAGCTCGACCATTTTCCCCTGTGCTGAGGCAGGTCACATCTTCCACCTTGGCATATTTCTTGATAAGGGCCATTAGGTCATCGATGGTCATGGCTTCTTTCTTTGTTAGGGACTGGTACAAAAGGGAAGAGTTGGGTAGCCCAATTTTGAAAGAGGCCACGGCCACTTGCTCCGAGCAGTCCTCAACCTCGTTGAATAACTCCCAGTACCTCTTCGCGTAGTCTCGGAGGGTTTCTTGAGGCGTCTTTTTCATTATTAGCAAAGCATCCATCCTTTTGGGATGGGAGCTACTAGTAATGAATCGGGTCGTAAAGAGCTCGGCTAGGGATTTGAAACTCCTGATGGACCGGTGAGGGAGCTTTTCGAACCGTTTCTGGGCCACGTCATGCAGGCTCGAGGGAAAAATTTGGTGCATTAGTGCGTCTCGATGGTTCCAGAGGGTCATGGCCTGCCGGTATTGCCTGACGTGATCAAGGGGATCAGTCTTACCATCATAAATTTTAAACCTTGGGATAGCAAACTTCTTGGGGGCTTCTTCTTCTTCTATTTCCCTCGAGAAAGGTGATTTCATCGGAGTTTTGAGAACTCGCCTAGCGAGTTCTCGGGTCGATCCGGTACCGTGATGCGCAGGGTGTTGGTCTATCTCCCTTCGGACCAGACTTTGTATGTTTTCGTTGCTGATATCCGGGCTCCTGTGATTGCGAGCTAGTCGCAGTTGCTTGAGCAGGTCGTCCTCTAACTCGTTTCCCTCAGCTTTTTGGGATCCGCGCCTGGGACTCCTTCCTCGGTTGCGAGACTTGCTCGCCTGAGGGCTAGGAGTGCGGTATGGACATCTCTTGGTACCACGATGGAGTTCTCTCTCCATTATTTCTAATCTTCTTTTGAGGTGAGCATTCTCAGCTTCGTGTCTGCGAGAAGACTCCCTTTGCTCGTGGAGCCTTGCCTCATATGCATCAATCAGCCTGGATATCTGTGTGGACCTCGTTGATCCTTGGCTTTCTTCTGAGGCTGGCCTTTCTAGGCGAGCCCTCTGATCTGAATGCCGAACTTCAGATCTAATCCTGCGAGGAGTAGGAGGTTCTTGGATATCTCCTGCCTGGGGAGCATTACTACTGTGACCAGACATTTCGAACTCTTTTCTTGGTGTGGGCTTTCTTAGGGAAGATAAATGTTCCCACAGACGGCGCCAATTGTGGTGAAAATTATTATTCAACACAAAGAAATAAGATAAGCACAATCACCAAGCAAAATATGAAATACAAAATGTCAATCACGCAACAAAAGATTTACGTGGTTCAGCAAAGGTGCCTACATCCACGGTGGTGCAGTCAGTATTATTTCTATATATATTTTGGAGAGTGATTACAGAGAATATAGTGTGTCCTATGCCCTGGACCTAGGGTTTATTATATACATGTCCATTTTCAGGGAGTGGGGGTGTTGGACTCCCCCACGTTTTCCATCTTCTCCTCTTGACGAGAACGTGGGAGAAGACTAAATCATAACTGATTAGGACATGGAGGGTCTGGACTTTGGGCCGCTACAATTGGGCTACCCGTCTAGGCCCATCATTCTAATTTCGGGTACCCACAAGAATAATTCTATATATTTCTCATTTCAAGGAATCATTTAAAATCACCATACTTTATATTTGAATCATGAAACTTTATAAAAAAAATTTAAACAACTTAATATGGACATTATACATGCTAAGTTTGCAAATGTTTAATCACTTGCCTTTAGATTTTAGGTCTAAACCGTGGAAGAATAATTATAGCCTTCACGAATTTGCTTCCTAAATCTTCACTCCAGGTTTGTTATTGCACAAATTCTTCAAATCCTCCCCTTAGGATCTTGAAATTCTTTCTCAATTCTTTTCATTTTCTCTCTAACTCTCTCTGTAATTTTCTTAACCTTTGGTTTTGTGAAAGTGACTATTCCCTAAGCTCAACCTTTGATTTTAAAGGTGAAATCCCCTTTTTGGCTTTTCACCTACCATTAAGAAGGCCAAAAATCACCTAAATAAGTCTCAATTAATCTCAAAACCCGCTAAGACCCGAACAATAACCCCTGGGCACTCAATTTTGACTATTTAAACTCTTCCGGACACTTTAGTGTAGTCAAAACAACCATTCGGATGACATAAAAATAATTCACTTTTCATTTCACTTAAATATATTCCCAACACGACTCACACGCGCGTCCCGACTTAATTACCAGAATTATCGTATTCTTCACTCGCGATAATTTTATAAAATCATAATCATATGTAAAGTCATAATAATATATATTACTTTTAATCACCAAGTAATATTCAACATAAATCATATATTACTTTCTTCTCAAGTAATAATTTAAATCTGGATTAATTTTCAATTATCTCATATTTAATTCTAATTAATCCCATTTTAAAAGTCATTAAAAATACGGGGTGTTACATCTTTTCAATAGTGGGAAATGGTTGCATAAGGAGGATTTGACCACAAATTGCATAGTATGAGTCATTGAGACCTTTGAGGAACTTCATTACCTTACTCCTTTGTTCTCATTTTGAATTTTTCTTTATTAAACAACAAGTGTAGTTAGGAAGATCATTATAAGATGAAAGCTCATAGGCCCTTCAATTTGGACTAGTAGGCTACCACGGGCATTCTTCCTTTATGTAAAGAAGCAATATCTCTTTCGATTTGAAAGATTCGAGGAGCACTATTTTGGGAAAAACTCTCTTTTAGGTCTGACCAAACACCTTCTATAGATACTGTATGTAACACGCTATCATCAAGATGAGGGTCCATAGAATTAAGAATTCAAGATAACACCAGGTGGCATAGTTGTCATCATTCAATGTTTGGTGACCAGGTGGTTAATCCAAAGTGTGGAGATGATACGGATCTGAAGAATCATTATTGGCACTGTTTTCTATTGGTGAAGTAGCCACTCTAATAAAAATAAATACAAAAATTCTTCCCCAAGATTGAATGCTCTAATACCATGAGAAAAATAAAAAGAGAATAAATGTATTGAATCAAATTATTTCTCTTAATTAAAACACATTATTTCTATACAGAGTTACATACAAAGGAAGCAGCTACTGATAATCTAAAAAATAATGAACAAATCTTGTTATGCTTATTTTGCACGATTTTCTGATAACATTTGCCAACTAAATGCCTAAGAATTAGGTTGAGACTTCGCCTCCAATCTTTAATAGATTTCAACAGATTATTATGAGAAGAAAAGAAAGAAATATTTCATGTTGATCAATAAAGTGTGGGATACTTTGTCATTTCAAAAATAAATAATTAATAATCGTCCAATTTGGAAAACAGGTGACTGAAAATGACATTTAGAACGAATTCGCAAGTCATTGAAAATTTTGCTTAAGAAATCTCCCATGAAAACTAGAGAAAATCATTGTTTTCCATATGTACTAAGTTTTCTTTTTGACATTTATTTGCATAAATTGGGAAAGGAAGTGTTTGTGATATATTTTTCAATCCATTTTTTTTTATTTTACAAATTTTCAGATTATCAAGAAATCTAATATTTACCTTAAAATTAAAATTTATATTGAATATAAAGCCACGACCTTACCATTTCCCCGCTGTAACGACCACCACCACCACCATGTGTGCCTCAACACTAGCAACACAATTTAAATCCTATGTCCTTCTTTTAGGTTTTGAAAAAGCTTAAATGACAACTTTTACTTTTTCGATGTGAAAATGTCAACTTCAGTGATTTTTAATAAAATGGAATTTCGTTCTCCAGGTATCAAATTATGTAGAGTTTATACACACGATAAGGAAAATATGATGCATACAAATGTCTATGACTTTTTGTGTAATTGTTTATTTAAATATCTATGCGGTTGCCAACACAAGCAACTTTGTGTGTCAAATTTCATGTATAATATTACCAACATGAGCGATTTTGTTGTACAATAGTAGATTTGTACTAATCTTATACTAAATGAATTATTAAGAAAGGATATATAATGAGACATTGTCTTACTATAATGGTAGATTTTTACTAATCTTATTTATATAGTGTCTTGTAGTCTTATTTCATAACAATACTATCACCATTTAAATACTTAAAGAAAGGTAGACTCTTTTCCAACCTCTTCATCTCATTATTGATGGATTATTCTATGAAGCATATGTATTTGATTTATTTTGGGGTTTCTTTGAGTTCTGAAATTAAATTCAACTATTGATTGATTATACTTCGGTTGATGAGTTTAGTAGTTTTCTTTAATTTACATTTCAGAGTTAAGAGTATTTTTTTTCTTTTTCCCGATTTAGAATAAACATAATTATTTTCTATCTGGTATAGACTAGTAGATATCATTAATTTCATATATGTGCGGGAAATAAGATGGTGCTTGATTTGGATCTCAATAGTCCCCGGCCAAATTAGACGCCATATGTAGTCCCAACTTCGTTTTCTACTGTTCTCATGTGAAGCAAACGTAGCTTGTTGAAATCTCCAAAGGGCAAGTGCCTAATTTTAATGAACAAGCTGATGAAGAGATTTCAATAGGCTCCCCAGGGAACTTTGTTGAGGTATTCACCCTTATATTTATAAGTTATCTCACTTTTTATATGAAATTGATCATTGTTTTTTCAAGGACAATTCTTACGATTTCGCTTGCTGTTAACTTGAACTCAATCTCGGCGGCATCAAGCTAAAAGGAAGCGTGAGGTGAATGAAGACCATTCATGTTTTGTTTATCCGAATATAATTCCATGTATTTTATTTTTATTCTTTAATGATATGAAATGTTCCATATGACATTTTTAGAAATACCCATTACTAGAACTTTCTATTGGTTATTAATTTGTTTTTGATGTTATTGTTTTCAGTTGTTAATAGTTTTAGTTATCTTATATCATTTAGGTTGTCAGAGTAAGATAAATCAAAGTTCATTTCATTAAAAAAAATATCGGTTCGAATAGGATTCAAAATGTACGTTAGATTATCATAACTCCAATCCATTCTGGTTCAAATCGAATCAGAGTGATTACATTGATAAGACTTATAAACGAAATCCTTAAGGTTGGTAGGTGTAGATGAGAGTTTTATTAGTCAAATCTTATTATTGGAAAATCTATTAAGTTGAATTTTTAAAGTGAGATTATTCTCTTAACTTTGTGAATATTTTGTTTTCGTATTCTGCTCTACTGCAAGAAAGAGACCTTTTAATTGAATCATGCTTTTTTACCTGCATTATGGGTATTTATGATTGTCCTTAAATTCGGATTTAGTAGTCAAGTTGAGGTACATTATGTTGGGTCTTTTTTTTTTGTCATCCATATGCTTCTATAAAAAGTTGAAATAGTTGGTCATGTTATATTTATCTATTTTGAGCTTACTTGATTTGCTGTTTATATATATATATATATATATATATATATATATATATATATATATAGAGAGAGAGAGAGAGAGAGAGAGAGAGAGAGAGAGAGAGACGCTCTCTAACGGGTGAAGGAATGAGTTCTTTTTAAAATCAAGACACATCCTTATGGGTTGTTTTAGTCAACAAGATAATAAAATACTTTCAACTCTTATTTTGGTCAGATCCTGCCTCTCTCTCTAACCAAACCTCACGGCAGCCTAAAAAACTTGTCCTTATTTCTTTGCTCTCTCTCATCTGCATAAAACAAGTAAATCTTAATAAAACCTTCTCATTACTTTAATATTGTTTATCTTGCCAATTTTGAGTTTAGCTCTATTTTTTATGTTGCTATTTTTTTAAACCCTCTATTAACATATCATTCTTTTTAAAAATACATGTTAGATTTGTTTGAAAAAAAAACAGTCTCGAATTTTTTTCAAATGTTGTCCGAATTTTTTTTTAAAAATATAGCAATATATTGCTATTTAACTTTGAGTATTTGGCTAATCTTTTGTGCAGATCCATTTTTGTATGTTTCTGTTTTTTAAACCCTCTATTAACATATCATTTTTTTTTTTAAATACATGTTAGATTTGTTTTAAAAAAATAGTTCGGAAGTTTTTTAAATGCTGTTCAATTTTAATTTTTTAAATACAGTAGTATATTATTGTTTAACTTTGATTATTTGGCCAATCTTTTGTGTAGATCCATTTTTTTATGTTGCTATTTTTTTAAACCATCTCTTAGCATATTAATTTTAAAAAAAATATATGCAAGATTTGTTTTAAAAAAAACAGTCCGGAATTTTTTTTAAAATTTTTTTTACAAAAATACATCAATATATTTCTATTTAAAAAATCCGAAATATTTTTTCTTTTCTTATTTCTTTTGCTGTTTTTCCCCAAAATAAAAATTACCAACGAAGACATGGATTAAAAACCATCATATCAAAAAATTTATACTGCTACTTTTTTATTTATATTGTGTAGATCTGTTTTTTTATATTGAAACCTCCTAAAAGTACATTGAATTTTTTGATGGATGGAAAGTAATAATGTTTATTTTATTATTGTTATTATTTATTAGTTGGGTGTAAAATGGATAACGAGGAAATTGAGCAACAAAATGTAAAAAATTTATAATGGGATGTGTGGCGGGGGGGGGGGGGGGGGGGGGGGGGGGGGATATGGAATTTGAAATACAAAGAGTACTAAATGCGAGAGTGAGCAATGTGTTGGGTCACATTATAGCAATATCGATTCAGTATGCACTCTAAAAGTAGTACCCGAATTAAAGTTTAAATTGCATCAAGAGTTTAAAACAGTAAAAGATGTTAAGAAATTTTATAACGATTATGCGAGAGAATCGGATTTTAGTGTTAGAAATTGGACTGTGAAAATGTGGCGCGGAACTCATGAGATCACTAGGAAAGAGTTTGTTTGTTGGAAACAATGTAAGGGTACACTTGTTGCCGACAACGTGGTGGAAAGGTGGCGGGGATCGATTAAAGAAGGTTGTAATGCTAAAACATGTTGTTATGATGTCCCAAAATGGTTTATATGAAGTTAGTGTATTGTTGAGGGTCATTCTCAGCCACTAGCCACTCCAAGAAAAATGCATTTGTTGGGTTCCCACCGCCAAGAATATTAAAAATAGTTTTTAAAACATTACAAAACAATTTTTAAATATTCATAACAGTTTTTTAAACGATTTGAAACAGTTTTTAAAATTATTTTTTAACACTTTAAAACAGTTTTTATAATATATTCAAAAGAATTTTTAAAAATGGTAAAAACTGTTTTTACAATATTTTTATCAATTATATATTACAATATTACAATTTTTATAATATATTACAATATTTTTACAGTTTTAATCATTTTTTATCAATTTTAAAGTTTTTCCAGTTTTTATAATATTTTTATCAATTTTTACAGTTTTTATATTATATTACAGTTTTTATAATATATTACAATATTTTGACAATATTTTATAACTAGGTTTTTAAAAAAAATTGTAAAACATTTTCTTATCAATTTTTTATAATATTAAAAACAATTTTTAACACATTACAAAACAGTTTTTAAATATTCATAACAATTTCTTTAATTATTTAAAATATTTTTAAAAAAATTAAAACCATTTAAGAAGTTGGCAAATTTATTGACAAATATTTGTCACTCAAATAGGTAAGGAAAGATTGTCAATACCTTATGCATAATAAGTGTTGTACACCGACAAATAATATTATGGCAAATTGTATAATCAAACAATCAAAAAAATTAATAAATTTTCATATTTACCAACTTTTTAATATTTGCCACAAATAATGTCAGCCAAATAGAACCTAAGATTCATTCTCCAATGAAATTTAAATGCTGAAACAATAATAAGTGAGAAGAAACACTTTGTATTATCAGCTCTAACACAATGGGAAAACATAGACCAATGATGAAAATCTAAATAAAAAACGCAAAAAAATGAAAAAACATCAAAATGGCAACCACGCATGTATGCATACAGAGAGAGAATATATAAAGGAATTTTATCACCAAAAAATATACTCACAATATATCTAATCTAATAACATAATATAATTTTGGTGTCTCTTTAGAAAGAATGGACACATGTCAAGTAATAAAGACTAATGCATTAAATATCATTTATATAACTATATAAAAATTATAGACCCAAAACATATAAGGCTGACACGTGACAATAATAAATGCTTCTTAAATGAATTTCTCTCTCCACTTCGGCACGGACAACCAATAAAGCTCCCCATAAATCTAAAACCCTCTCTACATATTCAATTCACCTGACCCCCCCATTCTTCCGTATCTGCTTCTCAAAAATTGAACCCAACAATTTTATCTTCTTCCCTCTTTCCAATCGCGACTGTCTTTCTCTTTCCCCAATTTATATTTATATGAAATCCACTATTCGTCTTCTATTAATTCCTCTATCTTGATCGACTCATATCAGTGCCCGAGAGCTTGAATTGGGGTTCTTCATCTATCTGAACCGCTTCTAATCCCCAATGTCTAGAATTTAAAAAGTTATCGTCTTTATTATTAATGGCGTTTACATTTTTGCCCATTCCTCTCATTTATCTGGAACTAAAAAGATCATCTCTTTATATATAAATTCGGTTATTTTCCATGCGAAGTTGGAATATCATGGTGACCATTTAGTCCAACAAAAATTTTCCTCTTCTTCCTAAAGCACCAGACAGCTATTCCAAATAGACTGTAGTATGAGACCAAGTACTAAACCAATAGCCACTACACCTCCGCTACCGAGACCCCAATTACCTCTGGAATTCGAAGTGTCAGGTGTGTTTGTAATTGTATTATTTGTAGTTGGGTTACCTGATGGTGAAATTGGAACTCGAGGAGGCTGAGGAGGAAAAGGGGATGGTGGAGATGTCGAAGGAGGTGGGTTAAAAATAGAAGGGCAGTGTGAATTTCTGGGTGGCATGGCTCCCGATGGAGGAGCTAAATTTTTAGGAGGGTTTGATAGTGGTGGAGGAGGCAAACTGCGTGGTGGTGTAGAATCTGGTGGTGGGGGCAAAATTTTCGGTGGCCTCGATAAAGGAGGGAATGATCTTAGGGGATAATGAGTTATGGTTGCTCTACAAGTATATGACAGAGAGTCAACCATCTTTCTGAGATTAGTATTTCTTTTTTTGTTTTGAATGTTTATATACCAGTCTCTTTTGGTTTAATTAATAGCTAATATGTTTTTTATATATATGCATCATATCAACATCAAGGAAGAATCTCACATTAGAACACTAATAAGCTATGGTATGATGTGTATTTTCTTAACAACTTTTGTGTGTTTTTCCTTTTGTTTTTCCACTTTGACAATTACGATATCAACAAATAAGAAGTGTGGTTTTATTCTTTAATCACAATGGACATTTGTGACAATTTCTGACTAATTTTCTATTTTTTGTATAAATTTGCAAGAAAAACATTTTGTAATAAAAATATAATTAAAAAATAGTTTTTAGCCCAAAATTTTAGTGAGCTGAACTATTTTTGATTTTTTTATCAATGATAAGAATAGTGCATGAATGGTGACATATTTTTTTTTTTATCAATGATAAGAATGGTGAATTATTTTTGGTTTTTTTATCAATGATAAGTATGATAAGAATGGTGATAAAACTCACAAAAAAAACCAACACACACATAATTGATTTTAGTGAGATGAACTATTTTTTTATCAATGATAAGAATGGTGACAAAATTTGTGACGGGTATAAAATATTATCCTTACATTGGATAAAATTCATAGTATTGATTTTTGTAAATAAAAAAGGACCCTGATCACCACTTCGGTTGATGAAGGGCACTTCTTAATCACATTATGTTATCACTCTTTTTTACTTATTGGTTCTTTAAATTTAATCTAAAGAAACAAAATTAAATGTGCCAAATAGTTATGTTCCTTTGGCGATTCTGAATTGATTTGCTAACAATTAATTTGTACAGTTTACAAAATTAAATAAATAAATATATATATATATATATTCGGCCACGCACTTAAATCTAAAGGATTGCCACATGGCTTATCTAATAAATGCTAAGGTATGAAAATAGAACCTCTAACATTTCATAATGTGAAATTAACCACACGTGGCTCTTGCCCGTTCCCTCTTCCCCACCCCTCCATTTTTCAATGCCCACTTCCACTTCCCTAAAAACTACCTAATTAAATTCCTCAAATCTCAAGAGACTTCAACTATTTATACACCCATACAATCAAATCATGTACCTGTGCAAAATGAACGCTGCTACTAAAAAAATCAAAGGTATTATCTCCTCTTTCCTATTGACAATATGCTTTTATACCTCATGTTTTGTTTTTCCTTTATTATCTCCAATAAAAATGATTTTTCTCATTTGGATTAGATTCCTGAATTATTGCATTTTTCCTTTTTGTGAAGAAAGTATGTTTGTCATTAAGAATGTATAAGTATTTAGAGCATAAAAATATGGCAAATTTAAAAAAAAAATTGATCTTGGATTTATATAATTTTATATAAAAACAGTTTTTTTTAATCTGTTGTCTTTAGGATTAGACTAATTTTGGCGTTTTAAAAGACATAAAAGTGGATTTTTATCAAAAAGATATTTTTTTTAATAGAAATACTGTAAAATAGTTTAAAATGCACTATTTTTCTTATTTATTTTTTTTAAACAAAAGAGTTCTTTGTATCAAAAGAATTTTTTTCAGGATTAGTATAATTTTGATGTCCTAAAAAAAACTTAGAACGATTTTCTTAAAACAAGACATTTTTGGTTCTATAATTTTTTTTATTATACGAAACTGCTTTTTTATACAAATAATTTTTTTAGAAAAACATTGAAAACAATTTTTTTTAAACAAAACAGTTTTTTTATAAAAGAATTTTCATTAAAACTGTCAAAACTTTTTTGCTTTCATAATAAAAACACTTTTTATTTTTATAAACTTTTTTTAAAATAAAAAATATTTTTATTTTTAATAAATAGTGGTTGTAAAAAATATAATAAGAAAAACCTTCGATTTCAATAATATAGAAAAATATTTTAACAAAAAGAAAAATAGTAAATTGAGGGAAACTTTTTCCCTGTGGGTTAGAGGTGAGCAAATCTTGCCACCAAAATCAAGGGTTCACATGTCATAACAAATTATGCCTATCAAATGCATACAAAAGTGGATAAATCGTTCATTTGTCACTTTTGCATTTGTCATGAAAAATCTCGTCTATCAAATAGTCCCTTAGGAGTTTATTTGGATTGTTAAAGGGGTATTTACAATCTTAGTGCACTCTCAACATTTTGAATATTAAGAAATTATAATCCATTTCGTTTGGAATACTTTTTTTAGTTTAGGTAAAAGGTAATGGTATGAAAATCGATGAGTTTTTCTATCATTCTTTTTTTTGGTTAATTTACTATCATTCTCAATCTCTTAAGTTTTGCTAGCGCATAATTCACATTGACTTAACTTTTTGTACTAGGTTTGTTTTGTTGTTTACATTCTTTAATATGTTTGTTGTTTTTATTATTCAAATATCTAAATGATTTTGTGAATTTTTGACAATTATTCTTCATATTTAGGAGCTTTTCTGAAGTCGTAATACTTTTTTTTAATTCTATAGAAAATGATTTTAGGTCACTTTTTCAATGAGAATAGTATGTTATAACCAATTATGTAAATTCCTAAATCTTAACTATCCCCATTTTCTAAATTTTATAACGTTGCTATATTGATTTTCATGTAATTTTCAATAAATACATTATGTAATCTTATAATTTGTTGGAATTAAAAAATACTAATCGCAAGATTTTAATCGTTTATGACATGAAAGAGAAGTTATTCATTGAATAGACCCTCCAGCACCGGAAAATCAAGGTCAAATCAACCCAAATCCCTCAAAGGTTTTCACCACACTTTCTCTACTATCCTCCCTGTGTTTCTATGCTCATTTTAAGAATACATCACAAACAGGTTAGTTTAGAAAGTTTTTTTCTCAATTTAGGTGTTTTACCTTTGTTTAGCCTTAGTTAGAGTTGTTATTATATGTATAGATTTGTTTAATGAAATGAGCACAAAAAGTTAGTTATATATTATATATGTTCTCCTCTAAGAGCTTTATACCACCTAAGTTTCAGTTTTTTTAGGTAATAATTTTTTTTTTGATTAAAATCAACTTTATGTCTTTTTTTAAATAGTAATTTTTTTTGTTATAATCAACAAAAATTTATGATAGAGAAGTAAAACGAAATGTTTTTGTGATTAGAATCTAATAAATGAGAAGAGGAGTTGTATATTCACAAGAGAATTTGTATATTGAATTTGAAAAATGATATGGTGACATGATTTTGGGACACGTGACATGTGTGTACGCACGCATAAAGTTATGATTTTATTTATATTATAATATTTGATAATTTTTTTAATTGTAATTATTTAACTGTTTTGTAACACGCTTGCGCATCGCGCGAGGATTAAACCTAGTTTTATCATAGAATTAACACTTTTGAGTCAATATGAAACTATGAATATGCACAACACATTCATAGTTTGTAGATGAGAGAGACAGAGAGAGAGAGACGTTTCGTATTTTACAGATATTGAGAAGGCAATAGATGGAAAATAAATGGGCGGTGTTTGGCCATTACTAAAGGCAATAGATGGAAAATGGGCGGTGTTGGGAGAGGCGAAAGGGCGATATAGAGAAGTGAACGGACAAAGGCGGGAGTTCACTCGGGAGAGAGAGAGACCAAAGTTGAGAATATTTCATCATACGTACAATGTGTGCTTTAAAAGATTTCTTCTCTTTTAAAGATTACACCTTATCAATATTTTCTTGTCAACCCATCAGCTACTTGTGCTTTTAGTCGAACCATTCCTATTCCATGGGTACAGTATGTATATGAGAATGGGTTTTGGCGGCCACCTATCTCTATCTGATTGGAGCATATCACTGAATCGTCATTGAAACAAAGGTACTATTCATTCCATCTTCATTGAAACAATGGTGTTTTTTCACCCCATATCATTGTCATTCAGCTCACGGTATTTGAATAACAACCTTATACATGTTGCATTTGTGTAATCAAAAAAGATTATTTACCTTGGTTATCTGTTATTCAAGTCAGGAGGATCTTTGGAATGCATTTATGTTTTTTTTGTTGCATACCATGCGCACTCAACTAATTTTCATTCGCGGTTCGTGAATTTTTGTAACAGAAGTTCTAGTCAAAATAAAATTCTGTTTTTCGTAGTTTCTAATTGAATGCATGTTTAGATCTCAATCTGTTACATCCTTGAGGTAATTGGTAGGGTTACGTTTCGAGCAAGTCTACCATACATGATACCTCATCGTGAATCTAAAATGTGTTTGCTTCTCATTCTGGAAATTTTGTACTACAACTATATTGCAAAATATCATGGAATATTCCTCGAATTAATGCCACATATGTTATTTATGAGATTTTTCTTTTTAAAATTTACCTTCATTGCGTTACAAATTAAAGCTTTCTATATCATTTCATATTCAAGTTTATTTCTTATGCATATGACATTCAAATGTGATTTTATTGCTGCCAAACTAATAAGATGCCAAAAAAATATTGATTTTCATACTAATAACTAGAGTTACCCTATAGTTATTAATCTTTTTTCTCTCATTTGTTAGATACATTGACCAAAAATGGCAGCTAACCGTTTAAAATCGGAGAACAACAATGTGACAAATCCGCATCGAAGGGACCCCTACAAGGTTCTTGGGGTCTCGCACAACTCAACGGATCAGGAAATCAAGAGTGCGTATCATAAAATGGCTTTGAAGTACCATCCCGACAAGAATGCAAATGACCCTAAAGCAGCTGATATGTTTAGGGACGTCACATCTTCGTCCAACATTTTGTCTGATCAAGATAAACGGCGTCAATACGACACAACTGGCTTTGAGACCGTTGAATCTGAAACCCAAGATTTAGAGATCGATCTTTCAAGTTTGGGAGCCGCGAATACCATGTTTGTAGCACTTAGTAGTAAACCTGGCATGCGAATAAAAACCACTGTATCATTAAATGGCATGGAACATGTCCACCCACTCTCGCTGGGGGAACTTGTTTATAGTAAGGTCGAAAAGAAATGTGCTCACTTTTATTCCGTTATGATAACAGAGAAGGAAGCAAAATCCGGATTGGTGTGTCGAGTCCAATCAGCGGACAAAAGCAAATTCAAGTTGTTGTACTTCACCCAAGAGAAAAATGCTGGATTAAGACTTGCCCTCCAGGAGGATAGTGCAAAAACAGGAAATGTTACGTCTGCCGGGATGTATTTTCTCGGTTTCCCTGTTTACCACTTCGACCAATCGGTGAAGGATCCCAATCCAAATATTACGCTCTTCAAAAAACTAGACGCGTTTCAGCCATTGGAAATAACTGAACTCGAAGCAGGCACTCATGTATTTGCTGTTTATGGTGACAATTTTTTCAAAAGTGTTAGCTACACAATCGAAGCTCTTTGTACTGCACGTTTTACAGAAGAAAATGAGAATCTTAGACGTGTCGAAGCTCAAATCTTGTCGAAAAGGCTGGAAATATCCAAGTTTGAAACTGAATACTACGAGGTTTTGGCACAATTTAACAAGATGTCTAGTAGATTAGCACAAGAAATGCAAATAATTGACGAGCTTTTTAAGAAAAGAAGTGAAGTACAAGCATCTTACACAAGTTTTTTGCCAATTAAGTGTAGTAGTGGTGGTGGTGTTAGTAGTAGAAGCAAGAATAAGGAAACAATAAGGGATGGGCAGAAGAAGTGGTATGATATCTACTTAAAGATGAACAAGGGAAAAAAATCTGAAGGAGAATTCTTATAAATGAAAGAGTGTCTCTGCTTTTGATATCTCAAGAATCTTTTTCCCATTTATAAATATAGATATTACCTTTGTCGCTTTCCTCTTTTAGATACTAAAGTAAGAAACTTCACAATAGTGCAAAGGGAATCATATTAAGTTGTTTGGATTTGACCTTGCTAAATAATTATAAGTGCTTCCTTAGTTATGCACCATAATTGTGAGGATATTTTTTATGTTTATGATATCCCATTGTCAATTTATTTTGCTCAATGTTTAATTCGAATATTTTGTCTTATACGTTCCTAGAAGTAACTAATTTTTATGCTCGAAATTCCCTTGAGTTTTCAAAATTCTATGTTCCAAAGAACTTAAAATCTCAAATCCTTGCATTTGCATCCAGAATTAAGGGTTTTTGTTTTAAAAAATTCACTTTATTAAGAGAATTTTTGTTTATAATGTTAGTGTGGATTTTGTTCAAGAGCAATGACTAATCAAATACAATTGGTTGGATATTGCATATTGTCATTATCGATTGAAATGCTTTCTCCGTGTTGTGCTCATTTTTTTTACCAATTCAGTGTAAAATTGTTTGCTTGACAGTTAATATTTCATTAAAGGGGCATTGTTTTATACAAAAATAATTTTTTATGTGTATAATGTGTGCTTGTTGAACTTGGAGGTAGAGTAATATGAGCTTATTTTTTAGTACCTTTATCTGTTACTATTCCATTTTGAATTTGACCCTAAAGTTTTGATTCTATATCTTATTATGTTTATGTTTGATGCTTATGATTTTATTTATCCAAACACACGTGGGCTTTAGAAGGTTTTTCAAACGTCTAACTGACCCCTATGTGATCTTTTGAAAGAATTATATTTCAAAA
Organism: Sambucus nigra; assembly: GCA_949130495.1. Classification (NCBI taxonomy): domain Eukaryota; kingdom Viridiplantae; phylum Streptophyta; class Magnoliopsida; order Dipsacales; family Adoxaceae; genus Sambucus; species Sambucus nigra. Next base: position 407,527,669 of record OX422214.1, on the reverse strand, counting down.
TGGACAACTAATGCTACCTTGTATGCATTGTCCAACTGTGTAAGGCACATGTGCCTTATTGATTCTTTTAGTATGTTAACCAGTAGTATGGTCAGGTATATTACCTTCTTAATTGTCTGGTGAGGAGGTTATTGAAAAATGCTCGTGTGTGTATATATATATATATATATATATATATATATATATATCTGAAGGGGGTGGTGAATTACATATGAATGAAATCATTAACTTATTTTCCAAGTTAGTCCCTGTTTTGGTGAAATAGAGAAGGGGATACTTCATTATATACTATACAGCAATCAATAATCTTGTATTCTTTGTGGTTTGAGTCCTACTTGTTAACTTAGTTTTGTTTGTGTTTGAATTTCAGTTTGCTAACCATATTAGTGTTCTACAGTTTAGTCTTAGTATTTGGTCCGTTATACTAGAATTCACATGTCAGGGTCATTGATCGTATAAATAAATTGCATTGTGTCAAAATGAAAGGATCCTAATATTTGTTACCATCACACGTGGGTGACACATATGAAATCTACCTTCTGCTACCATCACATGTGCGTGACACACATATAATCACAACCAGATGTTATGTGTGCACATACATTCTATTTTTAATAAATTCAGCTGGGTTTCTTACTCTAAGAGCACCAAAGGGATAAATTAAAAAAAGAGTGTTCTTTACCAATGTTTAAATAGGGAAAAACATGGGGTAAGGTGTTTTCTTGTCAATAGGTGAGGCGTTAAGCCTCAAAACATTAAGAGTAAGGTTGTGCATTGATCAACTAATTACAAGACTATCTTGTGTGCATCATAATTTAATGACTTCGGTTTCATATGGGATTGAAACTTATAAATACAAATTAGTAAATATTCCCAACTTTGTAAAGGTTTTCTTAGGAAAAGTCTTTATGGAATGTATGCAATAATCAATGTTTCTTCCATTTATTATGGACCTATTATCATGTTACTCTATTAGGGGAACTGTTACACAGTTCTCAAGTGTAGTGAAGTTGTCCTATAAACATCCGTTAGGCATTAAGAAGGGGAATAAAGGCCTAATAAGAAGGGAGGGAAATCAGCAAATGCCCCTTTGTTTTTACCTTTGCAGATGCAAGAACTAAACAATGAATTAAAATTGGCTCGTTTGACATAGGCAATAGTCAGGGGCGGACCTACCCCATCCCGAATGGGGGCGGCCGCACCCACAAGTTTCCCCAAAATCTGCTGTGAGTTTTACAAAAATAAAAAAAATTTAGTCCTCTTTATAACTTTTTAAAAGTTTTGGGGCGATTATCTAATTAACCAAAATTGTTAACACCTAAAAACAGATAACCTAATTTATAGAAAACGGCTGCCTCTTTTTATCTCATTCTCTCTACTCCTCCCGTTCGTCCCAATTTCCCTCTCCTCTTTCATCCCTCACTCCCATCTCCTCTTTTCTCCCTCTCCTCGCAACAGCAGTAGAACTTGGGCCCGGCTCGGAAGGAAGGAGCACCCAGCGGGCTCGGCAGCAGCAGTCCAACAACCTACACATTTTGTCCCACACATTCCATATGTTATTTTTTTCAGTATATTAGTTATTCTTTTTCAGTATGTTGGCTAATTTTTTTTCTTTAGTATGTTAGTTAATTTTAATTAGTTTAGTATGCTGAAATTTTAATTCTAATTAGTTGTTAGTGTGCTGATTTTTTGTTCAGTATGTTGCTCAAATAATATTCTAGACTCTACTTCTTCCTATGAAGCACGAACACTTCTCCTGAGGTGGGGGGCAACAAACCTAAGGGAACCACATTCTAAAGACGAAGGACTTCATACTTAAGGGGAAAAGGTCGTGTACTTGACGTCAACACTTTTAATGTTAGGGACTACCAACTAAAGGTCCTAGAAAATAATCAACATTTAACAACTCTAAACTCCGAATAGACTTAATTTCAAACTCGAAAAAATAAACAACACCTTAGTTATGTGAAGAGTGGGATTATATTGAAAAACTCTCTTAATTTCCCTCATTAGCTTTTATCTTTTCGAGATTGTCCTAGCTAGCAAGTTAACCTAACATTATATGTATGATGTAAAAGCAACATTGGTGACCATTCAATATATTTGGTAGGTTTTAGCTTTGATTTGTATGTGCTTCTTTGTAGCATTAGTTGTGTTTATGAGATCCAATGTGTGAAAGAAACAAATGCAGTTCTACTTGTGTTTGATTTTTGTTCAACTTTTTGTTTCTTCCAAATTGGATATCATAGTTTATTGCTTTTGGTATATCTCAAAATTTTTCATTGATTGGATGGTACATATATTGAATGATTTCTTGGACCAACTTTTATCTCCATCGAACTCAAGGTAAATTCTGATTTTTATACTCACAAAGAGATTGATGTAGCTCCTTTGTACGTAGCTTAGCTTTAGACTGTCACAACTTCTAGTCAATTTCAGCTGAATTTTGTATTAGAAAAACTACATTCAAAAACCGAAAACAACTCTTATCCTTATTAGGTACAATGTATACTCAAAGAATTACTTTAAATTTACTTCAAAACTAAAGTTTGTTGATAATCTTTTGCTGAAAATCTAGGTGCAAATCCTAAATGTTTGAAATACCACAAGGTTTGCTTTTTGTTTTGATAAACTTGTCAACAATATCTCTCTTTGAAACGAAATAGAGCGGTATGCATACCAACTAAAATTATCGTTGTTCGTCAAAGATATATGTTTAATTAGTTATATTTATTCATTTTTATGTATTTTTATGTATTTTTATTTAATAGGCAATGCTTGAAAGACGCTAATGAACGGAATGTTCGACATCAGCAAGACATTGAATATTGAGATGCTCAACATCAACAAGAGCTCGAAGAATTAAAAATTAGCAACCTATAAGTTCTACTACAGATGCAGACTGATATGAGGAGCGAAATGCGAAGTTTATTTCTTAGTATTATCTCACACCCAGGCTTCCAGAATCTTAGCGACTCGTACCGACTAGGCAATAATACATATTTATTATTATGAGATTGATATAACTCATAATATTTAAATGGAAAATTCTCCATTTTAAAGTTATATGTTAGTGCGTTGTGGCAATTTTAATGTTTTGTGACACCCCGCCTAAATAAATTTTGGGTGATCAGTCATTTATTAAATTAAATCAAGGTGCCCGGTTGGTTCATTCTTAGCATCACTGTCGAAAAATAATTTCCGTTTTAATCACCATACAAATAGTTAAGCTAAGTGTCAAAACAATTTGATTTTATTAATTTAAATTCCATAGTTATAAATTTATATGCGTAAACCAATTTATGAATACTGATAACGATAAAAATATCAAACCATCCAAGTGAAATATGGCAAGCTAGATTAATCAATCGAAATAACTATCCACATCTATGGACAAAGCAATAAATGAAACAATCCCAACTAACTGAATACTGTAATAATAAAATAGTACAAAATCTCTCTCTAGTCTAGATAGAAACTGGAAATGGGTGACACATACCCTAACTAAAGTCACTAAATAGAAAGCTGAGGGAACAAGGATGAAATCGTCTACTGCAAGGACCTACAACTCCCACACAAGTTGTAGCACGTCCACTGTCCAATGATCTAAGCATGACGCCCCTGTGTGGCTGGGAACTTGTAATATATATATATATATACACACACACACACCAGAGAAAGGAAATATGACAGGAAACGGGTCAGAACCCGAGTGTAAAATAGCTTTAAAAATAGTTTAGCACGTATTTAAAATGCCTACCAGTTGATATTATAAACATGTTAGTACCTCGACACTCACTTGAGAATTCTCACCACTCAACTAGTGTGCACGCCTAACTTACTACTAAAATGACTCATAAGACTAACCCAATTCACTAGTCTAACCCAATTCTCCTTTCATCAATTCCGATTCGCGTGAACGTATGTCTATGATTTATTTTAGATACTTTTTCTTATGGATTAATAAAGTAAATTATGTATATCTCAATACTGCTTTGGGATCACATGCACTTAATTTATTTATAAACACTTATTCAATTTTATCATCTTACACACACAATAGATGAATCACCGGTACATATATTTATCACACACAGTATATATACAATAATGCACCCCATATAAAGTCTATGGTGCATTCATACTCTGCTATCAAGTCCCTTTACCTCTCGTACAATAAGGGAAATACTAATTCGGATCCACTCTCGAACCGTATTAACATAAAACACACATATTGGAGGCGAAGCCTAGTTCACAGTCACTAAGAGGTCAGCACATACCCTCACGTCTCTTAGGACCGTCTGACTATCGTTAACGGATAGCTTGTACCAAGGATATTATGTTCTAGGATACGAGTCAATATCCCCCATAAAGGTCCAATCGAGATAAGACTGTCCCGGCACGAAAACCTCCGTGATAGCAAGTAACGCGGGTATGATTTTACATAGATATATAACATTATATATATATATTCACATTATTCAGCTAGGTACACCCACGACCCATACTATAATCGAACCATGCGTGGCACATAACACCCGAGTTCTACGTATAATTAAATCATTCTTTTATTTTCTTAATTATTGCAAGTCCTTAAGTACTTTTCAACTCTCGAAGTGTATCATCCTGATAAATATAAAATCAGTAGGTGTACACTCACTACCCTACTGGTCTAAGTCCTTCTTGATTCTCACAAGACCTAATTTAATGTACGCACGATTTCCATTCCAATTTATACCCCCGAAATCCCACGATTAAATCTCATATAAAGTCGTATGACCCGGATTCTATTTATACCCTACTGGTCTTTCCCATGTCCTATTATGATATTTTAATTATATCCAAGGGTCCTTATATATTTAGATCGAATTAACAATAAAAGAGGAGGAATTTTAAATTTCCAAGAGGAGTCGATCGATCGATAAAAAGGGTCGATCGACATTCTTAGGTTGATCGATCGACATTCTTAGGTCGATCGATCGATCGAGCAGTTCTTGGCCCAGTTTCTGCAATTCTTTACCTACGAGTTTCATTAACATAAATCCTCAAAACCTCTATGAATTCATCCCAAACTCCCAAACAATCAAACCACAAGTTTTATTATCCTATACACATGATTTCTAACATAAAACATATACAAATTCATCAGGGTCCATAAATTAAAGGGGTGAATTCAAGTTAATTCATCAAGAACCCGATTTTTATCATCATGGTCAATATCTTTGTAATTCTTCCAGAATTTAACCTCTACTGGACATCAATTTCGTAGTCAATCATCTACATATAACAATAGGGTTGTCCTAACATGGTTTCTACTCAGAAATTCAATATACTTCTCCCAAACATCATTTAACTTTCATGAAAACATAAATAATTATCTCTTACACTAGCATAGATGTGATATCAACCAAAGAACAACAAGTTAGATACTTGCCTCAGGAATGAAAGTCTAAAATGTAGAAGATGATGGGTATGATCTCGCTCCTCGTTCCCCGATCTACGCGTTGGTGTTGAAATTGATGAGAATGGTGTAGGGTTGGTGGTTATAATCCTTAGAAACCTCCTCTCTTCTCCCTTCCTTATCCTCTATGCAACTCTAGTATTTCTCACCCTCGAGGACTCTACTTTCAATCAGATATAACCTCTCAATTTTCGTCATTAATTAAGGTAAAAAATGGGTAATTACCAAAATGCCCTCCCAAGTTGCCAGTTAGGCCTAAAAACGTCCCGAGACTCAAACTAAACCCCCGGGTACACTTTTCTGACTATCTCGACCCTTTTGGACACATTGGCTCACTCTAAATGACCATACAGATGACTTAGAATTAATTTATTTTTTACTTCATTATATTTGTTTCGACATGACTGACACGCGCGTCCCGACTTAATTTCTATAATTGTCGTATTATTCACTCGCGACAATTTTTAATAAATTCAATCTCATATATTACTTTACTCATTAGTAATATTCAACATAATTTTTCACCAAATAATTACTAACTCTCGTCACGCTAGTAAATATTTATTTTAGCATCTGAATTAATATTAAATTAATTTATCCCAATTTAAAAGCCATAAAAATACGGGGTATTACATATTTCCCCCTAATAACGGAATTTCGTCCCAAAATTCAGAAATTAAGGTATACCTGGTAGAAATAATTATATGTATTTTTTGCTCATATCTACCTCGTGCTCCCAAGTGGACTCCTCTACATTATGATGCTCCCACTGGACCCGTACAAGTGGGATGTAACACCCCGCCTAATTAAATACCGGGTGATCAGTACCATACCCAATTAAATAAGAATATACAGTTGGTTCATTCTTAGCATCACTGTTGAAAACATTTTCCTATCACCTAATACTCAATTAAGCTGGTATTAAAAACTTTCCAATAAAAATTTTATTTTACCATTTCGAACAATTCTACACATTCCATTCCACAACAACAATAAACTGAATAGATATCACAATAGAATTTAAATGCAACTGGAATAAAACGTTTTCCAGTAAATATATCTCAATACATAAATCCCAACAACAGTAAATGTAACACAACGACACGAGTATAAAATCATGACTTGGATAGAAGAGAAACAGCTGAAATCCTCTTGGGCGACTTGCCCTAAATGAACGATCACTACAGAGTATGAATCAAATAAATGAAGGCGTCTAAACAATACTCCATAGCTCTATAGCTCGTCAACCATCATAATCCTCTATGGTTGATGTCCCTGCGGTTGGACACCTAATATACAAGATACAAGAGAGAAAAGAGAATATGCAAGGAAACGGGTCAGAGCCCGATGGTAAAAATAGTTTTGAAACAGCAAGTGAATAATTGCAATATTTATCACTTTTAATATACATGTTAGATTATCGGACTCTCTCTTGAGATTCTCACCTCTCATCTAAAGTGCACACCTAATGTACTTCTAAACCATTCTAGTTATAGTTCCCACGCTAACTAGATTAACCACATGTATCCATTCTTTATAGCCCAAATTATTCCCACGTATTAACCCTATAATACATATAATGATGTTATAAACATATATATCCATTTAGATTGAACATGGATAAGTCCCTTATTAATTCAATTCAATTAAGTGTTATCGTACGTAACTATCTTACATTTCTACTTTAGCCACACAGTAGATATCATCACACGTATATATACACATTCACTGCATTATATATATACTATACTGCACCCCGAGACACAGCTACGGTGCTGCAGTACTCTGCTATCTTGTCCCAATACATGTCGTCACTGTATAGGGGACCATAGGTTCGATAAAGATCCCTCTAACCACAAATATCAAATCACAAATAATGAAGGCGAACATAGTCCTAAGCCTTTGGGCTACGCACATACCTACGCACCCAAATGACCATTCTCTACCATTGTTCTCACTAATGGTAATTGACCTAAGTTCTATGTTCTCAAGCGACAAGTCGAAGGTCCCATAGATTCATCAGGATAAGACTGCCCTCACGCGTATACCTCACGTCGATAGCAAGTAAGCTAGGTATGTCATACACATAAATTATCAATCAATCAATCAAATAGGCATTATCATCTACCAATATAAAATTAAGTACTTACACTACCTATATCATATTAGGAATTCATCATATCACAAGTACCCGTCGTATTTATTGAATACCACCCACACTTGTAATCATGATTATCATCATATTTTTTTTCATGTAGGTATCACTCACATAATATTTTATCTGACCCAAGTACCCGTAAATATATTATCAATATTACCCTTACTTGATATAACGATTATTCTCCTCTAAATCGTAATATAATTATGTAGATATCTCTCCCAAAAATTTAATCCTCAAATCCAAATAATTTTCCAACATTAATCCAAGTCCCTCTCTCCTTGTTAATGTACCAACATTAATAAAATCTCACCATGGGACAAATTATTATTTTCTAATTATTTTTTTCGATAAAGGTACATTCTAACAGAAATATAAATTACAATTTTGAGGCTTTTCTGCTCTGATTTTGAAAAAACTTAAAACCGCAAAGTTGTGCACAACGTGATTTTATACAAATACTTGCGAGCACACTACCAATTTCCTCTTAAAACAGTCCCAAAATTATCATATAATGTTTGTCCTTTTCAATAATTTTTTCCATGTGTTTTATCCATTTTCTTTCTCATCAAAACCAACACAAATCAATCCAAAACTTCTCCTAATTAATCTCAATTGATATTGCAAGATATATGATCAGCTTCTAATAATCAAACAAACTAAAATCATCAAATAGTTTGGATTAAATCCTATTTTTCCTAAAATTCTCATAGGTTCTTATTTCTCCAAAAATCATACTAACTCAGACTTCTTCTATCATTTGAAACCCAAAATTCTTGGATTAAATCATTTAAACAGAAAGAGATTTATTCTATCCAATTTTCATATCAAAAACAAATCTCAAAAACTCTATAGTTCATCCTTAAATCATTTAAGTTCATACTTCTTACTTAACCTATCTAGCATAGATATTGTAAGTAATAAAATAAAGCAAGAATTACGCTTGCCTTAATTAAGTAGGTCTGATCCTTTGGTGATGATGGTGTAAAATTCCTTCTTTGTTTTCTGACAATTTTACGGTGGTGGTGCTGGTGGTAGAAGGTGGTTAATCCCCTTTGGCTTGCCCCAAAAGTCTCTCCTCCTTCCTAAAAACCTCTTCTCCTCCTAAGAAACTCTTCACTTTCTCTCACACTAATACCTCGCAAATATTTTGTGATAAAATGAAATGAACCTACGTTCCTCTAATCCATCACCTTTATAATAAGACAAATCCCGAAATTACTATTCACCGTCTAAATAAAATGACTAAAATGCCCCTTCGGGGTGTCCTTTCATCTCCAAAGTGACCCGAGACCGAAATACAACGTTCAAATAGACTTTTCTGACTATTTCGACCCTTTCGAATGCAACGGCGCACCCGAAACGACCATAAGATTGATATAAAATAATTTTTCCTTTTTATTTATTTAAATTAATCATGATACGTCCCATACCGCGTCCCGACTTAAGTTTCATAATTATTGTATTAGTAACTCACGACAATATAAATAACATTTTATTCATATATTAATTAAATATCACTAAGTAATATTCAGAATCATATATTTCAATATCCACGAGAAATATAAAATTCGGATTACTCCCAATTAATTAATTTATAATTAATTTCAATTAATCCCATTAACTTTTAATTTAACTCATTTTAAAAGTCATTAAAATTATGGGGTATTACATGGGACTACTTTCGACCTCAATCTCCTCTCACTATGGTCTAGGATAGCCACTGGTCTCTCCTCATAAGAATTGTCGGGCTGCAAGTCAATCTTCTCGAACCCAATTTAAAAGCCATAAAAATACGGGGTATTAGATGTTTAAAACAAATTAGCTACCTATGATTTTCATGAATAAATAAATGTAACTTTTTCGATTTAAAAAAAAACAATAGTAGTTAGATAGTTATTAAAAAGAAATCGTATTTTAAAATTTATGTTGTTTGTGATGACAATATTATACTATATTTATTCATTGCACCTTGTATTATTATTGAGTGGGATATTAATTTTGACATAATTGGCACTATTTTTTTTGTAGGTGGAAACTTTTATAGAACTTGCAATGATAATCAGTGATTTTAGAGTTCGTACACTTTAAGATTGCGCGATTACTTTAATAGAAGCATTCCGTGTTTTGGAGTACAAGAATTTAATGTATTTTTTTGTTGTCAAGTCGAATATTTGAACTTAGTGTTATAATTTTTGTTTTGATGAATATTTAGAGATGCTTGTAAGAACTACTATTGTTGAATGAAAATGATTCGTTGTATTGGTTGAAAATCATCTTACATATTATATTTTTTTATCATTTGATAACACTTTAATAAATTTTCTCAAATGTAATTCAATTCTGTATTAAAATTTAGCGATAGATTTTACTCTCCCAAATATATTAGCACAAACATTTTAAGATTTCTTCACCTCTTTTGGGATGGTTAGAATTGTCCCAAAAATACTTTAAAGATGGCTTTATTTTCGTCTCAAAAAGGTCTAGTAAAATACTAACCTTTTGAGATGGATTAATTCCCATCTCAAAAGCATTCTTTTGGGACTGTTCTCTTACCGTCTCAAAAGGGTCATATAAAAAGATAAGCTTTTGAGAGAGATCTATTCCCGTCTCAAAAAACTCTTTTGAGACGGTTATGGAGTCACAAAAAGTATTTATAACCCCCTATCAAAAAGACTCCCTAGCCATCCCAAATACCGTCCCAAAAAGTATTTGAGACGGATAAACCATCTTTTGGGACTGCTAAGCCACCGTCTCAAAAGCTATTTTTTTGTAGTGAACAATTTATTATGTGTATAATTTGTGACTATTGAACTTGGAGGAGTAATATGAACTTATTTTTTAGTACCTTTTTCTGCTATTCCATTTTGAATTTGACCCTAAAGTTTTGATTTTATATCTTGTTCTGTTTTATGTTTGATGGCTAATAATTTTGTTTATCCAAACACATGTGGGCTTTAACTATCTAAGTGAATCTATCAGCAACACTATTTATAATATTTTTATAATATTTTCATACCATTTGAAGGCTTGGGAGGATCAGTGTAATTGAATTTTTTGAGCTATATATTTTATGTCATTTTGTTTCTGTTCTTTAGCTCTTTAGCTTGATGGTTACCAAATTTGATTAAGATTCATCTAAAAACTGGAGCAGTGATTAAAGGTATGTTTTTTTTGGTAATTTCTTTGGATAATACGATGTTTTTTAGGATAATTCCCAACACATATTTAAAAGTTAGAGGTCGGATGTAACACTATTGTGTGCTAACTAAATCCTGGAGTTCTTTAATTTTAACCTTTTGTTGATGAGCATATATTCTATTATTAATGAATAAGAATGGTCTAATATCACAAGAGCCATTGCACACCTGCAAAATAATTCAGCGAATTGATACACGATGTATGAGCCATTTGGAACATGGATTGTGTTCTCCTTCAAGTGCCTTTAGTGAGGGTCATTTGGAATCCTAATTTTTGGATCGATTTGAGAAATATTTTGGATTTTAAATAGATTTGAAAAATCTTCCCGGTGGTTAGTTTGTTTGGAAGAAAAATTGTTAGAATTTAAAAAAATTACATATATTTTTGCCCCCCTTAAAGTTTAAATCCTGGTTTTGTTATCAATGTCAAATATTTACAGTGCTCGAATGCAAAAAAGAAAAAAAAATAGATCATAATGACATTAATTTCTAATAAATGACCCTATTATAATGAAATTCTCCCACGGAACATTGAGTTGCTTTTTCAGAATTAGTAATGATATGAATACCAAAAACATCCCTCAAATCAGCCTCCAAATGTATTTTTTTATGTATACCATTCTATCCCATTTAAAAGTTCGGGATTATTTATTTTTATTTTGTTTTGTGGTATAAGGCTTAAAAGTTAGGGATTATTTATATTTTATTTTGTGATATGAGACATACGTTATATTATAATGTTAGGGGTGTTCCTAGGGTTTCCCAAAATATGACCACTTTTCCATAACTTTCATAGGCCTAAAATATTATGGAAGAACCCAATTCTTGCTCCCGGGCCTCTATATAGACCTCGGACCTTCTGGCACCAAAATATTTCTTACCTACAAAATTTGGGTCAAGTTAATTTTCCTAGCCTCAACTTGATAAGGATGTCGGCCTAGCACTAGAGAGTTTTAACCCAAGTGTACAAATATAAAATATTACTACTTTCGTTCCAAATTAATTGTCGTGTTTTTCTTTTTGTAGCATCACAAGTTAATAGTTAACTTTCTTTTTATGGACGTAATACCCAAACAAGTCTTGATCTTGGCCATACATATATATATATATATATATATATATATATATATATATATATATATAGATAGAGAGAGAGAGAGAGAGAGAGAGAGAGAGAGTATTACTCTTGTGTGGGCTGTTCCGCATATTAACAGTGCACACTAGACATGTGTCACTTGGCGGTGCTCCCAGAAAAGAGAGAGAGAGAGAGAGAGAGAGAGAGAGAGAGAGAAAGAATCGATAATCTTTGGGTTCACCGTCAGATGACACATGTCTAGTCCGTACTATTAATATGAGGGACAATCCGCACAAGATTAGTATTATATATATATATATATATATATATATATATATATATATATATATATATATATATATATATATATATATATATGGAGAGAGAGAGAGAGAGAGAGGAGGGGAAGGCTCATATACATCACACCTAGTTCTAGGTCCTAACAAACTTTTTTTTTAATTTTGTTACTTTATTTCTTGAAATTCATGTTCCAACTAACCCCTGTTCAAAAAATTAGGTCAAAATACATTTTGTATCTATTTTTAAAAAATTCACAAAATTCAACTGGCGTAGACCTTATAAATAATGTATTTTCAGCGTTTTTCTTGGATTTTTTAAAAATAGCTACAAAATATATTTTGACATAGTATTTGAGCATGGGTTGATAGGAAGGTTAATTTGAGAAGAAAGATAAAAAAAATTAAAAAAAAATTAGGGCCTAAAACTAAGTGTGATGTATAGAATGTAATGTAGGAAGGCTCATCTACATCATGATGTATACATCACACCTACTTCTAGGCCCTAAGAAACTTTTTTTATAAAAAAAATATTTTTTGCTTGAAATTAACCTTCTCTTCAACTCAAATTCAAAAAATTAGGTCAAAATACATTTTGTAGCTATTTTTAAAAAATCCAAAAAAAATTGCTAGCGCAGACCCTTATAAATTAGGTATTTTAAGCAGTTTTTTGTGGATATATTACAAATAGTTACAAAATATACTTGGATCTTTTTTTTTAACATGGGTTTATTGGAAGGTTGATTTCAGAAGAAAAAAATGAAAAAAAAATTAGGGCCTACAACTAGGTGTGATGTATAGAGCATGATGTAGGTGAGCTTTCTCTTATATATACAATATCCTTAAAACCCGTCGTTTCAATTTTTGACTAATAATTTGGGGCTCACGTAGTATGAAATTTCACATTTTAAAATTTTAAAATTCAGACCTATTTAAGGCAACATGCGAGTGTGTATCATCTCGTGTTGACTTGCAAAGTTTGGCAATGTCACAATATATGTTCAAGTGTTAACATGCATTTGTAATTTGCTAAAAATAAACAATAAACTAGAAAATTTAATAAAATGGAACATCTACTACCCAATTTCATGTAATAGTTTTCTCATTCATATAACCACGTATCAGGTTCAATATTGGAGAGATGAAAGTTTCATTTTACATTAGAGAAGTTTACAATTTTTTTAATCGTGTAGGTGAGGAACATTATGAAAATTGATATATAAAAAGTCTATTATGAATGTGTATAACCTAGTAATAATATGTATACCATAGAATTAACCTAGGACCCTTGACTAGTAAGAGGTCAAACGTTCGAGTCTCCCCCTCAACTACACCCCTAATTTTTTGAACATGGGTTTATTGGAAGGTCAATTTCCAAAGAAAAATAAAAAAATTGGAAAAAAAAAAATAGGGCCTCCAATAAGGTGTGATGTATGGATGATGTATATAGCATGATGTAGGTAACCCTTCTCTTATATATATACAATATCCTTAAAACCCGTCATTTTAATTTTCGACTACTAATTTGGGTCTGGCGTAGTATGAAGTTTCACAATTTAAAATTTTGAATTTCAGACCTGTTTAAGGAAACATGCGAGTGTGTATCATCTCGTGTTGACTTGCAAAGTTTAGCAATGTCACAATATATGTTCAAGTGTTAACATGCATTTGTAATTTGATAAAAATAGACAACAAACTAGAAAATTTAATAAAATGGAACATCTACTACCCAATTTCATGTTATAGTTTTCTCGTTCATATAATCACATATCAGGTTGAATATTGGAGAGATGAAAGTTTCATTTTGCATTAGAGAAGTTTACAATTTTTTTAATCGTGTAGGTGAGTAATATTATGAAAATTGATACATAAAAAGTCGATTACGAATGTGTATGACCTACTAATAATATGTATACCATAGAATTAACCTAGGACCCATGACTAGTAAGAGGTCAAGAGTTCGAGTCTCCCCCTCAACCACCACCACCACCACCCAACACACAAAGGAGGCTTGAACTAGTGGCAAAAAAATATATATACGATAGAATTTTAAATAAAATTAACTTCATTTTCCAAATGTAACATTGTGTACTTAATCTCAATAAAAGGTGGGGAGGGTTTAAGCCATTTAACCTAAAGATAATATCACTTTTATAAGGGTTATTTTCATTTTGGAACCCTCCAGTTATGCTTATTTGTAGTTTGGATCCAAAGTTTTGCATATCTACACTTTTGGTCAATTTACTTTTTGCGACGCATTTTTTAATAAATCTCAAATTAAAACCTCGCAAAAGTAAATGGTACCACAATTTAGACCAAAAATATAAACTTTCATATCTGGTGGACCCCAAAATGCAAATCAAAAGCATATAAATTGTAAAAAAAAAAAAAAAAATAATAATAATAATAATAATAATAATAATAATAATAATAATATTAATAATAACATTTGGATTCTTATCTTGTTTTTTTTTAAAAAGAAAATATTTCTTATTCATCCTTAAACTATAGTCTCAATCTTTTTTCTCTCCCAGACATTGCATCTCTTCACAAACTAAAGAAGAAAATAAGGTAGTCAATTAAAATGTGGAAAAGTAAATATAGTAAATATGAAGACTAAAATTATCACCATCATCACCATCATCTACAAATTTGACGTTGATGAGACAACAAGTTTAAATGGTGGTCACAATCTGGTGAAGAAACCAACTCATCTGAATCATGAAAATAAAACACATCACTTTTCTCTTGCACCATATTCAATACCTTCTCAAACACACCAACCTCACAAGGAATTCTAAGTACACCCTCATTTTGAAACCCATATTCTTCCTCAGCCTCTCTCAGCAATATCCCAAATGCTTGGTGACCCAAATACTTAGTTGGGATTATAAATCTCTTAACCTCATCATCATCCAATCTTCCTACGCAAATCGCAAGAAACCCTTTATGGACCGCAACGACATCGTTTTGGTTCGAACTGCTATGATCCGAAAATGAAAGGGTTTTCTTGAGAAAATTAATGCTTTTATTTCTAGTGTTGGCATTGTTCGTGGGCGTAGTGGAAAGTTTCTTCCACTTCTTGATGACTCGTTGTAGCCTTACAATTCTCTAATCTTGTTTGTAGGTTTCTTTTAATCCATAATGGGAATACAAAGGTTGGTTTGATTTTTTGTGTTAATGTGAAAGTGATAGTGATAGAATATATTTATAGTGTTTACGATATCTTGGGATTCCCTAAGTTGTTATTATGTTTTGATGTAACAAATATAATATTTGGCATGAACTTTATTGTATAATAATCGGTTGCTGGTGCAACTACCTCAAAAATCATAACCGACCAAAGGGTTTTGTATGTATTTATTTTAATAGAGAATTAAGGTAAAGGTCATGTTCCTTCCTATAATAATCGGTTACTGGTGCAACTACCTCAAAAATCATAACCGACCAAAGGGTTTTGTATGTATTTATTTTAATAGAGAATTAAGGTAAATGTCATGTTCCTTCCTATATTTGGATTTTTAGGACAGTGTTTTTCAAGTTTATAAATCTAGTCCCTGTAGTACAATAACATTTTTTGTGTGGTCCTTTTGTTAGGAGTATATATTCTTTCATTTTTTTGGTCCGCGCCAGCGGCACCATTTTTCATGGTGTTTTTAGTATAGGGACTAAATTTATAAAAATTATAGGAGTGTCCTATTTTTATACACTTTGAGTTATATTGGACCTTTCTCCAAAACTCCCTTATTTTAATCTATGATTGGGGAGAGTCTCATGGTTTTGTGAAGTTGGCATTCATTTATCTATGTGTGTATATTAGTGCAGTTAGGTTCATGTACAGAACCAAAAAGAATTATAAGAAAAGAATAGAGAAAGGACCTCTTACTTTAAGGATAAATGATTAATTATTTTGATCAAATTTTGTGTAGATAAACAATATTATGAGCTTATCATATTTACAAGGTTTTATTAATTATTCAATTGAGAAGTGAGTGTAATACAAAATTAATATGTAGACATGTATTTGCTGCCTTCATAACTTTAATGATAATGTATGGCTCACTATATGGACAGCATTTGGTGGAGATCTAATATACTAAACTTGATGAGAAAGAAGTCTGTTTTCTTTTTTGATCTTTTAGCCCAGTTGAGACTATGAGGTCCTTTATTGAGAACCTCATTTTTTTAAATAGTACAAATAAATTACTTTTTGTTGATTTTATTGAAGGTGACATCCATATAATGAGAAGACCATCTACAAATTTCAACAAAAAAATTTAATCAGGAAGTAGGTGAAAAGCAAAATTGATATTTACTTCTGATTTTCGATGTTTAAACTTTATATAATCATCTAACCCCTTTTGAGGTTGAAATTGCTGTTGAATTATTTTGTAGTTTATCTCCTCATTATAGAGATCATTTGCAAAAAAAAATTACAAAAATTAATTTTTTTTCCAATTGTAAAAAAATTGTCTGACGGATATACATATGCATAGACATATATAAACTAAATTATGTTTAGTCATAAAGAAATGTTGCATTTTTTTAAAAGAAATGTTCATAATGTTTAGTCCAACAAAATTTTTGGTCCCCAATGATATTAGCACAAGAATAGTGATATTAACTAGACACGTAGTTAGTGTCTCTATCAAAGACTAAAAAATGTTTTCGAAAATATATATAAAAATGGGGTAGGAGCACAAACCTAGTGAACGACGCTCCCGCCACTACAGGGTACTGGAGGTTAATGTACGCAACGTTACCTTTGCATATGCACAATGATTATTTTCGCGACACGATCCTATGACCTCCGGATCACAATGAATAACTTTACCATTGTTTTAGGTTCACCCTTTGTTTTTTAAAATATGTTAATCTAAGAATTAAAGCAAAAAAAATAATTGGTTTGCTTTGTATAAAACTCTTTTCAAGTAGAAATAGAAATTGGAGTACGTAAAGGTTTTTTACTCCTTAGTGGGGCGTTTCCTCACAAAGTAAGCCTTGTGGATGTTTGTGATTGTTATTTATTCAATTGCACACTTTGTACTACTAGAAATAGACATTTTTATGACGGGGAAAAAGGGTCATAAAAGGTTATTTATGATGATTTTCAAGGCTTTAAAAATCGTCGTAATGTTGTGCGTCATAATAAAATATGTGTTGACAAAACCGTCATAACAGTCATCCTATTACGACGATTTTTTGTACAAACCGTCATTAACAATAATGTTGTGTGCTATAATAAAATTGATGTTGAAAAAACAGTCATAACAAACCATCCTATTACGACAGTTTTTCGTATAAACCGTCATAAAAGGTACATATTATGACGGTTACTTTGTTAATTATAATGACAGAGTACATAAAACAGTCATTAAACATACCCGTTTTTATATATGAACTGTAAACCGTCATTAAAGTTTTCTTCCTTTATTTTTTTGTATTGAACTCTATTTTACTATTCAAATATCCCAAACATGTAATGCATAAAACTACAATTTGTCAATTCAAAGCACAAATTTCCATACTCAAAGTAACAAATTCCAAGTACCAATATAACTTGAATAATAAAATGTCGTTAATATTTAAAATTAATAAAAAAATATACACCAACAGTTTTCCAAATCACTTCTGGAAAACTCACAAACAAAAAGATATCTAAAACTACCTATACTATAGAAACAAAAACTAGCAAATTAAACTGCAACATTAGCTTCATTCTTGTAGCATGAAAATCCAATTTAGCAACAGCTACTACGAATACGCAATAGGCAACAACAGGATCGATATCTGAACAAAAGAAGGAAACAAATAGCAAGTAACAACTAAAACAAATTAACCATATAAAGAATATAGCTCAAACAATATCGATATTCTAATATAATATCAAGCATCAAAAAATAAACATTTGCATAATTTTAAAGTTAATTTTTACTTCATAATTATGGAAATTTCGACAGAGTTTTCTTTATTTTTTTAATAATCCAAAATTAATCATGACATGTTTAACCAACCACAACAATATAAAGCCCACCTCGGGCATTCATTATCATTAACAACAACAACAGTGTAAATCCTAC
This sequence comes from Sambucus nigra, assembly GCA_949130495.1. Lineage (NCBI taxonomy): Eukaryota > Viridiplantae > Streptophyta > Magnoliopsida > Dipsacales > Adoxaceae > Sambucus > Sambucus nigra. Next base: position 407,509,399 of record OX422214.1, on the reverse strand, counting down.
CGCGGGCATGCACTATCGATAATAACAATACAAATACCACCATGCACATTCATTAACAATATAACAATATAAAGACCACCTTGGGGATTCACAATCAACAACCATATAAAGTCCACCACGGGCATCACAAAACATCTGCATATTCTCAAAGTTAATTTTTACTTTATTCTTTTTTAACGCATGAAAGAGATAAATGGGGAAGGTTTAGTGAAAATTTCGGCATAGTTCCCTTTATTTTTTTAATAATCCAAAATTAAACATGACATGTTTAACCAACAACAAAAATATAAATCCCAACCCGGGAATTCACCATCAACAAAATAAAACCCACCTCGGGCATTCACCATTAAAAATATAAGCCCACCCCGAGCATTCAGCATCATCATCAACAACAACAATAATATAAATCTCACCCCGTCCATTCACTAACAAGAACAACATTATTCTTGACATCATATTCTTGTACTGTTATATTTTCATATATAGTATTTAGATTCTATATATTAAACATTATTAATATCGACATAAAGTAATTAATTAAATTGAAGAAAAAAAGGTACCTGAAAAAATATGCCAAAATTGTCCACAATTGTAGCTCACTAAAAATAATCCTGAATGAAATCGATGAACTCGTGTTGAACTTCTTCTATATCATGATTTTCAAAGGTTGCTTTTTCAGTCAACTCCTCATCTAACAAATCAAATAAAATAAGTTGTATTCAATTTTCCCTTATAAAAGTAATTAGTAAGGAAACAAAATATTATAAAATAAATATTTATTATCTTTAGTTTAGTAGATTGAGATGGATTCTTCATTAGATCTCTTTTGAAATTCAATATCTAAAACCCACATTTGACATTCCCCGATAGTAGAGCCCCTATAGAATGATATGTTGAAGATAATATAAAAACAAATATTCAAATCATGGTTGAGAAATAAACAAAAATACAAATCAAAAGGTGTAGATTCATTTATCCACTTTCAATGTTACAATAGAGACATTATAGCCATATAAGTTCCTCCATAGTAATAATCAAACAAAAAATGACATTGAATTAAATTGAACAAACACATCAACAAATTTAATCCGTCTATAAAAAGTAAGTGTTCCTCCGTATTAATAATCACTTCATAGTTTTAGGCAAAAATACATCGAATTCCTCTTCTTACATTCACGATCGTGTTGTCCGACAATGATAATCCTTTCACATGCCTTCCTCCTGCATTAGTTCAAAATAACATATATAAATATTTAGGCAACATAACACACAACATATGAATTCAAGTTTTTCCAAAGTATTAAGTCGTGTATAATTCAAGTCGAAAAGATTTTCTATATAACACAAATAATTGTAAATAATTTTAAAATTTTGGATAGAGTTTCCTCTGTTTGTAGGACTATCCGCCCTGTTTAAGGAAAAAAATCCAACAACAATATTCAAAGAGACCCAATTTATCAAACAAATTAAGATATTATGCGATAAAAATTATGCACGTGTATAGGAAATGGATATAAATCGAAAAAAGAAAACATGATATAAAGCATCTAAGAACTTACATACAATGTGATCATGCTAATATGACGTGTGCAAGATTGATCATAAGATTCACTCGCTTGGTGGTAAAACTTCGCTAATGTGGGCATGTTGCCATCCATTTAATTTTGCATTTCTGTTTCTAGAAAATTTCATCACTGTTCAAAGATTGTTGTAATTTAGTCTTTCGTTCATTAAGTTCAGCCCTTGTTAGAGGGATGTTCTCTACTTGTTTTGAAAGAACTAGGTCTTCGTAGAGTTTAATGGAATTGAAAATGTTTTTAAATGTAATCTTGTTCCATCCCAAACATCGTCAATATTATATAGTGTGGGACTATAATTGATACGAAGAATAAAAACCTTCTAATCAAAATATGATAAAAAAAAAAAGTAGTAGCATTAAGGTGTACCTATATCATCCCCCAAGTGTCTTAAATATCAGCCATCCAAAAATTGCATATCTGCCCCAGAGTATATTTTATATCAGCAGTCATGAATAGGCAGGTCACTCTGCGTAACTACAAGAATGATGATAGGTTAACTCAATAAATATTTCATGTGAATAGAAGAGACTAATGTACAGGGGTGTTTGGGGTAGGAGGGCAAGGGGTGGGGAGGATTTGAATTTGAACTTATGAAACTGTATTTTTTGTATCATAACTGGTATGTTAGCAAGTCACTTCCATGACCCTAAAATAGTAAATAATCAAGTTTTTAGGTGTCTACACCTGACCAGTACAAAAAGAAAAATAAGAAGAATATAGTCAGTCTTACCAATAAGTTTAATGTAAGTGTTATCAACCATCCATTTTACCCCGTTCTTTATGAATCCAACGTATCTTGTATCAAGCTCCCTTTCCACATGAGACACCTGAAATGAGAGGAAAAATATTAGTCACATAAGATCATCCCTAAATTATATGTTTTGTCTAATAAGAGAAAAAATATCAAGAAGGTACAATGACATCATAATTATTAACTGGATTACATTAGTTTATAGATCTTAACAACTGATTATTTCCTTTTGGGATAGCATAATGCAAGTTAATTCTAAAAACATCTAATTATAATCATAAAGGGAATTTTAATGGAGACTATTGTTTCATGCCATCGAGTGAGCTTCTTTAGATTAAGGTCTAAAAGAAACGTTGAGAAGAGCACACTGAATATCTCAACTGACTTGAAAATGAATTTAACTCACTTTTGTAATACATTTCAATAATCTTCAAGTGGTATTGGCACAAGTGGAGATCCTTGTGATAATGAGCACCAATCCAACATATGAGTTAAAGTAGCTTGATTAATGAGAACCAATCCAACATAACCAAGCTCACGAATTCTTAATACAAATATCTCGGTTAATTAAAAATATTATTTTTCATCATATGTTAAGGAACTTTTTTGTTTTCCAAAATTTTCTTGATCTAAGGTCTGAGAGATAAAGAGAGTCCAACCTTGGGACTTTGTGTGAAAGCCTTGACATTTAACTCTGTAGCAAGAGTTGAGAAAATTGTGGGAAACAACTGCTGCTGAACAGGATCAGCTACCGTGTCACGACTGTTGACTTGAGCTTTCAGCAAAGTAGTTGGAAAGAGTGAATGGTGGGATCCCATGGTGAGGGTAGTCTCAGATATTCACCTTAGTTAGGTCATAATTAACCTCGGTCCTCGATCGTCACCACTCTTGGGTCAGAATTGACCCCGGTCTTGCATCGTCACCTTAGTTAGATCAGAATTGACCTCAGTCCTGGATCGTCACCACTCTTGGGTCAGAATTGACCTCGGTCTTGGATCGTCACCTCAGTTAGATCATAATTGACCTCAGTCCTCGATCGTCACCACTCTTAGGTCAGAATTGACCCTGGTCTTGGATCGTCGCCTCAGTTAGGTCAGAATTGACCTCGGTCCTCGGTCGTCACCACTCTTGGGTCAGAATTGACCCCGGTCTTGGATCGTCACCTAAATCAGGTCAGAATCGACCTTGGTCCTCGGTCATCACCACTCTTAGGTCAGAACTCACCTCGACCCTCTGAATTGGTCATCCTCATTTCCTTAGGTCCTCAAAACCGACCTCAACCCACTGAATTGGTCACCCTCGCTTCCTTAGGCCCGCAGATTCATCTTTGATCCACGGAATTGATCATCCCCAGCATATTTCTTAGGTCCTCAGAATCAACCTTGACCCTCTGAATCGGTCATACTCCCTCAAAGGCATCATGCGGTGTCTAATCGACGGCTATCATTTGTTCCAAACTCACCCGTCGAGGGGCTCTGTAGAAACCTCACTTTGTTACCCCCCCCCCCTAACTCTCCTTAGGTCCCTAGTACCTCCACTCATCATCGCAAACCCAGGTCACGTCCCGAGTACTGACCTGGAATCCATCGGGCACCCCCCGGCTCAGTTTGACCCAAAAGTCAAACTCCTCGTCTCGATCCCGAGCTCTGTTTGACCTAAGTCCACACTTCAGCTCGACCAAGGCTGAATGAATCTTTAAAGGGCACTGAATACCCTTTCTAACGGTCCATCCCGTGTGCAATTGTGACTTTCCATACCGGTAAATGATCCGTTTGACTCCGGGAAGCCATCGAGCACTTCTTGGGCTCGGTTGACCAAAGTCAACTCTCCAAACTGGGTCAAACTTTTTGGAATTTCGAAGTACATCTCCTAACCTTTCCAATGGTATGCCCCATGCGCGATTCAGACTTACCATGCGGACGAACGATCCATTTGCGTTCGCACGATTCCCCATCCAATGGACCGACAAATGCTTTCGAGCCACATTTAACCCAAATTTAACTCCCGAACTCGAGAGCGGTCCCAAGGACTTTCGAAGGTCTCTGAATTACCTTTATGACGGTTTGCCCTCAGCGACCAATTTTCTAAAAAAAGCCTGAGGCGCACTGCCAAATGGCAGGTCCCAGACCCTGCCTATCGGCACCTGCCGATAGGAAGTGCCATGACAAGGCCGATCGGCAGTCCCCTGGGCCTATAAAAGGAGGCCTTGGCCTCATTTGCAGAAGGAGCCCAGATTTGATAGAAATCTCTCTGAATGAATCCCAGAAACCTCTCTCGAAGGCAGCGTGATTTTAACTTCCAAACCCCTTTTTCACTTCCACTTTTCATCATCCCTTTCATCAAACTTGATGAATTAACCACTCTCCATCGTGACCCAAGCTCAAGGGCTGCTCCCCAACGTTCAAGATCAAGCTCAAGATCTTCAAGAAGGTCCAACTTTCTCAAACTCTCTCTTAAATTCTCTTGAATTCCCAATAACTTGTTTTCTTACTTATCACTTTTATTATCTCATCCCACACATCATAAATATACTTTTTATCTAGTATTATTGCACATCTCCTATTTTCATATAAATAAAAAACCCAAAAAAATAAGAAAAATAGGGTTTGCTCATAAATTCCAAGTAGGTATTCTCACACCTTTTCCACACTTTTCTCACAACTAAAACACTTTTTCTACACACACACACACTTACAAATAAGAGATTTCTACATTTGGATTTATGGGTTAAACCCCACCCTCGTTCGTATGCGAACTACGTGGACTTTGATGCCTTTATAGGCTACGTAGGCGTCTCGGGGTAAAACCCGAGGCTCGAGTCCTTTTTCTCTCATTTTTTATCTTCTCTAAATCCAATTTTCTTATATTCTATATACTTGCTCTTAGTGACGTATTGCTCCATATGCGTTATCATTCCATTATAATGATCAAAGTAGGGGTAATCGCGTAAATCTTATTTTTCTAATATTATTCTTATATCTTCCTACGGATGACTCGCTTTATCTTTTCCATGATATAAGTAGAGAATTCCTACCTCCATTCTATATATACACATGCATACATATCACGGGGGGAAATATAAAGGAAAATAGCAAATATCCATGAGAGACCGAAAGGGCGGAATGGGTGCATAACACCTTCCCATTTCGTAACTAAGCCTCTGAACCCTTTCCAAATCATTTTTGTTTCGCACGCACCAGTATGTCTTTGGAAGCCATCCTTCGGGGTGGCTTCCCCTTTTTCTTTTGTCTGTTTTAAGTAAAATAGACTGGCGACTCTGAATCTCTCTACATTTTTCACACCTCACAAAATCGACGTCAGCTGAAGCGCTCTCCTGAGAGAGGGGGCGTGAAGAACCTGAAGGATCCCTTCCTCCCTCCTTGGACGGGGATCGGGGGATGGCCACAAGTATTTCCCTTAGTTTGTGTGATACGGGGACTTGATAGCAGAGTATGTCAGCACCATAGATCCTATGTGGGGTGCCATTAGTATATATGTTATATATGTGACTAATATATATACGTATATTTATATGGGAACTTTTTACTGTGCATATAAGTAGATACGTAATGAATAAATGTTTCAACTTTATTATAAGGGTTAGAGAACTTTATAATGGTAATGAGTCATTTTAAATAACGTAAGAAATCTTGAAGAGAATGATTTCCTAAAGTAAATATCATATCCTCGCTTTTCACATGATAAAACCTTTTGGAGAATAAGATAGGGAAACTTATGAGATTTATTAATACGGTAGCCGTGCACACTAGATGAGAGGTGATAATTCTCAAGAGTGTCGCATACTAAAATGGTTGATGCATTAGCCGGTAAGCATTTTAAATACTTGTTAAACTAAATTTAAACTGTTTTACAATCGGGCTCTGACCCGTTTCCTGTTATCTCTTCTCTCTTGTATATATATGTATATATTACAGGTGCCCTGCCACAGGGGCATCATGCTTAGGTTCTTTGGACTGGACATGCTACAGCTTATGTGGGAGTTGCAGGCCATTTAATTAGACGACCTAGTTGTTGATTCCACTCTTATTTCAGTTCTAATTAGTTGGGCATTTGTCGCCCGTTTCCTTATTCAGTTGGATTTGTCAGAGACTATGTTCATTTATCTTTAGTAGGTTACTCTTTGGGATTTAACTTCTGTCAGGATGGTTTTTCTTTATGGTTTTAAAGTTTGTATTAGTTATTTGAATGATTAAATTCATGGGTGTATATTTCCATTCTAATAATTGTGTGATTCTTAAACTGTATATTGTTAAAGGTTTTATAAGTGGATTTAATGGAATGAAAATAATGTTTTTAAATGATTTTTAACACTTAGCTTAATTATTTAGGGTGTTTAAATTCGAAAATTCTTTTTGCGACAGTGATGCTAAGAATCAACCAACCATTCACATTGATTATAATTTAATAAACGACTGATCACCCGGTATTTAATTAGGCGGGGTGTTATAGGTGGTATCAAAGCATCAGGTTCTAGTGTCCTTTAGGATCTGTACGGATTATTTCTCTTCCAGCTTAGCATTTTTTATATAGAGCCCTATTTTTAGGATTGTTGCATTCTTTTATCTACGCTTACGTCTTCATTTATTCAAGATTTGATAATAACTATAGACTAATAAACTTCCTTCTCGTTTCAGATGCCTCTGAGACACGAACCCAAGAACAGACATGCCAAAGCCGAACAGCCAGCAGCTCCGGATCAAGGAATGATGAATGCAACTGAGATAGCCGTTATTGTTGTTCAGGCAGTGAATGCCGCATTAGCGGTAGTGCAGCAGGCTCCACCCCAGATTCAGGCAGTGGTGCCAGTACCAGCATAGCTTCCATCTGCATGGGAGCGGGTTAGGGATGTCTTTCAGAAGGCGCATCCCCCGGAGTTCTCAGTTAGTTCGAATATCATAGTTTCCAGCCAATGGAAGAAAGATATCCAGAGGCATTTGCGCATGTACGAGTGCACGGACATGCAGAAATAGTTTTTGGCTTCCTTCAAGCTAGTGGGGGACGCCTTGTAGTGGTGGGAGTCTACCACCACCTTGGAGGAGAGGGACATTATCACGATTCAAACATTTTGGGCTCGGTTTGACCAAAAATACTTCCCATCCGCCGTGCAGACTGAGATGAGGCAGAAATTACTGAATTTGAAACAGGAGAATATGACTATTACTGAGTACGAGGAGGAGTTCACTAGACTTCTCACTATAGTGCTAGATGAGGCAGCTACAGAGGGGAAGAAGATATTGTTGTTTGTAGATGGATTGGCCTGGAGGATTCTCCAGCACCTTATAGGCAATCTATCACTGAGTAGCTACACGGATGTACTTAACGTTGTGTTATTACACTGTCAGGATCACCGCTTCCATCTGTAAGGAAGCAAATGAGCAGGAGAGTCCAGCCAGTAGGGAAGGATAGGGGGAAGTAGTACTGGTGGGACAACGGCAGCCCAGGGTCAGATACATCATAATGAGCAGAGTTCCCATCAGGGGGACCCTGCCAAGCAGTTCCGATCAGGTGAATCCAGGCAGGGATTTGGGGAATTTAGGCAGGGCCAATACCGTCAGCAATAGGGACAGTAATAGGGCCATCAGGACCATCCGCATTTCTAGCAGGGCCACTGGCGGGGTGGTAACGGCCAACAGGGTCGTGGTCAGCAGGGACAGCGAGGAGGTAATTTCAGGGGCTGATGTTTCAGTTGTGGTACGAATGGCTATAGGCATCAGGATTATCCAGAGGGAGATAGGGTCCCATAGCAGCAAGGTGCCCGTAATGAGCCACAGTGGCCACCCTTTCCAGCCGCCCTCCTAGCACCAGCTCAGGTACCAGCCCTATCATCCATCCTAACAGCTCCATTACAATAGGGACAATTGCAGTACGAATGTGTCTATAATGTCCACTAGGCAGCAGCTGCTCAAGCACCGCCCGCGATTGAGGGTAGGTTTCCTATCCATGGCACTATGGGTCGGGTTTTATTTGATACTGGGGCGACACACTATTTTATAGCTACTCATTTTGCAAAGGCCTTTGGATTATTAGTCACAGCATAGAGCACTGTGACATGAGTAGACTCACCACTGAGGAATGGGTCGTTGATTTTATTTATATGTAGGGGCGTGGGAGTAGAGATTGGTGGCTTAATTTTACCAGCAGACATGTTAGTCTTAGAGATGCATGAGCACGACGTTATTATTGGCATGGATTGGCTCACCGCATACAGAGCCATAATAGATTGTTTCGGTGGGAGTATTATCTTTGCCATTCTGGGGCAGGAGATGTTTTTGGTGGCGATGCCTCACCCAGAGGGAGGCTCTTCCACTCATTTGTATTACATAGAGGAGGATACCTCTAAGGAGGTCGTGATTCCCTTAGATTCGATCCCAATCGTTCATGAGTGTTCTGATGTATTTTAGGAGATAACGGGCCTACCCCCCAGTCGAGAGATAGATTTCATCATAGACTTATTGCCGGATACTCGACCGATAGCACGTGCTCCGTACTGTATGGCTCTAGCGGAAATGAGGGAGTTACGAGATTAGATAGAGCAACTGTTAGGTCAAGGCTTCATTCGTAGGATCACCTCACCTTGGGGCGCTTTAGTTTTGTTTGTGAAGAAGAGGGATGGTTCACTGAGGTTATGCATGGATTATCGGGAGCTGAATCAGGTCACGATATCAAATAAATATCCATTGCCTCGAATCGATGACCTGTTCGACCAGCTAAGAGGAGCAACCTTCTTTTCGAAGATAGATTTGAGATTGGGATACCATCAGTTGCGGATTAGGGAGCAGGATGTGTCAAAGACTGCTTTCTTGATGAGATATGGGTCCTATGAGTTCAGATTCATGCCGTTTGGGATGAAAAATGCTCCAACCGTATTCATGGACTTGATGAACCGAATGTTCAGAGAGTTCTTAGATCAGTTTGTCTTCATCTTCATAGATGACATTCTGATATAGTCACACACTGAGGAGGAGCATGCTGAGCACTTAAGGCAGGTTCTTCAGACTCTACGAGAGCATCAGTTGTATGCTAAGTATGAGAAGTGCGAATTTTGGTTACGGGAGTTGAAGATTTTGGGAGATGTTGTGTCCGAATTGGGGATAGCGATTGACCCGAGTAAACTGTCAGCAATGAGGGAGTGGGTACAACCCACGATACCGATGGAAGTGTGTAGTTTCTTGGGGTTAGTCGGGTATTACAGGAGATTCATCCGAGGTTTCTCAAAGATTATGGGTCCATTGACGAATCTGACTCGTAAGGGGGTACCATATGTTTGGGACGATGCTTGTTAATTGGCTTTCGATGAGCTGAAAGATAAGATGACTTTGGCACAAGTACTTGCTTTACCCAAGCCGAGAGTCACTACACCAAAATGGCCAAATTGTCACCTTTCAGCTGGCCACCCTTGTCACTGTCATTAACCGTGACAACAAACACGTGTTTTGTGTCACGGTCATTGACCGTGACAATACCGTGACAAAGAATTGTCACGGTCATCGACCGTGACAATTCTTAAAATAATTATCTCGGTCAAGGACATTGACACGACCATGACAATGTCTTCAGTAAAAAAAGCCCTAGGCTTTATTTTCCCAACGTTTTTTGGTTTTCCCTCTCTCTCTCTCTCTCTCTCTCTCTCTCTCTCTCTCTCTCTCTCTCTCTCTCTCTCTCTCTCTCTAAGGTATGTTTTTTTCCTCTCTTTCTCTTTCTTTTCTATATGTGTGTGTATGTGTGTATATATATGTGTGTATATGTATATGTATATGTGTGTGTATATGTGTGTATATATGTGTGTGGTGGTATGTGGTGGGGGAGGTGGGCAGGGGGTGGGGTGGGCTGTGTGTTTACGATGTGTGTGTGTGTGCAGGTGTGATGGGGGTGGGGGGAGGGGGGCAGGGGGTGTGGTGGGGGGAGGGGGCAGGGGGTGGGGGTGGGGTGGGGTGGGGGTGTGTGTGTGCAGGTATGTGCGTGTGTGTGTGGCGGGGGGAGGGGGCAGGGGGTGGGGTGGTGGTGGTGGGTGTGTGTGTGTGTGGTGGGGCAATCTTAACAATTGTATAGCTTTAATTGTAATTTTAATTGTATAGTTTTAGATGAAAGTAAATTAATAATTAGTGCCCATTTCATATGAAAGTAGGATTGCCCCTCATTGTAAATTAGTAAATTAATAATTGTATACTTTAATTGTTACTTTAATTGATGAAATGAATTAATTGAGTAGATGAATTAGAAGGAGTACGGGATACACATTTGTTGTTGACATTGTTGTTGGATTATTATGTTTAGTAAATGTTGGGTTGGTTAGTTTTAAAAGTGGCATGACCACTGGATTATTGTCCATATGGGGGTGGGATCTTTCAATTTTTTTTAAAAATTACTTTGTATATCGAACAATATATATATATAGTATGATAATTAAATGAAACATACTTGAAATATATAGGGTGACAAAAAAAGTTGTCTCGCCCTGAATTGTCACGGTCATTGACCTTGACAAGTTGAACTTGTCAAGGTCAATGACCGTGAAAATTAGGCAGATTTGTTGTAAGATCTTAGGTGCACTAAAGTCATGTTTATATCCATTACTTACACAGTATAATGTAACACCTAAGTATATGAATTCTCCACCTCTATCACTTCTTATGCGAGATACTCGGGTGTCCTTCTCGTTCTCAATTTTTAAAAGAATTTTCAAGAACTCACGGAGGTTGTCAGATTTATTTTTCATAAAAGCGACCCAATTAAATTGTGTACAATCATCCACCATTATAGGAATATAACTGCTACCACATAAGCTAATTCTAGAGGGGGAAGGGATGGGGGAAAGGGATGGGGGAAAGTGGGGGGAGGGGGCAGGGATGGGGGTGGGTCGTGGGGTAGAGGTGGAGGTGGGGGGTTGCGTGTGTGTCTATGTGTGTGTATGTGCGTAGTGTCCCTTGTAAAAGAATTGATTGATTATTAATTTTTTTAGTAAATTAATATATGATTGCCCCTTATTGTAAATTAGTAAATTAATATATGATTAATTATGAAAGTAGGATTGCCCCTCATCATAAATTAGTAAATTAATAATTGTGTACTTTAATTGTTAGCTTAATTGATGAAAATAATTATTGTGTGTGTGGTGGGGGAGGGGGTGTATGAAAGTAAATTAATAATTAGTGCTCATTTTTATTTGTAGTAATTGTACATATTTTCATGTCTTCTTCTATTTTTTTTTATCTCTATAATAATATTTTTTACAGCAAATGTCACCTTCAGGTATTAAGGCGAGGATGATGATGCTGGTTATAATGATGTCATCTAGGCTCGATGGTAGTGGAGGAGACCAGGGATCCTCGACCCCTAGGCTCCCCAAATATGGAAAATTTGGGATTACCATCGAGAACAAGTCGGAGCTATTAGCGAGATCCCTTGAGCTGCTAAAGACGGTCATCGGCCCAGGGTTTATGAGTTGGAAGGAGGTGCCATATGAGCTCAAGTTAGCTGTTTGGACGGCACTATAGTTAATATATTTATATTTATATGAATATTTCAATTTTGATTTTGATTTCAATTTCAATTTTATTTTATATTTATATTTATTCGTAACTAACATTGTATTTGTTGGACAAGAACAATTCAATTTGGATCCAAAGCTACGCGATTCCGCTTTGGAGCAATTGAGGGAGCAACACAAGACATGGAAGAAAAATATGCGGACACGGTACTTTGGAAAAACACGAGAGTCCATTATCCAATGGAGTGAATCCATCCCGTCGAAGGAGCCGATCTCATTGGCACAATGGCAAATGTCCATTGACAATGAGATCGGGGAGGGGAGTGACAATTGGCATCTCGCCAATCGGGGAGGGAAAATCGGGCAAAAAAGATGGAGATGCACTACTCCGGTCGGACGTCTTACGCCTAGGTGGAGCATAGGATGAAGTTAAGATTTAATTTTTCTATAACTACATAAATATATTATTCTGCATTATTTTACTTTGCGGAGCCGATACTAATTTTACTTTATTTTATTTCAGGGGGTAGAAAGTGGCCCTGGGGGTAAGACACATAGGCTCGATACTTATGTGACTCTTCGGATGAAGAAGGGGAAGGACACGGAGGTGTCCCCGAGCGTCGCGGCCACGATTGTAAGTAAGCCGACAGTTTACTTTTTGTTAATTATGTTATAATTTTTTAGTTTACTTATTTTACTAATCATGTGTTTTTTGTCGTTTCAGACAAAGCTTAAGCAAGTGCATGAGTCGCAGTCTGATGCCGACATTGCATCTTTGTCCACAGACACACTCAGCCAAGTGTTTGGCTCTGATCGTAAGGTAAGGATAAGGTGGGTGAGCTCGTGGGTGGCCAAATCTAGGATCATCGGATTGGAGACGAGCGACACCGGGTTAGCTCGAACAGTTGATTCACATGACGCGACGCTGTCCTGTTTGGAGGCGACGGTCCAAGATATGTACTCATTCATGAAGCGTACGTTGGGCGGAGACCGTAAGGGGAAAGGTAAAGGGAAGGAGAAAACGGTGGAAGAGGAGGTGCGGGAGGACGAGGCGCGGGATGACGAGGATGTGGACCTCACTGCTTTATCACCAACACATGCATACTTCGATGATCCGCTTCCCTATTTAGCTCCCTTCAACTGACCGATGTCGACACTTGGTTGGCCGAGCGTGTTCATATTAGACGTATTTGATGGCCAGCGGATAGGGCGGGGGTTGAGGGATCCGAATATCGTCCAGGGTTGAATAGTTCATGGACGTGAGCTTCAAAAGATCGAGTCCAAAGTGCTCATCACGCATGTGATACCCGGGAAGGATACTCCCTATTGTGGTTGCGCGAACAATGCGGCACGATGTATATTAGTGGGTTGTGTCAATTCGTATATCATGTGGCCTACTCACCTCCTCACATTTACCCCAGACATGTAGTGACATTATTTTTAAGTTGGTACATTTGAATTATATTGGATTATATCATCATGTATATTATTTATATTTTGAATATACATTTGCATTATCTTTAGTTTATTTGGATATATGATGTTGCTATAACAGGTAAAATATACTCCTGGGCAGTGGCAGTGGCCATATTGCCCAACAGATTTTTTTAAAATTCTGCCCAGAATTGTTACGGTCATTGACCGTGACATTTTTTTAAAAAAAGATCAAGGCTTTGTCACGGTTATCAACCGTGACTAAACTTGTCACGGTCAGGTACCGTAACACGACCGTGACAATTCTAACGACCTTGTCACTGTCAATTGTGACACCCCGCCTAATTAAATACCGGGCGATCACTCCTTTATTAAATTAAATCAAGGTAAACAGTTGGTTCATTCTCAGCATCACTGTCGATAAAAATAAATTTTCCAATTTAACACCCTAAATAATTAAGCTAAGTGTCAAAACCATTTTTCATACATAACTTTCCAAATTTTATTTAAAGAAAAATCATTTATTTTATTAACAACATTCAATAAATAAGAATCACACCACATTAAATTCTGCAACATAATCCAATTAATTTAATACATTCGTCAATCGAATGCCAACATACGAAATCTAAGTCACACATCCAAACTGAATAAATCCCATAGTAACAATACTGGAAATAACTGAAATACAAATGTCCAATAACAACGGAATAATGGAAAGAGCTACACATGCCCAACTAGATGAAAGTACTAAGAGTGGATCCGAATGAACGAACTCGTCTAATCAAGAGACCTGCAACTCCCACCTAAGCTCCAGCGCGTTCCTTCCAAGAGATCCTAAGCAAGACGCCCCTGTTGCTGGGCACCTGTAATACATACATATATATATACAAGAGAGAGAGAGAAAAAAAAGAAACGGGTCAGAGTCCGATAGTGTGTTTGATTTAAAATACGTTTAGCAAGTATTTAAATTGATACAGGCCAATGCAACAACATATTAGTGCGACACTCTCTTGAGAAATTCTCACCTCTCTTCTAATGTGCACACCTATCGCACTAACCTCCCCAACGGGTTGTCTTATCATTTATCGCACTAATCTTCCCAATGATTTAACTTATCTTATATTACTCGTGAGATTCCAAATTTCACGATTCAATTGTTTGAAAAGAATATTTCAATTAGTAACCAAAGTTCTCATTTTGACTTTATTAATCAATAAAGTTTTCCAAATTCATATTATACTTTCTCAAAACAAGTATTTACAATTTGAGTCATCAACCATGTCCTACATATCAAAACACAGTAGGTAGTTCCAGATTTCATAATTTCATATATGTATATATTAACTACTCGAAAATATATATATCAAAACAGCACCCCACATAATAACTATGGTGCGGGCATACTCTACTATCCAAACCCCATATCACTCACATTAAGGGGAATACAAATTCGGAATCACTCTCGAATTGTATTAACACATACACAAACTATAGGTTCCAAGTCCCTTAGGACCGTCTGAACTATCACTGCGATAGCCTATACCAAGGATACCTATACATAAACAAAATGAGGCGAAGCATAGATTCCAAGTCTCTAAGAGGAAAGCACATACCCGTATCTCTTAGGACCGTCTGAACTATCATTCCGATAGCCTGTACCAAGGATATCTATCTTCTAGGCTACAAGTCAATATCCCCCATAAAGGTCCCATCGAGATAAGACTGTCCCAGCGCGGAAACCTCAGGGATAGCAAGTAGCGTGGGCATGATTTTCACACATAGATAGTAATGCATACACAATCATATAACTATACTCATATTACCATATCAATAATGGGTAAATTCTCAATTCCCATAATTACGTCATTTGCATTTATTTCTCATTATATAGTTATCACGTATAACCGTTCACATCTTACTTTAATTTGAGGAACCTTTCCACTTACTACATAACGCTCATGAATTATATCCTCCCAAGTATAAAATTCAGTAGGTATTCATTTATGTTCCAACGTAGCCCTCTTACGTGTCTCTCCCCTTTAACATATACTTACATTGTCCCTCATGTAAGATATCCCAAAAATATAGATTTCGCCTTACATTAAAGGATTTTGAATTTTATTTTCAAAGATGAGAATTTCAAATGGTTTCAAAATCGGAATTAAAATGGAGTTTTAATTGAATTTTTTTATTATTTAGAAGAGTCCTCAAAATATAAAAATCTTTAAGAGTCCTCAAAATATAAAACTCTCTAAGAGTCCTCAAAACATAAAACTCTCAAGTAAAAATAATATTTTTAGAAATTCGACCGTTCGATCAAGCTGAATTTTTGTTAGCAGTCCTGTCTCGCCGTTCGCTACAACATATTAAAATTTCAAGCGATTCCAATGGTCCGATCATCCGGAATAAAAATTTTAGTGTTTGTATCTAATTAGAAATCTTTTCTTAATCAAACTCTTAATCCTTTACATGACAAAGGGTTTCGAGAATATCATTTAAGTCATCACTACATGCAATTTCCTATCTGAAATTGGGTTTTTCTTCCATACAATTCATCTTAATCATTCCTAAACCAATATGAAAGATGCATCAACGAAATAAGCAAGATAAACACTTGCATGGAATTTTCAAAAATCTGGTTTGGTGCCGAAATTGGTGTGTTTGCGTTCCCCGTCTCGCGATCTACGCGTTGGTGGTGACGGCGGTGCAATCCGAGGTGTTCTTGGCCTAGAACTCCTTGGAGAGCTTCTCCTCTTCCTCTCCAATGGCCGTCATTTGTCTTTGGTTGTTCTAACCCTAGAAGACAACCTAGATATCTTATATAACCCTTTTAATTTTCGTAGGTTTAATTACCCATAATTGCAAAATGTCCAAAACGCCCTCCCGGGGTACTAATTGGGCTTAAAAACGTCCCGAGACCCAAACTAAACCCCCGGGTACACTTTTCTGACTATCTCGACCCTTCCGGACACGTTGGCGCCCTCAAAATGACCATACGAACAACTTCTAAAATATTCACTTATTAATCAACATTCAGTCCCGACACGACACAGGCGCGTCCCGACTTAAATTTCCATAATTGTCATTTTATTCACACGTGACAATATTATAACAATAAATCTCATATATTACTATACTCATCCAGTAATATTCAACAGATAACAAATTTCCAATAATTACTAACTCTCGTCACGCTAGTAAATATTTAAAGCAACATTCCGGATTAAAATTAAATTAATTTATCTCAATTAAATTTAATAAATCCCATAATTTAAAAGCTATAAAAATATGGGGTATTACATACTTCTCCCCTAATAACTGAATTTTGTCCCGAAATTCGGAAAATAAGGCCTATCAGGTAGCACAATTCTGGATATCCTTTTCCGTACACAAACTAACTACACATTACGGCGCTCAATCACTATAGCCATTTCTTTATAGTAACATTGTTTTGCATTCTCTTTGGAGACACTTCACATTGTGCTCCCAACCGACAACATTCGCATAGGTCACGCCTATACGTTATACCTTTCATTATCTCACTATCATTAGGAGGTCGCACCTCACTACATGACAAATACTCGGATTTATTCATATACAAAACTCCCATTCTGAGAAAATATTATGAACATTTGATCACTCTTGCTCGTCTAAAACAGTCGTGGAATTCTACCATAGTTATCGGATATTTTCTCGACCGATCCAAAAATTCTGATTATCTACTATCCTCTAAACATACGGAAGGAGAATAGTGGAGGTTGTTCCATAACAAAACCTTAATAAGTACCTCATACGCGACAAACAGGTACGAGTGCTTCTACAGAGCATTCTTGAAATCATCGTACCAAGATTCCAAAATCTCCTTCACGTGGCTCCACTAATCTTTAATCACCATGCGCTTATTCACTGGCTAAGGGTGATACATCCTACTTGAAACGAAATCTTATCTCCGCTGGTTCCTGAAATCCCATATCAAAGGTGGGATTCACCAATCTCATCCTGATTCAGAAATTTATACTGCGCCGGACCATGCACTGGCGCGATCCTTCCTTTCAAAGGAAGTCTGGGGCATACTAGTTAATATTGTAAGCCAGCCCAAAGGAATATCAATCACTTCCTTATCGGTGACTTAATTCACATGTTCGGGATAAACCCTTGATCTTGTTTTGAGGATGGCAACCCATCCAAGAACTTTATCGACTTTACCAACCTCTTCCAATTTGAGGAATTTTCGATAAACACAAAATTATTTGGTTGATTATCCTCTTTCAACCAAACCTTACCTATGGGCAGTGCATGTAGAGACTAATCACTACGTCTCGCTAAACATCAATTCTTCCCTTGAAATGTCTCACATTAAGTGACACGTAATACTCCCCTTCCTTCCTTGTAGTATGTCGAAAGTTCCACCCGTGCTCTTCTCTCCACGAAGCGCACTTCTGGATCTCTTATACTATACTAACATCATTACTCTTTATATGTGTGAGTCGCTCTCACACTTGACTAATAACAACTCCACTCCGGGTGTGCTTCATAACGATTAAATTCTACTCTATTCAAGGAATACCAATTCTTGAATGGCTTCCCATAGCCTTCCAATCAAGTTAGGGCATGCTATTCTAATTGCACACTTATGTATGGATTATCGCCCCTCATGTGACGTTTAATCCACTATATCACTTCCACTTCGTTATACTAGTCCCACAAACATTTATTTCACACGTCTATTACCACGTCCCTTCGACTCGGACTATTTTAACTGTAGTTAACCAAGATGCCCACATTTTTGCAACACTCCGACCGCCCTGGGAGAGCGAACGGCGGCTACTCTTATGTAGGACTAACTAAATTCAACGGAATAGAAGGAATAGGGCATTCAAATTCCATGACAATAAAAGAGGAATAATAATTCTCAACCTTCCTCAGATAAGTACAACAATTTTCCCAAATAGGTACAACAACCAAAATAAATCACTGACGCTCTATTCATCAAAATAATTACAGGTCATCTCTTTTGTATAATATAAAGTTCTTTCCAGAAAATCCATGCTAAAAATCATTCCAACTCTTTATTCACCTTGTGTTCTGTATGCGGTTATGACATTTGGGTACTCTCAATCACCCTAGAAATCAAAATTCCTTATCATCGTTCCACCCCTCAACTCGTGGGGATAACTTTTAATGCTTTCCCACCACAAAAATTCGGCTCCAATGACCTTAAAACACAATTCAACTTCCAACTTACATACATAATTACTTGATCCCATTTCGACCAGGGTACCGAACTCATGGAATAGTGACCAAACGTCTCCCTATTTCCAACCTTACGCTAAGTTTCATGCGTGGGATGTCTCGCAAAGCGAAATCCAAACAAGGAACCCCCCCCCCCCCCCCCGATACACTACTACCTAGCATTGTCGGTTATCGAAATCCGTTAGGTCCTCCATCCATAGTATATACCCCTTTATTCCGTCCCTTGACAGAAAAGTTATAATTTCTCCCGTAATTATGCTTAACAAATAACGTTTCACCAAATTTCACTATCGTTCAGCATAGGTTGGTGGTAATAGCATTCCATAAACCTCGAATACATACAATCAGAATTCTCGAAATTCCTTTTTCTAACATTTGGGATATAACTCTTAACTCCCACGTCTCTTAAGGATAAATATAACACTGCACTCTTCATATCACTAAGTCCGGAGTACCAAACATAATACTGCGTCAAATCTTTTCGCTCAACGGTTAAATCCTGATACATACGGAATCATATTGGCAAAGTTTATACATACTTTGGCATCGAATATATCGAGCCCACTGTCTCCTCCGAAGTCTATAGGATAGATAATATAAGTGCAAGTCCAACCTTCTCACAGGTAAAGCCTCGCCAAAACAAACATAAAACATGTTGCACTAATGCAACCACTCCGATAGCCTTGCAATAAATGCCCACTATCGTACAACCATTTCTATAATGTTTTAACAAAGATAATATCATACTCGTGTATCGCATCACTACAACGAGTAATCTCAAAAAAATACGTGACACTGTTAATATACTCATTCATCCTCCGCGGATAGCACTAAAGAAAAATCCCGCTACACTAGGGAAAAATATTCACATTTTAATAACGTTTAAAATGATATGCATTAAGCTCGTCTCACATGCTAATCTAGCAAGGAACAAAATATAGTGACTCAATCGTGTCACATAAACACTCCGCATTCTCTAAGGATACAACTTATACTTCCATCCTGGCAATCATCTTGACTACACAAATGGTTTTCGGACGTAACACGTCTGCCCAAACCAAAATAAAATTATTTTAATAGTTGCCTTACTAGGCACCGTATTCCTGTCCTTTTTCTCATTTTAGAACATATTATCGTGAGCGATCTCTCTCCGCACAAAATACCTCAACACATAATCCACTTACCACCTATCCTACTAACCAGGTTAGGATTTTTCCTCCTCTCGGACTCTAGTAAACTCGATTCCTGTAAACCATCCCGATTGTTCTCTTAACTCTTCAAGCCATAAAGATCATGTTACTATCTATAATAGGACTTACTGAATTTACCATCACTTGGTAAGAATTTAACTATCTGAAGCATTTAAATGGTTTTCCTGATGTGTATCTACATCCTTTTGTGGTGTTATACCACCATCGTTGCATTCAGTCTCATTCTCGACTAAATTCTTCGATTTCCTTTAACTTCCCCCACAAAGAAGTGTTATCATTTATATAGTCAAAGTATGACATTGTCAACCTCTGAATCGGTCGTCCATCATAATTTCCTCCTCGAGTATTATCAACTATTATTACAAGTTGGTCTCCCACTTGGATTCATTTCCCCCACTTGTATCTACATCTTCCGATACAAAATTCGCTAACGGTTAAGATTCATATTCACGAATGGACCCCTGACATGCCCTCTCTCAATGAGTTCAGAACCACATTTGCTTCTAATCCTGAACAGTTTAGGAAGGAACATACGGTCAGCACTGTACCTAAGGTTCTCCTATAGGCATAGCAATCCACTTCTAAAATTGGTGGTTGACTCCAACCATTATAATTTTGTCCCAAAAGCCAAGAAAATTTTCTCTAAATTTTCACTTTCAGTTTGCCACACTTCGTCCTATATCTAAGCCTTTGGGTACATTACCTCCTTTGGTAAAGACACATACAATTTTCGCATTTCTAAAATTTCCCATTGACAGTCTCTACACGTTTTTTTTTTTGTAATACGTTGGGTAAGTTTACCCTCGCACCTTATTAGTAGAATTGTAATACGTTTTTTTTGTAGAATCTTATTAGTAGAATTGTAAGTTAATTTACCGATCCCGATCATGTGTTTTAGACCGTCATATCTCGAGGACCGACGATGCGAGGTAGTAGTGTAACGGGAGGGTTCCTTGTCTGGATTTCGCTTCGGTGAGACGTCCCACGCATGAACCCGAGAAAACGTCGGAAGTTGAGTAAGGTCTTGGGCACTAGGGATATATTTAGTATTATATGCTTACGATTTAGGTAGGATACATATAGATAGACCTTAGGATTTTTATTTTGATGTACGACCTTGAGGGTAGGTGGTGTTAGTTTAGGATGGTTGTTAGGAGTTAACCACGAATAAGTCGTGGGTTAACTCTAAATTGGGATTAGATCCCTAGGAACGAGATTTATGGGGTCTCGAGAGGTTTGGTAGGTTCGGCCGAAGGATATGAGGCATTTCTTAGAGATAATGTTACGTTGGTAACTTCATTTCCGGGGAGTTAATAAGGACGGGTGGATCCTCACTCCTGAGCCATGATTTTAAGCTTGAGAGTGAGTTTAATGAGTAAGTTCTGCCAGGATTGGGGAGTAATAATACTAGGGCATAGACTCACTGTTTATGCGTCGCACAAGCTTAAACTTGTGGAAAGTAATATCCCGTGCTTGAATTAAGATTCATCGTGGTAGTTATCACCTTAAATAGATAAGGCACTACTTCCTGGGCAGGAAATTTGGTCCTTCTCGTAAGCAACAAGTTGTTGCAATATGTTATGGGAGGAATCGAGTTGGTGCTCGGGGTTCAGAAGAACTAGTGATTGGATATTTTCTCATTCGCTAAGGAAATGAGATTGGGCTAGTGGACGTGTCGAGTAGAGAACTCGTCAGAGATAATGGTAATGGCAGGGAAGGCCAAGTAGAGTGAGTATAACTCAGAAG
This sequence comes from Sambucus nigra, assembly GCA_949130495.1. Classification (NCBI taxonomy): domain Eukaryota; kingdom Viridiplantae; phylum Streptophyta; class Magnoliopsida; order Dipsacales; family Adoxaceae; genus Sambucus; species Sambucus nigra. The sequence continues at coordinate 407,487,913 of OX422214.1, read as the reverse complement.
ACTCTATAGCGAGAGCATTTCGATTTGTGATTTACAATTTCACCTACTCGTGCGAAGAAGAGTAGTGGTGGAACGAAGAAGGATATTCATAGACGTCTGCATGGGACTACCGGCATCGAACTGGTCATGATCCCATTTGAGAAAATGGTTAATCGTTTGATCAGATTGTTGCATTCCCGGCCATTATGGACGGACTACTTGTAGAAGAGTATGCCCCGTTCTCGATGGAGGAATAGTAAATCCGTGGGGGGTGCCTATTATAATAGGGTGGACCGAGACTAGATATTCGTGTCGAAGGTTTAGTAAAAGTTTCCGCGAAGTAATGGGAACCGTATGGAAATGGCGTATATCCTACCACCCTAAAGTGGATGGATGAAAGGGAGGAAATTGACTTATGCCGAAAGGCATATTACGAACGTGCACCTTAGTATACATAGCAGATGGGAGCAGTAATGGTATGGATGGAGATTTTCGTGCAACCATTAGGTTTTGGAGTGGTCTTATGGATCATTTCCTAAGGCATGGTATCGTGAGTGGCCTAACGCGGTCAGTTGAGTAATTCGTATGCTCGTTGGATGGAGCCAATGGGTAATATGTTCCTTGGACTTGGAGTGGTCTCGGAACATTTCTTTAGAGATTTGGCTTTTAAGTCTTACGCCTTGATGAGATACGTCGATGCGGGGGATAGCTGAGTAGCATTGGGGGCTAAGCCACTTAGAGTCGGTATGGGTGCCCCGAGGTGTGATGTAACATAATTCTGAAGATTAGGCTAATTGTGCCGAGTCATGTGGGCATCGTGTTCCGCCGTAGGAAGCTAGAATCGATGGTTAGTGAAGAGCGCCTTGTGCTGCTAGACTAGAGAACAAAAGATGATTGACTGAGATCGACAGGGTCGACCTTAGTCTGAGTCCATTTGGGACGTTGCAATAACGAGAATTTTGTTTAGGATGGTAGAATCCTAGTTTATAGTAGTATACCCTTATCAGATTTGGGTATGCCCGAATTTTGGGGGCAAAATTTCCTCTTAAGGGGGGAGTATGTAACAACCCTCGATTCTGGGAGGCTCATTTTATACTAATTTTACCGCATAAGGTAATTATATAAAATGTGGGGACTGGAATAAATATTAATTTAATGAATTGAAAGTTAATATTTACTAGATTGATGCATATTTATTGTATGTGAAAGTAAATAACATCAAGTTACATGTCTGTAGTGTCATGTATTTTAAATGGCCTTTTAGTTTAAATTATTTTGGAACTCGAAATAATTTATAAAATTTCCGGATGCCAGTTTAGAGGGTGTAGTTAGTCTCGGAAGGTGCGAGACAGTCAAAATAAGTGCCATATTGTATTTTCGTGTTTCGGGCACTTTTACCTGGTTTTAGCTTATATGTGTATTTGCGAGTCATTTTAATGTGGTGTTAACCATTTAAGTTGGGAGTTTTAACCTAAGCCACGATTTTAGTCTTCTAAAATCCCTTATTTTTCCCCATTTTATGTCTTGAGCATAGAGAGACAAAGAGAGAAAGAAAGAAGAAGAGAAATGGAGAAATGAGAGAGAGATTGAAGATGGAGGATTTGGGATTGCTTCTTCTCCAAATAAATCTGAGATATCAACCCTAAGGCAAGTTTTCTACTTGCTAATATGTGATTTAAGATGCATAAATTATATGATAGTTGTGTATTTACATTTATGGTTTAAATGTGGAAATTATGGGAATTAAGCCCTAATCTTAGTTTTGATGATGAAATTGTGGACTAAAATGGTTTTAAATCGTGTAGGATACACTTTGGGTAGATAAATATTATTGGTTGTGTGTAAGATGGAAGATATTTTGGGTTTAGATGATTTAGGGTTCATAACCCTTCGTAGCCATTTTTGGCAAATCGCAGGACCGAATCGATTCGGCCCTTGGGCGAATCGATTCGGTAAGGGGTAGCTTCCAGGTCTGCTTAACCCGAATCGATTCGGGTTAAGGCCGAATCGATTCGGCCAATTGCAGAATGTTGATTTTTCTATCCGAACCGATTCGCTTTTTGGGAGAATCGATTCGTTTTCCTGTTGTTTTTGAGTTAATTTTATAACTCAATTTCAATTCTTTTCTTTAAATATAGGGATTTGGAACCTTCTTGAATGAAGTAAACTTAGAGTCCTAGAGTGTGAGATGAGTTAGTTGTCTACCCTACATTAGGAATGGGTTATGTGGGGACTTTTCCGGGGTTAGACCTATTAATGATAGGGCATTCTTTTCTTCTAGTTAATTATTATAAAACTAGGAGATGTAGTGTTATGTTCGGGAGACCTTAGAAGCTTATTTAAACTATACTAGTTTTGATGATTTATATTACCGCCCCAAAAGAATGTTGGGAGATTTTAAAAGTTAGATTGAGCTATGTTAACCTTGGTGGTTCATAATAGTACCTTAAAGGTGAGTTTGGAGAATAAATTGAAAGTCATTTCATTCCTTCGAAAGATGATAACCTTGGGGTTCTAAAATAACCTCCTAAAAATGCTTGGAGATAATGAAGAGTTTATTTACTCCTTTGAGGTTGGAGTGTTGATATAAGCTATCGTATGACTATGGATAGTAAGTTAGATTATTTACAAAAGTAAATGGTAAGGGTTTCGAATAAGATGAAACATATAAATGGAAGTGGTATTGATAGTAGTAAATGATAATTTACTTAATCATGAAACCGGTAAATAATGATTTACTTTATTTCGAAATGATAAATAAAATGGCTTAAACACACCTCTCTAAATGACATCATAAGGGAAGTCCGCACGTGAGGTGAAGCCCCCTGGCTAATGAATGCAGGGTGGATATAGTCCTAGGCCATGGGAGCGCTTATTGTTGTATATGTTTCTGCGATGGGTAGGAGATTCCGGGTGTGGTCTTGACTACCCCGCAGGCTCATGGCCGCTTCCCGACGTCTTGCGATATAGGTGCCCAGGTTGTCTAATGATAGGCCCTAGAAGATGATGGTCATTTAGGGGCGCGCACAGTGGGGAAACCCGGACGGGCGATCTTAGAATTCGTTATATGTATATAAAAATAACAGTTCATAATCAAGTGGGACTTGATGTATTTTGATATGCCGTACAGAGCATGATGGAATGCCACAAAGAGCACATATAAATGCCACAGAGAGCAATTGAAAATGATTATTTTCCTGATAAGGAAAGGATTTTTACAAAAGGTAAAATTGAGATAAATTGCCTTTAAGAGCAAAAGATTTTGACTATATATATATACTTCCTGCTAAGGAAAAGATATATGAAATAATTGGCACATTTGATGAAGTTCTTGGTTTAATGCTTGTTATTTTTATTCCTGTTTAGCTTATGTTTTAAATTGTATAGGTTGCTTCTTATTTCCCTTTCTTCATAATTTATCGTTCATAACTGTTATACTCTTTATTCATCTGGTAATCATATAGAACCGGGCCCTGACCTGGTTACATTTCCTGTTGCATATTCATCTTGTCTCTGCTCAGGTACTCCGCCGCAAGGATGCCTAATTTGAATTCCTATTCCGATGTTTTCGACGAGCCGTGACGCATTGCGGGTATTACGGGATACATTTGGTATAGACGTTTTCATTTTCATTCCAGTTAAGATCAAGTCTTTTATTCGGGCGAGAGGCCCAAGCTTTTGTAAATGTCTAATGAAATGTAATAAGTAACTTATCGTACTTGTGTATTTTGGTGTATCAGTTTAGTGACCGGTTACATATTCGGTCTTTTTATTGTATTCTTGTTGTATTATTTATATTTGTCTTGGGGTTTCCCTTATCTTTCAGGAATCGGGTTGTTTGTTTTCATTTATTTACTTTCAAATCAAAATTTTTGGCAACCCCTTATTTTGGTGAGCGGGTTGTCACACTAATAATTCTTACACAATGTTTTATCCATTTATTCCGAGGATCACCCACTACCCAAAGGGCCCCAACTATCTCTTAAGGTATTTTAGTAGTTCATGCATCCCTATACTACTGGTCTACATCTTAGGTTCAGTCATGCTTCCTTACCTATAGTTTAAGAATAATACAAAAGTCTCTCGTGTGCTTATTTGTGAAAATAGGGCATTGATAAAGAAAATGGCAAAAATCTGAGCAGCCGAATCGATTTGGCCTTGACCCGAATCAATTCGCCCATCCAAATCGATTCGGCCATCCAAATCGATTCGGCCAAGGATCCGAATCGATTCACCACAAGCAGGTCGTCTTCTTCGTTGCACTGTTACGAGTTTCTTCCATTTTTATCCAATACAAACTCCATAAATCATACATAAACTCCCATATAATTCAACCCATCATCAAATATGAGTATATAAACAGTTCCCAATGAATTTCTAGAATGAAAACATCATTAAATTCATAATTAACAAGAACTTATCAATGGTTTGTCTACACAACCCTAATTCTATCTTTTCATGCGTGTTCTTCAAGAAATCTATAACTAAATTTCTCATAAGATCCCAAAAATCAGATTTCATATGATTAAACCCAGAAATCAAATCTTTAATATAATTCCAACTATTAACATGAATTAATCCCATTATATTATCTCAAACTCATGTATTCATGCTAGATTACAATTAATTCTACCATGGATATTATAAATATTCAATAACATGCAAGATTAACACTTGCCTCTTATGAAGGCTAGCAGATTTCATTTTCTGATGATGAAAGTGTCTTCATCTCCTTTCGATCCACACTCCGATGGTAATAGCGGTGCAAGAATGGTATTGATTGCTCAAAGAGTCCTCTTTTTCCTCCTCTCTTATGGCCTCTATTGGTTTTATTTCGGTTCTAACCCTAGCCTCCTCAAACTATATGTTGATATAACACTGAGAAATTCGTAGCTCCTCCAACCCTAGTCTCTCAAATGACTGAAACACCCTTACGGGGTGTCAGGTTGATCTAAAACAGCCCCGAAACCCAATCAACACACATAGGTACACTATTCTGACTATGTCAATCCATCTAAAATCATTCGTGACCTCAAAATCACCATCTGATTCACTCTACACAAATTTCCTATATCGACCTCATATAGTCTACACTCGACTCCCGATTGAGATATAACATTGTGACATCACTATCACTTGTTATGATTTAAAATAATTATTTACTATTCACTTAGTAATTATATTCCATAATTATTAATCTTTATCTCTCCCAATTAATATTTTAATCAACACATAATATTTAATTCAATTAAATTACATCACGCGTGTAATTTAAAATAACCGAATTATTTCAATTTTAAATAATCAGAAATACGAGGTGTTACATACTTCCCCCTTAGAAAGGAATTTTTCCCTCGAAAATGGGACATACCTACGGTGAATAACTCTAGATACTGCTCACGCATGTTGTCCTCACACTCTCATATCGACTCGTTAACACCATGGTGCCCCCACTGATCTCGAACCAAGGGTACCTCCTAGACCGCAATTCACTATGATCAAGTATCACCATCGGTCTCTCCTCGTAAGAGATATCTAGCTTCAATTTTATCTCTTTAAATGGAACGTGCCAAAAATCCTCTCGCTCCTCTGGTACCTCTTCAGCAATAACACAAGGAACACGTGGTGAATCCACTGTAACTGCTCCAACAGTCCCAGCCTATATGCCACTGATCCCACCCTCTCGATAATTGAGAACAGTCCCACATATCTCGGCGCTAAATTCACCTTCTTGCCTAACCTCATAACCCCCTTCATAGGATACACCCGTACTAAAACCTGGTCGCCAATCTCTAGCTCTATGTGCCTCCTGTTTGCATTGGCGTAACTCTTCTATCTATCCTGAGCTATACGGATGTGCCCTCAAATCAGCTCAATCTTGTCAATGGTGTCCTGAATCATTTCTAGGCCCAATAGCTTTTTGTCCCCCACTATAGCCAGTAAGAGGGTGAACGACAAGGCCAGCTATATAATGCCTCAAATGGTGTCATGCCGATGGTGAACCGATAGGAGTTGTTATACACAAACTCCACCAATGGAAGATACTACTCCCATCCTTCCCTGAAGTCAAGTATGCACATCCTCATCATATCATAAACATTTGATTAACTTGCTCCATCTGCCCATCTATCTGTGGGTGATATGTTGTACTCAACCGTTAATCTATGCCCATGGCCTCCTGAAAGCTCTACCAGAAGTGGGACACAAAAATCTTATCCCGATCTGACACAATATTAATTAAAACACCATGTATCCTCACTATCTCATCAATGAACAACTCTGTAATTAACTAGTCTCAAAATTCGTACGAACCGATAGAAAATGGACCACCTTAGTCAATCGATCCACTATCACCCAGATGGAATCGTGGCCTTGCTGTGATATCGGTAACCCGATAATAAAATTCATGGAGATACTCTCCCACTTCCATACCGGAATCTCGAATGGCTGCAACATCCCCGTCGGTCTCTAGTGGTCTACCTTCACTAGCTGGTAAGTAGCGCACTTCGAGACAAACTCCGTTGTGTCCCTCTTTATCCCCAGTCAATAATATTTCCTATGAATATTCGGGTACATCTTATCCCTATCGGGATGTACCATAAACCTCGACCCGTGAGACTCTGACATCACTGCATGTCTCAAATCCTCATCCTCTGGAACCACGAGTCTCCCATTAAAGCACAAGCCTCCCTCATAACTAATTGAATAAAACTCTGCCCCATCAGTTAACAATTGGCGAACTCTATCCTAACAATACTGAGCACCTGCGTGTGCTTTCACCACCCTTATAACAATCTCAGGCATGACATCCATTACGTACATACAAGCTCTGGCAACCCCGTTATCATATCGAAGCGCTCTCCACTTTGCTTTCCAAACCTCCATTATCTCCCCAGAAGGTCGTCGGCTCAATGCGTCTGCCACCAAGTTAGCCTTCCTAGGATGATACTGAATATCAAACTCGTAATCCTTGGCGAACGCTAACCATTTTATGGCACCTCGCCTAATTAACCCCGGGAGATCAGTCCTAAATTAAATTAGAACAGGCTTCTCAGTTGGTTCATTCTTAGCATCACTGTCGCCTTTATAATTACTAACCACCTAAATGAGAAAAATTAGATTGATGCCAAGTTTTATCTTTCATTAATTTAGTGAGATACAAATGCGGAAACAAAATAATTTAAACAATCACAATTAACTAAAATCAACCATTCACAATTTAAATAAACTGACCGAATAAACCATCGGTTCAAATCCAACAAAAGTAAAGATAGATAAAGATAAATCTCAATGAGTCCGACATAAACTAAATAAAGCCGTGAGCAACATGCTCGAGTAACTGATAGGAAATTTCTATACTAGAAATGAAAAGGAATGGGGTGTCTATCAAACTCCCGCAACATCCACATATGCTGCAGCAACGGATCCCTGGAATAAGTCAAGTCTGGCGTCCCTATGGTTGGACACCTAAAAGGTTTTTAAAAATATTTATAGAAAGGGTTAGAACCCAGACATTTGGAAAATATTTAGCAAATGATTAACTTGCAGTAATAAATATGTATGCATGCTCTTCATATTTTAGTTAGTGTCGCACTCCCTTGAGGACATCCTCACCTCTCCTCTAATGTGCAAGACTAACGCCTTAATTAATTCCCCGAATTATTTATCCCATAACTAAATAACTGATATAACCCCTTGCAACCACCCTACTCTAACTGAGTATGCAATAATTATGATTTCTAAGTTATTATCAACATTAACTTAATTAATCATTCCCCTTTTTAAATTCATATAACTTTCACACCCGTTATACGTATAATACAATTCACGATCTCTATTAATTTACCCGTATATAATTATTTATCTCATTATATACGTATAACCACATTACAACATTTACACATATGTTGGAATAATAAATAATAAATAATAATAATAATAATAATAATAATAATAATAATAATAATAATAATAATAATAATAATAATAATAATAATAATAATAATAATAATAACCATCCTCCCGAGTAATAACTCACCAAATGTATATTCTTTAAAGTGTTATCCCACTAAGTGTATTCACATAACCTAGTTACCCCAAGTCAAAATCGCTCACTAACTTGGTTAATAACATAAATATTGGAGGCGGTCATATTCCTTCCCTGAAAGTGAGATCTCCCACACCCATATAATGGACGCTATGACATGGGGTTATACTCGCCTACTCCTCAAGCTAGGGGATTCACCCTCTACGCGCAACCTCCCATGATAGCACTAGAGTATATATTATAATAATATCTAACCACTGATATTAATGCACACACACACTATATATATACTATCGCACACCGTATATATACATATATATATATATATATAATTAAAACAATCCCGACTTTAACGGGTACTAAACCTGTAACACTAGACTATACGTCATAACTTGAGTTTATGGTTCAACTCAGATTATTAATTAATTTTCACATTAATAAATTTAATTACTTTGGTATCGCTCAACCATTATACCCGGACTCGCCCACTTGATCCGACATTTAAGATTTTGGAACATATTTCTCCAAAATTAACCACAATGTGTCTCCCATAAATTCCCTCCAAATCCCAATTACTTTCCCTCATAATTGTTAAGAATTTATGTCCTATATTTATTTCTCACTAAATAAAATCTGGGAACAGAATTTTAAGTAAATTTCCCTTTTATATTAAAACTGGCCGACCTGCTAAAAATCCCCGACCATCGATAGATCGATCCCAGCCATCGATCAATCGATCGAGCAAGTCTTTGTCTTCTCCGAAGGTTTGTTTCTGCCATGAACGAAAACCTTAAATTTCCAACTCCTTCTACAGTCTAACCCAAGTCCTCTCATCAATATAATACACCAAGAGCATCATAAGGAACCCCCATAAAGTCCCCAAACCCCGTTTAATTTTCGTTCTCTCCTATTTTCTGAATTGGGGAAAAAATCGTGCTAATCATTAATTAGTCTCAACACCAAATTACCATCTCAAATTATTTTATAATTCGTCTGGGTTTCACATCTGACCAGTACACATAAATCTCTGATTATATCATGAATCTCTAAAAGAATTTCTAATCAGGAGGTTGATTTACAAAAAAACCCATTTTTGTACCAAAACGAATTTTGATTCCCACATCACACAAATATGAATTGTAATACAAATAAATGCTACAGCAAGTTCACCACTTGCCTTATGGTTTTGTAGGGTCTGATCCGGAGTTGTGATTCTCAAGGTTGGTGATGAAATCCCCTTTGGTTCTTTCCTTTGTCTCCCAAATTGGTTCTGAGTGCCTTTAACTGCTCCTTAGAGTATTCTCTCCCACTATAGGTTTTCCACAATGAAATCAGGCATTCTCCTTTTCCCTTTAATTAAGTAATTAGGCTTAATCCCGTTTTTATCCTAATGGGCCAAGCCTAAGTGACCCAAATACCCCCGTGTGGTCTCGGCTATGCCTAAAAATGCCTCGAGACCCATTTACTACCCCCCCCCCCCCCGGGTACTCTATTCCGACTATCTGGACCCTTACGAACTCAACCGTGCACTCAAAATTGGTATCCGGATAAGTTTATAAAATTTCTTCTCTCCCACCTAACTTAGTCTGGAACCGACTCCCGGTTGAGATAAGTAAACCCCACGTCATTAGTACTCTTAAAACGTATTTAAATATTACTATTTACCTAGTAAATTTTATTTCCCATAAACATTAACCAATTATTCTCCCGATTAATATTTATATAAAAATTCCATAATTAATTCCATCAAATTACGACACACTAGTAATTTAAATTTTTCTCGAATTAATTAACTATTAAATGCATAAAATTACGGGGTGTTACATACTTCCCTCTTACAAAGGAATTCCATCCCCGAAATTAGGTCGTACCTGTGGTGAATAGATCTGGATATTATTCTCGCATATCCTCCTCCCGCTCCCAAGTAGACTCGTCAACGCTGTGATGACCCCACTGCACTCTAACTAGTGGAACAACATTGGATCGTAGCTTGCGCTCACTATGGTCGAGAATAGCCACCGATTTCTCCTCATGCGAGGTATCTCGCTGTAAATTAATTTCTTCGAGGGAATGTGCCAGAAGGCCCTCTCGCTCCTTCGATATTTCTTCAGCGATGCCACATGGAACACGTCGTGTATCCGCTGACAGTGCTCTAGCAATCCCAGTTTATATGCTACCCCCCCACCCTCTCAATAATAGAAAAGGGTTCCACGTACCTCGTTGCTAGTTTACCCTTATTGTCGAACCTCATCACCCCTTTCATAGGGGACACCCGAACTAATACCTGATCCCTAACCTCTAACTCCACATGTCTCCGCGAAGCTTTAGCATAACTCTTCTGCCTATCCTAAGCTATCCGAATCCGCCCTCAAATAAGATCTATCTTGGTAGACGTCTCCTGGACAATCTTTGTCCCCAATAACTTGTTGTCCCCTACCTCTAACCAACAGGCGAGTGAACGACAAGGTCTACCATACAGTGCCTCGAACGGTACCATGCCAATCGTGAATTGGTAAGAGTTATTATACGCGAACTCTACCAAAGGAAGATATCTCTCCCATCCTCCCCAAAATTTTAAAATACACATCCTGAGCATGTCTTCTAGCATCTGATTGACCCTCTCAGTCTGCCCATCGATCTATGGGTGATAGGTTGTACTCAAACGTAGTTCTGTGCCTATGGCCTCTTGAAAGCTCTGACAAAAATGGACCACAAAAACTTTGTCTCTGTCAGACCTAATATTTACCGGCACCTCGTGCAACTTAAAAATCTCCGCTATAAACAGCTGCGCATAACACATCGTCTTGAAGTCTGTGCAAATCGATAGGAAGTAGGCCACCTTGGTCAACTAATCCACAATGACCCATATGGAATCGTGACCCCTCTGCGATGTAGGTAACCCTGTAATGAAGTCCATAGAGATGCTCTCCCACTTACACACGTGAATATCTAGTGGCTGTAGCATCCCTGGAGGTCTCTAATGATCAACTTTCATGAGCTGATATGTGGTACATTTCGAGACAAACTCTGTTATGTCACGTTTCATTCCTGCCCACCAATATTCTCTTCTCATATCCTGGTATATTTTATCCCCGCTGGGATGTATTGCAAATCTAGAACCATGGGACTTTGTCATAACAACGTGCCTCAACTCCTCATCCTCTGGCATAATTAACCTCCCATTTAGGTGTAGGCCTCCTTCTGAACTGATCGAGTAACCCTCTGATCCCTCAGCTAACAACTAGCATACCCTATCCCGACAGATCTGGTCCTCCGCTTGAGCCCTCACAACTTGTATAATGATCTCAGGTGTGATGGATAATGCTGACATGCAAGCTGTGGCTACATCATCCTTATATCAAAGCTCTCTTCACTTCGCTTTCCAGGCCTCTGATATTTCCCCAGTCAATCTTCGGTTCAATGCGTTTGCCACCACATTAGCCTTACTAGGATGATACTAAATATCAAACTGGTAGTCTTTCAAAAATTCTAGTAACCGCCTCTGTCTCATATTCAGATCCTTCTGCGTGAAGATATACTGAAGTGACTTGTGATCCGTGAATAAGGTGAACTGCTCTCCCAGTAGATAATGTCTCCATATCCTCAAAGCAAAAATGATTTTTGATAGCTCTAGGTTGTGATTGGGGTAATTCATCTCGTGGGGCTTTAGCTTTCTGGACGCATAAGCTATAGCCCTCTCCTCCTGCTAAAGTACACCCCCAAGTCCTTGTAAGGATGCGTCGGTGTAAACCCGATACTCTAGTCCTCCCCTCAGCAAAGAAAGTATGGGTGTAGATGTCAACTTGTCCTTTAGCTCATCTAAAGTTAATTGATAATGATCACTCCAAATAAAAGGCACGCACTTCTGAGTCAAATTCATCAAAGGGCACGTAATTTTTGAGAATCCCTTAATGAATCGCCTGTAATAACCTACCAATCCCAGAAAGTTGTGCACCTCGGTCGGAGTCTTGGGATGCCCCCACTCCCTCACCACCAACAACTTACTTGGATCTACAGTAATACCCCGGTCTGACACCACATGACCAAGAAATTGTACCTCCCGTAGCCAAAATTCATACTTCCCAAACTTGGCATAAAGATGATGATCCCGCAGTGAACGATACGCAAATGCTCTGCGTGCTCCCCCTCAGTGCGCGAGTAGATCATGATGTCATCAATAAATACGATGAAAACTGGTCGAGATACTCTCTAAAAACCCTATTCATGAGATCCATGAACACTTCTTGCGCATTGGTGATCCCGAATGGCATCACCCTGAACTCGTAAGATCGATACCGCTACAAAAAAGCTATTTTAGGAACATCTTCTGCTCGGATACGCAGCTAATGATACCCTGACCTCAAATCGATCTTGGATCAGTAAGACGCCCCTCTCAATTTGTAAAATAAATAATCAATCATAGGCAACGAATACTTATTCTGTATCGTCACCTTGTTCAGCTCCCTGTAGTCCACGCACAAACGGAGGGAACCATCCCACTTCTTTACAAACAACACCGGTGCACCCCATGGCGATGTACTCCGTCGAATGAAACCCTGACCCAAGAGTTACTGAATCTACTCTCTTAACTCACGCATCTCCGAATAGGCCATACGATAAGGCACTCGAGCAATCGGCCTCGTACCCGGTGCTAAATCAATTACAAACTCAATTTCCCTGCTGGGTGGCAACCTTGGTATCTCCTGAAACACATCCTCGAAGTCCCTCACTACGGGAATCGAATCCAACAGAACTACCACATCCTGTGGGGTCTCCTCCTCTATACAATACAAGTGTGTCCGCGATCCTCCCTCGGGTAGAGGCATCGCTACTAGAAACATCTCATGTCCCGAAATGGAGAACACGATTATCCTCTCGTAACAATCTACTGTCGCCTGATATCCTGCCAACCAATCCATACCTAGGATGACATCGTACCCCTCCATATCTAACTCTAAGAGGTCCGTCGCTAAACTAAGCCTCCCAATCAAAATTTGCACCCCTAGACAAATCAAGTGAATCAATTCCCCGCTACCTACTAGCGACTCTACACACATACGAAGACTACCTGCGGTCTCTAGTAACCCGACCAGTTTAGCAAATTTAGATTTAATGAATGAATGAGATGCTCCTGTATTAAAGAGTATCCTACCCTCATGACCACGGATGAGAAATATACCCTCAACCACTAGTGTCACCTGTTGTACTGGAGGATTGGGAACATCTCGGACGTTATACACACGCCCGTAGTGCATTTTCCCCTACTGCTGTGGGGCTGTTGGAGCCGATGCTGCTGGCATCATCTGTCCCTGCTACCCCTATTGGGCACCCTGCTGCTGGCCTTTGCCTCTCTGCAAGCACCCCCCTCTTAAAGTGTCATGTCTGGCTACAAACAAAACAGCATCTCTGACCGTCTCCCTATCGTTGGCCCTGACGTGGCTAGCCCTGCTGGCCTCCCCCATTGTTCCCTTGGCCCTGACGGCCCTGAGGAACCTGCTGCTGCTGATTTGGGCCCCATTGACCCTGCCTAAATCCTTGCCCTCCCAATCGGAACCCACCATGCTTAAATTTTTTAGCCTGATTCCCTTACAGACTACTAGTCTGCTACTGAGTACCACTTGTGTCACCACCAACAACTGCCTTGACCTGCTGGCTCGGCTCCCCTATCCTCTTACTCCCCTTCGCATGGAAGTGGTGATCCGAGCAATGTACAAGAGAGGCATTGACGATATCTGTATACATTACTAACGCCAAATTACTAATCAAATACTGCCTGATCCTCAAGACCAGGTCATCCATAAACCTCCAATTCTTTCGCTCCTTGTCGCTCACCTCATTTGGCATAAAGTTTGCTAAACGGGTGAACTCCTCCTCATAATCCGACACTTAACGGTCACCCTGCACTAACTCACTTAACTTTTTCCTCATTTCTGCCTCTACCGCTGGTGGGAAGTATTTTCGGTCAAACTGCACCTAGAACTCGGATATCGTCATTAAATCTCTCTCTCTCAGCAGTGGTAACTGACTCCCACCACTGTAAGGTTTCCCCCGATAGACGGAAGGTAGCAAGCATTTTTTTTCTTCACATCGGTACACTCCAGCATACGCAGGTGTCACTGAATATTTTTCTTCAAATCAGAGTCCTCTACTACATCGGTGCTACCCCGAAACTTGGGTGGGTGACCCTTCTGAAAGGTCTCCCTAACTTTCTGCCAAGAAAGTGGTCCCATTGGAGCCCAAACTGTTGGTTCCACTGGAAGCCGTGCCTGGGGCTATGAAAAATGGGCTGCCATAGCTCGCATCGCTGTCTCAACTGCCTGGGCCACTATGACATGCCACCTGAGTAGTGGAGATAAACTCGGGTGGGGGTGGGGGTGGGGGTGGCTCCTGATGAGCCTCCCTTAACTCATCCCTAGCCTCAGCCCTCTCCACTCTCTGTCTCTTCGATGGCATCTGAAAATAGATCGAATCATATAAGTACGCAATTTATACAAAAATATAAGAGCAGGAAAACGATATCTCAAAAGCGGAAAATGAATCAACAGTCCTAATAATAGGGCTCTAAAACATCCGAACGCTATGATGAAACATAGTAAGCCGCACAGATCCTAAGGACACTAGAACTTGATGCTCTGATACCATCTGTGACACTCCTCCTAATTAACCCCGGGTGATCAGTCCTAAATTAAATTAGAAAGTTGGTTCATTCTTAGCATCATTGTCGCCTTTTCAATTACTAACCACCTAAGTGAGAAAAATTAGACTGGTGCCAAGTTTTATCTTTCATTAATTTAGTGAGATACTCATGCGGAAACAAAATAATTTAAACAATCACAATTAACTGAAATCAACCATTCACAATTTAAATAAACTGACCGAATAAACCATTGGTTCCAATCCAACAAAAGTAAAGACAGATAAAGATAAATCTCAGCAAGTCTGGCATAAACTAAATAAAGTTGTGAACAACATGCTCGAGTAACTGATAGGAAATTTCTATACTAGAAATTAAAAGGAATGAGGAGTCTATCAAACTCCCGCAACATCCACATATGCTGCAGCAACTGATCCCTGAAATGAGTCAAGTCTGGCGTCCCTGTGGCTGGACACCTAAAAGGTTTTTAAAAATATTTATAGCAAGGGTTAGAACCCAAAACATTTGGAAATTATTTAGCAAATGATTAACTTGCAGTAATAAATATGTATGCTTGCTCTTCATATTTTAGTTAGTGTCGCACTCCCTTGAGGACATCATTACCCCTCCTCTAATGTGCACGACCAACGCCTCAATTAATTCCCCTAGTTATTTATCCCATAACTAGATAACCGATATAACCTCTTGCAACCACGCTACTCTAACCGAGTATGCAATAATTATGATTTCTAAGTTATTATCAACATTGACTTAATTAATCATTTCCCTTTTTAAATTCATATAACTTTCACACCCGTTATACATATAATACAATTCATAGCCTGTATTAATTTACCTGTATATAATTTTTTATCTCATTATATATGTATAACCACATTACAACATTCACACATATGTTGGAATAATAAATAATAATAACCATCCTCCTGAGTAATAACTAACTGAATGTATATTCTCTAAAGTGCTATCCCAATAGGTGTATTTACATAACCTAGTTACCCCAAGTCAGAATCGCTCACTAACTTGGTTAATAACATAAATATTGGAGGCGGTCATATTCCTTCCTAGAAAGTGAGATGCCCCTCACCCATATAATGGACATTATGACTTGGGGTTATACTCGCCCTACTCCTCAAGCTAGGGGATTCACCCTCTACGCGCAACCTCCCCTGATAGCACTAAAGTATATATTATAATAATGTCTAACCACTGATATTAATGCACACACACTATATATATATATATATATATATATTATCACACACCGTATATGTGTGTGTGTATATATATATATATATAATTAAAACAATCTCGTCTTTACCGTGTACTAAACCTGTAACACTAGCCTATACGTCATAACTTGAGTTTATGGTCCAACTCAGATTATTAATTAATTTCATTACTTTAGTATCGCTCAACCATTATACCCGGACTCGCCCACTTGATCCGACATTTAATATTTTGGAATATATTTCTCCAAAATTAACCACAATGTGTCACCCATAAATTCCCTCCAAATCCCAATTACTTTCCCTCATTATTGTTAAGAATTTATGTCTAATATTTATTTCTCACTAAATAACGTGTGGGAACAAACTTTTAAGTAAATTTCCCTTATATACTAAAACTAGCCGACCGGCCAAAAATCCCCGACCATCGATCGATCGATCCCAGCCATCGATCGATCGATCGAGCAGGTCTTTGTCTTTTCCGAAGGTCTGTTTTTGCAATGGACGAAAACCTTAAATTTCCAACTTCTTCTACAATCTAACCCAAGTCTTCTCATCAATACAATACACCAAGAACATCGTAAGGAACCCCCATAAAGTCCCCAAACCCCGTTTAATTTCCGTTCTCTCCTATTTTCTGAATTGGGGAAAACCCCGTGTTAATCGTTAATTAGTCTCAACACCAAATTACCATCTCAAATTCGTTCATAATTCGTCTGGGTTATCACATCTGACCAGTACACATAAATCTCAAACTATATCATGAATCTCTATAAGAATTTCTAATCAGGAGGTTGATTTACAAAAACTCCATTTAAGTACCCTCTTTACCCAAAACGAATTTTGATTCCCACATCATACAAATATGAATTGTAATACAAATAAATGCTACATCAAGTTAACCACTTGCCTTATGGTTTCATAGGGTGTAATCTGGAGTTTTGATTCTCAAGGTTGATGATGAAATCCCCTTTGTTTTTTTCCTTTGTCTCCCAAATTGGTTCCGAGTGCCTTTAACTGCTCCTTAGGGTATTCTCTCCCACTATAGGATTTCCACAATGAAATCAAACATTCCCCTTTTCCTTTTAATTAAGTAATTAGGCTTAATCCCATTTTTAGCCTAATGGGCTAAGCCCAAGTGACCCAAATACCCCCGTGAGGTCTCGGTTATGCCTAAAAATATCTCGAGACCCATTTACTACCCCGAATACTCTATTTCGACTATTTTAGCCCTTTCAGACACAATCGTGCACTCAGAATTGGCATCCAGATAAGTTTATAAAATTTCTTATCTCCCACCTAACTTAGTCTGGAACCGACTTCCGATTGAGATAAGTAAATCCCACGTCATTAATACTCTTAAGACATAATTAAATATTACTATTTACCTATTAAATTTAATTTCCCATAAACATTAACCAATTATTCTCCCGATTAATATTTATATAAAAATTCCATAATTAATTCCATCAAATTACGACACACAAGTAATTTAAATTTTTCCCGAATTAATTAACTATTAAATGCATAAAGTTACGGGGTGTTACACATTCCCACTGCCTCATGTTCAAATCCTTCTACATGAACAAATACTTAAGTGATTTATGGTCTGTGAACAAAGCAAATTTCTCTCCCAAAAGGTAATGCCTCCATATCCTCAAGGCAAACACAACTGATGCTAACTCCAAGTTATGCATGGGGTAATTCATCTCGTGGGGCTTAAGCTTACGATATGCATAAGTTATAGCCCACTCCTCATGTTGTAATACACCCCCATGTACGTGTTAGCAGAGGCGGAGCCAGAAATTTTTTGGGGGTGGGGCAAACATTTTTTTCATCAATATTAACTATTAAACTATATAAAAATTTAACACATGTCATTTCATTACAAAAAAAAGATATTTAACTAATGATCTCATTCCATAAAAAACAAACTCCTAAGTTACAATTTATAATTTCCCCCTACGAGATCTCATTTTTTGGAAATGATTCGTAATGACATCATTGCTAACACTGTCGAAAACATCCTTTTCAACATACGCGACCACACAATCATTCATCCACTCATCCCCCATTCGATTCTAGAGATTCATTTTCACAATGTTCATAGCTGAAAAATCCCTTTCTACTGTAGCGGTAGCAATGGGTAAGATCAGTGACAATTTTATAAGCCTATAAACCAAGTTGTACACAATATGCTTTCGCAACTCTACCATCTTCTTAGAAAGATAAATAATTCCTTCCAATTCTGAGAAGTCATCATTAAATTTCATTTCCATTTCATAAAGCACAAGTTGGTTTTGAAATTCAATGTGCTCACCCTCAAAGAAATCATTAGGATAGAATTCAGATAGATGAACCAGCTTCTGGCAATTGAAAGTAATAAATGAGCCACTTGGGTTTAAGAATGACATACAAAGAAGCAATTATGAATTAACCTTATCAAAACGATTATTGATCTCAACAAGTTGTTTATCAACACAAAGATGGAATAAATCAACTTAATAATGACGTAAATTTTTTATTACTTCAGCTCTACGTTTAGGCTTTCCTAAAATCATAAAATTATCTTGCATTTGAGGAATGGCTATATCATGTCTCGTGAAAAATGAAGAAACATCGATAAGAAGAGAATCCCAACCACTATCTCTCATTTTCTGCATACGCTCTTTAGATAATCTAATCAATGTTATAGCATTCACTATATCTTTATCTTTTCGTTGCAATGCTTTTGAAAGATCATTAGTGATTCCAAGCACATTCTTCATCAAATGCAACGCGAAGATAAAATCAAAAGACCGCATCAATTTTAATAAAGTGCAAGCTTGCCCCTTTTGGTCACCGGAGCCATCAAACATCACATCCTCGACAACTTTCTCCACAGACAAAAACATAGTAATCAAATTTATCAATGTAACATAATGTGATCCCCAACGTGTTTCACCTGGTCGTTTAAGATTAGTCTCTTAATTTAACCCACGACCACATGATAATTCACCACTTTCAAGAAGCTAAAACACCCTCTCAACTTCTTTAGTTCGAAGAATGTCTCGACGCTTACATGATGCCCCAACAATATTCACTATATTCGTGACAAAGTAAAAGAATGCAGAAACATTTGGAAGATCTTTTGTGACATGAACAAGTGCCAATTGAAGTTGATGTGCAAAACAATGTACATAAAATGCAGACTTGTTCTCTTTTAATATGAGTGATTTAAGACCATTGAACTCACCTTGCATATTAATAGCCTCATCATAGCCTTGACCACGCAAACTCGTGATACTTAACGTATGATTGCTTAAAAATTCTTCGAGCTCTGTTTTGAGTGAAAGTGTCGTAGTCTCACAAACATGTACCATGGCTACAAATATTTCCATTACACAACATTTCTTGTCCACGTATTGCAAAACAATGGACATTTGCTCTTTGACAGATGAATCACGAGCTTCATCAATTAAAATTGCAAATAATTCTCCTTCGAGATCTTTTAGAATAGCATTAACTGTCTCAACACCAATTGCATTTAAAATATCCTTCTGAATCTCAAGTGCTATTAGTTTATGATTGCCAGGAGCATTTTTAAAAACTACACGATTGATTAATTTGTTGTGATTCGCTAACCATTGTAAAAGTAAAAGAAAGTTACCCTTGTTGAATGAATTTTCTCATTCATCATGACCACGAAAAGATAACCCTTGACGCACAAGAAATCGAATGACATCAGTAGTTGCATTTAAATGAATTCACTAGTGAATCTTATCTTGATTTTAATGTTTTGCAACTAGTGAAAATGTATTGATTTTGATTCATTAAATCTTGGCCTCTTCTATACGCTTCATTGTGATAACTTGTGGGGTTTCCAACATGATCTTGAAGCCTTTTGCTATTTTTCCAATTCTTAAATCCACCACTCACAAAAGTTTCATCTTTACCCAACTCGGGACGAAATAGATAACAATACATACAAAAAAATAGTATTTTCTTTTATGATATACTCCAACCAACTCCCATACTTAGTGAACCACATTGAATTAAATTGACGAAATTTATCACCTATTTTTTTGTGGAAAGGTGTGATTAAGAGGTTTACAAGGTCCCCTTTGGAAATAAGCTCTTCGAACATCGTCTTGATTATTGGGATCAGAATCTGAAATTCAAGGTTGTAAAAAAGGATCCGAAGGAAGATTTGACAAATCAACCTCAATACGTCTTAGTTTACCTTTTTGCGTATAGGTTCTTCCACTTCAACATTAGTGTTTTGAATAGGAGGCACCGAATCAGAAACTTATTTTAGAGTTCTTTAATAAAATCTTTCCATAATTGAAAAAAAACATATGTAAATGTTATAATCTTTTATGAAAGTTATGAAAATAAAAATAAATTAGAAGCATAAAATTCAACGAATAAAGATAACATTTGTTATAAAATTAAAAAAATATCCCTAAATGAAACCCTAAGTTAATTTTTTTTTAAAATAACGCACGGGTAGAACAGTGACAACACAGTTATAGAGGGAGAGAGAGGGTAACCTTCAAACTTTGAGAAAACAAAGATTTTTTGTCTTTCTTGGTTTCGGCAAACGGAGTCCCACACGCCTAACCACCAACAGCAAATAAAAGATCACAATTGTTTGTTTACAAAGAGGAGACAAAGGGGCCTTTGTTTTGAATAGAAAAAGAGACGTGTTTATTTTTATTGTTGATGGACCATTGGGCTAAATGAGTTAAAAGAATAGTTAAAAACTTGGGAGTCTTGGGACTATTTTAAAGAGGTGGGGTGGGGCACCTTATATATATATATATATATATAAGGCCCATCTCTGCAGAAAATAAGGATTGGGGTGGGGCACTTGCCCTCCCTCCCTACCAAGTGCCTTTGGCCCTGTCTGTAAGGATGCATCTGTGTAAACACGGTACTCCACTCCTCCCCTAGGTAGTGAAAGTACAGGCGTTGAGGTTAATTTGTCCTTTAGCTAATCGAAAGCTAAATGATAATTGTCATCCCAAAAAACGGTACCCCCTTGCGAGTCGAATTCGTCAAAGGATTCGCAATCTTTGAGAAACCTTTAATGAATCGCTGATAGTATCCGGCCAGCCCCAGAAAACTACGAACCTCAGTCAATGTCTTGGGTTATTCCCACTCCATCACCATCGATACCTTACTCGAATTGACCGCAATACCCCTGTCAGACACAATGTGACCTAGAAACTGCACCTCCCGAAGCCAAAACCAACACTTCTCGAATTTGGTATAAAACTAATGATCCCGTAATGTCTGTAAAACCGTCCGCAGATGCTCGACATGCTCATCCTCAAAATGAGAGTAAACCAGTATATCATTGATGAACACGATCATGAAATGGTCAAGGAACTCTCTGAAAACACGGTCCATCTGATGCATGAACACTAATGGCGTATTAGTGAGCCCAAATGGCATCACCCTGAACTCGTATTACCCATATCGTGTTAAAAAATCAGTCTTATGAATGTCCTCCTCTTTAACGCACAGCTGATGATAACCCGACCTCAAATATATCTTGGAGAAGTAAGTTGCTCCCCTCGACTGGTTGAATAGATCAACGATCCGAGGCAGTGGGTATATATTCTGGATTTGACCTTGTTCAACTCCCTATAATTGATACATAACCGAAGTGATCCATCCTTATTTTTGACAAACAACATCGGCGTACCCCATGATGATGTACTCTATTTAATGAAACCCTGACCCATAAGTTGTTGAATCCCATCCCCCAACTCCCGCATCTCAGATGCGGCCATGCGATAAGGTGCTCGAGCCATAGGCCTCGTACCTGGCTTTAAGTCAATAATGAACTCAATTTATCGACTAGGCGGCAGTCCAGGTATCTCCTGGAACACGTCCCCAAACTCATTCACCACTGAAATCGAGCCTAAAAAGACAACCACCTCTTGAAAAGTCTCCTCCTAAATGTAATACAGATTTGTGCTCGACCCTCCCTCGGTAAGAGGCATCGCCACTAAGAACATCTCCTACCCTTGAATAGATAACGGAATAGTCCTCCCATAAAAATCCATCATCGCTCGGTATCCAGCTAACCAATCCATACCCAAAATGATGTCATACTCATCCATATCTAACACTAGAAGGTCGGTGGCTAAACATAATCTCCTCACGTCGATATCCACATCCCTACAGATCGAGTGTATAAGCGACCCACTACCCAAAGGTGACTCTACATACATGATAAGACTACCGACTATCTCCAATAAAATGGTCGCACATGCAAATTTGGTGAAGATAAATGAGTGTGACACCCCCATATCAAATAGAATCCTACCCTCAATCCCGTCAATAAGAAACGTACCCTCTACTGTAGGTGGCGCCTGTAGGGCCTGCTGTATGACTGCAGCTCCAACCTTATAAACACGTTTGTATCGTAACTATCCCTATTGTGATGGGGCTGGTAATGCTGATGTTATCGGTGGCAACTGCGCCTGTTGCCCCTAATGGGCACCCTGCTGTTATGGCTCTCTGTCCTGTTGTGGGCAGTCCCTTCTCTTGTGGCATGTCTGTCCACAAGTAAAACAACGTCCCGAGAAGTCTCTCTGCCTCTGGCCCTGATGAGGCTGCCCCTATAGCTGGCCCTGGTGGCCTAGGCCCTGCTGGACTCACCCATTGTTCCCTCGGCCTTAGAGGCCTTGAGGAATATACTACTGTTGCTACTGAGGTCCCTGTTGCCCTGCCTGAAACCTCTCTTGGGTCAGTAACACCCAAATCTAAACCTCTTGGCTGAATCCCCCTACCGAGAATCCTGCCCCTGCTATATATTTGTCTATTGTTGTGGTTCTCCACTGGCACTATTGCCAACTGCCTTGCCTGGCTGGCTAGGCTCACTCCCTCTCTTGCTTCCCTTCATATGGAAACAATGATCTTAGAAATGAAGAAGTGCGGCATTGACGACACATGTATAAGTCCTCAATGAGGGGTTACCTATCAAGTGTTGCCTGATCCTCTGGGCTAGCCCGTCCATAAAATCAGCTTCTTCTCTTCATTGTTCACCTCATCTAGAATAAAATTTTCCAAACGTGTGAACTCCTCCTCATACTCAGCTACAGAACGGTACCCCTAAACCACCTCATTAAACATCTTCTGTATCTCTGTCTCGACGGTTGGCGAAAACTATTTGCGATCAAACCATATCCAAAACTCAGTAATGGCCATAGTATCCATCTCCTCAACAGTGGTAACAGACTTCCACCACTGTAAAGCTGCCACAAACACTCTGAAAGTGGCTAACAATTGCTACTGCACGTCGCTACAGTCAACTATGCGCAGGTGGCGCTGAATATCTTTCTTCCACTGGCACGCCAAAATCATGTCAGAGCTACCCTGAAACTCAGGTGGGTGGCACTACTGAAATGCCTCCCTCACTCTTTTACAATCTGAGAGCCCCGGGTGGGCCTGGACAATCGGTGTCACTAGCTTCTATGGTGGCTGGGGCTGAGGAATGTGGAGTGTCATGGCAGTCATAGCGAAGTTAACTGCCTTTGTCATAATAGCGGCCACCTATGTTGTCGTAACTGTCCCTTGCGGTGGTTATGGTTGCAGTGCATGTGCCTCCTGATGAGCCTCTCTCTCATCGACTCTCACCGCTGCCTTCACCGGTCGTCCTCTCATGTGTGGCATCTAAAATCAAACTGAATTGTATGAGTTCATAGTCAATACAAATATAACAGCATAATAACATAATCTTAAATACGTAATCATGAATGCAATGGTCCTAATAATAGGTCTCTATGTCAAAGAATGCTACGCTGAAATTGAAGTAAACCGTACGTATCCAATGAACACTAGAACCTGATGTTGTGATACCATTTGTGACACCTCGCCTATTTTAATCACGGGTGATCAGTCCTTTATTAACATAAATAGGAATCTCATTTGGTTCATTCTTAGCATCACTGTCGAAATATTTTTAAATTACTAACCACCTATGTTAAATTAAGTCGGTGCCGAATTTTATCTTGCATTAATATAACAACATGCGGAATTAAATACAATAACCAAACCATAGACACAATTATAATAGTCTGAATCAATCATGTGATAACTAGATAAATAAATAATACCGAATAAACCATCAGTTCCCAAAATAAAATCCAACAATAAATCTAAAGTAAATAAAACTGAATCCAAAACATAGTCTAATAAATACACTAAAAAGACTGTAACAGCTCAAGGGGAAACATACCCAAATGAAATGATGAATGTAAATCATAATCTAGAAATGAATAACTAAAGTGTCTAAGCAAACTCCTTCAACCCTCCACAAATGTTGCAGTGATGCATTCCTGGAATGAATCATCAAGCTTGGCGTCCCTGTGGCTGGAAACCTAAAACTTTTTGGAAAATTTTTTGACACGGGTCAGAGCCCAAAACCATTTGAAAAATATTTAGCAAGTATTAAAAATGCATTCAGAGCAATTATTAGCTATACATGTTAGTTTCACGCACTCTCCCTTGAGTTCCTCACCTCTCAACTAAAGTGCACACTAATAACCCTCCTAGTTATATTACCCAGCCTAACTAGACATAAGTATAAAAGTAAGCTCAATAGGTTAGGTGTAACTCAGTCGGGGATATGACTATAACCTCGCTTGGAGCAGCGACTTTGTTTGGAGCCACTGGGGGCTTCTCGGTAACCTTCACAGGAGCAGCCGGAGGAGGTGCATCGATTTTTCTTGTCCCTTCTTCTGGGACATCATGTTTGCTTTTCTTTGCCTCTACAGCAACAGAGGAATATTTCTCGAAGAGGGCAGGAGCTCTTCTTCTCTTTATTCTTTCACTTAGAGGAATATGTGACTCAGGTGAAGAACTTGAAGAAGCTGGTACTGGTTCTACGTCACTTATCACCGGACGAGCAGTAAAAGATGAGGTATAACTCTTATACTGCAGCAAATATGAAGTTGATCTGATATGCTCATCGGTAACAGTTTGATGCAAACCCAGATAAGTTTCAGATGTTTTAAGTTAACTTTTGTCTCTTTTGGAGACCTTCTTTTGCTGTCAACTGAAAATAAATGAAGATAAAAATATCAGTGACACATTTTATCAAACACAAAGAAAGTATAAATTCAAAAATAAAGTAAAGTAAAAACAACCTATCCCATTGCCATGGGGAGGGCCTCTGGGACCCTGATACACATCATTTCCAGTTAGTGGAGCATATTGCCAATTTTTTATAACAACACCATGCTCAAAATAATCCATATTGGCATCTGGGAGATTGACCACTAAAGCTCTATTTAAAAACCTAGTTTTTAAGTAAAAAGTACTGTCGCTGACAACTCATCTATAGTAAAACATGATTTGTGGAATTCCTATACGAGTTTCATGAATCTGATTTAATCTATGAACTCCGTTAACTATTCTCCACGTATTGGGGGCTATTTTTGCAGGAACCACGTCAAAATATTGACAGAATTTCAGACACAAAGGGTTTGGGGGAAAAGAAAAGCCACATTCAGCAACGAAGAGACTGGGGAACCAATGTCCCTTAGCCAAACGAAAATAATCTGAAGGCTCAGAATGTTCCTCCAAAACAACCCATGAAGGAATAGAGAAATTAGAACGAAACTTATCAAGCGACTCAACAAGGTAAACCATGGCGAATAAAGGAAATAAAAGAGAAAGAAGAAGATCTTACAGAAAAAGGGTGGATCTTTTGACAACGAATGATGAAAAGGATGAACGCACAAGAGAGAGAGAGAAAATGGAAAACTCAAAGATACAGATTTGAAAAAGTAAAAGACGATATGATTTTCTACAACGCTTAAATACCTTACCTTGGGAAAAGGTAAAAATAATGATTACAAAGGGAGACATTTACGCTACCGGCGGCTAAAAGGATAAAAAGGGCACGGGGATTGAAGCAGTTAGAAAAATTCAAAAAGTCTGATTCTATGAATTCGAAAAGGAAAAATAAATGCAAAGAACACGCTCCTAAAATTCAGGATGACCATTTAATCCCGCCATATTTCGAGAAGAATGTTCCACACTCCTCAGTCTCGAACTGTGAAACATTGGGGGCTTCTGTTGATACCAATTTTAGTCTGCTAACATGGCACAATGAAGCGGAGACACGTGTCAATCTACATGGCACTAACAAACATTTCTGAACAATACTTTGACTTCGAGGAACTCAATTTCCCCGATGAACTCACCGAGCAGTCGGGGCTCACCGAGGAACTTTACTGCATCGAGCAACTCATGGATACCGAGATATTTAGGTGGTCCGAGCAGCTTAGGCGGTCCGAGTTGCACCTCGATCAGAGCATTTTTTATCATACAATTAAGAGGATTAAATGCGCATTAAATGTTGAATATTATCATACGGATGGATACGCTTGTTGAACATCTATGTATTACCCATTCACATGTACAACCTCATGGCTATAAATACATTGTATCATCCTCATTGTAAGGGGATCGTAATGTGACACCCCGACTAATTAAATACCGGGTAGCTACTCCTTTATTAAATTAAATCAAAATGCCAAGTTGGCTCAGTTAATAGCATCACTGTCGAAAATATTTTATTATTACTAACCACCTAGTATTTAAAAAGTAAGTTGCCAAATTTTAATTAAAGTCTGATTTACATGCAGTAAAAAATTTAAAGCAAGAATAATATCACCATTCACCATAACGAAATAATATAATAACCATCACATGATATAAATAAATCCGGAGGAAAAACTCCTCACAACAACGAAATACTGAATACGGAATTAATACATGCCAAAGTCTGAAAAACTGAAATGGAAATGCCTCTAATAGAATTTGGGCAACATGCCCTACAACTGAGGAATACTGGACATGGAATCCAAATGATAGAAGCGTCTAAAAGCAAATCCCTGTAACTTCCACAAACAGCTACAGCTCGTCATCGGAATGAGAATCCTATGCGTGGTGTCCTTGTAGCTGGGCACCTAAAATGGTTTTACAAAAAACTGATTTGAAAGCAAACAGGTCAGAGCCCGAATGTGGAGATATTTTAAAAACCTGCAAGTGCTTTAAAAACATTTAAAACATTAAATGCAAAGTACATGTCAGGACGTGCACTCACATGAAATTCTCACCTCTCGACTAAATGTGCACTCCTAACGTAAGTACCCATCTAAAATGACGCTAATCCCTAGCTAAGTGACATCATATCTAGCTAGACTGTCATAGGTTCTACTCTTATTACTCGGTTCCCATTAACATTATAACGCTCGCAATTAAATAGGGGCTTAACGTAAATTCAATTTCTCCCATAAAGGCAACACAACTCATTATAGATTATCCCTTTTTATATTTTCCAAATTTATACACACAATACCATATGAAAGTTCCAATAATAAAGTGTATATTTCCACAACATAAATATACAATATAAGCACCCCGAGACTAAGCTGCGGTGCACACATACTCTGCTATCCATCCCGGTACATCACGTATATAAGGATCACATATTCCGAATCTCTCAAGAATAGTTCACAGATAACAACATCATAAATAATGGAGGCGAACACAGTCACATCACATGGGTCACGCACATACCTGCGCTCCCACGATCAGCAGACTTATTAACATCCCAATAATTCCTTCTCTGACCTATGTTCATCGAGGTAACCAGTATAAATCCGGGCAACACAAGGATTAGAGGGCCCTAAGAGAACGCAAACCTCCCGTGATAGCAAGTATGGTAGGTATGTCATACACACAAATCATATATCAATACTAAGTAAACACGCATCTTAGTAATCACCGTAGTTTAATTGTAGTACATATCGCCTTCTCGTACTAACTTATAATTTATACAATTTATATAATCCCGGTTCATAATTCATACACGCCATAATTTATTCTCACGTCGTAGTAGGCACTCACGTCTCGACTCAAAATGTCTATTTGATTCGTTCCACAATTATATAATTTACTCCTCATTATATCCCAAATGTCCCAAGTATACCAATACATCATCAAAGGAATGTTATCTCTATCATCGAACAAGTTTACGGGACTCCCAAAATCAAAACAGGCCAAAAAGGCCTAAACTTCCATCTCGTTAGAAGTCTCGTTCGAACGAGGTTGTTCGAACGAGATTTCGTTCGAACGAACTGGGCTATCTAACGAGATCTCGTTCGAACGAGATTATCGAACGAACATCCCTCTCGTTAGAACCCCAAACTGTCAACTCGTTAGAATCTCGTTCGAACGAGATCGTTCGAACGACCTGGGTAGGTCTTCTAACGAGTGACCAGATTCAAGCCCAGAAATCCTATCTCGTTTTTCACCAATTTCTACACCTCAAATTTTAACCAAAATTCGTCCCAACAATGTTTAAAGGTCTCTAATCAATCCTAAACATATTAAAATCACATACTAACGTGTTTTAAGTAATTGATTCATCCTCAACATCATTAAATCATCAAGTCTCGTCACTTTTCCTCAAATTCTCAAGAACATAAACCGAATTTTAAATCTTCCATTCCCATAAATAGATCCGTTTTTGTATCACATAAATTAGTAATTCTCTTAATTCGATCTTCCAATAACATTTCTACATGCAAACCTATCTCCAAAATTAAACTAACAACTCCAATTTTATGGGTTTTTATTTATCTCTCAATTAATTATGATTATGGAATTGTCTAAGCATGGAAGAAGCATTTACTGCATAAAAATGTAAATTAAACCACTTGCCTTGATTCAATCTCTGATTTTGATGACAATTTGAAGAAGTTCTCTCTCTCTTTCTGCATAATTCCTTTCTATCTCTCTCTCTCCAAGCTTTCTTCTCCAATGGCTATGGTGGCTAGGGTTTCCTTTGGGAAATATTAGAAAACCTAATTCTAATAACCTACGTAGCCTTCTAGGTTAATATGGGTTGTTAATGGGTTAAGTGGGTCAATTCCCAATCAGATAAAAACTCTTAATTTTCGTCACTTTTAATTCCCAAAAATACAAAATTACCAAAATACCCTTTATATTGCCGGTATTTATTAAAAAATACCCCGGGACCCAAACTAAACCCCCGGCTAGTGTTTTCTGACTATCTCGATCCTTCCGGACGCGTTGGCGCACTCAAAATGACCATACAATTAATAGAATTTAAATTTCACTTTTACAATTTAAATAATTATATCCTGACGCGACTGTCTCACGCGTCCCAATAAAATGTCCAAATTGCCGTATATCAATCTCACGACAAATTTCATAATTCAACATTCATATATCATCATATATACTCAATGTAAATATAGTCAAATACCAACTCACATATCGCTAATATTTTATCCGGATTAATTCCCAATTAATTATCATTTAATTAATTAATCCCAAAAATAAATATCGCCAAAAATACGGGGTATTACATACTTCCCCCCTAATAACAGAATTTCGTCTCGAAATTCGGAACTAGAAAGTACCTGATAAAAACAACTCTGGATAACGTTCGCGCATCTAATCCTCGCGTTCCCATGTGGACTCCTCGACATTGTGATGTCGCCACTGAACACGCACTAACGGAACTATCTTTGACCGCAGCTTCCTCTCACTTCGGTCCAAAATAGCAATCGGCCCCTCCTCGTAGGAGCTATCAGGATGTAAATCAATCTCATCCAAAGCGATGTGAGAATGAGCCAAATCGTCCCTGAGATATTTCCTTAGCGAGGAAATATGAAACACAGCGTGAATCCGATGTAAATGCTCCGGTAACCTGAGTCTATACGCAACTGGTCCAATCCGCTCAATAATAGGAAACGACCCCACATACCTCGGTGCCAACTTCCCCTTCTTCTCGAAACGCATAATCCCCTTCATAGGAGATACCCTGAGCAAAACCTGGCCCCCCACTTGGAACTCCCTGAAAGATCTCTTCGCATCAGCATAACTCTTCTGCCGGTCTTGAGCTACCCGAATGCGACTCCGAATCAACTCAATCCTTGCCTAAGTATCTTGAATCACTTCCGGCCCAAGTAGTTTGTTGTCCCCAACCTCTAACCAACATGCTGGGGAACGACAAGGCCTACCGTACAACGCCTCAAACGGAGCCATGCCAATAGTGAACTGGTAGGAGTTATTATAAGCAAACTCTACCAGTGGAAGGTATTGCTCCCATCCACCTCCAAAGTCAATAATGCACATGCGTAGCATGTCCTCCAACATCTGATTTGTGCGCTCTGTCTGCCCATCGGTCTGCAGATGATAAGCCGTACTCAACCGCAATTCCGTGCCCATGACCTCCTGGAAACTCTCCCAAAACAGCGATACAAATATCTTGTCTCTGTCAGACACGATATGTAGGGGCACACCGTGAAGTCTCACAATCTCTGAAATGAAAAGCTGGGCATACTGTCCCGTAGTGTAGTCAGTCCTTACGGGTAGAAAATGAGCGACTTTGGACAACCTGTCCATAATTACCCAAACGAAGTCGTGACCCCTCTGCGACGTAGGCAACCCCGTGATAAAATCCATGGATATGCTCTCCCACATCCACACCGAGACCTCCAACGGCTGTAGAAGTCCTGTCAGTCTCTGATGATCCACTTTTACTAGCTGGCAAGTGGCGCATTTCGAAACAAACTCAGCAATATCTCTCTTCATACCGCTCCACCAATACTGCTGTCTCATGTCTTGGTACATTTTGTCCCCTCCGGGATGTACCGCGAACCGTGAGCCGTGCGACTCTGCCATCACCTCGTGTCGCAATTTCTCCCCTTCCGGAACCACCAATCTCCTATTAAAGCGTAATCCCCCGTCTGAGATAACGGTATAGGACTCAGCTCCCTCTGCTAGTAATCGAACTATCTGCTCCTGACAGAACGAGTCATTAGCCTGTGCCCGTACTACCTTCGTGACAATCTGCGGTGTAACGGTCATCACAGACATAAAAGATCGGGCCACTGCATCCTGGTGCCCCAACTCCTTCCACTTTGCCTTCCACACCCCTGCCACCTCATCTGCTGGCCTACGGCTCAACGCGTCTGCTACCACGTTAGCCTTACCTGGGTGATACTGGATATCGAACTGGTAGTCCTTCACAAACTCAAGCCACCTCCTTTGTCGCATGTTCAACTCCTTCTGCGTGAACAAGTACTGTAGGGACTTGTGGTCCGTGAACAGTTGGAACTTCTCCCCCAAAAGATAGTGTCTCCAAATCCTAAGGTCAAATACCACTGCTGCCAACTCCAAATCATGAGTGGGGTAATTCTTCTCATGAGGCTTAAGCTTACGGGAAGCATAAGCTATGGCCTGTCTCTCCTGCTGTAATACACCTCCAAGTCCTTGCAAAGACGCATCGGTGTAAACTAAATACTCAACTCCCGGTCTCGACAATGCTAACACAGGTGCTGAGGTCAATTTATCATTCAATTCATCGAATGCCAACTGACAGGCATCACTCCAGATGAATGGCACACCCTTACGAGTCAGATGTGTCAAAGGACCCGCTATCTTCGAAAATCCCCGAATGAACCTCCTGTAGTATCCTGCTAGGCCCAAGAAACTACGAATCTCAATCGGTGTCGTGGGCTTTCCCCACTCCCTCACCGTGGATACTTTCCCCGGATCAACAGATATCCCCCGGTCGAAAATAATGTGTCCCAAAAACTGGACCTCCTTCAGCCAAAACCCGCATTTCTCATATTTTGCATACAACTCGTTCTGACGTAGTGTCTGCAAAACTTGCCTCAAATGCTCGGCGTGCTCCTCCTCTGTCTGGGAGTAAACCAGAATATCATCGATAAAGACAATGACAAACTGATCTAGGAAATCCCTGAACACTCTGTTCATCAAGTCCATAAACACTGCTGGAGCGTTGGTCAAACCAAAAGGCATAACCCGAAACTCGTAAGAACCATATCTCGATAAGAACGCAGTCTTCGAGACATCCTCCTCCCTGATACGCAACTGATGGTATCCCGATCTCAAATCAATCTTCGAGAAGAAAAAAGCTCCTCTCAACTGGTCGAATAAGTCATCGATTCGAGGCAACGGATACTTATTCCGTATCGTGACCTTATTCAACTCTCGGTAGTCCACACACAATCTCAGTGAACCATCTCTCTTCTTCACAAACAACACAGGGGCACCCCACGGCGAAGTACTCCTCCGTATAAACCCCTGACCCAATAACTGCTCAATCTGATCTCGTAGCTCTCGCATCTCTGCCGGAGCCATACGGTACGGTGCGCGTGCTATAGGTCTCGTATCTGGTAATAAGTCTATGACAAAGTCTATCTCTCGACTGGGGGGTAGGCCTGGTATCTCCTGAAACACATCGGAATACTCCCTGACAACCGGGATCGAATCTAAAGGAATCACAACCTCCTTAGAGGTATCCTCCTCTATGTAGTAAAAATGAGCGGTCGATCCTCCCT
The DNA here is from genome assembly GCA_949130495.1 of Sambucus nigra. Classification (NCBI taxonomy): domain Eukaryota; kingdom Viridiplantae; phylum Streptophyta; class Magnoliopsida; order Dipsacales; family Adoxaceae; genus Sambucus; species Sambucus nigra. The sequence goes on along the minus strand of OX422214.1, from coordinate 407,455,594 downwards.
CTGGGCGAGGCATCGCCACTATAAACATCTCTTGCCCCGGAATGGCAAAAACAATGCTCCCACCGAAGCAATCAATCATGGCTATATAATCAGAGAGACAATCCATACCGATAATCACATCGTGCACATGCATATCTAATACCAACATGTCGGCAGGTAATACCAAACTATCAATCTCTACCCCACTCCCCGGCATATAATAAAAATAAGCGACCCACTCCCCAATGGTGAGTCTACACACGTCACTGTGCTCTCTGCTGTGGCTAACAACCCTAAGGCTTTAGCAAAATGTGTAGCTATAAAATAATGCGTTGCCCCCGTATCAAACAAAACCCGACCCATAGTGCCATGGATAGGAAACGTACCCTCAATCGCGGGCGGTGCCTGTGGAACTGCTGCCTGGTGGACGTTATAGACACGTCCATACTGTAGTTGCCCTTGCTGAGCTGGGACTGTTGGAATGGGTGGCAATGCTGCCATCTGTGGCGGTGCGGGGAGAGCGGCGGGAAACATAGGCCTCTGCGGCTCCTGGCGAGCACCCTGCTGCTGCTGCTATGGGGCCCTTCCCCTATCAGGACAACCCTGTCGTTTATGGCCAGTCTTGCCACAAACAAAACACTTCCCTGGGAAGTTCCCTCCTCTCTGCCCCTACGGTCCCCGGCCCTGGTGGTCGTTACCGTTCCTCCCTTGGCCCTGCTGGCCCTGCTGAAACTGCTGCCCATTCTGCCCCTGTTGGCCCTGATGGCCATTTGGACCCTGATGGCCCTAACGGAAGCCTCCCTGTCCATGCCTGTAATTACCTGATCTGAACCTCTTCTGATCCCCCTGCTGGGAACCCTGCTCACCTTGTCTCTGCCCCTGAACAGATTGTGCCCCACCGGCACCATGTCCTCCAGTCCTGCCCTGATGGCTAGACTCTCCCGATCTCTTGCCCTCAGCCATATGAAAGCGGTGATCCTGGCAGTGTAACAAAGCAGCGTTAACCACATCAGAATAAGTGGCCAACGAAAGATTCCCTAACAGATGCTGACGGATCCTCCATGTCAACCCGTCGGTGAATTTCTCAATCTTCTTCTTTTCTGTCGGTATCTCATCTGGAACGATATTCAATAGATTCGTGAACTCGGCCTCATACTCGGCCACGGTCTTACCCTCTTGCTTCAGATTCATCAGTTTCCTCCTTATTTTCGTGTGAACAGCTGACGGAAAGTACTTGCGTCGAACCGCACCTAAAAGTCCTGAATAGTGAGAGTATCCCTCTCCTCCACGGTGGTAATAGACTCCCACCACTGCAGTGCAGATCCAACTAACTTGAAAGTAGCTAGCACCTGCTTCTGAACGTCCGTGCACTCATACATCCTCAAGTGCCTCTGCATATCCTTCCTCCACTGGCTCGAGACTACCACATCTGAGCTACCTGCAAACTCTGGCGGATGTGCTTTCTGAAAAGCGTCACGTACACGTTCCCAAGCAGACGGGAATGCATTTGCCTGTACTGGCGTGGCAACCGGCGCCTGAGGTGGTGCCTGCTAAACTACGGCAATTGCGGCATTTACCGCTTGGGCTGCAATGGCTGCAACCTCAGTGGCGTTCATCATGCCCTGAACTGGAACAGGCTGGGGTTCGGGCGTCGCATCCCTGGGAACTCGTCGTGCACGTCGTGGAGGCATCTGAAATAAGAATGAAGTTTATAATTTCGTTGTTTATAAACTTAAAATAGATGAAGAACGAAGCATACACAAAAAGAGTACAACAGTCCTAAAATATAGGGCTCTATATCAAAGAAACTTAGCGAAAACATAATAGTCGTACAGATCCTAAAGGACACTAGAACCTGATGCTCTGATACCACCTGTGACACCCCGACTAATTTAATAAAGGAGTAGTTACCCGGTATTTAATTAGTCGGGGTGTCACACGCAATTTCTAGAGATAAACCCTACTTCGAGAATTCCCAAACAGTCAATAATAACATAAACAATGGATGTAGGTCATTCGTTTAAGGCTGAACCACTCTAAAATCTCTTATCTCATTTATTTTTTATCTGTGATTAAACAATTAGAGATAATCTAATTTTTTACATCAACATTAGTGATGATGTTACTCATAGAATTAGAGAAGGCTAGGTTAAGTGGAGAAGTGCTACCGGCATTTTGTGTGATAGGCGTATACCTTTGAAGTTAAAAGGTAAATATTATAGGACGACCATTAGACCCGCCATGTTATATGCGACAGAGTGTTGGGAAACCAAGAAACAAAATGTCCAGAAAATGAGTGTGGCGGAGATGTAAATGCTAAGATGGATTTGTGGTAAAACTCGAAAGGATAAAATTAAAAATGAAAAAATTCGCGAAACGGTAAAAGTAGCTCCTATAGAAGATAAATTGAGAGAAAATCGACTTAGATGGTTTGGACACGTCAATCATAGACCAATGAATGCTCCTGTAAAGAATAGTGATTTAGTTAGTATTGATGGTAACACAAGGGGTAGAGGTAGGCCTAAATTGACTTGGTGGGATATTATAAAAAAAGGACATGATGTCATGTGGTTTAATCGAAGATATTGCACTCGACAGAATGAAATGGAAAAATATGATTCATGCAGCCGACCCCAAATAATTGGAAAAAGACTTTGTTGAATATATATATATATATATAAAGCCTCATGTAAGGACTCCTTATGTTGCAACCCCGGTACATACTATTTTTTTAAAATAATAAAACATGAATTTTTTGATGAAACTTCATGAATATGATGTCCATTGTTAGAAGACCATCTCCAAAATTTTTCATCAGAAAATTCAATAAAAAAATCATTGAGATGAGGTGATATGTAAAAAAATGATATAAATATTCATTTTCAACCGTTGAAATGTTGGGTCGGCGCTAGCCACTTTATTGATTGAATTTTTTAATGAAGCTTCTTGGATATGATCTTCTCACTGTCGAGATCATATCCATGAAGTTTCATCTAAAAATTCAATAAAAATGTGGATGAGATGCTCGTCAACAATTCAACGGTAAAAAATGCATATTTATACCATTTTTTGAAATATGACCTCATCTCAACGGTATTTTTATTGAATTTTTTAATGAAAAAAATTGGAGATGATCTTTTCATCGTGGAGATCATATCCATGAAGTTTCATCAAAAATTTCATTTTTTTACCATTTTAAAAAGATGGTATGCACCGGGGTCTGCACCATAAGGAGTCCTTACAGGAGGGCCCCTATATATATATATATATCGAGAAAAAAAAAAGAAAAAAAAATTACCTTAAAAAAAAATATCACTGGAAATCCATCCGGAAAAGCTACCATCGGACTTCCAAAAAAAAATACCGTAACCATCTTCCAAACCGAACCAAAAAAATAGCCACCGAAAAAACAAGAACAATCCCACCTTCTGAAAGATTTAAATTCCAAATCGGGTCAAGCACAATACCTCCAAAGCCAAAAGATAACAACCCCAAAAAAACTTTGAATTCCCTTTTCTCAGATGATAAGGCACTTAGATGTTTTGAGATAGAGAAGGAGAAAATGAAAAGGAATGATTGGAGAGAGCAAAATGTTGGCATATGGTGTCACTTTTAAGGAGAGAGAGTAAACCAAATATAAAACCCAACAAATGTCTCAAGAGCCTTTCTATTTGCACAGAGAATATTAGTACCGAGGATGTACATAGTGAGGTGTCATTGAGCTTCTTTCCCTCTTTTTTGGTAGCCACATCTTTCATTTTTTTTCCCTTTAAGTTTCTTATTCTTTTGCCTTTTATATAAAAAATAGTTTTTCTATTAATATAATAAAAAAACTATTTTTAATAAAAGTATGAAAAAACATTTGACAATTTTTTTTTAAAATTACTTTTATCTAAATATAATTAAAAATATGAAAAATAATTTTTTAAAAGTTGGCGCGGGCCTACACCATCATCGCGATTGGTTAGTGCCACTGGCGCGAACCCATAATATCATCACGATTGGTTAGTGCCGCTGGCGCGGACCCATAATGTCATCACGATTGGTTAGTGCCGCTGGTGCGGACCCACATCATCATAGCGTTTGATTAGTGTCAATGACGCGGATCAACGTTATTATCGCGATTGGTTAGTGCTGCTGGCATAGACCCATGTCATTTAAATGTTTTTTTTTTATTTTTTAAAACAGTTATAAAAAGTTAAAAACAGTTTAAAAAAAACATTGTCTAACTTATTTTATTTTTATTAAAAAAAAAATAAGTTAGACAAATAACTCTTCCTTTATTTTTTGTATTTTAGCCCTATGTACAAATCTCGGTCCATATGTCTCGGTGCAAATAGATTTTTTCAATGTCTCAAATGGCTCTCACCCAAAACAAAGCAGGGGAGAGAGAGAGAGAGAGAGAGAAGAATAAAAAAAATGGTTGGTTTTGAAAAATCCCCAAAGGACAAAGCGTGAAAAAAAAAATGAGATAATTTTTTCTTTATAAAATTCGAAAATAAAAAATAAAAAATAAAATGAAACTACAAAACTAATGTAACAAAAAAATATATGTATATTCATAATATGAATATATATTTTTTAAGAAAATTTATCCAACGAGTCAAATACAGAAAAAAAAAAAGATACCAAAAAAAATTAGACTCGGATTATGAGAATACAAAAATGCTTGACAAAAAGGATAAAAGAAATTGTATTTTGACAAAAACAAATTGTACACTCCACAAAAATTATTTCTATAAAAAGTAATTTATATATTAAATCAATATATGAAAATATTATTTAAGGTAAAAAATAGAAAAAAATAAAGAAAATGCAGGAGCATATAAATAAAATATTGTTTCAAAAAATAATTTATATAAAAAATCAATATAGAAAAATATGATTTAAGATATAAAAAATAGATTTGAATAATAATAAAAAATGTAAGAGCAAATAAATAAAAATCGTTTTTCTCAATATTGAGCCAACACAAGAAAAATGAGATTTTCATATGTATAGCTACACATGCATATATATGTATCATTAGTTTGATTTGAATCTAGTTTCAAATGTGTATTATGAAATCTTTACCTATTTTGTTTACGGGCTGATTTTAATCACAGATATGTATCATTGCATATGTATATATATGTATTATAGGTCTGATTTGAATCTAGTTTCAAATGGGTATTATAAACTTTTTTATTTTTCGGTTGTTTTTTTATGAACAAAACAGAAGTTTAAGAGTTTGAAAGAAGTTAATGTAACAACCCGAGGCTTGAGAGATGATAATTTGTTTATTTTGGGAGAAATAAATATTATTTTTATTTGGAGAATTGTTAAATTGGCAATTGAGGTCAAAATTTGAAGTCGTTAGAAAATGTTTCGAACGACAATTCTGAGGGTGTGGTTGTTTCCGGAAGGGTCGAGAAAGTCAAAATGACTGTACTTGGGGTCTATTTAGGTTTCGAAATAATTTAAGTCCGTTTGACTCGAATTTAAGTTACCGAGTCATTTAAAGTGTGTATTATCCTTTAAAGATGTGTATATTGGGAGATAAGGCTTAAAAGCCTACGAGAGAAACAATTCTCCAAAGAGAGAAAGAGAAATATAAAGAAAGAAGAAGAGAAAGAAGGAGAAAAGAGAGAGAAAGAGGAATTTTCGGCCAATACGCGATCTCGAGGACGGATTAGACCCTACAAACTTGAGGCAAGTGATTAAACTTGCTAAATAATTGTTGTGTATCATTTATTGCATGATTTGTGGATTAAATTTATGGGTTTTAGGTTTAGTTTATCAAAACCTAACTTTTGGGTATAATCTTAGATTTGATATGTAGATCTTGGATTTGAGGATAGAAATTAGTTTATATGTATTCTAGGATGAATATTAATGATATATATGTGATTGGGTTGAAGATAAATGAAGAGAAAATGATTAAAATGAATTTTGGGATTTTTGGGCTTACTAAAAAATAGCCATTTTCGAGCCTTCAGGTAGGCCGAATCGATTCGGCCCCCTAACCGAATCGATTCGGAAATTTACAGGTGCCCAGGTCTGAGTGACCGAATCGATTCGGACCCCAGCCAAATCGATTCGTCCTGAGACAGAGTCCCAGGTCTGATGACCTGAATCGATTCGCCTTGGAGGCCGAATCGATTCGGAATGGGCCCGAATCGATTCGGAAACAGGGCTTTTGAGGGATGTTTTTTCTAGGGAGAATTTCATTCCGTTTTTTTCGAGGTTATCGATTGGAAACCTCTATAGGGATCGTATGGAGTACGTTTTGGAGACTTTTAGAGAGTTTCCCTTATAAGAAATTATTGGAGTCGTATTGACTTAAATTGAGGAATACCGATTAGAAAATATGGTATATTCTAAGTGGGGAAGCCCACCTTAATTGGAGATTCTAGTTGGAGATAATAATTAAATTCATATGAAAGAATGAGAATAACCTAGAGATATTGGATCTTAGGATCAAATCCCAAATGGGATAACTTTAAAGGTTCATAAAATGAATTGAACCCTATCATGGATGGAGAATTATAAATGCTAATTGAGGTGCATATGGATATAGAAATATCCTTACTGATGATTGATTTGGGAGATGTCTCACACGATGAGAAATGTTAATCGAGGTGCATTAGGCTAGAGAATATCCTTAACATAAATAGAATTGAGAGACAATTCATAAATAGAAGCGATATGTGAGCTTCAAGTGAGAAATGGTATAGTGTATACTAAGTGGGGAAGATGTGTGAGAATTGACGATTAGCATATCAAGAGGGAAATATACTAAACAATGACATTAATCTTATTGCGCCTAATAGCGTATTATAAATATGAAAATGATGTGGTAGGTATACCTTATATGATGGTATGTCTTTATCTGATGTGATAATATATGTATACCATATATGATGGTATATATATATATATAGTGAAGCATACCCCCTCCTTGCTATCATTGGGAAGTTGCGCACGATGAGGGTGAGCATCCTCGCTCGATGAGCAGGGTGTGGATATTCCCCAGATCATAGTCGTCCATGGTGATTATTATATAATATACATTATTATTTTGGGGGTGAGAAGTCTTGGGTATGTGTCATTCTCACTTGCCGGTTAGGAGCTATGACCGCTTCCCGGGACGTTGTGTGCGTGAGTTGATCACGAGGTGGGTGCCATTGAACCCCACTAGGTGGCCCCAGTTTTCTGTGTGGATGGGCAATTGGAAGATGATAGCATGTGAGCTTGCGTCCTCTAGTTATAGCTCGGTTGGATGGTTATGATATTGTTGTTGTGCTTGTATTTGTATTTGGGTATCAAGGGATTAATGGACCTCAACGACCAACATTGCCAGGATTAGTGTATCGGCGGGTTCCTTGTTTGTATTTCGCTTCGGCGAGACGTCCCACGAATGAAACGCCGTGTACTGTTGAGAATTGGGAATAATAATTAATTAAAATGGAGTAATGATTTGGGTTACATGCATCATGCATTGAGGGCATAATGAATCTCGAAGATCAATACTGCCAGGAGTAGTGTAACGGGGGGGTTCCTTGTTTGGATTTTGCTTCGGCAAGACCTCCCGCTCATGAAACGCAGTGCCGTATTGAGAATCGGGAGAAGTTTAGTCCTTAGCACTTAGATGCTAATAACTCATATATAATTATTTATATATATGTTTACATGACAAATGAGGGCATAACTAGAATATATGAAATTCTAATAAAAGAGAATGTGGATGTATTGTGATGATGTTATTATGAGGACGATTATGCAACTTTATATGTTCAATAAATAAACAAATATAAAGAGAACTATAACATTAAAGTTAAAGAATATGATTTAAGGGATATAGATAAGTGTATATTGGGAGATAGGTTAGATGGCTTTAATTAAATATTTCGATTGGGTTTAAGTTAGACTCTTTTGCCTAAATAGATTTGGGGGCATTCTTTTGGAGATCACGTGCATACGCTTAGTTGCGCGCTTTAGTTGAGAGGCGAGTTGGATTTTAAAGAGAGTGCGACTCCACCTTAATCATGTAATAATGCATTTATAATTATTATGCATTTTAATGCACTTGCTATAAAATGTTTTCAACTCGGGCTCTCACCCATTTATATTTTCTCCCTCCATGTGTATATATTGTATTACTTTAGGTGTTCCTCCGCAAGGACGCCATTGATGTTCATTCATCCAGTGTATTCGTGGAGTTGTGGCAGTAGCAGACTGTTACGGCACTTTGCTTTAGTCGATTCCTATCTTTGTATATCTAGATTAGGATTCAGTTTGTATATCAGGTTTATACTCAAGTGTTGCAGATTAACACTTTTATATCTCCTTTCTCAGATTATTGTATTGTCTGTGACCCGACAACTTATTCGGGTATTTCATTGTTGAGATTTTGTTGTACATTGTATAGTACTCTTTTATATTATTGGAGTTTCATGTATCACTCATCATAGTTAGATGTAGTATTGTAGTTTGTTTGTGGTATGGTTGGTTTTACTCGGTGTTAAATAAAATTTTTAAATTTTTGTCACCCTCTTTTAATAGTTTCGGGTAGTTAGCCTTATACTATTTAGTATTGTATGTTGATGTTGAGACTATGCCATCTGAGATACCTGATTTAATGTAGTATAGGGTTGGCCACCCGTTATTATTTTGAGCGGGTTGTCACAGTTAATAGATACATATTCTTTTTGCAGATTGAAAATTAATACTTTATCAAACTCTATATGTGCCTGCCTATTAACTTCCTTGAAACTTTCTCGTGAGATCTCTTATTTTTCTATTTTTTCATGAAATTCAGCACGTGGTTGGTGGCAGACGTTTTCTCCCTAATTCAGTTGGTTGCCCAGAGATCTTAGGTAAGTTTATTTATTTAATTTCTTATTTTAAATTCAAGGTTATACAATGTATTTCTTATATGTATACATACATATATATACCCATTACTATATGAACTTCAACTCAGCCCATGTTAAATGGATTTTGTACAAAATTTTGTTTTTGTGGATGTAGAGTTTTTTTTAATAGCTAAAATTTTTTTTTAGCTGAAACAATTTTTTCTTTTAATAGCTGAAACATAGGTTATTTTTTATGCCTAAAATCGGTTTTTTTAATTTTTTATAGCTAAATGTTTTTTATGGTTAGTTCAATGTAGTTATTTTTGTATGATAGTACTTATTACGTGTTTGAGATATGGATCTCATTGTCCGTTATGGGTTTATCTCGAGATTGGATATGTGGTCCCCAATCGTATCTCCAATTAAAAATTATTTTATGTTTTTTATTTCGAGTTTTCATTTCTATTTTTATTTTCATTTTCAATAGAAAATTTAGAGAACGAGGGAAGCACATTCATTTGTTAGAAATAAACCATTATTTTAAAAATGTGATTTATAGATATTTAGAAAGATGAAATATAACTTAGAGAAAGTTCGACGTCAAAAATGTAATTTATCGATAGTCTAATGGCTAAAATTTAATTTATAAAAAGTTTTGGGACAATAATATAACCACAAAATTCGACAAATCGTAATTCATAGGGAGTTTTGGACTTGTTATTTTTTTCTTAATATTAAGGTATAAAATGTATTTTTTTAAAATTTTAGGGGTGTAAATGTAGTTTTGAATGTTTCAAAAAAAAATTGAAGAGATGTTAAAGAAGTTTATGGAAATTTGGAAAATCCGAAACTATTTTCCATCTTTTTTTGCAAATATAAATTTGAACAAATTTTCATTTTGATGGAAAAAATTTCAGAATTTTCTTTTGGAAAATAACCTTAATTTATACAACTAAACACGCCCTTAGTGTTTTAAGATATTGGTTTGTATTTTTAAAGGTTTAAAAAGAATAGAAAAAATGGAAAAAAGGAACAAAATGACGTAGTTCTTTAATTGGTGCATTAAAATGCCTTATGCCCAAATTGCTCCCAAATAATGCTAAACAGCGCAATTGTGCAAATAGCATGAAAAATGTCAAAATCATGTGCCACGTCATCAATTGAGCACATTATTTGCGCTTCTCGCAAATCATAGTGGGCACTGTCGCATTATCGAGCAGAAAAGCGCAATCGCGCACTATGTCACGTGCAATTGCATGATTTTAAAAACATTGAATAATGATTAAGGGGCACATGGCAAATAGTCCCTCGAATATTCTTTTATACACGTTTAGTCCAAGCCCTTTTATTCAAAAAGCCCCTCACCACATAAAAACACTCAAAAAAATGAGCTCCAATAAGGATCGACGGAGCTCCGACAGAGGGGTAGGGTGGGAAGGGAATGCCACTAGCACGACCCTTTAAAAATAACAGCATATTGATTAAATGGGTCTTTGAGGGATTTTTTGTAATGAAATAAAAATGATTGGATTAAATGTGTATTAAAAATGTTTGAAGAACTTTTTAGTAATTGACCCTAATATTAATGGAGATGGTGGGGATTGCATTATTCAATTTAATTGTCTTAATGCTTCGTTCTTATCTTTATTTTTTTTCTAATGCAACAAATCATTATTCAAACTTATAAAAGAGACATTTAAATGAATATATATACACATATATACCAGGATATCACCCACATTATTGATTGAAACAAAATGTGTTGGCTTGAATAAAAATATATGAATGTATGGCCTTAATATGAGTTGTCGAGTACGCAACATTACTTAGTGCAACATGTTGTTTGACTCTTTTTTATATATAACTACTGTTCATTTATTTCTAAGTATCTCATGACTTTATTATTATTTGTTTATCATTGATATTTTTGAATGTTCTCTAAATTTATAGGGTTTTGAAATGGATAAGAGTTGGATGCATCATCCAAATATAATTAGTAGTGCACGTCGAGATGGGGTTAAAGAATTTCTTGATTTTTCATTTTCTAATGTCGAGCAAAATGGCAAGATTAAGTGCCCGTGTAAGAAATGTAATAACTTCTATTGGAAAAATCGTCAAGATGTTCAAAGTCATTTGCTTATACATAGCATAGTGAAGAGTTATACTAGGTGGATATATCACGGTGAACCATTGGAATCAGAGAATGATAATGCTTATGATTACAATGAGTATGAGTTTGAAGTTGGAGATAATGATATTATAGGGCAGGAAGAACAAACTATAAACGAGTTTGAGAAAGATGACATGGAGGGAATGTTACATGATATGTTTGTGGGACCTTACAATAATGATGTTTTAGGGGATGAATATAATGGCCGTGGTACTCAAATGCACGAGGGTGAAGGAGAAAAATTGGCTAGATTAGCTAGGGATACGCAACAACAACTGTATTTGGGTTGTCAGAAGCTATCTACATTAGCTTTCATTGTTGAGCTAATGCATCTAAAGTCAATGAACAACTGGAGTGAGAAATCTCTTGACTCGCTTCTTGAACTTTTTAAGAAAGCACTTCCAGATGATGCCCATATTCCAAAGTCATTTTACGAGGCGAGGAAAATAGTTTGTGACCTGGGGTTAAACTATGTGAAGATTGATGTTTGTATAAATGATTGTGTTCTCTTTTGGCGACCAAATGTGAAAAAAACTAAATGTCCAATATGTGTAGAATCTAGATGGAAAATCGAAAAAGCCAATGGTGTGAAGATCCCTCATAAAGTCTTTTATTACTTTCCACTTAAACCGAGGTTGCAATGTCTATTTATAAATAAGTATATAGCTTCAGAGAAAAGGTTATTAAGACATCCAGCGAATGGGGAAGCATGGAAAAATTTGATAAGGTTCATAAGTTATTTGCTAAAGATGCTCCCAATATTAGGCTTGGACTCTCTAGTGATGGATTCAATCCATTTTCAAATATGAGTAGCAAGCACAACACATGGCTGGTTGTTCTGGTGATATATAATTTACCTCCATGGAAATATATGAAGCAACCATTTTTCATCTTATCAATGCTTATACCGGTTCCTAAGGCTCCTAGAACTGACATAAATGTGTTTCTTCAACCACTGATAAAAGAATTGAAAGAGTTATGGGATGTTGGGGTGTAAACATATGATGTTGTCATAGAGACTACATTTATGTTACATGCAGCAGTGATGTGGACTATTAATGATTTTCTAGCTTATGTTAACTTGTTAGGTTGGAGCACAAATGGGAAGTTGGCTTGCCCAGTATGCAATAAGGAGACTCATTGTACGTATCTGAAGAATGGACATAAGACATGCTACATGAGGCATTTTCGTTTTCTACCGATGAATCATAAATGGTGAGAAGATATGTCTTCCTTTGATGGTAAGAAAGAGCATCGAGAACGACCAAAAGAGCTTAGTAATGATGACATACTTGCTCAACTTGAGAGGATTCGACCTAAGGTATTTGGGATGCAAAAAGAGGATCCGCGAGGCATATGAGTTGCAATGGGACAAAATAAGTATATTCTATGATTTGCCATACTGGAAAGATCTTAGATTACGTCACAATTTAGATGTCATGCATATTGAGAAAAATGTATGTGAAAGCATTTTAGGAACATTGCTAGACATTGATGGGAAAATAAAAGACACCGTCAACTCTCGGTTATATTTAAAGGAAATGCGTATATGCAATACAAAGGGAGATAAATGGGTGATTCCTCCTGCTTGCTACAGTTTGTCAAATGCAGAGAAGATGGTTTTATGCAAATTTCGGCAATCACTGAAGTTTCCCGATGGGTATGCATCCAACATTTCTCGATGTGTGAGTGATACTGATGGTAAGATTTCAGGGATGAAAAGTCATGACTACTACATTTTTTAACAACGTTTACTATTGTTTGCAATTCGTGATCGTCTTTCGAAGGAAGTGTGTCAAACGTTAATTGAACTTGGGTTATTCTTTAAGGACTTATGTTCAAAAACATTGAGATTGGATGTCTTGGAGAGACTTGAGTAGAGACTTGTTATATCTATGTGTAAACATGAAAGGATATTTCTACCGTCATTCTTCGATGTTATGGCTCACTTGCCAATTCACCTTGCACGAGAAGCCATTCTCGATGGACTAGTGCAGTATTAATGGATGTATCCATTTGAAAGGTAAATGTAATATGTAATATCTTATTTTAGTAATAATTTAATATTTTCATTGCATTTTCTGAGCATCTTACTTCTCGACATATATATGCACACCTTAAAACTTACCGTGGGAAATAAAGCACGTCCGGAGGGCTCAATTGTCGAGGCTTACGTTCTTAATGAATGCCCAACATTTTTCTCGATGTATCTACATGGTGTTTTGACAAAATTCAATCAACCCGAGAGAAATTATGATGGTGTTGATTTTCAAGACGGTTTATCCATTTTTCGATACAATGGTCGTTTACTTGGAAAAGCGGTTACCAATACCTCACACAAAGTGAATGGGAAAATGCTCTATTATATGTGTTAGATAACTGTGATGAAATACAAGAATTTGTGAAGTATATTAAGCTATACTACTTCTTTTCGTTATACACACACACACACACACACACACACACACACACGTATATACACATTATTTTTTCTAATTAAATTCATTTATATATGTTTAGTGAGCACAAGAATTTGTTAAAAGCCTAAAGGAACACAAATATTAATCGAAGACATGCAGAGAGATTTCCCAAATGGTTTGAAGACCTCGTAAGTAGTTGAATATAATATTTTTTGGTGTAAACCGATTAGGCTTGTTATTTCTTACTAAGAATTTATATATAAACAGTAAACATGTTAGCATATTAGAGCGCGAGTCCCCCGATTGTTCTAGTAATTAACTTCGCTCTTTATCTTGGAGTCCCGATCGAAGAGTGAAACATTATAAGGGTTGTTTAATCAACGGTTATAGGTTTCACACCCAAAATCATGACAAGAAAAAAAGTTCAAAATAGTGGAATAGTTGTAGTGTACGAACATGAACAAAAAGATATTGATTTTTATGGTGAGTTGATTAATATTATCGAATTGGAATAACCATAATATAATTGTGTTGTTCTATTCAAGTGTGACTGGTGGTACATTGAAAAACATAAGGGGGTGTGTGGATTACGTAAAGATGAGTATGATTTCATTAGCTTGAATACAACTAATACATGGTAAAAAAACCAACCATTTGCGTTAGCTTATCAAGCAAAGCAAGTCTTCAATGTGTCAGCTATCAAGATGGGAAATGATTGGAAAGTTGTAGCGAAGAATACTCCACGAGACTAGTATGATTTTCCTAAAACTGTAGCAGAGGAGGATGATGATATGGGTGATGAGGAATCGTACCAACAACTTGAGAATAATATTGTTGATGATGAAATAGTGAAAATAAACGACGAATGTCTTCCATTATGAGGGATGATATCCCAAAAATAGAGGTTAGTATAGCTAATGTGGAAGGAGAAAATCGGATACATGATATAGATGATAACATCTTGTCGTCTGAGGATGACAATGCTGACATTAACGAGGATAACGGAGATAAAGATAATGAGGACTTTTGACGATTTGTGTTAGTTATTTTTTCTTCTTAGTAAATGTTTTAATTTATTTTAATTATAAAACTTCGATCTATAGGAGCGTTTTAATAAATTACACTTGTAAAATATTTTTACTATACTAAATTGCATGTTTATGTAAATCTGTAATAGGTATAACAATGACGATGTCAAACTATGAGAAACAAAGGATGAATAGGATTCAAGATAACATAGCAACAATGAAGGCAGTGGGGTTGCATAGAGGGGTAAATTTTACATGGGTTCTTGTAAGAGGAATAATAATAATAAGAGTGAGACAAAGGGAAAAAGAAAAGAGGTTGACAAGGATGAAGAGTTTATCCTGTCGGAAAGGGAGGAGGGGTTAAGTTATTTAAGCGAAGGTGAAGATGATGACAAAGACTATTTTTTAGGTTTGTCAATTATCCTTGTCACTTTTTATAAACTACTTTTAATGATATGATGTTACTGTTGCTGCTGATGTTATCTCAATTATTTGATATGATTTCATGCTTGATAATGTTCATTACTGATGTGATTTTCCTCCATGTTTTCATTGGTATTATGCTAAAATGTTATAAGTGTATTGATGTTTTACATAATTTCTACATGCATATCTACTCTGCTAATGTTGTTGGTTTCTTATTTAGTTATGCCTGGTTCCGGTTGTGCTCGTGTTCCAAAATTATCTACGGGACAAAGATTCATAGGAGAATTCACACCCCCCCCCCCCCTTCTTCTTAATCAAAGAACCTAAATGTTGGCTACTCCACCAACATTATTGCATCTGATGATAACAACAATGAGGGAATGATCTTTGTATTCTAAATCAAATTACTTGACAATATACAAATATTTAATTAAGTAGGAAATATACCAATGTATAGATAAATTTAGTTACAGTAGTATTCTGTTGATCCATTTCGTACCTGTTATAGGTCATAAAGCAGCTCTCGTGCAACATTTTATGGTAAAGCGAAATCATCATTCTTCAGTACATAATCATCCAAATGTAGTTGAATCTTCGGACATTATTTCATCTGGTTTTAATTCCAATGAGGGTATGATTTACTTCTATTTGTTTCTTATTTGCTCATCGTGGTAGTTGACAAAACATCCACAACATAGGATATTATCAAATTAGTGTCTAATCCTCTATTTTTTGCTTGATTTGATGCCATCATACTAAAGCAGTTGGTGATTTGTATGATGATAGTGCTAGACGAGTCCATTTGATTTACAACTTCTTTGATTTCCTCAAGAGTATGGGGAGATGAGAGAAACTCATTGTCATCATCAGAGATAAGATTAGGAAAGTATTTAACCAGAGATGCATCAGTAGGGATAAGTGAAGTTGATGAGAGGATACCTTGAAACTAATCAGTGAAAAAGTTAAAAATTTCCTCTAGATCAGCAGTCTAATTACATGTCAAATCATCGATTCTAAAAATATAGAGTTTGTTCCTTTTTCCATTAACCATGGCATTAAATAATTTTGAGTTTTCATCTTTTTTTATGTAATTTAATCCTTGCCTTTTGCCTCCGATATTTATGTTCAAGAGATAAATGATATTTGAGTTTAGCAACTACTTTTTATACTCCATATTGGTTTCCTCTAAGTAGTTAGTCTTTAAGGCAACTTCCTTGTGAAAAACCTCATCCTCAGCCTCTTCGGTGGCTTGAAAAATATTTTTGAATGCAGTACTGCTCCAATGTGATAAGGCCTGCCTAATAGCTTTACGTTTTTAGGCAAAATTACTGATTGGATTACTAGTAAAACTCGTATTCCAATATTTCTCTACCATAAGTTTTAGAACCAAAAACTTATTTTTAAAAGAATCACAGTGTTGAGAAAGGCTAATAAGAAGAGGACTATCGTCACAATTGGCCCTGTTTAAGTGAGTTGCAACAGAAGAGATGAAGGTTTGACTCCACTAGAAATCGCATACCATTCTATCTAGTCTAGCCCAGATTCTATTCATGCCCTCTTTTATGGTTACACCATGTCAATGAGCATTGATTAGAGTCGATGCATTGACCATGGCGTGGAATGTATGTATGGATATTGTTCCATTTGTGGGAAAAGGTTTATTTTGATACTTTAGAGGTCGTTTTGTAAAGTCCATTACCAAATCTTTTGTTGATGTAAAAAATTAGATCATATCTAATTATTCAATCACAAATAAATAAATGAGACAAAGAATTTTTAAAGTGGTTCAGCCTTATAAGAATGGCCTACGTCCACTGTTATGTTATTGCTGATTGTTGGGAATTCTCGATTACAAGTTATCTCAAGAAATTCCCCTTTACAATGAGGATTGTACAATGTATTTATAGCCCTGGGGCTGTAATTTGAAAGGGTAATACAATAAATGATGTACATATGAAAGGGTGATACATTCAATGCTCCTTAAGCGTATGCGTCTGAATGATAAGCATTTAATGAACAGTCAAACTGTTGATTATCCAGCTATTAATGCTTTGTTCGAGGTGCAGCTCGGACCGCCTGAGTTGCTCGGACCGCCTAAGCTTCTCGGTGCTCAAGAGTTCTTCGGAGAGTTATCGTTCCTCGGAGAGTATGAGTTCCTCGGGGAAACAGTATTCCTCGTTGTAGTATGGTTCCTCGGAGCGTGTGAGTTTCTCGGAAGTGTTTGTTATAGCCACGTAGACTGCCACGTGTCTTCACTTTATTGATCCATGTCAGCAGACTAAATTTGGTATCAACAGAAGCCCCCAATGTTTTATAGTTCAAAATTTGAGGAGTGTGGAACATTCTTTCTCGGAATATGATAGCTTTAAATAGTCCTCCTGATTTTTAGGAGTGTTTCCCTTGTATTTATTTCTCTTTCCAAATTCGTAGAATCGGATTTTTTTGAATTTTCATAACCGCCTCGATCTCTGCGTACTTTTTGTCCTTTTAGCCGCCGGTAGCGTAATCGTTTCTTCTCGCTTTCGGTATCTTTAAATGAGACAAAGAATTTTGAAAGTGGTTCAGCCTTATAAGAATGGCCTACGTCCACTGTTATGTTATTGCTGAGTGTTTGGGAATTCTCGATTACAAGTTCTATCAAGAAATTCCGGTCCCTTTTACAATGAGGATTGTACAATGTATTTATAGCCCTGGGAGTGTAATGTGAAAGGGTAATACATTAAATGATGTACATATGAAAGGGTGATACATTCAATGCTTCTTAAGCGTATGCGTCTGAATGATAAGCATTTAATGAACAGTCAAACTGTTGGTTATCCAGCTATTAATGCTTTGTTCGAGGTGCAGCTCGGACCGCCTGAGCTTCTCGGTGCTCAAGAGTTCCTCCGAGAGTTCTCGTTCCTCGGAGCGTATGAGTTCCTCTGGGAAACAGTGTTCCTCGTTGTAGTATGGTTCCTCGGAGCGTGTGAGTTCCTCGGAAGTGTTTGTAGACTGCCACGTGTCTTCAACTTATTGATCCATGTCAGCAGACTAAATTTGGTATCAACAGAATCCCCCAATGTTTCATAGTTCGAAATTTGAGGAGTATGGAACATTCTTTCTCGGAATATGATAGCTTTAAATAGTCCTCCTGATTTTGAGGAGTGTTTCCCTTGTATTTATTTCTCTTTCCAAATTCGTAGAATCAGGCTTTTTTGAATTTTCACAACCGCCTCGATCTCTACGTACTTTTTGTCCTTTTAGCCGCCGGTAGCGTAATCGTTTCTTCTCGCTTCGATTACCGCGCCCTTTTTGTTCCTCTAGTCGCAGGTAGCGTAATTGTTTCTTTTTGTAATCATTACTTTACCATTTCCCAAGGCAAGGTATTTAAACTTCACAGACATTCCCATCGTCTTCTACCTTTTCAAATTTGTATTTTTGAGTTTTCCATCGTCTCTTTCTCTCCTGTGTATTCATCTCTTCCATCGTCCGTTGTCATCAGATCCACTCTTTTTCTGTAAGATTTTCTTCCTTCTTCTTCATTTCTTTGATTCATCATGGTTTACCCTGTTGAATCTCTTGATAAGTTTCGGTCTGATTTTTCTATTCCCTCCTGGGTTGTTCTGGAAGAGCTTTCTAAGCCTTCTGATTATTTCCGTTTGGCTGAGGGACATTGGTTCTCCAGTCTCTTTATTGCTGAGTGTGGATTTTCTTTTCCACCCAATCCCTTATGTCTGGAATTTTGTCAATACTTTGACGTTGTTCCTGCAAGAATATCCCCCAATACATGGAGAATAGTTAATAGGGTGCATAGGTTAAATAAAATCCATAGAACTCGCATAGGGATTCCAGAAATCATGTTTTGCTATAGATGGGCAGTTGGTGATAACACCTTTTATTTAAAAACCAGATTTTTGAATAGGGCCTTAGTGGTCAATCTCCCGGATTCCAATAGGGACTATTTTGAGCATGGGGTTGTAATAAAAATTAGCAACATGCTCCTTTATCAGGAGATGAAGTGTATCAGGGTCCCAGATGCCCTCCCTATGGCAATGGGATAGGTTATTTTTATTTTATTTTATTTATTTTGAAATCATGCTTCTTCTGTGTTTGACAAAACGTGCCACTGATATTATAATTTTTATTTATTTGCAGTTGATAGCAAAAGGAAGTGTCCAAAGGAAGCAGACGTAAATATAAGGCACCTAAAACTTATCTGGAGTTTGCATCAGAGTGTTGCCGACGAGCACATTAGGTCAGCTTCGTATTTGCTGTAGTACAAGAGCTATACCACTTCTTTCACTGCTCGTCCGGTGATAAGTGACGCAGAGCCAGTACCAGCTTCCACATGCTCCTCGCCTGAATCACACATTCCTTTAAGTGAAAGTATGAAGAAGAGAAGACCTCCCACCCTTTTTGAGAAAACTGCCTCTGGTGCTGGAGAGGCAAAAAGAAGCAAGATTGATGTCCCAGGGGAGGGGACAAAGAAAAATGATGCGCCTTCCTCGGCTGCTGTTGTTGTGAAGGTTGTCGGGAAGCCCCCAGTGGCTCCGAGTAAGTCTGCTGCTCCAGGAGACGTGATTGTAATATCACCGACCAAGAGTTCCTCCTTGGTTGAATCTATTCCTGCTCCCCCGAGGAAGCTGAAGAAAAGCTCCTCGGTCAATTTGGCTGACACCATCATTCACCCCCAGATATTGGAACTGGTGTTCCAACTTTTGTTCCCCCGAGCTCTGCCATGAACTCGGTAAAGTCTTGGATCATTCCCGAGGTCCAAGGTACTGAGGAAAACCTTTCTCGGGACATGGTTACCTCATTGGCTGCTCGCCACCTTGCTTTTGTAAGTCTTCTTACTTTGAACTTTTCATATTTCCCTTGTCATTTCTGTTTCTGACTTGCTTTCATTTTCTTTTTACAGTTGACGAGCTGCTTCAATATAATTCTGAAGAAGGATGAAGCAATTAAAGCTTCATGGTCCTCATCTAGTGTGGAGGAAGCTCTGAAGGAAGCTATTAAGTCTTTGGAAGATTCTCACCAGACATATGCTACTGACAAGGCAATCTGGGAGAACAAGCTTGCCTCCGCCGAGCAAGAGAGAGCTCAAGTTACTGAAGTCTCCCAAGGGTTGGAGAAAAAAGTGAATGCTTTGGAGAAGAAAAATAAAGAGCTTGAAGAGAAGCTCAAAACTTTTGGGGAGCTTGAAGATAAGCTTAAGGTTAATGAGGAAAAATTGGGCCAGCTTCAGGAAGTAAGTCGGCAAAAGGAAGAGATTGAGAATAAATTAAAAGCTGCTGATAACCTGCTGTCCGAGAAGCTTTCCTTGGAGAAGTTAAAGAGGAAAATGGCTATGAAGAAGTCCTTCAGTGCTGGCTGGGACAAGGGATGGAATAAGGGGTTGGCTGCCATGATGTCTCAAGTAGAATATGGCAACCTCAAGTACTTTAGGGATGGATGGGTTGCTGCTCTACAGGAGATGAAAGTGGATGAAAATTCCGAACTCTTTCAGCAACACATGCCTGGTCCCCCTCCAACTCCTGAAGAAGAAGAAGAGGACGAAGCTGCCTCCGAATAGTCTTCTATGGTGATGGGAGATCATCCCCCAGCCATCCAGCATGCCCCCGAGGAACCTCAGCAAATCATTACTTCTTCCGAGCAACTGCTGGCGCTCCCCGAGCAGCTTTCCATTCCCTCCGAGCAACCTACTTCCTCGTCCCAGCCTCCCGAGAAGGTTTTGGGAGACAAGGAAAAGGTGTAGAGTTGTTCGGATTTCTCTTTATATTTTTCTTTTGTCAATTGTAATCATGAATATGTAACCTTGATCAATGATATAATAAAACTTAAATTTTTGTTCTTGCATACTGTTGTCTCTTCTTCATACTCTGTCTTGATTCTTATTGATTATTGTTTTTCTTCCTCTGCTAGTTTCTGGCCAGGATGGAATTATTATCTGCTCACGATATTGTGCTGCTAAGGCAATGCAATGATTATTTTAAAGTTGGTCACACAGATCTGAGTGCAGCACAAGTCGTCGACATCCTCGGCCAAGATGCTTCTGAACAAGCAGTTGATGCATACCAATATCTAAAGTGTCTACTTGATCGAGCAGTGGCCAATAATGTGGCTTATTACGACATGATCGAGGATCTCCAAGGAACCCTTGAAGATCTTCATCAACAATACAAAGAGTCCACTACCCTGTTGCATGAGGGGTACGAGAAGAAGTACCAGCAACTCAATGCTGACAAGGGGTACAAGAAGCGTTTTGCTGGCTACGAGGTGAGGGAGAGAACTCTGAAGGGCGAAGTCGAGGAGTGCCGACAGATAGCTGAACTATTAGAGCAAGAAAATAACAATCTTCAAAGAGAGTTGTCATAGTTGAAGTCTGCAGCTTCTACTTTAAACGCCTTAATCCCAGTGAATGATGAGGGATTCTCATTCTTAGAGGTTGAGAACGCCAAATTGAGGGACGATTTGGAAACCTTGAAGATGTCTGGCCCTTCTACACCTTCTCGTGGTCGAGCAAGAGCTCCTCGGGGACGAGAAAGAGCGGCTCAGATTCCTGTCGAGGAACAGAGGACTCAGTCTGCCTTAGAGAAGCAGGCCTTCCAGTTAATGGCGAAGAACCAGGCATTGGCTGAAATGTCAAAGAAGATCAGGGACCTGGAAGAGCAGATTTCCACGCAGAAATCTACCTTGGAGAATAAAGAGATCTTCATCAAAAATCTCCATGAGCAGCTGGATAGATTAACATATCAATTCCACAAACAGCCCAGGGAATTCTGGATGGTTGGATACAACGAAGCTCTCTATCACTTGGACGATCGTATCCAGAATGCCAATAATGAGGGCTACAAGTAAGGCTGGTTGAATGCCTTAGGTGTGCTGTAACTCGAACAGGGTCATTACCTGTGGGACTATCATGATCTGGGCTGCTCAACTTACCCGTGCCACCATTCAAACTGGATATGAGTTGGATCCCTGCTCGGTCCATTCCTCGATGCTTGATTTCCAAATATCTTGGTGACTACAATCTCCATTCAAATGCCGAGGTATCTCGTCCCGAGCACCTCTTAGATCGACCATCCGTGATGAATATCAAGATGTTAAACGATCTTAACTTCATAAATTATCCCCTGGCTTTAAATGATCCACCTGCTGGCGAGGAACCTGTGTCAAAAGCAGAGGGGAAAAGACCAGTAGAGTAGGAATTTTGATGTAATAGTTAGTATACATTTCAATATCAATGTAACATTCATTTCATTATCAATGTAATTTGTTTTTGGATTTAATGAAAGACTTTTATTTCTGTTTGCAATCTTAATTGCTATTGTCTTGTAAAACACTTTATATTTGTGCATGTGTATCTGATAAAAAGATAGCAATATTATGTAGTTTGTCGATTAACTTATTGTCGAGTAGTTTGAACTTGTGGTAGTCATTTGGTAAAAATAATATTTTGTTTCTCGACCAACTTAGTAATAATTAAAAAGTTACGAGTATAAAAAATGTTGCTCGATCACTTTAAATTTTACCTGTCGACCAACTATAGTTAGTGGGTTTTTATCCCGACCAACTCAAGTTGGTAGATTTTTCTCTTAAATGTTTCCGACCAACCAAGGTCGGTAAATTTTCCTTGTCGACCAACTACATTTGGTGGGTTTCTATCCCCGACCAGCCATAGTTAGCCTTTTTGAAATAATTTTACCTCCCGATCAATTCAAGTTGGCGTTTTCGAGAATATATTTACTTCCTAACCTACATAAGTTGGTATTTTTAGGAATACTTTTATTTCCCGAGAAACATATAGTTTTATTTCCCTTAGGAATACATATTTTACTTCCCGGAGGAATACAAGTAGCTTTACTTCCCAGAGGAATACAGGTAGCTTTACTTCCCGGAGGAATATTGGTAGCTTTACTTCCCGGAGTAATACAGGTAGCTTTACTTCCCGAAGGAATATTGGTAGCTTTACTTCCCGGAGGAATATAGGTAGTTTTACTTCCCGGAGGGATATTGGTTTCTCGACCAACCTTACTTGGCGTTATCGAGAAAAAATTTGCGTAGCCTGAGCTTTGCCGAGTAGTGTGTAGCACTAGTATTCCCCGAAAAACTTTCAATAAAAAGAAAGAATTCGGCAGAATATCTTCATTTTATTCATCACTGATAATACTTGCGCAGGTTCTCTGCGTTCCATGCATTCTTAAACTCCTCCCCTTCTTGAGTTGCTATTCGGTAAGTTCCTGATCGAACAACTTCTGTAACTCGGTATGGTCCATGCCAGTTTGCCTCCAGCTTATTGTGCTTTTGAATTACTTTCTTCAGCGCATAGTCTCCTTCTTTCAGGTCGCACTTCTTCACTCTCTTATTGTAGAACAAAGTTATTCGCTGCTGGTAAGCAGCATTTCTAATGGTTGCTTCTTCTCTAACTTCCTTGAGCATGTTTAAATCCAATCTTCTCATTAAGTCGCTGATAGGGGAGTTGAAATTTAGTACCCTGTGTGTTGGGAGGCCCAACTCGGCAGGTATAACAGCTTCACTTCCAAACGCCAACATATATGGTGATTCTCCAGTTGCTACTCAGGGAGTAGTTCGGTAAGCCCACAGTACTGACTGTAACTCGTGGATCCAATTTGCTTTCGCATCGTCCAGTCTTTTCTTCAAACCATTCAGCAGTGTTCTGTTTGTCACTTCAGTTTGTCCATTGCTTTGAGGATGGCCTGGTGCTGAGTGGATCTTCAACACATTTGATTGATGACAATAAGCAGCAAACTCCTCGTTATCAAATTGTGTTCCATGGTTTGTGATGAAAGCATGAGGAAGACCATATCGACAAATGATATTCTTCCAAATAAATTGGTAAACTTTCTCGTACGTCATATCAATGAGAGGCTCAGCTTCCACCCATTTAGTAAAATAATTCACTGCGACGACGAGGTATTTGAACCTTCCTCTAGTCGTTGGAAGTGGTCCAACCAAATCTATTCCCCACATGGAAAATGGCCAAGGGGAAGTGATGGGTGTCGATAATGCTTATGGAGTTCTTCGAATGGAGGAAAAGCGCTGGCACTTATCACATTTCTTGGCATAGGCTACCAAATCAGCCCTCATCGTCGGCAAGTAATATCCCTGCGTCATCATCCTTTGCAAAAGCGTCTGACCTGCTACATGGGCTCCACATGACCCTTCATGGATCTTTTCAATCAATTTTTTCACCTCGGAGGGATGTACACATCTTTGCAAACCTACCATAATTCCTCGTCTATATAAAATACCGTTAGTTAATACATACCAAGAAGCTTTAAACTTCAATTTCTTGGTTGCGAGCTTATCAATTGGCAATTCCCCCTCCTCAATATATGCCCTGATAGGATCCATCCAAGATGGTCCTAAATCAAGGGTGATAAAGTTCATCGCCAAATCTTCATCTATACTCCGACCAACCAAAACTTCAATTGGGATTGTTCTTCGTAGCTCGGTACGAGTAGCTGATGCTAATCGAGCTAAGGCATCTGCTCTTGCATTCTCCATTCTCGGTATTCTGACCAGCTGAATAGCAATAAATTCTGATACCAACTCCATCACCTTTCCATGGTATTTGATCATTAATTCTCCCTTGGCTGCATATATTCCCAACATTTGATTTACAATTAATTGAGAATCACTGAAGACAATAATTTGCTGCGCCTCCATAATTTTTACCAAATAAAGACTTGCAATCATGGCCTCATACTCAGCTTCATTATTGGAAGCTCTGAATTGGAAACGTAGGTCGTACTCCATATCGACCTCGTCCGGAGTGCTCAAAACTATCCCTGCCCCACTACCTGTTGTGCAAGATGAGCCATTTACATATAGCCTCCATATAAGTAACTCGTCTTCAAACTTCTGATCTGATAGAGTTCCTCGGCGAAATATTTGTTGCTTCCTTTCATCTTCCCCAGATATTTCTCGCTCTTCGTCGATCATATTTTCTTGCCCTTTTACCAACCGGAGTTGGTCTGAGCTCGAATTTGATGATCCCGTAACATCCACTTGCTCTTTTACCAACTGGAGTTGGTCTGAGCTTGTGTTTGTTGATCCTGTAACATCCACAGGTTGATCAGCGAAGAACTTTTGCTCCTCGGGGGTATCAGGATAAGTGAACTCTGCTATAAAATCTGCTACAGCTTGCCCTTTTAGCGATGATCTGGGTTCATAAACTATATCGTATTCACCGAGCTCTATTGCCCAGTACATCAATCTCCCTGATTTTTCTGGTTTATGAAGGGCTTGCCTCAATGGCATATCAGTATATACGACTATAGTATGAGCCTGGAAGTATGGCTAGGGGTGTGGATCGGTTCGAAACCGACCTATTTGGATCAAACCGAATCCAATCCAATTAAAATCAGTTTTTATATTTTGCAATCCAATCCAAACCGATATTGAGTTAAAATCCAATCCAATCCAATCCAATTGTAATTGGATTGGATCGGTTTTTTTCAATCGGTTTCGAGTATCTGATTTGGGTCCCATTTTTTCGTAGTTGGATTGGATTTGGATTTGGATTCAATCCAATCCAATCCATTTAACTGATCCAATTGGATCCAATCTAATCCAATTCAATCCATTTCATAGTTGATAAACTGTAAATCCAATTAATAAATAGTAAACCATATTTTTTTTAAACCAATTAATAAATAATAAACCAGATTTTTTTACAAATACATTAAACCAAAGAAAGAACCAAATACAAATAAACCTTCTCACATAATCTTCCCATTACAACATTCAAATTGCTACAATAGACACTTCAAACAAGCCTTCACATAATTCAACCAAAACTTGCCTAAAAGCATGAAACAAAACCTACCTAAAACTTTCCTAAAACCAAATATTATAGCAGGCCAAAATTTGCCTAAAAAGCCTTCACATAATCTTGCCAAAACTTCCAAGATCCAAGCTTGTACCCAATTATCAGTATGCTGCCTCTACTCCTATGGAGCATTCAAACAAAAAATTGGCATTAGTAACTGAATATTAATGGCAAAATGGAAAATTTTCAAATATTTAATTATGCATATTTAATTATGCAAAAATTCATTAACTGACTAAGTTTACTCAAACCATTAACTACTACACATATATCACGAGCCTTTTTGTTAAATCCATATAATCTAATACACTGACTAAGCTTTTTGCTAATTTTTACCATAAAAATTAAACTGTTAGTCACATTTTTATGTTAGCCCTAAAATCAAACCATTAAACTGTTAATGGTTTGATTAGTTAGCCCCAATCAAACCATAAAACTATTAATGAAATGAAAAGCCCTAAAATCAAACCATAAACAAGAGATATCAGCCGTAAGGGGGAGATCAGATCAGCCGTGTGATTGTGTGTGTGTGTGTGTGTGTGTGTGTGTGTGTGTGTGTGTATATATATATATATATATATATATATATATATATATATATATATATATATATATATATATAGAGAGAGAGAGAGAGAGAGAGAAATTACCGTCGGTGTAAGGGGGAGATCAGATCAGCTTGGCGGTTTAAGGGGGAGGAGGAGATCAGAGCTGTCGTCGTGTAAGGGAGGAGATTAGAGCCGTAGCCGTCATCGTCGCTGTAAGGGAGAGTGAGAGGAAATGTGAGGGAAGGGAAGGGAGATCAGTCGTAAGGGAAGGAAGGGGAATGTGAGAATGAAATCGGGTAGGGTTATTTAACTCTATATATTTTGGGGTATTAAATCGGGTGGGTATTAAATTGGGTAGGGTATTGGGTATTTTTATACCCACATTCATTTAATTGGATCGGTTCGGTTTTTTAATCAGTTTTTTATCCAAGAACCGAAACCGATCTAATTAGATCGGTTTTTGAAAATTAAAATCCAATCCAATCCAATTGAGGTCGGTTTTGTAGTTGGATTGGATTGGATTGGATTGGATCGGTCGGTTTCATCGATTTGGTTTGGATTTTGCACACCCCTAAGTATGGCCTCATTCTTCTACTCGCCTCAATCAGCGCCAGTGCTAACTTTTCCAGCCTTGGATATCTGATCTCTGCTCCTTGGAAGGCCTTACTTGTGTAACGGATTGGTTTTTGTAGTCCATTTGAAATTTTCCCACCCGGGGATGAGGGAAACATTACTTAAGATGCGCTCATGAAACAATCTCCATACGCACACATAAACATACTCTGATTTCATGCAAGTTTTTCTAATAACATATATATGATCAAATCAAGAAAAACTTTATTATCTAACTAATCAGATTTTAATACATGCGGAAATTAAAATCAATTAAATCTGATTTAATTAAAAGTTAAATTAATAGCAATCTGATTTATTACATTACAATCCAATATATCTCATATGAAGAATTATTCCAATTCAAGTAATTAAATCATGTAACAATTTTAATTCTAAATCATACAAAGAATAAGATGAGGATAAGAAGATAACAAGTATGATTTTTTTAACGTGGTAAAAACCCAAACTCGGGAAAACATCCACGCCTCCCTCTACGGAGTAAAAAAAAAATTCACTAAAAAGAATTATCGGTTACAAGCTATATAACAAACTAAACACACAAATCAGACCTATACAAGTTTAGTAATGTACCCTCTGGTATCGTATCCTTCTAACTTCTCTGCAGTTCTGATTGTTGTAGTTGTTCTCTCAACTTCGTAACTCCGTTCTTCTTATTTAGCAAATTCCAACACAGTCAAAAACTGATCTCTAAACAACATACTAGTTGTGCAAAACGTGCAAGTGAGTATGTTCTAAATGCAACAAAGCAAGAACTTAATTCTTAACACAAGCATATAAGTTTTCTTCAAAAACTTAACAAAAATATATTTGTAATCAAGAAATTAAGTTTTTTATAAAAACTTAAGAAAAAATCATTTTCAATTAAGACCAATTAAGTTTTCTAAAAAAACTTACAAAAAAAATTTCAATCAAAAATCTTATAAACATTCTTTATAAGAAATATACCCAACACTTATCATGAACACACAACAAGATTATTCAATCATTTAACATGTGTTCTCAATCTCTCAAAAATATATTTTCAATTTTATGAGGAAAGTGTTTTTCAAATTATTTCACAAATATGAGAAAACTTCATCTTTAAAAAAAGATTTTCAATAAACATGCAAGATCCGGAGAAATTCTGATTTAAACATCATATAGCATTTAACACAAAATCAGAATATTTAGATCATAAAAATATTCAATAAAATTCGGATCTAAAAATCTAAGGAATTCTAGTTTTTGTAAAAAATTATTTCAGCATGAAAGCACATAAATTCTCTCTACAATAACACAATATATCAATCTCTAAAGTTATGAGATGATGTGTAAGATCATTGAGAATCCAAAACAAAAACAGAATAAAGATGAAGTAGAATGAACACAATGTGTGAAAATAATATTTTCTTCTCTCTTAGATATCTCTCTCTAATTCTCAATATTTTTCTCTAAAAATATTAAACCCTCTTGTAATTCTCACTCTAGAAAATATAATCTGAATAGCTAATGCAAATAAACTCTCTAAACATGTTTATATAGGTGAGAAAACATTATTCTAGAAACTTTAAAATCAAGGGTTCAGATTAAAAGTTATTAATCAAAGCTTCAGATTAATTCGAGTTAAAACATATTAACAAATTAAACGGATGCCACAAACTCAGTCGGTTATAAAAGATTCAAGAACCTAAAACCACTAAAGAAATAAACAAGGCAGTATAGGGTTTTGGTTGCAACAAACTTTCCAACAGATATAATCTGGACAGGTGGCACAGTCTCCAAACAAACTTTCTAACGGATATAAAAAGACAGTTGGCACTAAATCCAAACACTCAAACTCAACCAATAGGATATAAAGAATAATCGACAGTTAAAAGGTATAACTGAAAAGAGTATAGCTGGCAAGTTGTAATGGGTCAAAGGGTGTAGGCTATATCTGAGATGGATAAGAAATCCTAAGGTCTAATCGACAGAAGCCTTACACGCCAATTGTAATAGCTAGGAACGAATAACTCATACCGCAGCAGGTCTAAGGATTCTAGTGAGTACACTCGTCAAATGCTAATAGGTACACAAAATAACCAATGGTTAAATCGGGTACTGACCTATCAAAGTCATACTCGTTCACAGTTGATACTATTGGACAAATATTAGCTCAGTTACTATTCGGTCAAAATTCAAAAGCTTCTACTCAAATGTCAAAGCCGTAAGTAACAGATATAGTCGAAACCAACTAAGGGAAGTACTAGACCATTAAAGGTTTGAAAAGATTAAACCTATGTCTAACAGGTAAGTAACATCCGTCCAATACAAACCCTATGACTTCTAATGGTACCAATGATGTATAATAGGACGAAAATCTGCAATAAGTCAAATCTCAGAAAAAATCTATAGGTAGGTACTAGCCAAAACTTGCTACGGTTGAAATGACACCACCGAAAACTACCAATAGTTGGCGTCCAAAAACTACAGGTAAAAGGTGTACATCTAGAACAACTGGGACACTAGCAGGTAGCAGGTATAATAAGGCCGAAAGTCTAAAACTGATGGTTTTAAAAATTCTAAACCTCAATGAATAAATCTATAATTGTTATAGGTTAAAAACTCGGTCAAGTACAACAATAGGGTCTTAACTTGTCTAATGGTCAAATCAGGTAGGAACCTATACCAAAAAAAAACTCCAACAACTATAACAATGGGATGGCCGAAAACTACATGTGTAAGAAAGTTGGCTAAATCAAATAAAGTCTAGGTGACTAACGCAGTAGGAACTACTCCTATAAGGTCAAATCGAATAGGTAAATCCCATCTCTAGTAGCTACGGGTACAGGGCTATGACCGAGATCTACTAAGGCTCACAATGGGTATACTCGTTAAATGAAAATAGCTAATAGGAATGCTGGTACAAAATCTCTTGGCTACAAAAGGACGAAAACAACTAAGGTTTAAAAAATATAAACCTAAAGAAATTATGGCCAAGGACGAAAACAGTGACAAGAGGACTGGGGTTCCTATTCGTCAAGTCTATAGAAGGTAAGACCAAAGTACACCTAAGGTAATATCATAAAGGACAAAATCTATAACTTAAAAGAACTAATGACATTTTAATAAACAAAACATTGTTTTAAAAATTTATTTTAAACAAAGTTTCACCAGTTTTATTTGAAAAATTATTTTCAGTAAAATAATATAATTTCACTTTTAATAAATTCAGGCTCACAATTAATAAGTCACACAATAAAAATCATAGATCAAGAAATATGCATGTGTGCGTAATGTGTCAAGTGCAAATGTGCAATACACGTGAATACCTTTACTCGGATATGTCGTTGAGTAGAGTCGAGGCATGTTGAGTCGTCGAGTAACGTTGCAAGATGTACCAAGGAGAAGGCTCGAACTAAAAAATATGTTTTGACACAATATCCAAATTAGTTGAAACGCCTAAATAATGTAGACTCAAGTAAGTCAAAGATTTAGGGTGTTTCACCATTCTCCACTCTTATCAACGCCGAGCTAACTGCATTCTCCGATACCTCTAGGTACAAGTACAATTTTTCTCCCATCACCGACCTGGACAACAGTGGAGGTGCTCCCAAGTATTTCTTCAAGTCTTGAAAAGCATTCTCACATTCATCATTCCACTCAAAAGTCTTTCGGAGTGTCTTGAAGAATGGGAGACATCGATCAGTTACTCGTGTACAAATCTGTTGAGTGCTGCTACTCGTCCTGTAAGACTTTGCACCTATTTGCAGCCCTAATAGAGCTTTGATCTTTTCTGGATTTTCTTCAATGCCTCGTTGGTTGACAATGTATCCGAGAAACATGCCTTCTCGTACTCCAAATATGCACTTCGTCGGGTTCAGCTTCATTTGATATTTATCTAGTTGATCAAAAGTCTGACTTAAGTCAACTAGATGATCAGCAGATCTTTTGCTCTTCGTCAGCATATCGTCAACATAGACTTCCATATTACAACTGATTTGTTCAGCAAAGACTTTGTTCATCAGCCTCTGATATGTCGCACCTGCATTTTATAAACCAAAAGTCATAACATTATAACAATAAGTTCCCCTAGGGGTAATGAAAGAAGTACTCTCCCTGTCTTCAGGTTTCATTTTAATCTGATTGTAGCCAGAATAATCAACCATGAAACTCAGCAGCTCGTGTCCCGAGGTAGCATCGACTAGTTGATCAATTCGGGGCAGTGGAAAGTGATCCTTTGGGCATGCTTTGTTGAGGTCGGTGAAGTCTACACACATCCTCCATTTGTCGTTCTTCTTCTTTACCATCACCACATTGGCTAACCAGTCTGGTGTGACACCCCGCCTAATTAAATACCGGGCGATCACTCCTTTATTAAATTAAAATCAAGGTGAACAGTTGGTTCATTCTTAGCATCACTGTCGTAAAAATACTTTTCCAATTTAAGCACCCTAAATAATTACGCTAAGTGTCAAAACCATTTAAAACCTTATTCTCATTTTATTAAATCCGGTTATAAAACCTTAAACCATTAACATCTAAAGAGTCACACATTAAGAATAAAAATGGAATTGAACATACACGAATTTAATCATCAATAATAAATCCCAACATTTACAACACTAAAGGAAAACATCCTGACTGTAATAAATCCCGAAATAAAGGTACTGAAAGTAAAAATTTCGATCTCTGACAATACCAAATAAATAATAGAAAGAGGGCGACACATGCCCTTGCTGGATAAAACTGAACTAGGAGTAGAATCAAATGGATGAAGTCGTCTAAACAACAGGCCTACAACTCCCACTTAAGCTGCAGCACGTTCCTTCCAAAGGATCCTAAGTAAGACGCCCCTGTGGCTGGGCACCTGTAATACATACATATATATACAAGAGAGAAAAGGAAATAGAAACGGATCAGAGCCCGATAGTGTATATGATTTAAAAATTCGTTTAGCAAGTATTTAAATTTATACAGGCCAATGCAACAACATATTAGTGCGACACTCTCTTGAGAAATTCTCGCCTCTCTTCTAATGTGCACTCCTATCGTACTAACCTTCCCAATGGTCTATCTCGTCATATACCACACTATCTTTCCCCAATGATTTAACTTATCTTAGGTTATTTGTAGGATTTACAACTGAACAACACAAGTATTTAAAACGTAAGATTTCAATTTGTAACTAAGGTTCTCCTTTTAACTTTATTAATCAATAAAATTTTCCAGTGTCATATTATACTTTCTCAAAACAATTATTTATAATTTGAGTCATCAACCATGTCCTACATATCAAATCACAGTAGGCCGTTCCAGATTTCAGAATTTCATATATATATTAACTACTCGTATAATATATATATCATAACAGCACCCGTCATAAAAACTATGGTGAGGGCATACTCTGCTATCCAATCCCCGTATCAATCGCACTAAAGGGAATACAAGTTCGGAATCACTCTCGAACTGTATCAATACATACACAAACAATATTGAGGCGAAGCATAGATTCCAAGTCCAAGAGGTCAGTACATACCCTCACATCTCTTAGGACCGTGACTACCGATTCAATAGCCTGTACCTAGGATTTCTATCTTCTAGGGTACGAGTCAATATCCCCCATAAGGCACACGAGATAAGATCGTCCCAGCACGGAAACCTCAGGGATAGCAAGTAGCGCGGGCATGATTTTCACAAGTATATAATAAATGCATACACAATCATATAAATATACCACTTTTATTATATCAATTTAGGTTTATCCCATAACCCACATTCACAACATTTATCCTTATTTTTCCATTATTATTTATCACGTATAATGGTTCATTTCTCACTTTAATTCGAAGGGTTTTTCCAACTTACTACGTAACCCTCATGGACTCTATTCTTTCAAATGTACAATTCAGTAGATATCCATTTATGTTCCAACGTAACTCTCTCTTACGTGTCTCTCCCCTTTAATATATACTTACATTATCCCTTATGCAAAATATCCCAAAAATATAGATTTCGCCTTACATTAAAGGATTTTGAATTTTATTTTCAAAGATGAGAATTTCAAATGGTTTCGAAATCGGAATTAAAATGGAGTTTTAATTGAATTTTTTTATTATTTAGAAGAGTCCTCAAAATATAAAACTCTCTAAGAGTCCTCAAAATATAAAACTCTCTAAGAGTCCTCAAAACATACAACTCTCTAGTAAAAATAACATTTTTAGAAATCCGACCGTTCGATCATGCTGAATTTTTGTCAGCAGTCCTGTCTCGTCGTTTGCTACAATATACTAAAATTTCAAGCGATTCCAATGGTCCGATCATCCGGAATAAAAATTTTAGTGTTTGTATGTAATTAGAAATCATTTTTAATCAAACTCTTAATCCTTTACATGACAAAGGGTTTCCAGAATATCATTTTAAGTCATCACTACATGCAATTTCCTATCTCAAATTCGGTTTTTCTTCCATACAATTCATCCTAATCATTCCTACACTAATATGAGTGATGCACCAACGAAAATAAGCAAGATAAACACTTGCCTGGGATTTTCGACGTTCTGGTTTGGTGCCAAATTTGGTGTGGTTGCGTTCTCCGTCTCGCGATCTACGCGTTGGCGGCGGCGGCGGTGTAAACGGATGAGTTTTGAGCCTTGGAATGCCTTGAGAGCTCTCTCCTCTCCTCTCCAATGGCCGTTCTAGTGTTTTGAGTTATCTAATCCTAGGAGATAACCTAAACATCTGATATAACCCCTTTAATTTTCGTGGGTTTAATTACCCAAAAATACAAAATGACTAAAATGCCCTCCCGGGGTACTAATTAGGCCTAAAAACGTCCCGAGACCCAAATCAAACCCTCGGGTATACTTTTCTGACTATCTTGACCCTTCCGAACGCGTTGGCGCACTCAAAACGACCATGCGAACAACTTATGAAATATTCACTTTTATAAATCAGCATTTAGTCCCGACACGACACAGGCGCGTCCCGACTTAAATTTCCATAATTGTCATTTTATTCACACGTGACAATATTATAAAAATAAATCTCATATATTACTATACTCATCCAGTAATATGCAACAAATAATATATTCCCAATAATTACTAACTCTTGTCACGCTAGTAAATATTTAAAACAACATTTCGGATTAAAATTAAATTAATTATCTCAATTAAATTTAATTAATCCCTAAATTTAAAAGCCATGAAAATACGGGGTATTACATACTTCCCCCCTAATAACGGAATTTCGTCCAGAAATTCGGAAAATAAGGCCTATCAGGTAGCACAATTCTGGATTTCCTTTTCCGTACACAAACTAACTACACATTATGGCGCTCAATCACTATAGCCCTTTCTTCACAGCCACATTGTTTTACATTCTCATTAGAGACACTTCACATTGTGCTCCCAACCGACAACATTCGCATAGGTCCCGTCTATACGTTATAAATTTCATTATCTCACTATCATTCGGAGGCCGCACCTCACTACATGACAACTACTTAGATTTATTCATACACAAAATTCTCATTCTGAGAAGATCATACGAACATTTGACCACTCTTGACTGCCTAAAACAGTCGTGGAATTCCACCATAGTTATCGGATATTTTCTCGACCGATCCAAAAATTCTGATTATCTACTCTCCTCTAAACATACGGAAGGAGAATAGTCGAGATTTTTCCATAACAAAATCTTAATAAGTACCTCGTACGCGACAAACAGGTACGAGTGCTTCTATAGAGCATTCTTGAAATCATCGTACCAATAGTCCAAAATCTCCTTCACGTGGCTCCACTAATCTTTAATCACCGTGCGCCTATTCCCTGGCTACGGGTGATACATCCTACTTGAAGCGAAACCTTATCTCCGCTGGTTTCTGAAATCCCATATCAAAGGTGGGATTCACCAATCTCATCCTGATTTAGAAATTTATACTGCGCCGGATCATGCACTGGCGCGATCCTTCCTTTCAAAGGAAGTTTATGGCATACTAGTTAATATTGTAAACGATCCCAAAGGAATATCAATCACTTCCTTCTCAGCGGCTTAATTCACATGTTCGGGATGAACCCTTGATCTTGTTTTGACGATGGCAACCCATCCAAGAACTGTACCGACTTTACCGACCTCTTCCAAATTCCGGAATTGTAGCTAAACACAAAATTCTTTGGTTGATTCTCCTCTTTCAACCCAACCTTACCCATGGGCGGTGCATGTAGAGACTATCACTACGTCCCGCTAAACATCGACTCTTCCTTGAAATGTCTCACATTAAGTGACACGTAATACTCCCCTTCCTTCCTTGTAGTATGCCGAAAGTTCCACCCGTGCTCTTCTCTCCATGAAGCGCACTTTTGGATCTCATATACCATACCAACATCATCACTCTTTGTATGTGCAAGTCGCTCTCATACTTGCCTACTAACAACTCCGCTCTGAGTGTTCTTCATAATCATTTAATTCTGCTCCATTCAAGGAATACTATTCTAAAATGACTTCCCACAGTCTTCCAATTCAAATATGGGTGTGCTATTCTAATTGCACACCTATGTATGGATTATCGCCCCTCATATGACGTTTAATCCACTATATCACTTCCACTTCGTTCTGTTAGCCCCACAAACACATTTTCCACACGTCCATTGCCACGCCCCTTCATCTCGGAGGAGTTTTAACATCAGTTAACCAGGATGTCTACACACCCTATGAATCGGGAATACTACCGTAAGCATCACATACGCTCCATACTAATAAACAAATTCTTTGTTTTTCCTGGTGCTTGCAGCGTGATTACAACACTTTAATCACCCTAAAAATCAAAATTTTAAATCTTCCTTATCATCGTTCCACCCCTCAACTCGTGGGGTAACTTTCAATGCTTTCTTACCATATAACCGGCTCCAATGGCTTTAAATCAAAATTCAACTTCCAACTTACATACATAATTACTTGATCCCATTTCGACCAGGGTACCGAACTCATGGAATAGTGACCAGACGTCTCCCTATTTCCAACCTTACGCTAAGTTTCATGCGTGGGATGTCTCGCAAAGAAAAATCCAAACAAGGAACCCCCCCGATACACTACTACCTAGCATTGTCGGTTATCGAAATCCGTTAGGTCCTCCGTCCATAGTATATACCATTTTATTCCGTCCCTTGACAGAAAAGTTACAATTTCTCTCATAATTATGCTTAACAAAGAACGTTTCACTAATTGCACTATTGTTTAGTATAGGTCGGTGGTAATAGCATTCCATAAACCTCGAATACATACAATCGGAATTCTCAAAATTCCTTTCCCTAATAATAGGGGTATAAATATTAACTCCCACATCTCTAAAGGATAAATATAACAATGCACTCTTCCTATCACTAAGTCCGGAGTGCTAAACATAATACTGAGTCAAATCTTTTTGCCCAACGGTAAGTCCCAATACATACTGAATCATATTGGCAAAGTCTATACATACATTGGCATCGAATATCTTGAGCCCACTATCTCCTCCGAAGTCTCTAGGATAGATAATATAAGTGCGAGTCCAACCTTCTTACAGGTAAAGCCTCGCCAAAACAAAACTTAAAACATGTTGCGCTAATGCAACCACTCCGATAGTCTTGCAATAAATGCCCACTATCGTACTAACCATTTCTATAACATTTTAACAAAGATAATATCATACTCGTGTATCGCATCACTACAACGAGTAGCCTCAATAAAGTGAAAAACACTGTTAATATACACATTCATCCTCTGCGGATATCACTAAAGAAAAATCCCGCTACACTAGGGAAAAATATTCACATTTTAATAACGTTTATAATGATATGCAT
Organism: Sambucus nigra; assembly: GCA_949130495.1. Lineage (NCBI taxonomy): Eukaryota > Viridiplantae > Streptophyta > Magnoliopsida > Dipsacales > Adoxaceae > Sambucus > Sambucus nigra. The sequence goes on along the minus strand of OX422214.1, from coordinate 407,418,916 downwards.
TAAGCTCATCTCACATGCTAATCTAGCAAGGAACAAAATATAGTGACTCGCTCGTGTCACATAAACACGCCTCATCCTCTGAGGATACAACTTATACTTCCACTTTGCCAATCGTCTTGACTGCGCAAGTGGTTTTCGGACGTAACACGTCTACTCAAACCAAACAAAATTTCTTTAATCGTTGCCTTTTACTAGGCACCGTATTCTTGTCCCTTTTCTCACTTTGGAACATATTATCGCAAGCGATCTCACTCCGCACAAAATACCTCAACACATAATCCATTTATCACCTGTCCTACTAATCAGGTTAGGATTGTCCTTCTCTCGGACTTTAGTAAACTCGATTACTGTTAACCATCCCGGTTGTTCCCTTAGCTTTTTAGGCCATACAGATCATGTTACTATCTATAATAGTACTTACTGAATTTACCATCACTTGGTAAGAATTTAACTATCTGAATCATTTAAATGGGTACCCTGATGTGTATCCACATCCCCATGTGGTGCTATACCACCACCGTTGCATTCAGTCCTATTCTCGACTAAATTCTTCGATTCCTTTAAGCTTCCCACACAAGGAACATTATCATCTTTATTGACAAAATACAACATTGTCAACCTCTGAATCATCTGTCCATCAGAATTTCCTCATCGAGTATTATCAATTATTATTACGAGTTGGTCTCCCACTTGGAGTCGTTTCCTCCACTCGTATCTACCTCTTTCGATACAAAATTTGCTAATGATTAGGATTCATATCCGAAATTGGACTTCCGTCATGCCCTCCTGCGATGAGTTCAGAACCAAGTTTGCTTCTCACCCTGAACAGTTGAGGAAGGAACATACGGTCAACACTGTACCTAAGGTTCTCCTATAGGCATAGCATTCCACTTCTAAAATTGGTGGTTCACTCCAACCATTATAATTTCGTCCCGAAAGCCAAGAAAATTTTCTCTAAATTTTCACTTTCAGTTTGCCACACTCCGTCCTATATCTAAACCTTTGGATACTTTACCTCCTTTGGTAAACACAAAGAATTTCGGCATTTTTAGAATTTCCCATTGACAGTCTCTACACGTTTTTGTAATACGTAGGGTAAGTTTACCCTCGCACCTCATTTGACTATAATAGCATTTGGAAATCACTGCTGCGCCTTAGTCGCCTTTCTAGTCTTGGCTTCTCGTGCCATAATGGAGGCGACCTCAACTACGGTCATCATCCTCGGATATATTTTATAATCTCAACTGAGCCCTGCCTCCTGATGTACGCTTAACGGTCCTCTTCTGACATCCGTCATCGCTCGGCACACGCACATATCCGAACGAAATTAGAATCCACTAATGTATACACATTATATCAGGAGAACAAAGTCTCGTCAAAGGAATCGACAATCCTAAACATAGGGCTCTATATCAAACAATGCAACGCTGAAAGCATAATAAGCCGTACAGATCATAAGGACACTAGAACCTGATGCTCTGATACCACCTGTGACACCCCGCCTAATTAAATACCGGGCGATCACTCCTTTATGAAATTAAAATCAAGGTGAACAGTTGGTTCATTCTTAGCATCACTGTCGTAAAAATACTTTTCCAATTTAAGCACCCTAAATAATTAAGCTAAGTGTCAAAACCATTTAAAACCTTATTCTCATTTTATTAAATCCGGTTAAAAAACCTTAAACCATTAACATCTAAAGAGTCACACATTAAGAATAAAAATAGAATTGAACATACACGAATTTAATCATCAATAATAAATCCCAACATTTACAACACTAAAGGAAAACATCCTGACAGTAATAAATCCCGAAATAAAGGTACTGAAAGTAAAAATTTCGATCTTTGACAATACCAAATAAATAATAGAAAGAGGGCGACACATGCCCCTGCTGGATAAAACTGAACTAGGAGTAGAATCAAATGGATGAAGTCGTCTAAACAACAGGCCTGCAACTCCCACCTAAGCTGCAGCACGTTCCTTCCAAAGGATCCTAAGTAAGACCCCCCTGTGACTGGGCACCTGTAATACATACATATATATACAAGAGAGAAAAGGAAATAGAAACGGATCAGAGCCCGATAGTGTATATGATTTAAAAATTCGTTTAGCAAGTATTTAAATTTATACAGGCCAATGCAACAACATATTAGTGCGACACTCTCTTGAGAAATTATCACCTCTCTTCTAATGTGCACTCCTATCGCACTAACCTTCCCAATGGTCTATCTCGTCCTATACCACACTATCTTTCCCCAATGATTTAACTTATCTTAGGTTATTTGCAGGATTTACAACTGAACAACACAAGTATTTAAAACGTAAGATTTCAATTTGTAACCAAAGTTCTCCTTTTAACTTTATTAATCAATAAAGTTTTCCAGTGTCATATTATACTTTCTCAAAACAATTATTTATAATTTGAGTCATCAACCATGTCCTACATATCAAATCACAGTAGGCCGTTCCAGATTTCAGAATTTCATATATATATTAACTACTCGTATAATATATATATCATAACAGCACCCGACATAAAAACTATGGTGAGGGCACACTCTGCTATCCAATCCCCGTATCAATCGCACTAAAGGGAATACAAGTTCGGAATCACTCTCGAACTGTATCAATACATACACAAACAATATTGAGGCGAAGCATAGATTCCAAGTCCAAGAGGTCAGTACATACCCTCACGTCTCTTAGGACCGTGACTACCGATTCGATAGCCTGTACCTAGGATTTCTATCTTCTAGGGTACGAGTCAATATCCCCCATAAGGCACACGAGATAAGATCGTCCCAGCGCGGAAACCTCAGGGATAGCAAGTAGCGCGGGCATGATTTTCACAAGTATATAATATATGCATACACAATCATACAAATATACCACTTTTATTATATCAATTTAGGTTTATCCCATAACCCACATTCACAACATTTATCCTTTTTTTCCCATTATTATTTATCACGTATAATGGTTCGTTTCTCACTTTAATTCGAAGGGTTTTTCCAACTTACTACGTAACCCTCATGGACTCTATTCTTCCAAATGTACAATTCAGTAGATATCCATTTATGTTCCAACGTAACTCTCTCTTACGTGTCTCTCCCTTTTAATATATACTTACATTATCCCTTATTCAAAATATCCCAAAAATATAGATTTCGCCTTACATTAAAGGATTTTGAATTTTCTTTTCAAAGATGAGAATTTCAAATGGTTTCGAAATCGGAATTAAAATGGAGTTTTAATTGAATTTTTTTATTATTTAGAAGAGTCCTCAAAATTTAAACTAGTATGTAATACCCCGTATTTTCATGGCTTTTAAATTTAGGGATTAGTTCAATTTAATTGAGATAATTAATTTAATTTTAATCCGAAATGTTGTTTTAAATATTTACTAGCGTGAAAAGAGTTAGTAATTATTGGGAATATATTATTTGTTGCATATTACTGGATGAGTATAGTAATATATGAGATTTATTTTTATAATATTGTCACGTGTGAATAAAATGACAATTATGGAAATTTAAGTCAGGACGCGCCTGTGTCGTGTCGGGACTAAATGTTGATTTATAAAAGTGAATATTTCATAAGTTGTTCGTATGGTCGTTTTGAGTGCGCCAACGCGTTCGGAAGGGTCGTGATAGTCAGAAAAGTATACCCGAGGGTTTGATTTGGGTCTCGGGACGTTTTTAGGCCTAATTAGTACCCTGGGAGGGCATTTTAGTCATTTTGTATTTTTGGGTAATTAAACCCACGAAAATTAAAGGGGTTATATCAGATGTTTAGGTTATCTCCTAGGATTATATAACTCAAAACACTAGAACGGCCATTGGAGAGGAGAGGAGAGAGCTCTCAAGGCATTCCAAGGCTCAAAACACATTCGTTTACACCGCCGTAGCCGCCAACGCGTAGATCGCGAGACGGAGAACGCAACCACACCAAATTTGGCACCAAAAAAGAACGTCGAAAATCCCAGGCAAGTGATTATCTTGCTTATTTTCGTTGGTGCATCACTCATATTAGTGTAGGAATGATTAGGATGAATTGTATGGAAGAAAAACCGAATTTGAGATAGGAAATTGCATGTAGTGATGACTTAAAATGATATTCTGGAAACCCTTTGTCATGTAAAGGATTAAGGGTTTGATTAAAAAAGAGTTCTAACTACATACAAACACTAAATTTTTTATTCCGGATGATCGGACCATTGGAATCGCTTGAAATTTTAGTATATTGTAGCGAACGACGAGACAAGACTGCTGACAAAAATTCAGCATGATCGAACGGTCGGATTTCTAAAAATGTTATTTTTACTAGAGAGTTGTATGTTTTGAGGACTCTTAGAGAGTTTTATATTTTGAGGACTCTTAGAGAGTTTTATATTTTGAGGACTCTTCAAAATAATAAAAAAATTCAATTAAAACTCCATTTTAATTCCGATTTCGAAACCATTTGAAATTCTCATCTTTGAAAATAAAATTCAAAATCCTTTAATGTAAGGCGAAATCTATATTTTTGGGATATTTTGCATAAGGGATAATGTAAGTATATATTAAAGGGGAGAGACACGTAAGAGAGAGTTACGTTGGAACATAAATGAATATCTACTGAATTGTACATTTGAAAGAATAGAGTCCATGAGGGTTACGTAGTAAGTTGGAAAAACCCTTCGAATTAAAGTGAGAAACGAACCATTATACGTGATAAATAATAATGGGAAAATAATGATAAATGTTGTGAATGTGGGTTATGGGATAAACCTAAATTGATATAATAAAAGTGGTATATTTATATGATTGTGTATGCATATATTATATACTTGTGAAAATCATGTCCGCGCTACTTGCTATCCCTTAGGTTTCCGCGCTGGGACGATCTTATCTCGTGTGCCTTATGGGGGATATTGACTCGTACCCTAGAAGATAGAAATCCTAGGCACAGGCTATCGAATCGGTAGTCACGGTCCTAAGAGACGTGAGGGTATGTACTGACCTCTTGGACTTGGAATCTATGCTTCGCCTCAATATTGTTTGTGTATGTATTGATACAGTTCGAGAGTGATTCCGAACTTGTATTCCCTTTAGTGCGATTGATACGGGGATTGGATAGCAGAGTATGCCCTCACCATAGTTTTTATGTCGGGTGCTGTTATGATATATATATTATACGAGTAGTTAATATATATATGAAATTCTGAAATCTGGAACGGCCTACTGTGATTTGATATGGAGGACATGGTTGATGACTCAAATTATAAATAATTGTTTTGAGAAAGTATAATATGACACTGGAAAATTTTATTGATTAATAAAGTTAAAAGGAGAACCTTAGTTACAAATTGAAATCTTACGTTTTAAATACTTGTGTTGTTCAGTTGTAAATCCTACAAATAATCTAAGATAAGTTAAATCATTGGGGAAAGATAGTGTGGTATATGACGAGATAGACCATTGGGAAGGTTAGTGCGATAGGAGTTCACATTAGAAGAGAGGCGATAATTTCTCAAGAGAGTGTCGCACTAATATGTTATTGCATTGGCCTGTATCAATTTAAATACTTGCTAAATGAATTTTTAAATCATATACACTATCGGTCTTTGATCCGTTTCTATTTCCTTTTCTCTCTTGTATATATATATGTATGTATTACAGGTGCCCAGCCACAGGGGGGTCTTACTTAGGATCCTTTGGAAGGAACGTGCTGCAACTTAGGTGGGAGTTGCAGGCCTGTTGTTTAGACGACTTCATCCATTTGATTCTACTCCTAGTTCAGTTTTATCCAGCAGGGGCATGTGTCGTCCTCTTTCTATTATTTATTTGGTATTGTCAGAGATCGAAATTTTTACTTTCAGTACCTTTATTTCGGGATTTATTACTGTCAGGATGTTTTCCTTTAGTGTTGTAAATGTTGGGATTTATTATTGATGATTAAATTCGTGTATGTTCAATTCTATTTTTATTCTTAATGTGTGACTCTTTAGATGTTAATGGTTTAAGGTTTTATAACCGGATTTAATAAAATGAGAATAAGGTTTTAAATGGTTTTGACACTTAGCTTAATTATTTAGGGTGCTTAGATTGGAAAAGTATTTTTACGACAGTGATGCTAAGAATGAACCAACTGTTCACCTTAATTTTTATTTAATAAAGGAGTGATCACCCGGTATTTAATTAGGCGGGCTGTCACATCTGGATATTTAACATCTTCAATAAAACAAGCCTTCTGGAGCTTCTCGACTTCCTCATGTATAGCTTGATTCTTCTCGGGACTGAATAATCTTCTTCTCTGCTTCACTGGCTTGATCTCCTTATTCACATTGAGTTCGTGACATCAGAAATTTGGATCTATTTCTGGCATATCCTCATGACTCCACGCAAAAGTTTGCTTTATGCTTTTAAGGAAAGTTATCAATTCCTGTTTTAGTGAGGTTTCCAACAACGAACCTATTTGAGTAGTTCGTTCAGGGTGCTCGTCGTCCAAAATGATGTTTTCAGTAGCTTCCACCACTTGACCCTTCACGAGTTGCGACTCATCTCTAGGATCCAATGTTTCAATTTTGGCACCTTCATCCACTTGATAGGTAGTAGTCTTTTTTCTTGATTCCTCCATTTCTTCTTGCTCGGCGGATTAATAATAGCATTTCTGAGCTACTTCTGATCACCTTTAACAACTCCTACTCTAGAATTTGTTGGAAATTTCAGGCATTGATGCACCGTAGATGGTACAGCCTCAAACTTCTTCAATCCTACTCTTCCCTTGATGATATTGTATGATGACTGAACATTCTTATCCATCACGAAGAAGCGTATTCTTTCTGTTCGACAAGCAGGCCACGTACCAATGAATATATCCAACTTGATCGTCCCAAGTGGAAATACTTTCTCGCCAGCAAAGCCGAAGAGGGGTCTATGATAAGGCTCCAGTTGAGATAGCTTTAGATTTAAACTATCGAAGCACGAGTAGAACATGATGTTTGTCGAGCTACCATTGTCTACCAGTACTCTTGAAATCATTACCTTCTTCATTCTCATCTTGATCACCAATGGGTCATCATGAGGATATAGAACACCTGCAAGGTCATTCTTTGAGAAACCAATAACCAATTTCTCTTTATTCACCTTTCTCGGGCGATCCTCCTTAGCTAGATTTATTCATTGAATGTACGAGCAAGCTTGAGCCTCACAGATGTAAGCTTTTCTCTCGGCAGTATGGTCTCCTCCTCCTACATCTCCACCTGTTATAACATTACAGTCAAATGACCCAAAGCGTATTGAAAATACCTCATGTTCTGGCTGCCTTGGTCTCTTAGGAAGATCGGGGTCATCATCGGGATCAACTTCATGGTTTCTTTTCTTGTTCTCCTCTGCTCGATGAGGAGATTTAGACCTATCTCTTACTCGGTCATTGTTCCTTCTTTCGCTTCCACGGTCAACATACTTTGATAGCTTTCCTCGACTGATGAGTGTTTTAATCTCATTCTGAAGAGCTATGCAATTTTTGGTCATATGGCCATGATTTTTATGAAACTCGCAATACTTCTCCTTATTCCTCTTGTCAGGGTCTGCCTTCATTTTCTCTGGCCAGTTTAGTTCCTCGTTGTTCTTGATTTCCTCCAGAACATGGTTGATATCCTTATTCAAAGGAGTATAATTATCATATTTATTCATCATGTCCCCCACCGACCTGTTTTTTGAATGTTTGACATTACCATTGTTCTTATGCTCTTTCTTCTTAGATTTATCACCTTCCACCTTGGTTTTTTTGGCATCCATATTCTTCTTCGCAGCCATAGCCTCCTCGACATTCATAATCTTGGACGCTTTTCCCATCAGGTCTAACATGGTTCTAGGTGGATCTTTGACCAAAGTGTAGTATAACTTATTGGGCAGTAGTCCACTAATCAGAGCAGTAATCGTTGTCTTCTCCTCATAATCAATGACTTCGAGTTTCTCATTATTAAAACGAGTTATATAATCTCTGGTACTTTCACCAGGCTTTTGTCTAACACGTAACAAATGTGCTACTCGTTTAACTGGCTTTGCCCCAAAACAGAAATTCCCAATGAATAACTCAGCCAGTTGAATAAAAGTTGAAATCTTACCCTGAGGAAGATTATTATACCATATTTGAGCAGATCCGGTAAGAGTTCCCGAGAATGCCCTACATCTCATCTCATCTGGAACAGCATAGATGTCGGCTGCAGCTTGATATTGTTCTATATGAAGGACAGGGTCAGTCTTTCCATCATATTTGGGGGTCACAACAGGTGCTTTGAATTTTGATGGTGTTGGAAAATCTACAATGGCCTGGACAAAGGGTGTTCCTCGAATAAAGGTTCGTTGTAGGGGGTTCTTAGCTTTAACCATTTCCCCCAATCTATCCTCCAGCCTTTGAATAGAGCCTTTCCATGCATCATTTCCTTCCTCGAGCCTGTTGGTTCGATCAGCTGATCGCGTTGAAGTGGCTTCCTGGGATTTATCTTGACGAGCAGCTGGTCGCGACTGGGCAGATCCTTCCCTTAAATCTGATGGTCGTCGAAAACTCCTCGATGGGGCTCTAGGAGGACTTTTGCTCCTCCTAGGACCTAATCGATCGAAAGAAGATACTCTGCTTAATCTTTCTAGCGCACTGGCCCTTTCTGGGGAGAGAGTGATACGTTGTTCAGTATCTGTGGCTCGCACTGACGAAGTTCGTCCAGGTTGATAAGAAAAATCGTCAGACTCCTCATTGCGATATGAATTGGTACTCCTAGTACGCAAAGAAGATGCACGTGTATTTCTTTGAATACTTTGTGGTCTTGAATGGGTTGGTGCACCGCCATAGAGGGTTTGTATGAGTTGACGCATAGTTTCTTGCATAACGGTCTGGCCCTGAGCCAGATTTGTCATTATTCCAGCCAGATCTGGAATATTTGGTGGAGCAGGTGGATTTAAAGGGTTTCCAGCGTTTCGATTGCTTAATTCTGGAATATCATCCATTTGTAGTGGGTTATTTTTTATGGAAACGATATTACCAGTCGATTCCCACAGACGGCGCCAAATATGTTGATGTAAAAAATTAGATCATATCTAATTATTCAATCATAGATAAATAAATGAGACAAAGATTTTTTAAAGTGGTTCAGCCTTATAAGAATGGCCTACGTCCACTGCTATGTTATTGCTGAGTGTTTGGGAATTCTCGATTACAAGTTCTATCAAGAAATTCCGGTCCCTTTTACAATGAGGATTGTACAATGTATTTATAGCCCTGGGGCTGTAATGTGAAAGGGTAATACATTAAATGATGTACATATGAAAGGTTGATACATTCAATGCTTCTTAAGCGTATGCGTCTGAATGATAAGCCTTTAATGAACAGTTAAATTGTTGGTTATCCAACTATTAATGCTTTGTTCGAGGTGCAGCTCGGACCGCCTGAGTTGCTCGGACCGCCTAAGCTTCTCGGTGCTCAAGAGTTCCTCGGAGAGTTCTCGTTCCTCGGAACGTATGAGTTCCTCGGGGAAACAGTGTTCCTCGTTGTAGTATGGTTCCTCGGAGCGTGTGAGCTCCTCGGAAGTGTTTGTAGACTGCCACGTGTCTTCAATTTATTGATCCATGTCAGCAGACTAAATTTGGTATCAACATCTTTAATTAAGAATCCGTTATTAGTTTAGGTTATACAAACCTTTAATGTTAGTGAGATTGGTTTAGCATATACATGAACGTAATTTTATAGGTACTTTTTTACAATAGTTTTATATATACTTTGAAAAGTATAGTTCTTGTCATGTGGACTATTGGGTGTTCTTTTTAGCATTGGTTTGGAATTTCGTTTTTCATGTTCATATGTTATTCTTTGGGTACTTGATTTGGTTACTACGTAAATGTATTGTTCCGGTTAGATTTTAAACTTATGAATGGTTGGTCGACTTCATCACTATTAACTCGTTTGATTTCTCCACTTAAATGCATTTTGAGTTTAATTTTGTTCGGTTAACGAATGATTGTTTTTTTAATCCAAGTCTACATTCAGCTTGATTGGCTCCTTAATATTTGTTGTAAAAGTAGGTCTTTAATATTTATATAGTTTATTGATTACGTTTCAGTCTTATGGGTGGATACATGACGTATAAAAAGAAAATAGAAAATGGAATTTGAACTATCTTGCAAAATATATTAGCCTATATGGAATTACTAATTTGCTCGATTATTTTCAAGAATGCTAATTCGTTTTTATCATTTCATATTGTCACATTAAAATTTGTATTTTTTCTTGATTATTTGACTCTCTTATGAAATATGTCTACCGACTTCGTTATTCGCTATCAGCGGGTTGTGTTATATTTCCTTTGGAAAAAACTTTTACTCACATTATTTACAGGTTATCTAATATGTCCCCAACAACAACAACACTTAAAAAATAAAGTTGGTCTCCAATTCGGAATTACTAAGTACACATGGATGAGTTTTTTTTATCCATTTTCATCTCTTAAGTTACACCCCTAAAAAATCTCAATACAATTCCATTTGGTGTGATCACTTTATAATAACAACTTATTGGGAAAACAATTCTTATTGAAACTACTTTGATCATCTTCCATATCTTGATTAGAATTATCCTATAATTTTAAATGTATACCCATGTTTGACATAATTCCTACGTACATATCCCTAGCTAATGGTTTTGGTTTCTTGCGTAGTTATGCTTGGTTCCGCGCATGCACATGTCCCAAGATCTTCTTCGCATAAAGGATTCCAGGGAGAATCCACGCATCCTTCTCATTCAACTGACCGAAATGTCGCTTACTCTCCTAACATTATTGCATCTGTTGTTAACAAAAATGAGGGTATGGTCTTTGTATTTTAAGTCAAATTACATGACAACTACAAATATATAATTAAGTAGGAAATATACCAATGTTAAGTTAAGCCTAATTATAAAAGTATTGTGTTAATCCATTTTATGCATGTTATAGGTCAAAGAAGAACTCCCGAACAACGATTTGGGGAAGAGTCGAATCAGCAACATACTTATCAAAATGTAGTCGACTCTCCCGACACTTTCTCATCGGGTTTTAATACCACTGAGGGTATGATTTACTTTCAAAACTAGTTTTTAAAAATATGTTAATGTATAACAAAACTTAAACTTCAAATCATTACATATAATCCATCATGGGAACATTGTGCGTAGAAAATTTTGGATATTGCAATCATGCTACTGATCTTGAATGCTATATGATATCATGTACTGCCAATTCATAATTTTAAATTTATGTTAATATTGAAGACAATTTTATATTATTGTTTAGTGACTATTGATTTGATATAAGTTTTAAGGGTTTTATTGAAAGAATCATTAGGGAAAAAATGATGACGATGACTATTTGTTAGATTTGTTAATCGTCCTCAGCTAATGTTGTTGGTTTCTTATTTAGTTATACTTGGTTCTGTGACACCCCGACTAATTAAATATCGGGTAGCTGCTCCTTTATAAAATCAATTCAAAATGCCAAGTTGGCTCAGTTAACAGCATCACTGTCAAAAACATTTTTATTATTACTAACCACCTAGTATTTAAAAAAAACAAGTTGCCAAATTTTAATTTAAGTCTGATTAACATGCAAGAAGTAAAATGAAGAAATAGATAACACCATTCACCATGCTTAAGTAAAATGAATAACCATCACAATAGAGTAAATAAAGTCTGGAGGAAAACTCCTCACTACAATCCCATAACTGAAATGAATAACCGAAACTGAAATAAAACATGTTAAAGTCTGAAAACTGAAATGTAAAAGATGTCTCTAAAGAAATGGGCAACATGCCCTACAACTGATAGATAGTGACTCTGGAATCCAAAGAGATAGAAGCGTCTACATGCAAATCCCTGTAGCTTCCACAAGCAGCTACAGCTCGTCACCTGAATGAGTACCTATGCTTGGTGTCCTTGTGGCTGGGCACCTAAAAATGGTTTTACAAAGAAAAAGATTTGAAAAGCAAACGGGTCAGAGCCCGAATGTGGAGTTATATTTTAAAAACCTGCAAGTGCTTTAAAAACATTTAAAACATTAAATGCAAAGTACATGTTAGGACGTACACTCGCATGATATTCTCACCTCTCGTCTAACTGTGCACTCCTAACGTAAGTACCCATCTATATCGACCCATACTACTAGCTAACTGACAACATAACTAGCTAGACTGCCAAAGGTTCTACCCATATTACTCAGTTCCATTAACATAATAACGCTCGTAATTAAAAGGGTTTAATGTAAACTCAGCTACTAAATATGCCATATATATAGGTATCAATTAACTCATTATATAACTCGAACAATACCGTAATAGGTTCACAATATTAACAGGAGGATTTCCATTAATTAAATGTATATTATTCACATCATAAATATACGATACAAGCACCCCGCAATCTAAGCTATGGTGCACACATACTCTGCTATCCATCCCGGTACATCACGTACATAAGGATCACACATTCCGAATCTCTCAGAAATAGTTCAGATAACACAAATCACAAATAGTGGAGGCGAACACAGTCACCATCACGTGGGTCACGCACATACCTACGCTCCCACGGTCAGCGGACTTATTAATATCACAATAAGTCTTTCTATGACCTATGTTCATCAAGGTACCAGTCTATATCCCCCCCGTAGGCACACAAGGATTAGAGGGTCCTAAGCGAACGCAAACCTCCCGTGATAGCAAGTATGGTAGGTATGTCATACACGCAATCCATATACCAATACTAAGCAAACACACATCTTAGTAATACCATATTTTAATCGTAGTACTATTCTCATTCTCGTACTAACTCGTAATTATCACTATATATTCTATACCGGTTTATAATCATACGTGTCATAATTACTTCTCACGTCGTAGTGGACACTCACGTCTCGACCCAAACCGTCCATGTAATACCACTCTCGTATGTGAATTTCTCCTCATAAATACCCAAATGTCCCAATCCTATCATTACTACATCTACGGAATGATATCTATATCCTCAAATCAGTTTACGGAACTCCAAAAGTCAAAACAGTCCAAAATGGCCCAAACTGTCAACTCGTTAGAAGTCTCGTTCGAACGAGACTTCGAACGAGTTTGGACTGTCAGGTCGTTAGAAGTCTCGTTCGAACGAGGCTGTTCGAACGAGATCCAGTTCGTTCGAACGAACTGTCCCTTCTAACGATATCTCGTTCGAACGAGATATCGAACGAAATCCCCACTCATTAGTAACGACTGGTCAACTCGTTAGAAGCTCGTTCCAACGAGCTCGTTCGAACGACCTGGGGGCTGCTTCTAACGACTGGCCAGTTTCGGCCCAGATTTTTCCCCAATTCGATTTTCACCATTTTTATCACTTCAATGCTTCTCCAAAGTTCGTTCTAACAATGATTTAAGTCCTCTAATCATACTAAAACATGCTTAGGTCATAAACTAACATCTTTTAAGGCAATAAGGCATCCTAAACATCATTAAATCCCAAGATTTTATACTTTTCCCCAATATCATCAAGAACATGAACCCTAGATATATATCAACATCAAATTCCAGAATTTAATTCGTTTTTCTTTCACCTAAACATGTATTAACATCAGATTAATTGTCTCCAAACTATTCTACATGCAATCCTTCTCAAATTCCTCAAGTTTTATGATCTAGACTACATGGGTTTTCATATTTTATCAAGAACAAACCATAAATCCGAAATTTCTAACATGGAAAAGACATTCTCAGAAATTAAATGGAATAAAGTCACTTGCCTTGGTTGTCTCTGAGTTTGGTGTAGATTAGGTGAAGTTTTCTGCAGAAATTCCTCTCTCTCCAAGCTCTTCTCCAATGGTGGCTTAAGGTGGCTAGGGTTTTGATTTGGGGAAACTTAGAAAACCTAAATGACAACCTACGTAGCCTTCTAGGTTAATATGGGTTGGTTAATGGGCTTAATGGGTTTAATCCACATCAGATTTACATCTCTAATTTTCGTCACTTTTAATTCCTCAAAATGTAAAATTACCAAAATACCCCTTTAAGTTACCGGTATGGCCTAAAAATACCCCGGGACCCAAACTATACCCCCGGCTAGTGTTTTCTGACTATCTCGACCCTTTCGGACGCGTTGGCGCACTCAAAACGACCATACGGATTATAGATTTTAAATTCACTTTTATATTATCAAAGTATTATACCGTGACGCGGCGGTCCCACGCGTCTCAACAAAATTTCCAAATTGCCGTATATGAATCTCACGACAAATTTTGTAATACCAAATACATATATAATCATATATGCACATAATCAAATACCGATTCGCATCACATTAGTATTTATAACCCGGATTAATTTCCAATTAATACGTATTTAATTAATTAATCCTCAAAATAAATATAGTCAAAAGTACGGGGTATTACAGGTTCCAGCCGTGTTCATCTCCCAAAATTTTTTACGCGTAAAAAATTTATGGGATAATCCACACGCGCCCTTCTTCTCAATCAAATGACCTAAATGTTGACTAATTCACCAACAATATTGCATCAAATGATAATAACAATGAGGGTATGATTTTTATATTCTAATTCAAATTATTTAGACAATAGTAATTTTGACTACTTCACCAACACTAATTACAATAGTATTGTGTTAATCCATTTCATACCTATTATAAGTCATAGAGCAGCTCCCGCGCAACGGTTTGTGGTAGAGCCGAATCATCATTCTTTAGGATATAGTCATCCAAATGCAGTTGAATCTCCAAACATTATTTCACCGGGTTTTAATACCAATGAGTATGTGATTTACTTCTCATTAGAAATAAAATATTTAATGATTTTTTTGTTTCTTATATGATCGTCGTGGTTGTTGCCAAAACATCCGCAGTAGTGGATATTGTCTGATTGTTATCTAATCCCCTGTTTTCAGCTTGATTTAAAAAAAATTGAAAATTGATGCTTAGTTCCAAGAACATTGCCTTTCATTGGCATTCCAAGAACACATTTACTGTTGTTTTTTGTTTGGTACTCTAATATTCGAAAAACAAATGTAGGTTTGCCATTATTCAAGTCAATTGAGAAATGTCCAACCATTCTATGGATTTCAGCTCCTCAAGTACCCAAATCTGATTTAAATAGAAAACTGTAGTTTTTTAAAACTTTTCAGTTTTTGATAGATCTACATATCTAATCGGAACCCGATTCTCCTCGATACTGATCCACTCAAAACTGCCTTACTTCATAGCTATATCCGCCTCTCTGTTGGTCTCCAAATACATTAATCCGCCCTCCAGGTTTTGCAGCGTACAATTGTCCCACCATATAGCAGTATACTAGTTAGTAGTATCACTAGATAAATATAATGACAATGACTGTAGGCGGTGTTGTATTCAAACTACCTTCTATCAGAATCATAAACCATAACCCTGCCAGTCGAGAAGCTATGTCTATTCGATTTCGAAGAATATCATCATCAGCTTATTCAATTATCGACCAAGAAGAAGTTGATCTCAAACTTGAATACGTTCCTTCGCTCGGGCACATCACGCGACCTGATTTTCCCATTCTTCACCAGGAGGTAAATGGCTCAAAACTTGTCTACTTGGACAATGCTACAACCTCTCAAAATCCCTCTGCTATTTTGAATACATTACAAAATTATTATACTGCATACAATTCAAATGTGCACCACGGGGTTCATTTCTTGAGTGCAAGGGCAACTAATGCGTATGAATTAGCGAGAAAAAAGGTGGAAGATTTCATCTATACATCTGATTCTTGCGAGATAGTTTTTATAAGAAATGGTACTGAAGCTATCAACCTTGTAGATTACACTTGGGCCTTTTAAATTTAAGGGCAAGGGATGAGGTTGAACTCACAATTGCTGAACACCACAGCGCTATTGTTCCTTGGAAAATTGTAGCTTAGAAGACTGGTTCTAATTTAAAGTTTGTGAGTTTAACTGAAGATGAAGTTCCAGATACATGGAAATTAAGGAAATGATTTCAAGAAAGACAAAACTTGTAGTTGTTCATCATGTCTCAAACATGCTTGCTTCTATTCTACCAATGAATGACATTGTGCTTTGGGCACATGATTTTGGTGCAAAGGTGCTGGTAGATGCTTGCCAAAATGTTCCACACATGGTGGTGGATGTTAAAAACCTGGATGCCGATTTCCTTGTTACTTTTTCACACAAGATGTGTGGGCCTATGGATGTTGGATTCTTATATGGTAAGAGTGAGATCTTGTCTGTCATGCCTCCTTTCTTAGGTGGAGGTGAAATGATAACTGATGTATTTCTAGATCATTCCACTTATGCTGAACCTCCATCCAGGATCGAGGCTGGAACACCAGTAATTGGGGAAGCAATCGGGTTAGCAGCAGCAATTAACTATCGGTCTGGCATTGGCATGCAAAAGATACGTGATTGTGAAGTAGAGTTGGCTAATTATCTATATGAAAATCTCCTTTCAATACATAATGTTCATATTTATGGTCCAGCACCTTCAAAAACTATTAAACGAGCTGTTATTTGTTCTTTCAATGTTGAAGATATTCACCCAACTGATATCGCGACTTTCCTTAACCAACAGCATGTGGTAGCTATTAGACTAGGTCACCATTGTGCCCAACCCCTTCATCGTAGTTTAGGAATTAATGCAAGTGCACGTTCTGGTCTCTACTTCTATAACACCAAGGACGATGTCAATGACTTCATTGAGGCCCTCAAGACACAATCAGTTTCTTCACTTCTTTCAAATATAACTAGTTTTTTTTTTGCTTGTGTTCACTTCATAGCTACTAGTGCTAGTTCACTTCACTTCATATAACCTGTTCAACTTTAAAGGGATTTGTATCTATTGTCCTTATCTTGTTTACTTCATATAATAGGACCTTCCAAGGCTTGCTAGTTAAAGTTTTGGAATTCTATTTCTTTCTAGGAAAAAATATAGAAATGAAACTGATAAGTTAGTTTAAGTCAATTTGGCAAAAATTTGGTGGCTTGGTTTACAGAAAACCTATATATTGATCCTCATGGTATTGGAAGAAACATTAATTGTTTGTTTAAAAAAAAAAAGATAGATCCAATATATCTTTGGCTTGTATGCACCGTGACACATCCTGTCACTCTAAGGACTCTAAATCTCTTTTGATCCAATACATCTCTGGCTTACTCAGAGTCAATCTTAGAATTCCAGAAGTGACAACCTAATTCCTTTTTTTCTTCTTATTTTGATTGTTTTTAATTTCGTATATGGTTTGTTTTGTTTTCATCCTTTTGATATCAATATGCATTGCATACACATTGGGTGTGCACCGATAGATACTGCATACATATCTCCATAGCTAATGTAACTTTTTGTTTTGTTGTATTAGGATCCAGTCGTGCACGCTCCCCAATATCTTTTACGTGGCAAGGATTCACGAGGGAATCCATGCGTCTTTGTTATAGTTCAACTAATCCAAATATCAACGACTCTCCCAATGATATCGCTTTTGATGTTAACAACTATGTGGGCACAATCTTCGTATATGGAAACATATTAATTGACAACATATAAATAATTTTAGTTAAGTAGGGATATCAATGTTTTTTTAAGTATAAATCTAATTAGTATTATGTTGATCCATTTCATGCATGTTATGGTTCAAAGAGTAACACCACTACAACGATTTGTGAGAGAGTCTAATCACCCTCCTTCACACCCTAGTCATCAAAATGTTGTCAATTTTACAGACAATGTTTCATCATGTGCTAATACCATTGAGGGTATGATTGTGAACTTGGTAGCTTTACTCGTTGGTTTTATTCTATATTTCTTGTCATAAATTTCTTTTTTGGGTTATTGCGGATGAAAGAAATGTGTTTGTATGCTCTTTTTGTACTGTGATTATACTCTGATGACTTCAAACTTATGGGTTTATTTTTAATTTTGTCTTTAAAGTTGAATTGACCATTTTTTTAATTACTTTCCCTATTTTTTTAATAGATTCTAGTTCTAGGAAGCGAGGCAGGAGGCCAACACGAGAGATAGGTTTTCTGAATAAGCTATAAAGGGGGGGGAGAACATTCAAATCCTAATCTCGGAGGGTCGTTTAGTAGCGTTATCTTCTTCGAATTTAAAATCTGAGGCAGACATTGTTATTCGAGAAAATGCCCCATTCAATTTCAGGTATTGGAAGGAAGTCCCAGTGGAGAACAAAAATCATATGTGGATACTTGTTCGGCTAAGCTACCTATGCTCGTATATGGAACACAGTCCGCATTTAAAGTTATGGGTTATTTTTTTATTTCATTTGAATATGACAAGTTTCAATTGCCAAATGATGATTACATGAAGACTGTAGTAATGACACAACTCAATAATCAATTTCGTAACTTCCGCTCGAAAATGTATCGTGAACACTTGAAACCACACGGCTCTTTGGAACGGGCTCTTAAGCATCATCCTCCATAATTAAGTGAGGCTAAATGTCATGATGTTTGTTTAACACTCGCGGATGATTTTTTTTAGGTTAAATGCGACTTTTAATTTTTTTAATTATTTATGCGAAATGCTGATTTGTAGGGGTGGCAATTCGAGTTCGTCGTGTCATTTTTGGGTCGCGTTGATTTTTATTTTAGTATAAGTTTTGGGTACTCTTAATTCAATACAAGCTAATCAGGCCATGTTTGGGTCATTTCTGGTTATTACCGTAAACGGGTTATCGAATCAAAAATTGCCAGCTCTACTGATTTGGCATGTTGTTTTTGTGTAGTAAACATTATGCAAATTAGATTATTGTAGTAAACACTATTTATTTTTACCTTGATATTATTTTTCTGATACTTACTAAGCCAACCAATGTTAGTGGGGAGAGTCCAATTAAGATCCAATGCTCTGCTTGAGATTTGTTATACTAAGACCTTTAATTAGGGGTTTACATCTAGTTATCTATTTTTAAATTTATTTGAACGTGAATATCTGCAGAAAAGAAGTGAAATAAACTCGAACAATCGATCGAAGCAGCTAATTCTCCACTACAGTGGAAGCAAAGGATTTCGTCAAGTGGAGCTTGAGATGGTAAATATCTCTATACATTTTTTGTCTAAAATAATCATTTTAATATGCTTCAGCATTTTATTTTGTATCAAAATATGTACAGCGTGATAAGGAGACCGGAACTCCGACGTCCATGAGTAAGGTATGGCATGCGACTCATTGGAGCAAAAAAATGGAAATTGGGTGACTACAATGGCTGAAAATGTCTATGTAAGAAGTGTTTCAATAGTAGTTTGTTAATAACTTTTTTTACCTATATCGTATGATATAATTATAATATCTTCACTGTTATTAATAGGATGATGTGCAAGCAATACTCAATTCACAATCTGAACTTGAAGACGGTGCGGTGATGAATGATGCTGATGCATTTGAAGAAATCCTAGGACATCGTTTGAGATATGTATGTGGTCGTGGGGTCGGTCTTAAACCCACATCATCCGCAGTTGCTTCTATGAAAACGGAGAAAGACATTGAGAGTGATAGACAAGTTGCTGAGGTGAGGAAGGACGCTAACGAGGCAAGGAAGCAAGCAGATGAAGCAAGGAGATAAGCTAATGAAGAAAGAAGGGAGACGCGACAATGAAAGGATGAATGAATGAGTTTAATGGAAAACTTGAGGCATTAAGTAACCTCGTAACACGACAATATAACTATTTGTGGTAAGCACATAACCCCAAACTTGTTTTATACTTAACATGCACAATTTTTTCTCTCTCTTATTATCCGCTAATAATAATCCTAATACATGTAATACCCCGTATTTTTATGCTATATTAATTTGGGGATTTATTAAATTTAATGTGAGATAATTATCTAATAAAAATCCAGAAATTTATTATGTTATGATTATTAACGTGACGAGAGTTAGTAATTATGGAAAATTTGTTGAATATTACTATTGAGCAAAGTAATATATAACATTGATTATATTGAATGTCAAGAGTGAATAAAATGACTGTTGATACCAAATTTAATCTGCTGATGTGGACCAATAATAAGAAGACACGTGTCAATCTACATGGCACAATAACAACGAGGAAGTTATTTCCCCCGACCAAGTCATGTTCTCTCCGAGCAACGAGGAGGATACCCCGAGGAACTCTATCATCCCGAGATACTCTAAGCACTCCGAGGAACTCTTGATCAACGAGCAACTAAGGTGGTCCGAACTGCATCTCGGCCGTATCATTAATTACCAGACGGACAACTGTTCAACTATTCATTATATTCTTGACGCACACGCTGCATTAAATGTATTACCCTTTTATATGTATATCATTTAATGTATTGAACCTTTCATGTATAGCCTAAAATCTATAAATACCTTGTATCATCCTCATTCAAGGGGACCGGAATTTCTTGAGAGAACTTGTAATCAAGAATTCCACAAACACTCAGCAATAACATAACAGTGGACGTAGGCTTTATTCCTAGCCGAACCACTTTAAAAATCTTTGTCTTATTTATTTATCTGTGATTGAATAATTAGAGCGATCTAGTTTTTTACATCAACAGATTGGCGCCGTCTGTGGGAACGTGTTACAAGCGTTGTTCTCCACGAAAAGCTAAGTTTTTATTTTCTCTACGTATAATCAATTATACATACATCTTTTGATTGAATCGTGATTTTTATGTTTATATACATAAATTAATTGTCCAATTTTTATTTGCAAAATGTTGCATATCATGATTTTTAAATCACAACTGTTAGATTAATTCTTATTTAGAAATCTGAAAAATAGTAGATTTCATAAATCATAATTCTTTGCTTGATTCTCAAGTTTTAATTTAATATCATGAAATAAATATTTTAAATGATTACATATGCCAATATACGCGACGATGATAAGATTTGATCATTTTCATTGTTGATTTTGAAATAAATTTTGTAAGATATTTGATGTCTATTCAAATTCCCATCATATTTTTAATAAAAGAATGGGAAAAGGTTAAAGACAATGAAAAGTCTTCTCATGGAAATCATGACCCAGATCTATTTTTTCTCTCTTCAAGTTTGAGTCTCTTTGCATTCACAAATTTAAGTCTCTTTGTATTCATTTTTATGAACTATATACTTAATTTGGTTCATCTTCCATCTATGTCAATAAAGTCAAATTGATTGATTTTTTATATAAATTTGGTAATAACTTTAATCATTCACCATATTTTTATCTCTCCAAATTGGGAATAGGAAGGGATCAATATAAAAAATAATTTTCTCTCACCTGAAAAATCATTACCCACCTCTTGTAAAAGAGGATCAGTAAAATAATCATGACCATATCAAGACTGGGAACAAATTTGATATTTTGGCCCCTCGTTCATCACATCACAAGGTTTCTTTGACGAAATCACACGATCTAGTGGGTTATATATTTATTCATTTAATTAACATTCTTAAGGCTTAAATTTTACATTGAATGTTATTTTTTGATCTCAAGATTCGAGATATTCTGGTCATCCAACCATATATTCTATAACTTGAGATATCCTTAAATGTTGGTCGGCAACATCCATGTCGTTTGTCGGCAGCAGTAGAATCTTGGGGTATTAAAAAAATGCTAAGCACCCCTGATATTTCTTTAAACACGAGTTCGGCTTGGGGACAAGCAGGGGGCTTAAGTCTTTTTAACTTATGATCACCCCAAAAATATTTTTAAACAGCAACTAATACCTGATTGGTTGTTGGAGATTAAATAAATTTACAAAAAACTTTACGTCTTATTTATGATGCATATTTGATAATAATTTTTCCATCTCACACACATTTGGCATAAAACATATTATTTCATATTTTGAAATTTTTATGCTGATACATATCATATATTGATTGGATGAGTAAATTATTCTCATGACTAATCAATTCAGCCTACACATATGGTAGAGCAAAATATTAATTTTTACAGGCACAAGATTCAATGCCGACGAATGCTGAAGCACATCCATTCGGATGCATATTATATATTCATCTCATCATGGAGCTCAACGAGATACTTATTCAGTTCTGAAGGAAAAGCTACAACATTTATTATATTTCACCCCCAACGGATAGTTGGTCGGGGTCATTCTTATTTATATTCAGGCCCATATATATTGGCTCAAGCACAAATTATTCTATATATCCCTTGGGATTCGTATTCTATATTCATCTCAATATGGAGCTCGGCGAGATACTTATTATCATATTCAGCTCTGAGGAGAACTATAACATTTATTATATTTCACCCCCAACGGATTGTTGGTCGGGGTAATTCTTATTTATATGCAGGCCCAGCAAAGTTCTCGGCCATATTCTTATATTCTGGAAAATATTATTCTTATTCGGCATTCTACAATTATGCCTCGACAAGATACTTATTCAGCTTTAAGGAGAATTACAACATTCGTTCGGATAATTCTTATTTATATTCAGGCCTGACAACGTTTTCGGCCATATTCTTATGTTCTGAAAGATCTTATTCTTGTTCGGCATTATATGATTCTACCTCGACGGATCAGCGAGGCACTTTATTATTTTTAATTATTCTTTATATCTATTTGGATGCATATTCTATTCTCATTTCAGCAAGGATGTCTCCAGCGTTTATTATATCTTATTCAGATCCAAGGATGTCTCCAGCATTTATTATATCTTATTCAGCTCCAAGGATATCTCCGGAATTTATTATATCTTATTCCCAGCAATCTGTTGGTCATCGCCAAGGAGGTATCCTGCATTTATATTATTTTATTCCCAACAATCTGTTGGTCATCGCCGAGGAGGTATCCTGCATTTATATTATCTTATTCCCAACAATCTGTTGGTCATCGCCAAGGAGGTATCCTGCATTTATATTATCTTATTCCCAACAATCTGTTGGTCATCGCCAAGGAGGTATCCTGCATTTATATTATCTTATTCCCAACAATCTGTTGGTCATCGCCGAGGAGGTATCCTGCATTTTTATTATATCTTATTCCCAACAATCTGTTGGTCAGCGCTGAGGAGGTCTCTAGCATTTATATTATTTTATTCCCAACAAATCTGTTGGTCAGCGCCGAGGAGGTCTCCAGCATTTATATTATCTTATTCCCAACAATCTGTTGGTCAGCTCCGAGGAAGTCTTCATCATTTATTATCAATTACCACCAACTCCGATTGGTAGATAAAATCCAACTCCGGTTGGTAGACAAAATCCAACTCCGGTTGGTAGATAAAATCCAACTCCGGTTGGTATTGGTCGATAAATCTCATTCAAAGTTCACATTCCACAGTTGGAGGCTTCTATTATAAATATATTTGTTCATTTGGTGGCACATTCTTATATCATCATGTAGTCGAGCATCAAATTCAACCCCGACTAATCACTTTCTCAGGAGGTATATTGAAGTTCAGGAGGAATATTGAAGTTCAGGAGGTATATTGAAGTTCAGGAGGAATATTGAAGTTCAGGAGGTATATTGAAGTTCAGGAGGTATATTGAAGTTCAGGAGGAATATTGAAGTTCAGGAGGTATATCGAAATTCAAGAGGTGTATTCAGAAGTATCAGGACATGATGAAAGAAAGCGAAAAATATTCCACCGAGGAACTCTGTCAGACCAGAAATTAGAAGACAAGTTGCCTATATGGAGGCTATATGTAGATGGATCATCTTGCACTACAGGCTGTGGGGCAGGGATCGTTTTGAACAGCCCAGACGAGATCGACATGGAATACGCCCTATGTTTCTAATTCAAAGCTTCTAATAATGAGGTTGAGTATGAGGCCATGATTGCAGGTATTAATTTGTCAAATATTATGGAGGCACATCAGGTTATTGTCTTCAGTGATTCTCAATTGATCGTAAACCAAATGTTGGGAATATATGCAACCAAAGGAGAATTGATGATCAAGTATCAAGAAAAGGTGATGGAGTTAGTATCAGAGTTTGTTGCTGTTTAATTGGTAAGAACATCAAGAATGGAGAATGTGAGAGCATACGCCTTGGCCCGATTAGCATCAGCTACTCGTACCGAGCTGCGAAGAACGATACCAATTGAAGTATTAGAAAGTCGGAGCATAGATGAAGACCTGACGATGAATATTATTACCCTTGATTTAGGACCATCTTGGATGGATCCCATCGGAGCATATATTGAGGAGGAACAATTACCGGGGGATAAGCCAAGAAATGGAAGTTTAAAGCTGCTCGGTATAATGGTATTCGGAAGATAAGCTCGCTGCCAAGAAATGGAAGTTTAAAGCTGCTCGGTATAATGGTATTCGGAAGATAAGCTCGCTGCCAAGAAATGGAAATTTAAAGCTGCTCGACGAGGAATTATGGCAGGTTTGCAAAGATGTGTACATCCCTCCGAGGTGAATTGATTAAAGAGATCCATGAAGGGTTCTGTGGAGCCCATGTAGCAGGTCGAACACTTTTGCAAAAGGTGATGACGCAGGGATACTACTGACCGACGATGAGACCTGATTGTATAGCTTATGCCAAGAAATGTGACAAGTACCAACGCTTTTCCTCCATCCGAAGAACTTCACAAACATTGGTGACACCCATCATTTATCCTTGGCCATTTTCCATGTGGGGATTGATTTGGTTGGACCATTGCCGACGACTCGAGGAAGATTCAAATACCTCGTCATCGCAGTAGATTATTTTACTTAGTGGATAGAAGCTGAGCCACTTATTGACATGACATACGAGAAGGAAGGTGTACCAATTTGTTTGGAAGAACATCATTTGCCGATATGGTCTCCCTCATGCCTTCATCACAGACCATGGAACACAATTTAAAAATGAGGAGTTTGCTGCCTATTATCATCAGTCAAACATTTTGAAGGTTCATTCAGCGCCAGGATATCGTCAGAGATAACGGACCAAAAGCGCTCTAAGGAGCCAAAAAGTGCTCTAAGGAGCCAAAAATGCTCTACGGAGCAAAAGTGCTATAAGTAGCCAACCTCCTTTGGTTAGGAGGACAGCTCTACGGAGCAAAAGTGCTATAAGTAGCCAACCTCCTTTGGTTAGGAGGACAGCTCTAAGGAGCAAAAGTGCTATAAGTAGCCAACCTCCTTTGGTTAGGAGGACAGCTCTAAGGAGCAAAAGTGCTATAAGTAGCCAACCTCCTTTGGTTAGGAGGACATGCTCTAAGGAGCCAAAAAATGCTCTAAGGAGCCAAAAGCTTTAAGGAGCCAAAAAGTGTACACCAGCATGATCAACTGCGGTTGGTAAGATAAAAATATATTCTCACATTACAACTTATGTTGGTCGGGAGGTAATATTATTACAAAAAGTTCCTCGAAGAACAAAATATTTCAAACTGAGCCAAGTATGGTTGGTCGGGGATAAAAACCCACTAACTGTAGTTGGTCGACGAGGATAAATTATTGACCTTAGTTGGTCGGACACTTTTTATGAAAATATTTGAAATTAAACCAAGTATGGCTGGTCGGAGATAAATTTCCATCAACTGTAGTTGGTCGACAAACATTATTTATCAACCTTGGTTGGTTGGAAAAATTTTAAACATTTTTATACTCGTTACTTTTTTATTAAGTGATCGAGCAACATTACTGATACTTGTAACTTTTTATTACTAAGTTGGTCGATAAACAACACAATATTGTTATCTTTTTAACAGATACATATGCATAAATGTAAAGTGTTTGATATTTACAAGACAATAGCAATTAAGATTGTGAACAAAAATGAAAGTCTTTCATTAAAATAAAAAACAAAATACATTGAGAATGAAAATGTATACTAACTATTACATTGAGATTCCTATTCTATTGGTTTCTTTTCCTTCTACTTTTGAAACAGGTTCCTCGCCAGCAGGAGGATCATCTAAAGTATAAGGGGAGTTTATGAAGTTAAGATCTTTCAACATTCTGATATTCATCACAGATGATCTGTCCGAGAAGCACTAGCTCATTCCCGAGAAGCTCTTGCTCATCCCTGAGAATCAGTTGTTAGTCCCCGAGAACCTCTTGCTCGTCCCCGAACAGAGGTAGAAGTCAAAATCAGCATCTACAGCATTCAGATCTTTACTACTACTGTCTCGACCAACATTGAAGAATAAGTTGTATGAAAATGTTTCGAAGTCTGCCACCTGCTTGGTACTAATCAGATTGAAGAGTTGGGTTCAAAAGCTATATGTTACTCGACAAAGTATTCAGATAAACATAAATCAGAAAAATCAAGCACGTGAAGTTAGCACTCAGTTGCTCGACACAGGAAGCAGTTGGTCGGCTAGCAAACCAATCAACATACTTGAAGATTATGACAAGCTACAAACGGCATCATGTGTCATCCAAAAGATAATGCACTTTATGTTGAACAAATCAAAAAGGTAGATCAAGAATTTCACGAGCACCGAGCAACATTGCAGAATAAATACTCCATCCTTTCAAGTAACCCATCAAGCATGAAGCATTGGGGGCTTCTGTTGATACCAAATTTAATCTGCTGATGTGGACCAATAATAAGAAGACACGTGTCAATCTACATGGCACAATAACAACGAGGAAGTTATTTCCCCCGACCAAGTCATGTTCTCTCCGAGCAACGAGGAGGATACCCCGAGGAACTCTATCATCCTGAGATACTCTAAGCACTCCGAGGAACTCTTGATCAACGAACAACTAAGGTGGTCCGAACTGCATCTCGGCCGTATCATTAATTACCAGACGGACAACTGTTCAACTATTCATTATATTCTTGACGCACACGCTGCATTAAATGTATTACCCTTTTATATGTATATCATTTAATGTATTGGACCTTTCATGTACAGCCTAAAGGCTATAAATACCTTGTATCATCCTCATTCAAGGGGACCGGAATTTCTTGAGAGAACTTGTAATCAAGAATTCCACAAACACTCAGCAATAACATAACAGTGGACGTAGGCTTTATTCCTAGCCGAACCACTTTAAAAATCTTTGTCTTATTTATTTATCTGTGATTGAATAATTAGAGCGATCTAGTTTTTTACATCAACAATGACAATTTTGGAAATTTGAATCGGGACGCGTCCGTGTCGCGTCGGGACTAAATTTTGTTAAATAAAAAGTGAATATTTTATAAATTGTCCGTATGATCATTTTGAGCACGACAACGCGTTCGGAAGGGTCGAGATAGTCAGAAAAGTGTACCCGGAGGTGTAGTTTGGGTCTCGGGGCGGTTCTAGGCCAAATTAGTGACCCGGGAGGGCATTTTAGTCATTTTACATATTTGGGTAATTAAACCCACGAAATTCAGCAACCTATATCAGCCATTTAGGTTAGCCATTTAGGGTTAGAATATTCAGAACCCTAGTACGGCCATTGGAGAAGAGAGGGAAAGCTCTCAAGGCAATTCAAGGCCAAAAAGTCACCGGTTTGCACCGCCGCCACCACCAACGCGTAGATTGCGAGAAGAGGAACGCAACCATACCAAAATCAGCCGTAAATCAGAATACCAGAAATCCCAGGCAATTGTTTAACTTGCTATTTTTGTTGGTGCACTCTTCATGTTAGTTTAGGAATGATTAGGGATATATTATGTAGAAGAAAACCTAGTTTGTGTTAGGAAAATGCATGTAGTATTGATTTATATGAAAATTATGGAATCCTTGCCATGTAGAGGAATATAACCCAAGAAATTTTGATGATATATTAGAAGGAAATTCTGGTAAAAACATATTAGAACCATGATTAAGAAAAACTCTAGGGTTCTTGATGATTAGATGAGATTTTAGGTTAATTATCCATGTTTAATGTTAGATATACACATGCTTTACGTTGAAAACATCTGGTATATTGATATAATGTTAGTAGTAGGATTTTTGGAACGTTTAGAATGGAAAAACATGGTTTTGGATGAAGAAAATTGGTAGAACCCGTAATTGCAATTCTGCAGATTTTCGCAGACCTGCTTGATCGATCGATCGAGCCTAAAGCTTCGATCGATCGAAGGTTCGATCGATCGAGCCCCAAACCTCGATCGATCGAGCCCTCCTGGCAGACTACTATTTCCCTTTGTAAATGATTTAAAAATTGAATTGTCATGATATAATTCTTGGGTGTTCTTCATAAAATGTTTTGGGAGATAGGAAAGACCAGTAGAACATATGAATAAGTGTTGGGAACTTTATTATGAGATGAGAATTTGGCTTTCGGGATAATTATATAATAAACGATGAAACTACGTATTCCAAGTGAGAGATTACGGCGAATAGTTACGATAGTGAATAAAGGTATACCTACTGAATTTTCTACTTGGAAGGATAAAGTCCACGAGTATCACGAAATAAGTGAGAAAACCCTTCGAGTTAAGGTTAGAGATGAAACCTTATACGTAATACTAATAATGTGAAATTAAGGATAAATGTTGTAATTATGGGTGATGAGAGAACCTACAATTAATATGATAAAGGTGGTATATTTATATGATTGTGTGTGCATATATTATATACATGTGAAAATCATGCCCACGCTACTTGCTATCCCCGAGGTTACCGCGCTGGGACAGTCTTATCTCGATGGGACCTTTATGGGGGATATTGACTTGTACCCTAGAAGATAGATGTCCTTGGTACAGGCTATCGACGTGATAGTTCAGATGGTCCTAAGAGACGCAGGCATGTGCCATCCTCTTAGAGACTTGGAATCTCTTCTTCGCCTCAATTTTGTTGTGTATTCTGTTAATACAATTCGAGAGTGATTCCGATTGTATTCCCCTTAATATGAGTGATATGGGGTTTTGGATAGTAGAGTATGCACGCACCATAGTTTTATTTGGGGTGCTGTTATTTTATATATATTATTCGAGTAGTTAATATATATATGAGATTTGGAATTTGAAACTGCCTACTGTGATTTGATAAGTAGGACATGGTTGATGACTCAAATGGTAAATACTTGTTTTGAGAAAGTATAATATGACACTGAAAAACTTTATTGATTTTATAAAGTTAAAATGGAGAACTTTGATTACTAATTGAAATACCCCTTTTTGAAATGGAATCGTTAATATTGAATCTTACGAGTAATCTAAGATAAGCTCAATTATTGGGAAGGTAGTATGATAAAATAATAAGATAACCCGTTGGGAAGGTTAGTACGATAGGCGTGCACATTAGAAGAGAGGTGAGAATTTCTCAAGAGAGTGTCGCTCTAATATGTTGTTGCATTGGCCTGTATCAATTTAAATACTTGCTAAACGTATTTTAAATCAAACACACTTTCGGGCTCTGACCCGTTTTTCTCTCTCTCTTTCTCTTGTATATATATGTATGTATTACAGGTGCCCAGCCACAGGGGCGTCTTGCTTAGGATCTCTTGGAAGGAACGCGCTGCAGCTTAGGTGGGAGTTGCAGGTCTCTTGATTAGACGACTTCGTTCATTCGGATCCACTCTTAGTATTTTCATTTAGTTGAGCATGTGTAGCTCTTTCCATTATTCCATTATTATTGGGACATTTGTATTTCAGTTATTTCCAGTATTGTTACTATGGGTTTTATTCCGTTTGATTGTGTACTTTATATTTCACATGTTGACATTCGATTGACGAATGTTTTAAATTAATTGGATTGTGTTCCAGGTTTATTGTGGGTGATTCTTAATTGTTGAAATGTTGTTAATAAATAAATTCAATGTTTTTCTTTAAATAAAATTTGGAAAGTTATGTATGAAAATGGTTTTGACACTTAGCTTAATTATTTAGGGTGTTAAATTGGAAAAATTATTTTTTATCGACAGTGATGCTGAGAATGAACCAACTGTATACCTTGATTTAATTTAATAAATGAGTGATCGCCCGGTATTTAATTAGGCGGGGTGTCACAATACACAGAGAAGAAAAAATATTATTTTTTTTAGGGTGGGTGGGGTATAATTAGGAAATGAATTTGATGTTAATGAATGTGATTTATTAAATTTTTATTATTATTTTGAAATACTTGTAAGTGAAATTTATAAATGTACTTTGATTAACCTTCCAAAATTTATTGTTGTTTTTCAAAGTCATAACTCTAAACAAATTCTTTATGTTTCTTTTTGCAGATTCAATGGAAGGTTTTGTAGATGAGAGTAGCAATAAAGAAGAATGATGGATTAGACCTATTTTATTTATTTATTTTGAATGGTAGCACATTTCTTGTAAATAATTTGTTTGAAATAGTGTTTAGCGTAGGAACTTTTGAGACAAAGATTTGTTTTCCAAAGATTGCTATCTTTATGAGCTATATAAATGTCAATGACTTTATTAGAATTGTGTATATGAGTTATTTTGAGTATTATATGAAATTGGATGACAAGTAATAGAAACATGCGGCGAAATTAAGTTGTTTCCAAAGCAATGTGTATATGTATTGTGAAAAATATTGCATCAATTTATGGAGATTTTTTTGCAATAAGAAATGTCATTTAGTGTCGAATTTAAATTGTTAAGAAAGTTGTTTCATGCAAATTTAAGATCAATCGTGGCGATTTTTTGCCACGAAACATCCCTTTAGGTGGCGATTCTTTGGTTTGCTACAAAAAATAGCCTCTTGGTGGCAAACTATCAACTATGGGTGGCAATTTAATATTTAAAAAATCATTCCATGCAAATTTAAGTTCAATTGTGGTGATTTGTTTTGCCACGAAAGGTTCATTTTGGTGGTGAATTTTTATTTTGCTACAAAAAATAGACTTCCGGTGGCAAACTATCAACTATTGGTGGCAATTTAATTTTTATTAGATGAAAAAAATATTGCCACCTAAAGAGATGTTTTGGTGGCGAAGTGATTTTATCAATAAAAAATCAACTTTTAGTGGCGATTTTAATAAATTACCAATAAAACAATCCGTGGCAATAGCATGACGATTTTTTTGTCCACTGAAAGATTTAGTGGTGAATTTTTAATAATCAGGTGCCAAATATTATGCCACTAAAAATCATTTTTATCGTAGTGAGGGCAACTGAATAAATGAACTACACAGTGTTCTTTGTGCATACATAACTACGTTGAAAACACCCACTGATGAGACTCCTTACATGCTTTATTTTGTATCAAAAGCTATGGTACCAGACGAGGTAGGTCTGCCGACTCAGAGGGTGTTGAATTTTGATTCCCCCAAAAGTGATCTCATGAGGAGACTGCATCTAGACATGATTGAAGAATTCAAAGGGGATGCTACACTTTGAATGACTTCTTATCAACAAAGGATTGTTATATTCTACAACAGGAGGGTCAAGCCGACCAACATGAAATAAGGATACTATATCTTTAAGAAGGTGATCCAGAAGGAAAACAAGTTTGACATGTTTAAAATTTTCTTGAATAAAATGAAAAATCAATTTAATCGAAAAACTAAAAGGTTACGTAGTGATAGAGGCACCGAATACGATTCTGCACCATTTATTGAATTTTATAAAATCCACGATATTATTCGAGAAAAAAACTGCCCCTTATTCACCCGAAATGAACGGTAAAGCCAAAAGAAAAAATAGGACATTAACTGATTTAGTTATTTATATTTTATTAAATTAGGGGGCTGCTTCACATTGGTAGGGTGAAATTATTTTGATTGTGTGTCACGTACTTAATAGAATTTCTAAGACAATAACGAAAATATCTCCTTATGAAATTTGAAAAAATACTAAGCCCAACGTGTCATACTTTAGAACGTGGGGGTGCTTAGCCTATGTACGAATATTCGATCGTAAAAAGTATAAATTGTCTAGCAGAGCTTATGAGTGCGTTTTTATAGGCTATGCTATTAATAGCAGAGCATACCCTTTTTATGACTTAAAAAATAAGTAATAATTGAATCAAATGATGCCGATTTTTATGAAGATAATTTTCCTTTTAAATTCAGAAATAGCGAGGACGCAACATTCACAACTGTTTCATTAACAAAGAATTCAGAATCTAATGAAACGGTTTTATAGACAAAAAATATTAGAGCTCGTGTTGCAAAGGATTTTGGTCCTGATTTTTACACTAATAATTTAGAGGGGGGCCCTAATAATATTGAAGAAGCCTTATCTTCTTTGGATGACGATTTAGGGCAAGAGGTTATTAAAGAGGAAATGGATTCTTTTAAAAAAAAATAAAACTTGGCATTCAGTGGATCTTCCTCCTGGGTGTAAAACAATTGGGTGTAAGTGGATTTTTAAAAAGAAATTAAAACGTGATGGGACTGTGAAATATATAAGGCACGTCTTGTTGCCAAAGGTTTTAGACAAAGAGAAAATGTATACTTTTTGATACATTTTCACCTGTGACTAGAATAACATTTATACGTGTACTATTTGTTATAGCTGCCTTAAATGATTTAATTGTACATAGGTGTTAAAACTGTATTTTTAAATGGAGAATTACAATAAGAGATTTATATGGATCATCCTGAAGGTTTTATTGTACACGGTCAAGAAAATAAAGTATGTAGATTAGACAAATCTCTTTATGGACTCAAACAAGCACCTAAATAATGGCATGATAAATTTAGTAGATTAGTCATCTCTAATGAGTTTAAAATTACTAAAAGTGATAAATGCATTTATTATAAATATGTAGATAATATTTGCACCGTCATATGTCTTTATGTTGATGACTTGCTTATATTTGGTTATAATATTCATGCCATTGAAAATGTTAAATCATTGTTGTGTGCCAATTTTGATATGAAGGATTTGGGTGAAGCTAATGTAATATTAAGACTTAATATTACTAGGTCAGAAAGGGAACTTTCTTTGTATCAATCTCATTTCATTGAGAAAGTTCTAAAGAAATATAATTACTTTAACTATAAACCTGCTAGTACCCCATTTAACCCTAGTGTAAAGTTATTTAAGAACACTGGCGACAATGTAAACCAAAATGCTTATACAAGCATCATTGGTAGCTTGCGTTATGTTACAGATTGCACTAGACCTGACATGGCTTATGCTGCGGGAATATTATGTAGATTTACCAGTAGACTTAGTATGGAGCATTGGCATGATATTGAGAAGGTCATGCGCTACTTAAAAGGATAATGAACCTCGAATTACACTATAATAAGCATCCCGCTGTCCTTTAAGGATTTAGTGATGCTGACTGGAACACTCTAATTAATGATTCTAAGGCTACTAGTGGATATATATTTAGCATCATCGGTGGTGCAAATTCTTGAAAATCTAAGAAACAAACTATTTTAGCTCAATCCACTATGGAGTCTGAGATGATAGCACTAACTACTGTTAGTGAAAAGACATGTTGGTTAAGAAACCTCCTATCAGATATCTCATTATGGAAAAGACCGATACCAGCCGTTTTGATTCATTGTGATAGTACTGCGGCTATTGCAAAAGCAAAGAACCGTTATTATAACGGTAAGAGACGACAAATTCGTCCTAAACATAGTATTATTAGATAATTTATTTATACGATTGCTGTGAAGAGGGATAATATACGATATGAACAAAATTTAGCTGATCCTTTGACAAAAGGATTAGTTAGGGAGAAGGTGTGGAACACCTCTAAAGGGATGGGACTAAAGACCTTTGATACATGAGTCATTAGTGATGGTAACCCAACATATAGATAGGAGATACTAAGAAATATGCTCAAAGGGTGATAACAAGTCACCAGTGATATGGGTTGAATCATGTTATTATTAATTAATATTAAAGGGGGTTTACTTCGAGTCCATCCCTATGGATCATGATATCCCGAAGCGAGTTAAGGATGAGTTATTATAACTCTTAATGAGATCTAGATCTCTATTTTGAGTGGGGTACCTAGGAACAAGTGTATTCTTGTTAGACTCGCCTATGTAAATATGGAAATGTGGCCCCATATTCTGGGCAAATTCCTAGAGTGTTCACTATACTAGGATATAAGCACATGGTCGTAACGTGTTGGCTATTTGAACTACACCCAAGTAAGATTGTGTGTAGGATGTTTTCAAAGATAGAGTTCAAAACTATGTTTACTCTAGTATATTCTGAATCATCTTTATTATGTAAAGGTTCAAGTCGAAAGACACCTTTGCTCCTGCACAATTCTATAGATTATTGCTCGATAAAAATATTTTTAAATTTTGCAAGTGGGGGATTGTTGGAAACAACTAATAGCTGTAAAAAATGCAAAACTTGAAACGTGCCTTTGACACTTTTGCTCATGCAGAATTCTATAGATTATTGCTCGATAAAAATATTTTCAAATTTTGCAAGTGGGGGATTGTTGGAAACAACTCATAGCTGTAAAAGATGCAAAACTTCCCACATCGGTGGGTTACATAAAATGACTAGAGTTGATATGCTTTTTTGAGACTAAAGGTTCAGCCCTTTGGGCATTCAATATTTTGTGGGTATGTGAGGGAGATCCGATGGGCCAAGTCACATATGTGCGCGCCATAGCCGTCGTCCGTCCGACCCGGCCTGTGCCCGTATCCGGTTCTTGGGCTCATTAAGAACTAATTTTTTGGACAAATAAATTGATGATTTTTTTGGTATATATATATATATATATATATATATTTTTATTTTTTTTTAACGAAAATTAATTATATTTTCTTTCCAAATTAAAAACGTGGGTTGATAAAGTTTTTCAAACTCTCCCACGTTTTTTTGCCCACTAACGTTAATTTTTTTCTACATAATGAGGGTTTAGCATCCCTTTGAATACACAACGCACAACTCTTCTACCAGGGAAAAAAAATCTCTCTGCAATTTTTACCCCATAAATAATTGTTTATTGCACCGAAAAATGATCATAGTTCATAAATAATTAATCTTCTTACTCAGATTAATTATACTAAATTGAATCGAGCAATATATATTGTAGAATGAGTGTTGGTTGAACGGAGCTGGTTCGTGCTACTAGTTCGAATTTTTTTGGATTTTTCGAGGATATTTTATCCCGAGGGTGATGGTGCTATAATGTCATCACAAATTGGAGGCAGAGCCACATAAAACCTTAAAGAGAGTGACATTGTCCACGACTCAGCCGTGTTATAATTTGTACTTATTTTTGAAATTTCTAACATTTCTGCCACGAGTTTATTTGCTCCACACTGGGTAATTTTGTTTCCTTTTATAATTATGCATTTAACTTGCTATCGCACCAACAAATTCTAATTATCAAAAGATGATATTACTTATGGTTATTCTTACTTATGTATTTTTTAGGACACAATTAAAAACATTGACAAAATCCAAGGACACTAGTGCAAAATCCTATCATATACAAAAACTCTTTCATCTAGGCTCCGTTTGTTTCACCGGAAAAGGAAAGGAAAATGATCGGAAAATAGTTTTCTTGTACAGTTTTGCTGTTTGGTTTACCAGAAAATGGTGGGACCCATGGGAAATTAACTTTCTCACAAGAATTACTTTCCCAGATATTACGTCCGACCAAAATCCACGAAAAATGAATCACGGGAAAATACATCTGACAAACCCATCCCTATTCATCCTCACTTCCCACGAAATCCTCCTAAAACACCTGAGCTAATCTTTGAAAAATTCTTTGATTTTTTTAGGTGGTTCCACGAAATCACAAAGAATCACACAAATAAAGGATGAACCAATTGCTATATAAAGAGTACAAACCTCAATCACTTCTCA
The DNA here is from genome assembly GCA_949130495.1 of Sambucus nigra. Taxonomy (NCBI): domain Eukaryota; kingdom Viridiplantae; phylum Streptophyta; class Magnoliopsida; order Dipsacales; family Adoxaceae; genus Sambucus; species Sambucus nigra. Next base: position 407,383,303 of record OX422214.1, on the reverse strand, counting down.
ACACTCGATCTGACAAAAAAAATTGTAAGTAAAGAATAATTTTATACTGTATATATATACTTACTTGAAACGTTTTTTTTTTTTGGAATGAGCTGAAATGTCATAACGTCTTCTACTAATTTTGCAGTGGCGAAGGAACTCATTTGATCAAACTCAGGAGAAACCCAAAAGTAAAGGTAAGCATTTATTTATATCACTAGCTCTAAATATTAGCTGTTATGTGCGTATCATTTGGTGTATATATTAGCTATTCAGCTGTGTATCCAGTTGTAAAGGTCTAACCTCATGTATGAAGTCATCCTCTTTCTATCCCTTTCTTTTCAATGTTGATTTTGTGGTCTACTTTTTTATGCTTAAAAAAACAAATGGAGACTAGCTCACCTATATATGTTATTATGTTTTGTACGAAATGATGAGTATTACATGTACAGTTATGTGACATAGCGCAGTGACATAGCTCACCACTTTTTATGAATTAGATAAGTAACATATGTTTTTGTAAGAAATGATGTTTAGAAAAAACAGTTTTTTATTTCTTAAAAATAATTTCTTCTAAAAACAGTTCTTTATAAAAAAAAATTGAAATAGTTTGTTAAACAATTAATAGCACAAATGTTTAAAAACATTTTTTTTAAATAGCACAGATTTTTTGATAAAAAATAATTAGTCTAATAATGTAAAAAAAAATTGAAATAAAAAATATTTTTTTAAATAAAGGCAGTTTGTTGGCGTGAACTCATATTCATTAAATGATATGGGTCTGCGCCAACGGCACTAACACATGATCTTAGAAAGTTATTATTATATAAAAAAATTGTTTTTTATTATAAAAATGTATACTACTTAAAAAAATTTTAATTTATGTATTACTTTAACAAAAACCTTTTTTTTAATAAAATAATATTGTAACATTATTAATTCCCTTAAATATTAAATTGGTAGATGGCTTCACCTAAAGATTCTGATGATGAAATGGAAGTTCCGTGTATCGCTGTGGCTAGTGTTGTTGCTTTATTAACAAGTGGAAAAAATTATTTGGAGTATCTGGACAAAGATCCACCTCGCAATAAATATTTAACAGGTAGACAATTTAGTGAAGATGTAATAAAGTCCGATGAGCATTGTTATAATTTGTTGAGGATGAACGTGGAAGCATTTGATAGATTAATATATATTCTTAAGGGGACGGGTAGGTTACATGATACAATACATCTGAAGGTTGCGGAACAAGTAGCTATATTTCTCCACACCAATGCACACAATGAGAAGAACCGCGCTTTAAAGTATTATTTTAGACGTTCAGGAGAAACCATTAGTCGTTATTTTAATGAGGTTTTGTACGCTATTATCTCATTACATGATGATTTTATCAAACCACCTGGAGAAGAAATACGAGATAACCCAAGGTTTATGCCGTATTTTAAGGTAATTTTACGACTATATTTACATTCATAAGCTACTCAGAATGTCATTTATAAAAAACAAGATATTTATTATTTTCTATTATATGTTAGGATTGCGTGGGTGCGATTGATGGAACACTCATTCCTGCTAAAGTATCAAATGATGTCATAACACGATTTCGTGATCGAAAACGTTGTACATCACAGAGTGTTTTAGTTCCTTGTTCGTTTGATTTAAAAGTGACATATGTCATATCGGGTTGGGAAGGATCTGCTTCTGATTCTAGGATATTAGACTGTGCGCTCACAAGAAATTATAAAATTACTTGTCCTTCAGGTAATTTGCATTATCATGTTCTTCCCTAAATAACCAATATGTTCCATTGTTAATTTTTGTTCTTAAATTAATTTTAGGAAAATATTATCTTGCGGATGCGGGGTTTCCACTACTTAAACACTTTATTACACCATTTCGTAGTACACGGTATCATTTGAACGGATTTAAAGGACGTGCTCCAACCACTGCTAAGGAGCTTTTTAATCATAGGCACTCCTCACTACGAAATGCAACTAAGCGCACATTTGGAGTAATAAAAAAACGTTTTGACATCTTACGAGAGGAACCAATGTTCCCTTGGACAACCCAAACTGATTTGGTGATTGCTTGTTGCATCATTTATAACCATATCTGAGGAGTAATGATCCACGATTCTTTGTTAGATGATGTGGATAGGGAATTGGAACAACAAACACCCCCAAGCAATGCAAAAAATCTTTCGATGAATGAGGATGGTAGAGCAGGAAAGATACTTAGGGCTACTATAATGAATAATATGTGGCAAGATTATAATGGCCATCGTTAGTACGGTGTTAACTGTAATTTTATTTCTAATTGTTTTGATATCTTTTGTATTCATGTTCTTTTAAGTTAACTTGATATTCTGTAGTTGATTTATGCATCTTTTATAACATTTGTTAAAATTAACAATTATGAACGCAATATATTATGGAAATATGGAACAATTTGAGGAACCTACTCCAATGGGGAAATAAAAGAAGAGAAACACCACATGGACTCCCGAAATGGATCATTGTTTCATTGAAGCGCTTCTCATTTAATGTAACGAAGGAAACAAAATAGACAAGGGGTTTAAGGAGGTAGAATATATGGCCGCTGCTAATGCATTAAAATCAGCTTTTCAAATTGACATTAACAAAGATAATGTTATCAAACGTATGAAAACAATCAAGAAAGGTTACAGAGATATTGAACAGATGCTTAGCCAAAGTGGTTTTACTTTTAACTATTCAACCAAAAAGGTCGAGTGCAGTGATGAAGTGTGGGAGACTTATGTTAAGGTAATTTTGTGGCTATGTTTTATTATTACTTATTAAGTTTATTTAAAAATATACATAACTTGCAATTCATTTTATAGGCACATCCAAAGGTGAAGAATTTGAGGTACAAACGTATAAAAATGCTTGAGGAATTGGGGATCGTTGGTGGGAATGATGGAGCAACTGGTGAATGGTGTCGAGGGGGGCCAGATATTAATGTTAGACGCACGGTTGAGGATAATTATAATAGCCAATCTGATGCACCTGTAGATGACACGAATCTTAATGACGTCGAGGACACAATTGGTGCTGGAAATAATACTCAAACAAATGACTTTGGAGATCCAATTGCTCGGAGTAGTTGAGGAAACTCACCAGGAGGATCAACAACTAGAAAACACGGTCGTCGCTCTAAAAATGTTGACGCATATTTTGAGACTATGAATTTAGTGGCTTCGAGAATTAAACAAATGGTAGATTCAATGGAACGAAAAAGTGAACTTGAAGCCAAAAAAACAAAATTAGATGAACGTACAACTACAACAGACCCATCTACATTGTTGCAAACACTACAAGAACTTGAAGTATTGAGCCAAGAAGATATATATGTTGCTTTTGAAGGTCTTCTAGCAGATGAAATCAAGGTCAAGGCATTCATGGCATATCATCCAGACATGCAAATTACTTTTCTACGGAGGCATTATGGTTTCTAGTAGCGGTTTTGAGTTCTTTGATAATTAATTAGTTTGTCGAGTTCTTCAATTTATTTATGTTAAGATGCTTATTATTTCATTTTAAATAATTTGTTGAGTGGATTTAAACATCGATTTTGATATATAATTTATTACTTTGTTAATTATTTGTGGTGTGTTGGGAATTATTTATTTAATTAAAAATATGAAACTTTCATGCAATTTTTCTATGACTTTCATGACAACCAAATGAATAATTTTTTAATTTTCCTGCAGAAAACTGTTATCAATTAAACACACATAAAACAATAATTTTCCTTTTCTTTTATTTCACTTCACTTTTCTCGAGAATCATACAAATGGCGCTCTATGATTTTGGGGGGTTTTGGGGAAGGCGTTTGAATTGAATGAAATTTACACACACGCATGCACACATACATAAGATACATTTCGAGTTAACACTCTTGTTCTATTTTATCACTACATAAACAGAGACCAACAATGGACGCTTACGTCTCTTCACTAGTTTCCGGCGAGTCCCGCCGGCAGCTATTCCGGCGATGTTAGATTGTATCTTAGCTTCAACAACCTCCTCTCCATCTTCACTTTTCTATTCGCCTATGGATACTTTCCCCAATATCACCAAGGTACATACATACAATTCTATACAAACCTCATTTTTCTATTATCAATAACTCTTTGCACCTAAATAAGATAGTATGTATTTCTGGTACGTTAATTTAGCTACTGAAGTTGTATCATATTTAATTGAGTGTTTTGTTTAATGGGCGCCAAATAATGAAAACACAGTTCATCGCGGCCTTTGGTGTGCGGTCCAACACTTTTAAGTATAACCGATTTTAATAATTATATTTCATAAAAGTAATTCCCGAGACGCGAAATTAAGGGGCATATATCAAATAGTTCTTCGAACTTTTTTTAATACACGTTTAGTCCAAGCGTTTTTATGTTTCGCTGGTGCGGACTTTTAAAGATAAGAGAATCATGGACTTTTAAAGATAAGAGAATCATGGACTTTTTGTTACAAAATAAAAGATTTGGACTAAGCGTGTATTAAAAAATGTTTGAGGGATATTTTGGTATTTAATCCTAAAATTCAACTGGTTATATGTCAAATATGCATTGATTGATGTTTTAAATGGGCTCCTTGTTGAGTAATACTAGGTATTCTCAATTAAAAAAATACCCAGAAAACAAATATACTTATTTGACACATCAACCAATATCTTGTTGCCACCATAAGTGGGTTTGTTTTCTAGGTCTGTTTTCTTGGTGTACGTAGTATAGAGTAGTTCTACTGTAACCGAATTTTTGACATAATTTTTATCGACTTAATGACGTGTCGGTTTGCTATTGGTTAGTTTTGGGATCCCACTGGCGTGGACCCCATAAACCAACCAATAGCAAGCGGACACGTCATTAAGTCGGCCAAAATAATGTCAAAAATTCGGTTACAATAGCATTTTTGACCTAGGGTAATCTGTTGCATTGTAATATTTGATAAATTGTGTGACCACATGATAAATAGTCTTTGTGCAATAACCGAAATTTATTATATTGGTATCAGTGAGGGATCTTAGGATCGCAGCCTAAAGGTAAAAATGTGTTGGACCGCTCTCACACGCAAAAATAATGTGTTCCCTAATCAGAGGGACCTCCAACAATTTTGAGGTTTACTTGTGTTGGAATTTGTTTTTATATGGTAGAACATTATTTAAATTTATATTGCATTGGATTTGTTTTTTTTGATAGGAACTTATCCATGGGAGTGAAAAGTTGGATTCTGAACAGAGTAATTATATAGGGTCATTTGTGGGTGCACTCTGTCATCTTCTGAAGAAATCAGGTGAGTTGCATTTTCCAGTCCAGTCCAGTCCAGTCCAGTTCAGGGCTGGGATTTGTGTGTGTTTTGTGTCATGGAGATTTCTATTTTTCATGTTTTCTTTGTTGTATTGCTGCCATATTCCTCTTCCTACAAAAATATTTGTTTGTAAGTAATTGGAAGAAGGGTATTATTCTGTGTACTACATATTCACATTAATTGTTAATGTGAATATGGTTGTTGACATTGGTATAAGGAGGGAATGGGGGGATTCATAATTCTGGTCCATTTTTTGAACTATTATCTTGGAACCTTTCTGAAACCGCTCAAACCTTTGGCTCTGATGCATGACTAAGGATTAATTCTTTAATTGCTTGTGAATGTTGGGTGTACCCTTGCTTGGCCCTAGTTGTTTAGAGCTATGTACAAACAATGGTGTTAAAATTGGATTATGTAATTGATATTAGATGTTGTTTAACAACATTGATAAATATTATTGTCGGGAAAAAAGAGCCAATAGAGAACTTAAAAATATGGCTGCAATTGTAGTATGAATGCTTCATTTTACAACTATCTTAAGGAAACAATTGAACAAGATCTTCACATGCAACGACACTAGCTATGATTACCAAACTCAAAATTGGGCTGACAATGCTAGATTCACCGCCATCCATACTTTTGACATAAGATTTACATTTGAAAAAAGTAATATTACCTTTATCAATTCCTTTGATTTCTATCTTGGAGCCTTCCTTCCCCCAATTATTCTTGGCCGGCTATTCTGGTAGTGAATACATAATCTAATTTCAATAATTTCTTTACCCAGAGATTCAATACCATTCCATTTATTATCCCATGACACTATAGTGTAAGAATTCAGCAAATTACCATCTAATTGAAATCACTTCTTGTTGCTGATTTGTGTTTTGGGTCGCGATGGTTTTTTGTTTTTTAATGTTTATGGATTTTCTGGGTTGATAGAGTAGTTTTTTATAATTTTTGAACTCGTCGGTATTGAGATGGATGTTCAAGTTAGTCATGCACATTTGGTAATATTTTGCTCTAATTTGGGAAATATGGAGGCTTAGTCCTGGTCGTTGATTGAACTGAGTACCCGATATGTATATAGGAGCACTCTAAGCCGAGGAGTCTTGAGTTTAGAGATAACTGAAGAATTAGCGGTAGTGTAGTTGTAGAGGCTGAGCCTCGAGTTCAGATGTACATAGTAGTTTAGCCTACCAGTTCTTGTCATGACTGGACTCGTTATATTTGTAAATATTGTAGATCATTGAGGAGTCTTTGTAATAGTTACCTGATATCGTTTAGTGGAGATTTATATTCTGCAGTTGTTAATTATTTATACTTCGTTTTCTGTACAGTTGTACTTAATTAAATATGGCTTAGTAGGCTAGTAACAAAATTATTGTGCGATGGTCAGCATAAGAGAAATAGTCCACATCGACTTGACTCCAGGTGGGTTCGGGGTGCGACATCTCTGATAAGACCCTAAGTCGCAACGAGGCGGGTTTGGGGTTAGGTTACCCTCCTCAACCCTAACCCCGCCTACTTGCCTTGGCCCTTGCCCTGACCTGATCCCGCTTCTACTTTCTCCTGCCCCGCCTCGTTATGAAAACCCTTGGGCCCCCGAACCGCCCCCCACATAAAACTAAAAAAGGATTTTCCCAATTAAACTAAAATGACAGAATCCAAATTTACAATGGAATAGAACCAAAAAAAGAGTTCATTGCTATAGAAATTAAATTATAATCGAGTTCAAGACTCAAAGACCCATTGATATATTATAAGAAAAAAGAGTTAAGTTGAAACGCCTACGTAACTGATTGATTCCAAACAACATCTCTACAGAAGAATTAATGTCAACCATGAGTAACTTTTTCTTCATAAAGCGAATATGAACTAAACAGAAATAAAATGAAGAGTTTTTAATCTGTGAAGATCCATTGGTTTGGTACTACAGAAACTAAAGATATCAAAATATGAAGAGTTTGTAATCTATGAAGACTTGTTCTTTTTAGTCTTTTATTAATCAAATGGAAAATGATAACTTGTGCCCTTAGGGCACATGTTATCAGTCAAAATAGTAAGTATTAGAGATCCACATGAGTATCTATACCCTATTAAATGTTTGTCGGAACTCTGTCCCTACTATTTTTGGGTTCTTAATGCGTGCCCTTAGGAAACATGTTATCAGGACCCTAATCAAATATTGTTCTCATGATTTTTTTTCTTGTTAATAAGGTTCCATATCATAACAACTGGTTTGTTTTTCCAAACCATTGTCATTTGGGTTTGTAAGGAGATTAATGTAACTACTAACACATACAAAAGGCGAAGCCATAAGACGGGGTCGTTCTCTTGTCTGAAAGTGAGGCTCATGCCTCAATGCGTTAAGGCGTAAGTCTTTTGTGCATTGTTGGATATCATGTTTATTTTAGTCTTTATTGTATTTTTCCCTTTATGTTGGGCCATCCATGTTTTGGGCCTTGTTGTTTGGGCTTGGTATGCTCGCGAACCGGATTTGTAATTTTTTTTGAGTTAGTAATCCCTCACAAATTCTTTTTTGTAATCAGAGCCAAAATACCCTTTCCCCCTCTTTCTCCATCAAGCTAATCCTAATTCATCACTCTTGAACCCTAGTGTTTTCAAGACCCTCGTCAGCCTCTCTCATCCTTCTCCAACATCTTTCGACCCTTATTGTCCATCGTAGGCATTGTCCTGACTATGATAAGCCCCATCACAACCCTCTTTCATCATCGAGGGTAGCTCAAATCTCAGATATCTCAGATTGAGTCCAATACCAGGTCTGTGCGACCTGTTTTTCAGAGGATTGGCCTCATTTAAAACCCTTTCTATGGTTTTACCGCTATGTTTCACCCCATCTAGTTCGGGTCCCGTCTAGTGACAGATCTTTTTTCCGTTATTTTTCCTCACCCACTATTCCCATTAGTGAGTTAGTAGTTTGCCGTTCACGGTTCTCTTGCTGATATCCGTTGTAAGTAAGATGTATGCTTGTCTCGTGATATTTCTTTCTTTTAAATGCCCCTAAGCTTACATTTGACCTTTATCAGTGAGCCGACTTTCCAAAAATCACAATTATGCTGTTCTTACCTACCAGCATTCTTTTGCTAGGCTCTAATATGAGGAGGTTTTTTGGCGAGGCTATGAACACAATGGGCTGTACTACTCGGGGATCCTCCGCCGCAACCTCTCACATCCAGTTTTATTATTTTGCTCTTGCCTAGTTCCTTTATTTTTTATTTTTTAATTTTTATGTTATTTCATTTCATACTTTGCAAATGTGGCATGCCCTTTTAGGGAGTGTCAATTTTTAGTAACCATGTTTGCTATTTCTCTATTTTTCTAATACTTATAAGGATAAGAAATTTTTATGTGAAGTGTGTGAGCTTTCCTATTCATTTTGACGCATGCGTGCATGTGGGGGTGGGGTGGGTGGGTGGGTGGGGGGCTTCCCTCGTTACGCTTTTTCTGGCTCTCACTATTACATGACAATTATCCTCGGTGCAGTTAGGTGTATCTCTTAAATAGAAATATGAAGTTCTCCCTAATTCGTCCAATTTCTTCAAATGATTAAAATCGAATTTAATACGGTACTATGTAATATTAATTTGAATAATGGGCGTGAGTTTGTTTCTTATGAGTTAAAGTCCCAACTTAATTAGAGTGGTTGCAACAACTTACTTGCCTATATACCTCCAAACAAAATTGAGTTGAGGAGTGCAAAAATTGTCATCTCATGGGATGATTAGGTGCTTATGAAGGTGCCCAAATCTTATTAGCTCCTTGCTATACTTACGTCACTTTTATCATTATTCGTACCTCGAGTTAGGTTTTTGCGGTAAGGTGCCTCTTAAATATTTCCAACCCAATAACAATTTATATCATATCCTTCATCCTGTGTTTGGGTGTACAATTTTTATCCGTGACCATTGTCCCTTTTCGGCACAACCTTGATAAAGCTCTTCGTTGCGTTTTTGTAGGGTACTTCTCAATGTATAAGGAGTAGCGGTGCTATCACTCAGTATTCAAACACATGTATCACTATCTTGATGTCACTTTTCATGAGGATTCCCCCTTTTGTGGGAGGTGAATGTTTTGAAGGCTCCCGTATCCAAATCTCTTGAGGACGAGGCTTCGTCGCTTGCCTTCCCTATCCCCCTTTTTGATAAGCCCCTCGCCTCAAACCATCGGATCTGAACATGCAGGTGTACTCTCATCACCCCTAACCTGACGTAAACTACACATCAAAAGGCACCTAAAAATTATCTAAAAACATACTTTAGAGAGAAAAATACTCTTTTTAATTTCAAAATTCAAGTCTATTTCAAATGAGGTTTACAAGTGGGTATTTAAAGTGAAGGAGTAGCTAAGGCTCCAAGTTAAGGCACTAATTAAAAAAATGCCATTACTACTCCTTACCTCTAAATAACAAAGCAAAAGAAAGAAAAGTACAATAAAAAAATTAAAGAAAATACAAAAGAAAGTAAAATGACTAATAAAGCCCTAAAAAGGACCCATTTCCATCACTCTCCTCCTCTTAAAACCAAGCTCGTCCTCGAACATACAAAAAAATTATGGATTCGTGAGGGAGATTCCAAAAATTGGTGCCAAAAACTTGTGTTGGCCAAAAATTAATTTCTGAAAGTTGACGAGTGCTCATCCCACAAATCTTGGTATTTATTTCTTCTTCTTCTTCTTCTTCTGTCTTCTTCACCCAAATAAACCGTAGAAAATTCCACCTAGGTCAAAAAACATGATTTTGGAGCATCTTGAAGGCGGTGGGCTAGAATTTGGTAGTCCAGGTGTGTGTTGGGGTTCAACAGGGTTTCTTTCTACTTGGGGAGGGTTTCGGGGAGGGGGTTGGGGTTTGAGACTATTTGGGTGGCATGGGTTGTTTTTGTGGTGGGGTAAATTAAGGTTTGGGTCGGGTTGCAGGTGGAGTGTGGCGGCAACACTGGTGGCTACCCCAGGGGTTGAGAGGTAGTTTGCGACAACTGGAAATGGGTTTGTAGTTGATGGGAGGATTGAGGGAAGTCGAGGCTGGCAACGGGGGTGGGATTTGCAGGGGCAGGGGGATGGGAAGGAACGGTGGTGACAGGGGCAACTGGGTAGGGGTAGTTGGGACTAGGGTTTGGAGGGTTAGGGTTTTCAATGGGTTGGCTAAGGTTTTGCAACTTGGAAAATTGTTGCATTATGGCTTCAAAATTTTCTTGTTGTTTTCTTGCCAACTCTTCAATTTGATTCCGGAAATCTTGATTAATCTCTTGTTGTCTTTTGGATATTCATGGAGCCATTGAGAGTAGCGTACGATTTGATAAAAAAAAAAATTCACCGATACACCGGCACCAATGTGGAGCGACACCCGCTCTGATACCAATTTGACGTAAACTACACTTCAAAAGACTTTTAAAAATTATCTAAACACATACTTTAGAGAGAGAAATACTTTTTTCTATTCCAAAATTCAAGTCTGCTTCAAATGAGGTTTACAAGTGGGTATTTAAAGGGAAGAAGTAGCTTAGGCTCCAATCTAAGGCACTAATTACAAAAATGCCATTACTATTCCTTACCTCTAAATAACAAAGCAAAAGAAAGAAAAGTACAATAAAAGAAAATACAAAAGAAAATACAAAAGAAAATAAAAATGACTAATTAAGCCCGAAAAAGGACCCATTTCCATCACAACCGCTCCTACTAGCTCTTTAATTTTTATTTTAATTTTGCTAGCCCTTTCTTATTCGGTACCCCCCTTTCCAGTTATACATTTTCTGAAAGTACCAATTATTTCATTTCCCAACATCTTTCCTATGATAGTCTTTCAAGTCAATTTGATGCCTTTTTAGTCTAATTTGACTCCATCTTCATTCCCCTGTCTCCGTATAAAGTTATCTATATAATTTAATCTTATATCAACAAAGAAAATTCCATTCGTCTGGCAATTTTATATTTTATATAAAACTTATAAATGGAAATAGAAATATTATATTTTGTTAAACTATTATTTTATTTTATTGTTATATATTATAATTAGAGTATTTGATTTTGGAATTTGTATATTTTATATTCTATCAATATAACTAGAATAAAAATTATTCCTTGAGCACTCTGATATGATCCTCAAATAAAGATTTAAGAAATCTCTCAGTGTTGGGTTGAGTGAATTCAATAATAGATACGCCTATTGACATTCGTGCCTTTCTTTGCCTTTTAGGGCCTATCCAAATTAGTATTTAAAAAAGAGAAATGGTTAATGATACAATGAACCAATGAGTTATGACGTAATTATTTAGGTGTCGATGAGCACATTGAGCTATCCATGTAGTTGAGGGAGAAATACTAGATTGCTTCAGAACCCTCCTCATTGGGTGGCTGCGATGAAGGTAAAGATCGATGCTTTGAAGTATAACGATACATGCGAGCTTGTTTCTTTACCTCTCGAGGAAAAGAAGGTTGGGTGCAAATGGGTCCTTTAGCATATAGTATTCGTCACTGAATTATTTGGACGACCAATTCTAGTAGGCAAGGTTGGTTGGCTAAAGGGTTCCCCCATATTTTCGTGAAGGACTTTGGTGCTACATTTTCCATGGTGGCAAAGCTCACTTTGGTGCGCCTTTTAATCTTTCTTGTTGCATCCTATTCTCGTGACATCGCACTTTTGCCCTCTACATCAGTTCGATGGCAAAACGCCTTTTTTTTAATCTCCAAGACTCTCTATATGAACCCATACGGGTTTTCGATATTGTGGGGGAGTATCCGGGAAACTTTGTTTTCTTCGAAAGTCACTTTATGGTCTTAAGCAATCTCCTTGATCTTGGTTCAATTGAGCTTGGTTCAGTTGATGGGTATTCTGTATGTTATTCTGATTGCACATGCTTGATTTATCGTGAGACCTTTGGTAGATGCATCAATTTGTTGGCATATGTCGATGATATTACCATTAGTAGTGATGATGTGATGGTGATGAAGTTTCATGACACGTGTTTGATCTGAATGGGTTAGGTTCTCTTCATTACTTCCTCAGGATTGAGGTGGCTATATCTTGCCCCGGTACTTTTTATCCCAACGTTAATACACGTTGGATTCTTCAAGATTCTAGGTTGCTAGAGTGTCATCCGACTTCTTGCGTATGACCCCAGCCCGAAGCTCTCAATTAAGACGGATGATTTGACTCCTGACCCTTCAGTTTATGTGAGATTGGTTACTGGTTAGTCACCTTATTTACCAACACGAGCTATGAGTGTGATCACTTTTATTAATGCTCAGCCCCCCCCCCCCCCCCCCCCACCACACACACACACACACACACACACATTTAAATGTTGTCTATTATATTTTGAAATATCTCGAGTCATTTCTAGGACTTGGGTTGTTTTAAGTTTGATGCCTTAGTGAATTAAACAGGGCACTCGTATTTTATTGATGGGGACTATGATGGGTCCAAGACAGATAGGCGTTGCACCTCATGCTTTTGTATATCTATGGTTCCCACCTTATATCATGGAAGAACAAAAAACAAACAGTTGTCTAATGCTCTTTAGGGGCTGAGTTGGCTTAAGGAACGTGTGGGTTTCCTTGTCTTCAATCGATTCTGGCAGAGTTAGGTTTTGTGGAGGGAAAATCATTACAGATGTTTTTGTGATAATATGTTGGTTATTTTTTGCTCTCTTATGATTTTGTGCTTAATGGGAGAGCGAAACCTGCAAAGTTGGATATTAATTAGTGTGGTGTGGCATGATTCGCCGTTCATTTGTCTCTTCCTCCTATCGATAGGCGGATTTCTTCAGATTTTTTGTCGAACTCTCTTATTTTGTCTTCCATGCTAAGCTGGGCTTTATTGACATCTTTGCTCTAGCTTGAGTGGGAGTGTTAAATTTCATGTTTATTTTAGCCTTTACAATATATTTTTCATTAATATTAGCCCCTCCATGTTTTGGACCTTAGTGATAGTCTTTGATTTTTGTGGGCTTTGTATTCTCTCGAACTTTTCAGATTTGTAACATTATCTTGAGTTAATTTAAATAAAATCATTGGGGCTCCCAATGGGGTAAGTATTCACAAAGTCCCTTTTTGCATTAAACCTTTTTTTTAGTTCAAGGATATAAGATTCTTGTTTTTGATAAGAAAGTAACTAATATATAACACTTGCACAATCAATTTTCCAAAGAAAGTAAATAGCATTCAAAAGACTAATAACTAGACGTCATACCGACTTAAGTTGCTAAAAAATAACACAAAATATGGTCGAAACAAATAAATGCACAAATAATTTATTGACAAAAATAATAGGAAAAATGTTAATAGAGGGCCTGGAATGCATCTCCAGTTTGTAGGTATAAGCGGGTCGCTTGGGATGTGGCACCCTTATGTCCTATGTGGACGGTTTAGAGAGAGAGGAATAGCGGATGCTTCAGTCCTCTTTGCTGATGACTTAGGCAAGGATGTTATCTACTTTGTATCTAGTCCTCCGGATCCTTTTTGTCTTATATACAGTTTTTGGATGATTTGTGGTTAGAGGTTGATTTTGTGGCCCTTTTTGTTTTATCTGGTGTGGACTTTTTTGGCCTGTAGTATATGGGTTCCGCCCCGTTGGCTTTTTTTTTTTTTAATGAGATTTGTATTTATATAAAAGGAAATATGTTAATTAAAAGAAATTAGTACATAACACTCGCGCAATAATTTTTTAAAGAAATCGACTCGTTCAGAAGTGTAATCACTCTACGCTATACTAGAGTGAGTTTATTATAGAATAAAGCAAAATACTGCATAAATAACACGTTCTTCGACATATTATTGAAGTAGTTTTAACAATTTCGTTTTGTTTGGGTGGGTTTTTGTAAAGGGATTTTACTAAGAGGTCCCGTTTACTATGTAGTCAAGTAGGTCCTGCATTTTTTTTTTGCTCTGATTGGTCTCATTAGAAAAGATTTTTGCTCCAATAAATCCCATTAGATTGTTGTAAAGATATGCACTACCTGTGCAATTTGTGCAAAGCATATAGTAAATATTTCAAACAAATTTATAAATATGGAATGTTGTAATATTTGCTACCTGTGCAAAACATGTAATAGGACCTATTGGAAAAATAAATTTTTAATGGGACCAATCAAGCAATATCTTATGTAAACAGGACCTAATTGTCAATCTCCCTCTTATAAAATGTACAACAAGCGTAAAAGAAGCGCAAAATACCTTACAAAAGCGTAAAAAAGCACAGTGTTTTATATGGTTAGTTGTTTACAGACTTTTTTCTGCAGGAGCTGATCCCACTTCATCACGACATTTCTTTTGGAGAATTTTAATTCCACTGTTGGAGTTGGTACAAGCATGTGATCGTGATATAGTTAACATGGTAAAGGACGAAATCACACTATATCTGCTTATAACTTATGCTAACTTCTTTAATGTGCTATTTCCGTCCTTACTGTCCCTTTTATTATTTTGTTTGCATATCTTGGATTTAGGCTGTAGGTTCATTCTTGGCTGCAGTGGCTGAAACAAACAGCTGGGGGATTGTAGAAGAAACTGCGGTGTCCTATTTTCTAAGATTGGTTGGTCTTATCTATGGGGATGCTTCAAAATGAAGAATCTGCCATTTATAGATGGAGTGAGAACTCGATGCCGCATCAATCTGAATCCTTCACATTGAGCATGTCATGCCATATATTAATCTCAATATTGGATGCTGCTGTAAAATGTAAATGTGCTGCGGGCACCACCCCCGAATCGATTTTGGTCAACGGGTGCTCTGTGAAAGTATTTGGTGCAAATTTTCTCGGGGATCTTTGTAACTTGATGTTAATATGCTTTCACAAAGTTTGGAACATCGATCTTCTGCAATTAGCATTCTCCTTCAATTCATACTTAAAACATTTATTTCTGGCTCTTCTTTTGAAATTTCAGTTCATGGGGAGCCATATATGCTTTCCAGGTCCTCAATCACCACCTCAACACTGTATATGTTCAATTTCAGTGCTCGTTTGTTTTGAGTTTTTTGGGTCGATAGGAATCCCAAATTTGTAAACTTACAATAATATCTCTAGCTCATGTCAAGAGTTTGGATCATGGGAAGCCAATTCCTTACCTAAAGCTCAAACTTTTTATGTGAATTTACCAATTTGGAATTCCAAAATAACATAAAAACTTGAATCAAACATTAGTACTTGCCTTCCCTACACGAAGCATATCTTGTTACTTTTCCAGAAAAAATTTCTTTATGCAGATATGGAAGTGCTGCAAAACGCTGTTCTCTCTGGGGACTTTGGAGAGAAGAGATGCATACTCTTTGCTCTCTCTTTGTTTATCTTTTTTCTCTTGTTGTGATGGATGTGAAAATATTGATGTAGGGGAAAGAGAGGAGGCATTTCACTTGAGAGCAGAGGAGGAATTTTGGAATGAAATGAAAAGAGGCTTGGTACTCGAGCACAATATATTTATTTATTCTGATACATAGATTCAATACTAAAATATTACTCCCTCCATCCCAAATTAATAGTCACTGTTTAGAAGTCAAACATTTTAAGAAAATCTTATACTTTCCAAATTCATCTTACTAAAAATGATGAATACTAAAAATAATAGTCCATCCCAAATTGTTCGGATGGGTAACATTGTAACCTCACCTAATTTTATATATTATTTTTGGTAACAAGATTATTTATTTGGGACGGACTGAAAAGGGTAGTAGGACTATCAATTTGGGACGGAGGGAGTACCATTTACAAAACCCAAAGGGTTAACCTAGCAGCGTGGGCTCTTACATCAGAGGTCTAGAGTTAGAATCCTCTTTGTGTCCACCTTCCTTAGTGTCCCACAGTATATGTTTGGGGGTTAGTGAGGTGGTTTAAGAGGCCTTAATATCTCGATTAAAAGAAAATTTACCATTTTGAACGTTTAAGCTCTTTCTTTTATTTTCTTAATTTTATTTATGGTCTCATCAGGTTGATGAGGAGGGTTTAGTGAGGAAGCAGTCCTTACATATTCTGGAGATGATGGTACACATAAACGAGGAAAACCAGCTCTACTCTGATGTTTCGGAGACAATGCCAAATGAAAAAAAGTTCAGTCCCTTATGACATGACTAAAAGGGGGCGGTGGGCTGACAAGGAGGCCAGATCACTGGGTGTAGAGAAAATATACAATACAGTTGTTTTTGTTTCAAACAGTCAGCAGAAATGGAGTGCGTTCTTTCTTCTGTATGAAATGCTTGAAGAGTATGGTACTCACTTGGTTGAAGCAGCATGGAATCACCAGGTTTGGTGCTGTGTGCATTGCAAATGATCCCAAACTTTAGGTTCTATTTTGCATGAAACCCTGAAAATTATTTGAAATTTCTATCAGGATGTATATGCATCCAGTGAGTCTTTATACATGTGGTTTAGGGGTTTCCTTAAAGGTTTCATAATCACGCTGTATTTTAAAATCTAGGATAGTTCAAGTCTTACACAGCCTATTGTGCTGTTATCTACTATTAAAAACTTATAGTCTTTTGCAGGTAACCTTGTTGCTTCGTACTTCTTTCCCATGTGATAATTCTGTGAACCCCACCAGTGGACACGATCCAATGGAGACATTAGGGGAAATATTTAAATGGTTAGCTGTCTTGTGGGAACGGGGCTTTTGTCATGATAACCCTCAAGGTACCATTTGCTTTTTTCTATATCTTTAGAAATGAATGTCCCGAAAAGGCTGTAAATATATCGCAATTCTTTAATCATATCGGAATTTTATGTTTGTTTCCCCCGTTAAATTTTATGCTTTTCTGTAGTAAGGTGCTTGATCATGCAGTCATTTTTGGGCATCGAGTGGAAGAACTATGGGAACTGTGCGAAATTAGTGCCAGAGGATTATATACTTGGTCCATTTATACAAGGGCTAAATGATCCTGTGTACCACAAAGATTTTGGTTGGCTCTCAATTTTCTCAATTATTAACTCCAATTGTATTCTTAATCATATGTCTTCACATGTTTCAATTTGTGGGAGACTGGATGTTAGTTATATTATATATGGGATGCTTTGATTCTTATATTCTATGGACATTGTATGTACAAAAGCGCGAGTATAATGCCATGGGAACATAGATGCAGAATTATATTGGAAGAACATGGAAACTGTGCAAAATTAGTGCCTTGAGATTTTGAACTTTGTCCATTTATACAGGGGTTGAATGAACCTGTTCACCACATATTTTGGTTCCTTCCTAAGTTGAATGGTTAATAACTGTAATTTCATTCTTAATTATATATATTCATATGCTTTCATTTATAGGAGATTGGATGTAAGTTTACTCCCACTTCTATATATTAAAGCAAAAGAAAATATAATTACATAATAAAATAAAAGAAAGTAACAAAAATAAAATAAAATACTATAAAACCCTAAAAATGTGATTCGTGGTCATTCAAGCTATCTTGATCGAAATCAGAGATACCTAGTCGGCTAGAATACCGACTAACTCCCAAAATGTGAACCATTGGGAATAGCAGAGGTTACTCGGAGAAAATACCACCGACCAACACTGAATGTTAAGAGTCTCATTTATTGTATACAAATGTAAATGCTTGGAGATATAAAGAGATTTAATCTCTAGGGTTCCACACCACTATAAATACATAATATCCCTTAGCTCAAGAGGAGGATGAAATCAAATACAAGCACGTTATACTGAGGTATTATAACCACATGAAATAATACCAACAGTGGACATAGGCTTTCTTCATAGCTAAATCGCTTTAAAAACCTTGCCTTTTGTGTGCCTATTTATCTTGCTTATACTTATTTATCCGTGATTATAAATTTGGACCCAATCCATTTTTAGACATCAACATTCCCCATCTTTATTCTACATTATCAAACTATTACAAGTATCCCATGACTCGGTTTAGAACTTTAAATTGTTCAACCCTTTCACCGATGATGATTACTTGCTCGAGTTGCTTTCCATGAAGGCAATTTTACCTCCACGTGTGCCCTCTCCCATTCCAATTGCAAAATCTTTGGGAGGAAATGGTATTTTTTGGGATCATTCGTGTACTCGTCACCCGTTCAATCCAAATCTCCCATCATTCCCCCAAATTTTTTAATTTGTGATGGTTTCTTTCCTCTGCCTTATACATACCTTTCGTTATTCAAATGGAATTGGTGTTTTTGGAAGGTATGTATGCTAGTGAGGGTACACCAATTATCCCTCAAAGTCAAATCGTATTTTGGGTGGACCTTCAAAAATTTCAACTTCTCTAGTGTTTAGTTAGTTAGAAATTCAAAATGCAGGTTGTACATATTATGTTGCTTTTATTCTTTTTACTTGTTATCTAGTGTAATTAGTTAGAGTTTTAGTTCTTCTTTTTTGTTATTCTTGGTGCTAACATATTTTCTAGAATCATTGGACTTGTACTTTTCAGAGATCGCTCCATTTTGGGTAATATCACTATTTTTCTCTCTTTAACTTGGTTCTTGGTTCTTGGTTCTTGGTTCACATTGAGGATAATGCAAGGTTTTAGTTAGGGGGTGTGGGATATTCTATCCATTATTCTTCTGAGTTCATGATTTGATTATATGTTCTTCCCAAGCATGATTTTCTTATAAAAATTAAAAATTTCAAAAAAAGAAATTTCTTTCTTTTTTTTTATTGGACATTTTGCCTTTGTTTTCGATGATAAATTTTAATAAATGCCCAATCCAATAGATAAATCAATGATGCATTTCCCGATTTTAGAAGTTATTAGACTTTAGTCCTCGAATCATTCATATTATGAAAACATTCATGAATTAAACTTTAAACCCATGAGCGCATGTGCCTTTCTTGTTTTATTGATTTAGTTTAAGGTGTTTATAACTCAGTAATCTTTTATGGCATTGTATATGCTTACACCTAGTGAGTTTTGCAATTTTCTTCATTCGTAAGTATTTATACATTACTCTTTCCTTCTTGAAAACGTTAAATTGAGGAGGAGACCTCACAAAAGGTAGTTATCTCCTTGGATTTGATTCCGATTGTGAGGGAATTTGCACATATTTTCTAGGAGATACCCGGGTTACCACCCATTTGGGAGATTGAGTTCGTAATAAATTTAGCGCCTAGGACGAGGCCAATTACATGAGGACCGTATCACATGGCCCCATTAAAGATGCAGGAAGTGAGAGATCAGATTCAATTGCTCTTGGGGCAAGGTTTCATTCAGTGGAGCACATAGCCGCTGGGTTCGCATATGTTATTCGTAAAGAAGAAGGACGGGTCGCTTCAACTATACATTGACTACAGGGAGCTGAACAAGGTCTCGATTCGGAATAAGTATCCGTTGCGTCGAATCGGTGACTTGTTCGACCACTTGAGAGAAGCAGCGTACTTCTCTAAGATAGGTCTGAGATCGGGGTATCATCAGCTGTGCATTAGGGAGGATGACGTTCCTAAGATCACATTCCTGATGCAATACGAGTCATATGAGTTCAGGGTAATGCCATTCGGGTTAACCAATACACCAACAGTGTTCATGGACCTTATGAACATGGTATTAAAGGATTTTCTTGACGAGGTTATGATCGTGTTCATAAACGATATCCTGGTTTATTCTCGCACGGAGTGTGAGAACACTGAACACCTACATATGGTCCTACAGACATTACGGGACCATTAATACGGTAAGTTCAAGAAGTGCGAATTCTAGTTCCAAGAGGTACAATTTTTGCACATATTGTGTCTGATAGAGGCAATTCTGTAGGTCCCCAGTAAGGTATCGGCGGTGAGGGAATGGGGACAATCCATGACACCGACAGAGATTCGCAGCTTCTTGGGGTTGATTGGGTATTACCGACGCTTTATAAAGGGTTTTTCGAAGATTGTGGGTCCGCTAACAAATTTGACTCGCAAAGGGGTATCGTTTGTTTGGAACAACTAGTGTCCATTAGCTTTTGACGATCTAAGGGAAGAATTAACTTCAGCACCCATTCTTGCACTACCTAAAGGTGGAGTGGACTACCGTGTATTTACCTATATGTCCTTATAGGAACTTGGGGGTATGCTACAGCAGGAGGACCGGGCTATAACTTATGCTTCTCACAAGCTTAAGCCCCACGAGAGGAATTACCCCACACATGACCTCGAGTTAGTAGCGATCCTATTTACCTTGAGGATTTCGAGGTGCTACTGTTTGGGTGAGCGTGTCACACCCCAAACCCAATATCCATACTAATCATTTATTATTGGAATAATTATATCATAATCTTGAGCCCATTGGAAATATAATTAATTTATCAATATTTTACTGTATAATGTGCATAATGAACATAATATTATTCTTGTACCATAACGAAATCGATATCAAAGTTATAATTAAGCGGACATACAGTACTATGATTAACTATGATTAAACATTACAACCATCAACGCAATCCATCCTAACTCAATATATACAATATGTGAGTATATTAAATCTCCAGTGTGATAATGATAAAATCCCCATATTTAAACTCCAGCTCTTTCCAGCGGTGCAACTCTTAAAGTTACTGGTCATATGGCATCCTAGTTGGCAGTGTACAAACCTGAAATTGTTAAATTATAAACCGTAAGCATTAAGCTTAGTGAGGTACTCCTTCGCTGAAATTAAATAACAGTTTTATATTAAATTTGTGGATATTAAATCCAGCCAATCCTTCCATTCAATGAATTAATAGTTCTATACCAAATTTGTGGATATTAAATCCAACCAATCCTGCCATGCAATAAATTAATAGTTGTATATCAAATCTGTGGATATTTAATCCAACCAATCATGCTATGCAATGAATTAACAATTCTATATCAAATCTCCATATATAAAATCCAAACAATCCTTCCCTGTAATAAAATGACAATTCTATATCAAATCCTTGAACATATAATCCAAACAATCCTTCCCGTTGGCAATAACAATTCCTGGAACATAAGTTCTAACCAATTCTTGTCATAAGATAAATCAAATCATTGGATCTTCGTCCAATTTCAATCCTGGATCATAAGACCCAAACAAATCCTGGATATTTTAATATCCAAACAAATCCTGAATACCGAAGTATTCAAACCAATCCTGGATCATAAGACCCAAACAATCCTGTATATTTTAATATGCAAACAAATCCTAAATAGTGAAGTATTCAAACCAATCCTAGATCATAAGACCCAAACAAATCCTGGATATTTTAATATCCAAACAAATCCTGAATAGCGAAGTATTCAAACCAATCCTGGATCATAAGATACAAACAAATCTTGAATATTTTAATATCCAAAAAAATCCTGAATAGCTAAGTATTCAATCCAATCCTGGATCATAAGACCCAAACAAAATATCCAAACAAATCATGAATACCGAAGTATTCAAACCAATCCTGGATCATAAATATCTAAACAAATCCTGAATACCGAAGTATTCAAACCAATCCTGGATCATAAGACCCAAACAATTCTGTCCGTTGGTAATATCAAATCCTGAATACCAAAGTATTAAAAAAATCCTCTCTTAGAGCTATATTCATATTTATATATGAATCAAATCATGAGTACACTCACCTTGGAGATTTAATCAGGCTTTTCCCTTGACTTTATCCGGTATTTGACCAGTCGATTATTCTTCTCTTTCTATCATTCTTATAATATTAGTACGATCATAAGAATATTAACAATTCAAAGAATAACTTGAAAATAACTCAATTCATAAACATCATATGATTATATTCAAATCATTCATCATAAATGAAGTTCCATCCAAATTCATGTTAATATATTTGTCATATCCAAATCATAGACCAAACATATATTCATTTATTCTTCATAATTCAATCCTTATCTTATTATTATTCCAATTCAAAAGACGGCACATCATTTCAAGTTTCCTAGAGCAAGATATGCCCATTTCTTTACTACATAGTAAATCTGCCCTATAGGATCTTTTATCGCTCATTCAAATTCCAGGAATTTTCATAATTTTACTACATCATAACATTATATGATATTTCACCCAACAACAATAAACATATTGAAAAATATAAAATTAAAGTTTCATAATTTTTAAGGTTCATTTGATATGTCAAGAAAAACATCAAACATATGATATGCATATTTACTCTTTTGGGGCAGATTTCATACCCGAACTTCAAACAATCACCCGAGATTCATTTCTTCGTATTTTTACATGATTTTTGGATATGCTACACATACATGAGTCTATTTTAATATCCAATTGGAATAAATCAATTCCAGTGAGCATACGAAAAGATATGTAAGTTTTAATAAATAAGGTTTCTAAACAAAGCAATTGTAAGGGTTTACACGTTCAATCTTTGCGTAAACTTGCATCTATTCATACATATAAACAAAGGCATGAAAGTTTTATAAACAATATATGATTTATACTAATTTAATACAGTAACACAAGAAAAATAACGAGATTTACATACAGAATTACTTTAAGGAATTTTCCGTAATTTTCCACAATTTTTCTTCAATTTTTTTCATCAATTTCTCTTCCTAAACTTCTAATTCTCTTCCTATCAAGCTAAACTCTTTAATGGATGAAAAAAGATGAATAAGAAGCTTATCTCCAGCCTTTAAAGTCGGCCTAACCCACTTCCTTCTCTAACCAATCAAAATTCACCACTTTTTAGCCTAATAAGAAGAAATATCATTTAACGAATGGACAAATTTGTCCTTGTTTCGTAATTCCAGCATGATTTCTTGCTCGGACCTCTGTTTTACACACCGTTTGTTGTGTTACTAACTTAACTCATATATATACAACTATCTAGTTTTCACCTCCAGTCAATTATTATATTATAGTTTTCAAAACGAGTCCCGAACTTGAACATTCCTAACGAAGACTTTACAAATTTGTGTTTGCAACTAGTTCAATATTTCATGATTTATGATGGTAGGATTAGACTAAACTTAATAACTTAACAATATATATACTAATAACATATTATCCATATCACATAAGCTAATCATGATTTAAACATAATTTATCATAATTATATTCGGGTTGTCACAATTCTCCCCCATTAGTAAATTTAGTCCCCGAAATTGACATACCTTGGTTGTCCGAATCAAAAAAATATCGATAACGCATCTTCATGATATCCTAGCTCTCCCATGTATCCTCTTATATGGAATGCCTTCTCCACACAACTTTCACAAGTGGGATCACTTTGGATCTCAATATCCGTTCCTTCCTGTCCACGATAGCAAGTGGTTCTTCCACATAGCTCAAGTCTTCCTTCAAATCAATAGGTTTTTCCACCAAAACCTGTGAAGGGCCCGCTACATACTTTCTCAACATAGAAACATGGAAAACATCATGCAATCGGGCTAACTCCGGTGGTAATTCTAACTTGTAGGCAACCATCCCGAATTTTTTGAGGATTTTAGAAGGTCCAATGTAGCATGGACTCAATTTCCCTTTCTTTACAAATCTCATAACTCCTTTCCATGGAGATATTCGAAGAAACACATAATCCCCTTTCTTGAATTCCAAATCTTTTCGCCGTTTATCCGCATATATTTTCTGTCTGCTTTGAGCTGTTCTCATTCTATCTTGAATAATCTTCACTTTTTCAGTGGCGACTTCATTGAATTCTGGACCCTCTATCTTCCTTTCACCAACTTCACTCCAACATACTGGTGTACGACATCGTCTACCGTATAATGCTTCATATGGAGCCATACCAATAATATATTGAAAACTATTATTATATGCAAATTCTATCAAAGGCAAATATTCATCCCAATTACCTTTAAAATCAATCACACAAGATCTAAGTATATCTTCCAAAATTTGTATTGTCCTTTCAGACTGCCCAGCTGTCTGGGGGATGAAAAGTCGAACTAAACTTTAAGTTAGTACCCATAGCATACTGCAAACTATCCCAAAATCTGGATGTAAAAGTAAGGTCCCTATCTGAAACAATAGAAACAGGTGCTCCATGCAATCGAATAATTTCAATAACATACAATCTAGCATACCTATCAACTGTATACGTAGTCTTGACTGGTAGAAAATGATCGAACTTGGTCAATCTGTCCACCACTACCCAAATCGAATTTGACCCCTTCTGAGAGTGAGAAAGCCCAACCACAAAATCCATCGTTACATGATCCTATTTTCATTTCAGTATTGGCAATGGCTGAAGCAAACCCGCAGGTTTATTATGCTCCACTTTTACTTGTTGACATATAAGGCACCTAGCAACAAAATCACCTATTTCCCTCTTCATATTATTCCACCAATAATGCTCCTTCAAATCTCTACACATTTTAGTACTACCAGGATGCATAATATAAATGGAATTATTAGCCTCATCTAAAATTTCCTCTTTCAATTTACCCACATTAGGCACACATAACCGTCGCTTGTACAATAAATTGCCATCATTCACAATAAAAAAATCTTCAGACTTACCATCTCAGACATCTTACCGTTTCTTCTCAAGAAAAGGATCTTCACTTTGCAAATCACGAATACGAGTAGCTAACAAAGGCCTCATGATGATACGTAAATATTGCGTATTTCATTCTCCGAACCTACGCATTTTAGCCCCCTCAGGTGCCTTAATCTCTATATGTAATCCCTTTAATCAGACAACCATGGTTTATATTTTTAACATGCTATATGAGGTATAATTGGGCTTTTGTAGGTATTTAGGTACTAAGTATGCAGTTCGGATGCATTCCGGTGAAGTTCCGTACGCAATCGCACGTTTAAGGGCATTTTAGTCATTTTACAGATTGTGCACTGACCCAAAATCTTCATGGAAGTTGTATCCCTCCACGTAAGCTTCGCGTGGCCGCAAACGGTGCACGATTCCGATTCAGAACGAAGAAGTTACGACGATTTTAGCGGACAAGAAATGCAAGCCAAAACAGGGGAAAATGCAGTCTGCCCCTGCTTGATCGATCGATCGACCAAATGGTAGATCGATCGACCCTTCCCATTTTTTCCCCGTCTTATATGATCGATCGATCAACCAAATGGTAGATCAATCGACCCCCTGTTTTTCAGCAGATATTTTTCATTTCTTTTCTTTTCTTCTCTCTTTTCTTTTCTAATTTAATTCCCACTTGGTATAATTTAATTGCCATCGGACTTAAACGACAACTCATTATTATAGGAATTTTGAAAACTATTGCAATTCATTTCAAAATTCCTATTATAAGGAGTTAAAGGCCCAAAATCATTATCATCATCGTCAAAATTCCAATAACCTAAGTTTTGACTTTCGTCATACTCGCCCAAAGTCATATTTGAATTTGCAAATTTTTGGGATTCTAAGTATTCACCGAAAGTCATAGGTTTGCGAGAGTTTTGAGAATTATAACAAGGATTACCGAAAGAATTGGAATAAGACATGCTTACCCCAAAAATGGCTTGAAGTGGCGGATTACACAAAGTAAGTGTGCGCGGGAACAATTCAAGCGTTTCTAAGTGCTCAAATGTGGAAGTCCTGCAAAATATTAGCAAATAATATAAATAGAAAGAAAATACTATGAAACACTAAATCAAATAAAGTCTAAAACAAACTAGTCCCCGGCAACGGCGCCATTTTGATCGAGTGCGAAAAGTAGCGCATGTAAAGACGCTAGTCGTTGTTTTCGTTTCACCAACTCAATACAAAAACCTAAGTTACTACTACACTTGCGAGGCAAGCACAGCGGTAAGTCGGGTATCGAAAATCCACAGAGACGAGATGTTAGAATTTAAGTGATTTAATACTCCGAAATAAAAGTGTAAAAGATGATTACAAACTAAAAAGGAAAATATGCATAAAGGGAAAGATTGATCTAGGCAATGGTATTGAAACTAGATTATGAAAGCGAGTAAAACTATAGGTTGCGTCGAATATCCCTCACCCGAGTTAATTAGTATAAAATGGTTACATGGGTCGACGAGTTATTTCAAATGCGTCTCATTTCGACAATTTATTATATCAAGGGTTGTTACGCCCTAAATCATCATAAAAGCCTAATAAGATTTTAGCGTCAATGTAATACCCCGTACTTTTGGCTATATTTATTTATGGGATTAATTAATTAATGCGTATTATTTGGAAATTAATCCGGGTAAACTACTAATGAGATGCGAGTTGGTATTTGATTATGTGCATACATGTTTTTATATTAATATTGAATTATGAAAAATTTGTCGTGAGATTGATATACGGCATTTTGGAAATTTTGTTGAGACGCGTGTGACCGCCGCGTCACGGTATATTATTTTGATTATAAAAGTGAATTTAAATTCTATAAACCGTATGGTCGTTTTGAGTGCGCCAACGCGTCCGAAAGGGTTGAGATAGTCAGAAAACACTAGCCGAGGGTGTAGGTTGGATTCCGGGGTATTTTTAGGCCATACCGGCAACTTAAAGGGTATTTTGGTAATTTTGTATTTTGAGGAATTAATAATGACGAAAATTAGGAGTCTTAATCTGATGTGGATTTAACCCACTAAACCCACTAACCAACCCATATTAACCCATTAAGCTACGGAGGTTATCATTTAGGTTTCCAACTTTCCCAAAGAAAACCCTAGCCACCATAGCCACCTTTGGAGAAAGAGAGAGAGAGGGAATTCTGCAGAAATCTTCACCAAACCAACACCAAAATCAGAAATCGAATCAAGGCAAGTGATTTAAATTACATTCTTTATGCAGTGAATGCTTCTTCCATGTTAGAAATCTTGATAATCTATCTTAATTAAGAGTTAAAGGAAAACCCATGAAATTGGAAGTTATTAGCTTAATTTTGGGTATAGGTTTGCATGTAGAAACATTGCTTGAAGATTGAATTCAGAGATTTCATTTTTATGTAGTGTAAAAACGGATTAAATTCTGGGATTTGATGATGATAAAAATCAAATCTAGGGTTCATGTTCTTGAAAAATTGGGGAAAAGTATAGAATCTTGTGATTTAATGATGTTTAGGATGCATTAATGCCTTAAAAGATGTTAGTATATGACCTTAGCATGTTTTAGGATGATTAGAGAACTTAAAACATTGTTGGAACGAACTTTGGAGAAGATTTGAGGAGTAAGAATGGTGAAAAACGAGATTAAGAGAAATCTGGGACGAAACTGGTAGGTCGTTAGAAGCCCCTCCCCAGGTCGTTCGAACGAACTCGTTCGAACGAGCTTCTAACGAGTTGACCAGTCGCTTCTAACGAAAGGGAACTTCGTTCGATAACTTCGTTCGAACGAGATCTCGTTAGAAGGTACAGTTCGTTCGAACAAACTGGAATCTCGTTCGAACAGTCTCGTTCGAACGAGACTTCTAACGAGCTGACAGTGGAATCTCGTTCGAACAGTCTCGTTCGAACGAGACTTCTAACGAGTTGGCAGTCTGGGCCTTTTTGGACTGTTTTGATTTTTGGAGTCCCGTAAACTTGTTCAAGGATATAGATAACATTCCGATGATGATGTAATGATAGAATTGTGACTTTTGGGTATTTATGAGAAGGAAATTATATACGAGAGTTAAATTAAATGGACGGTTTGGGTTGAGACGTGAGAGTCTACTACGACGTGAGAATAAATTATGGCGCGTATGATTATAAACCGGAATAGTATAAATTGTGATAATTATAAGTTGGTACGAGAATGCGATATGTACTACGATTAAACTACGGGATTACTAAGATGTGTGTTTACTTAGTATTGGTATATGAATTGTGTGTATGACATACCTACCATACTTGCTATCACGGGAGGTTTGCGTTCGCTTAGGGCCCTCTAATCCTTGTGTTGCCCGGATTTAGACTGGTTACCTTGATGAACATAGGTCATAGAAAGACTTATTGGGATATTAATAAGTCCGCTGATCGTGGGAGCGTAGGTATGTGCGTGACCCATGTGATGTGACTGTGTTCGCCTCCATTATTTGTGATGTTGTTATTTGTGAACTATTCCTGAGAGATTCGGAATATGTAATCCTTATGTACGTGATGTACCGGGATGGATAGAAGAGTATGTGTGCACCGCAGCTTAGTTCTCGGGGTTCTTGTATTGTATATTTATGATGTGAATAATATACACTTAATTAATGGGAACCTTCATGTTAATGTTATGAATATAATTACGGTATTGTTTTGAGAAAAACATAACGGGTTAGCTGATAGTGAAATATATTGCATTTTGAGCATCTGAGTTTACGTTAAATCCCTATTAAATTGCGAGCGTTATAATGTTAATAAAACCGAGTAATAAGGGTAGGACCTATGACAGTCTAGCTAGATATGATGTCACTTAGCTAGTGGTTTGTGTCGTTGTAGATGGGTACTTACGTTAGGAGTGCACAGTTAGACGAGAGGTGAGAATATCATGTGAGTGCACGTCCTAACATGTACTTTGCATTTAATATTTTAAATATTTTTAAAGAACTTGCAGGTTTTTAAAATATCTCCACATTCGGGCTCTGACCCGTTTGCTTTCAAATCTATTTTTCTTTGTAAAACCATTTTAGGTGCCCAGCCACAAGGACACCATGCTTAGGATACTCATTCAGGTGACGAGCTGTAGCTGTTTGTGGAAGCTACAGGGATTTGCTTGTAGACGCATCTATCATTTGGATTCCAGAGTCATTATCTATCAGTTGTAGGGCATGTTTCCCATTTCTATTAGAGACATTCTTCTATTACAGTTTTCAGACTTTTGCATGTATTGTTTAGTATTCGGTTTACTTATTTCAGTTGTGGGATTGTAGTGAGGAGTTTTTCCTCCAGACTTTAATTACATTATGTGATGGTTATTCTTTTTACTTCAGTATGGTGTATGGTATTATTATTCTTCATTACACTTGTTGCATGTTAATCAGACTTAAATTAAAATTTGGCAACTTCCTTTTTAAATACTAGGTGGTTAGTAATCATAAATGTTTTCGACAGTGATGCTATTAACTGGACCAACTGGGCATTTTGAATTAATTTAATAAAGGAGTAGCTACCCGGTATTTAATTACTCGGGGTGTCACAGGTGGTATCAGAGCATCAGGTTCTAGTGTCCTTTGGGATCTGACGGCTTATTATGTTTCCGCTAAGTTTCTTTGATATAGAGCCCTAAATTTTAGGACTGTTGTACTCTTTTTGTGTATGCTTTGTTCTTCAGCTATTTTAAGTTTATAAACAACGAACTTATAAACTTTGTTCTTATTTCAGATGCCTCCACGACGTGCACGACGAGTTCCCAGGGATGCAACGCCCGAACCCCAGCCCGCTCCAGTTCAGGGCATGATGAACGCCGCTGAGGTTGCAGCTATAGTAGCCCAAGCGGTAAATGCCACAATAGCCGTTGTCCACCAGGCACCACCTCAGGCGCCGGTTTCCGCGCCAGCACAGGCAAATGCATTCCCGTCTGCTTGGGAGCATGTACGTGACGCCTTTAAGAAAGCACATCCGCCAGAGTTTGCAGGTAGCTCAGATGTGGTAGTCTCGAGCCAGTGGAGGAAGGATATGCAGAGGCACTTAAGGATGTATGAGTGCACGGACGTCCAGAAGCAGGTGCTAGCTACTTTCAAGCTAGTTGGATTTGCGCTACAGTGGTGGGAGTCTATTACCACCATGGAGGAGAGGGATACTCTCACTATTCAGGACTTCTGGGTGCGATTTGACCGCAAGTACTTTCCGTCGGTTGTTCACACGGAAATGAGGAGGAAATTAATGAGTCTGAAGCAAGAGGGGAAGACAGTGGCCGAGTATGAGGCCGAGTTCACTAATCTGTTGAATATCGTTCCATACGAGATACTGACAGAAAAGGAGAAGATTGAGAAGTTCACCGACGGGTTGACTTGGAGGATCCGTCAGCATCTGCTAGGGAACCTATCGTTGGCCACCTATTCTGATGTGGTTAACGCTGCATTGTTAGACTGCCAGGACCACCGTTTTCATATGGCCGAGGGCAAGAGGTCGGGGGAGTCTAGCCATCAGGGCAGGACTGGAGGACATGGTGCCGGTGGGGCACAATCTGTTCAGGGGCAGAGACAGAATGAGCAGGGCTCCCAGCAGGGGGATAATAAGAGGTTCCGATCAGGGAACTACAGACAGGGACAAGGAGGTTTTCGTCAGGGCCATCAGGGCCAACAGGGGCAGAATGGGCAGCAGTTTCACCAGGGCCAGTAGGGCCAAGGGAGGAACGGTAACGGCCACCAGGGCCAGGGAAAGCAGGGGAAGAGAGGAGGGAACTTCCCAGGGAAGTGTTTTGTTTGTGGCAAGACTGGCCATAAGCAACAGGATTGTCCTGATAGGGGCAGGGACCCACAGCAGCAGCAACAGGGTGCTCGCCAGGAGCCACAGAGACCTATGTTTCCCGTCGCTCTCCCCGCACCGCCACAGATGGAAGCATTTCCACCTATTCCAGCAGTCCCAGCTCAGCAGGGGAAGCTACAGTATGGACGTGTCTATAACGTCCACCAGGCTGCAGTTCCACAGGCACCGCCCACGATTGAGGGTACGTTTCCTATCCATGGCACTATGGGTCGGGTGTTATTTGATACGGGTGCTACACATTGTTTTATAGCGACACACTTCGCGAAAGCTTTAGGATTGTTAGCTACGGCAGAGAGAACAGTGACGTGTGTCGACTCACCATTGGGGAGTGGGTCACTTATCTTCTTTATATGCCGGGGAGTGGGGGTAGAGATTGGTGGTTTGGTATTACCAGCAGACATGTTGGTATTAGATATGCATGTTCACGATGTGATTATCGGTATGGATTGGCTCGTAGCTTATAGGTCCATGATTGATTGCTTCAGCGGGAGCATTGTTTTTTCCATTCCGGGGCAAGAGATGTTTGTAGTGGCGATGCCTCGCCCAGAGGGAGGATCGATTGCTCATCTGTATTACATTGAGGAGGATACCTCTAAGGAGGTTGTGATTCCTTTAGATTCTATCCCAGTAGTCAGGGAGTATTCGGATGTGTTTCAGGAGATACCAGGCTTACCCCCCAGTCGAGAGATAGACTTTGTTATAGATTTGCTACCGGGTACGAAACCTATAGCACGCGCACCGTACCGTATGGCTCCAGCTGAGATGAGGAAGTTACGGGATCAGATAGAGCAGCTGTTAGGACAGGGCTTTATCCGCAGGAGTACCTCACCTTGGGGCGCTCCAGTTTTTTTTGTGAAGAAGAGGGACGGTTCACTGAGATTGTGTGTGGACTATCGAGAGTTGAATAAGGTCACGATACGGAATGAGTATCCGTTGCCTCGAATCGATGACTTATTGGACCAGTTGAGAGGAGCTTCTTTCTTCTCGAAGATTGACTTGAGATCGGGATACCATCAGTTGCGTATCAAGGAGGAGGATGTCTCGAAGACTACGTTCTTGTCGAGATATGGTTCTTACGAGTTTCGGATTATGCCTTTCGACTTGACCAACGCTCCAGCTGTGTTTATGGACTTGATGAACAGAGTGTTCAGGGATTTCCTAGATCAGTTTGTCATTGTTTTCATTGATGGTATTCTGGTTTACTCCCAGACAGAGGAGGAGCACGCCGAGCATTTGAGGCAAGTTTTGCAGACACTTCGTCAGAACGAGTTGTATGCAAAATATGAGAAGTGCGGGTTTTGGCTGAAGGAAGTTCAGTTTTTGGGACATATTATTTCCGACCGAGGAATATCTGTTGATCCGGGGAAAGTATTCGCGGTGAGGGAGTGGGGGCAGCCCACAACACCAACGGAGATTCGTAGTTTCTTGGGTTTAGCAGGATACTACAGGAGGTTTATTCGGGGTTTCTCGGAGATAGTAGGTCCTTTGACACATCTGACTCATAAGGGTGTGCCCTACATCTGGAGTGATGCCTGTCAGTTGGCATTCGATGAATTGAAGGACAAATTGACCTTAGCGCCTGTGTTAGCATTGCCGAGACCGGGAGTTGAGTATTTGGTTTACACCGATGCGTCTTTGCAAGGGCTCGGAGGTGTATTACAATGAGAGAGACAGGCCAAAGCTTATGCTTCCCGTAAGCTTAAGACTCACGAGAAGAATTACCCCACGCATGATTTGGAGTTGGCAGCAGTGGTATTTGCCCTACGGATTTGGAGGCACTATCTTTTGGGGGAGAAGTTCCAACTGTTCACGGACCACAAGTCCCTACAGTACCTGTTCACGCAGAAGGAGTTGAATATGCGGCAGCGCAGGTGGGTTGAGTTTGTGAAAGACTACCAGTTCGATATCCAGTATCACCCGGGTAAGGCTAACGTGGTGGCAGACGCGTTGAGCCGTAGGCCAGCGGATGAGGTGGCAGAGGTGTGGAAGGCAAAGTGGAAGGAATTGGGACATCAGGATGCAGTGGCCCGATCTTTCATGTCTGTGATGACCGTTACACCGCAGATTGTCACGAAGGTAGTACGGGCACAAGCTGATGACTCGTTCTGTCAGGAGAAGATAGTTCGATTACTAGCAGAGGGAGCCGAATCCTATACCGTTAGCTGAAACGGGGGATTACGCTTCAATGGGAGATTGGTGGTTCCGGAAGGAGAGGAATTGCGACACGATGTGATGACAGAGTCGCACGGCTCACGGTTCGCGGTACATCCCGGAGGGGACAAAATGTACCAAGACATGAGACGCCAGTATTGGTGGAGCGGTATGAAGAGAGATATCGCTGAGTTTGTTTCGAAATGCGCCACTTGTCATCTTGTAAAAGTGGATCATCAAAGACCGACAGGATTGCTACAGCCGTTGGAGGTCCCGGTGTGGATGTGGGAGAGCATATCCATGGACTTTATCACGGGGTTGCCTACGTCGCAGAGGGGTCACGACTCCATTTGGGTAATTGTGGACAGGTTGTCCAAGGTCGCTCACTTTTTACCCGTAAGGACTGACTACACTACGGGGCAGTATGCCCAGCTCTTCATTTCAGAGGTTGTGAGACTTCACGGTGTGCCCCTAAATATCGTGTCTGACAGAGACAAGATATTTGTTTCGCAGTTTTGGGAGAGTTTCCAGGAGGCAATGGGCACGGAATTGCGATTGAGTACGGCTTATCATCCGCAGACCGATGGGCAGACCGAGCGCACAAATCAGATGTTGGAGGACATGCTACGCATGTGCATTATTGACTTTGGGGGTGGATGGGAGCAGTACCTACCACTGGTGGAGTTTGCTTATAACAACTCCTATTAGTTTACTATTGGCATGGCTCCGTTTGAAGCATTGTACAGTAGGCCTTGTCGTTCCCCAGCATGTTGGTTAGAGGTGGGGGACAACAAACTACTTGGGCCGAAAGTAATTCAGGATACTTCGGCAAGGATTGAGTTGATTCGAAGTCGCATTCGGGTAGCTCAAGACAGGCAAAAGAGTTATGCTGATGCGAAGAGATTTTCAGGGAGTTCCAAGTGGGGGACCAGGTTTTGCTCAGAGTATCTCCTATGAAGGGGATTATGCGATTCGGGAAGAAGGGGAAGTTTGCACCAAGGTATGTGGGGCCGTTTCCTATTATTGAACGGATCGGACCGGTTACGTATCGACTTGGGTTACCGGAGCATTTGCATCGGATTCACGATGTGTTCCATATTTCCTCGCTGAGGAAATACCTTAGAGATAATTTGGCTCATTCTCACATTTCTATGGAGGACATTGATCTCCAGCCGGATAGCTCCTACGAGGAGGGGCCGATTGCTATTTTGGACCGAAGCGAGAGGAAATTGCGGTCAAAGATAGTACCGTTAGTGCGTGTTCAGTGGCGACATCACAATGTCGAGGAGTCCACATGGGAGCGCGAGGATGAGATGTGCGAACATTATCCAGAGTTGTTCATACCAGGTACTTTCTAGTTTCGAATTTCGGGACGAAATTCAGTTATTAGGGGGGAAGTATGTAATACCCCGTACTTTTGGCTATATTTATTTATGGGATTAATTAATTAATGCATATTATTTGGAAATTAATCCGGGTAAAATACTAACGAGATGCGAGTTGGTATTTGATTATGTGCATACATGTTTTTATATTAATATTGAATTATGAAAAATTTGTCGTGAGATTGATATACGGCATTTTGGAAATTTTGTTGAGACGCGTGTGACCGCCGCGTCACGGTATAATATTTTGATTATAAAAGTGAATTTAAATTCTATAAACCGTATGGTCGTTTTGAGTGCGCCAACGCGTCCGAAAGGGTCGAGATAGTCAGAAAACACTAGCCGGGGGTGTAGGTTGGATTCCGGGGTATTTTTAGGCCATACCGGCAACTTAAAGGGTATTTTGGTAATTTTGTATTTTGAGGAATTAATAATGACGAAAATTAGGAGTCTTAATCTGATGTGGATTTAACCCACTAAACCCACTAACCAACCCATATTAACCCATTAAGCTACGGAGGTTATCATTTAGGTTTCCAACTTTCCCAAAGAAAACCCTAGCCACCATAGCCACCTTTGGAGAAAGAGAGAGAGAGGGAATTCTGCAGAAATCTTCACCAAACCAACACCAAAATCAGAAATCGAATCAAGGCAAGTGATTTAAATTACATTCTTTATGCAGTGAATGCTTCTTCCATGTTAGAAATCTTGATAATCTATCTTAATTAAGAGTTAAAGGAAAACCCATGAAATTGGAAGTTATTAGCTTAATTTTGGGTATAGGTTTGCATGTAGAAACATTGCTTGAAGATTGAATTCAGAGATTTCATTTTTATGTAGTGTAAAAACGGATTAAATTCTGGGATTTGATGATGATAAAAATCAAATCTAGGGTTCATGTTCTTGAAAAATTGGGGAAAAGTATAGAATCTTGTGATTTAATGATGTTTAGGATGCATTAATGCCTTAAAAGATGTTAGTATATGACCTTAGCATGTTTTAGGATGATTAGAGAACTTAAAACATTGTTGGAACGAACTTTGGAGAAGATTTGAGGAGTAAGAATGGTGAAAAACGAGATTAAGAGAAATCTGGGACGAAACTGGTAGGTCGTTAGAAGCCCCTCCCCAGGTCGTTCGAACGAACTCGCTCGAACGAGCTTCTAACGAGTTGACCAGTCGCTTCTAACGAAAGGGAACTTCATTCGATAACTTCGTTCGAACGAGATCTCGTTAGAAGGTACAGTTCGTTCGAACGAACTGGAATCTCGTTCGAACAGTCTCGTTCGAACGAGACTTCTAACGAGCTGACAGTGGAATCTCGTTCGAACAGTCTCGTTCGAACGAGACTTCTAACGAGTTGGCAGTCTGGGCCTTTTTGGACTGTTTTGATTTTTGGAGTCCCGTAAACTTGTTCGAGGATATAGATAACATTCCGATGATGATGTAATGATAGAATTGTGACTTTTGGGTATTTATGAGAAGGAAATTATATACGAGAGTTAAATTAAATGGACGGTTTGGGTTGAGACGTGAGAGTCTACTACGACGTGAGAATAAATTATGGCGCGTATGATTATAAACCGGAATAGTATAAATTGTGATAATTATAAGTTGGTACGAGAATGCGATATGTACTACGATTAAACTACGGGATTACTAAGATGTGTGTTTACTTAGTATTGGTATATGAATTGTGTGTATGACATACCTACCATACTTGCTATCACGGGAGGTTTGCGTTCGCTTAGGGCCCTCTAATCCTTGTGTTGCCCGGATTTAGACTGGTTACCTTGATGAACATAGGTCATAGAAAGACTTATTGGGATATTAATAAGTCCGCTGATCGTGGGAGCGTAGGTATGTGCGTGACCCATGTGATGTGACTGTGTTCGCCTCCATTATTTGTGATGTTGTTATTTGTGAACTTTTCCTGAGAGATTCGGAATATGTAATCCTTATGTACGTGATGTACCGGGATGGATAGCAGAGTATGTGTGCACCGCAGCTTAGTTCTCGGGGTGCTTGTATTGTATATTTATGATGTGAATAATATACACTTAATTAATGGGAACATTCATGTTAATGTTATGAATATAATTACGGTATTGTTTTGAGAAAAACATAATGGGTTAGCTGATAGTGAAATATATTGCATTTTGAGCATCTGAGTTTACGTTAAATCCCTATTAAATTGCGAGCGTTATAATGTTAATAAAACCGAGTAATAAGGGTAGGACCTATGACAGTCTAGCTAGATATGATGTCACTTGGCTAGTGGTTTGTGTCGTTGTAGTTGGGTACTTACGTTAGGAGTGCACAGTTAGACGAGAGGTGAGAATATCATGTGAGTGCACGTCCTAACATGTACTTTGCATTTAATGTTTTAAATGTTTTTAAAGAACTTGCAGGTTTTTAAAATATCTCCACATTCGGGCTCTGACCCGTTTGCTTTCAAATCTATTTTTCTTTGTAAAACCATTTTAGGTGCCCAGCCACAAGGACACCATGCTTAGGATACTCATTCAGGTGACGATCTGTAGCTGTTTGTGGAAGCTACAGGGATTTGCTTGTAGACGCATCTATTATTTGGATTCCAGAGTCATTATCTATCAGTTGTAGGGCATGTTGCCCATTTCTATTAGAGACATTCTTCTATTACAGTTTTCAGACTTTTGCATGTATTGTTTAGTATTCGGTTTACTTATTTCAGTTGTGGGATTGTAGTGAGGAGTTTTTCCTCCAGACTTTAATTACATTATGTGATGGTTATTCTTTTTACTTCAGTATGGTGTATGGTATTATTATTCTTCATTACACTTGTTGCATGTTAATCAGACTTAAATTAAAATTTGGCAACTTCCTTTTTAAATACTAGGTGGTTAGTAATCATAAATGTTTTCGACAGTGATGCTATTAACTGGACCAACTGGGCATTTTGAATTAATTTAATAAAGGAGTAGCTACCCGGTATTTAATTAGTCGGGGTGTCACAGTCAACAAATATCCCGGAAATTACGCGCGAAAGGTCGTAAGCACGGGACATACATGATATGCCCCGTCCAATCTCCTAGGCATAATAACTAGGACAACGCACTCGAAATAGACCCGTAAACTCCATCACCAAAGTAAAGCAACGCGTCAACCCGAGTGAGTTCAATTCAAACACAACCTAATTTAAGTTACCTAGAAAGCATGTTAAAAACGCGATAAGTGGAAAACGGTAAATAAACGCGGTAAAATTACACTACAAAGCAAGTAATCAAAGCATGTAAATAAATCATGTAAACTTAACTATCAAAGAAAGAAAGAAGGAAATACAAACTATATAAATGGAGAGGATGCTGAATGGTCAACTTACACAACAAATGGGGTGTCAAACCAAGTATAAATAAAGAAGAACCATCCAAAAACCCAAACCCTAACCTATTCTATCTTCTAAAACTATCTAAAAACGCCCCCTTCTGTTTATTACATCAACATTGGCTTATATACCAAGTGGGAATTAAATTAGAAAAGAAAAGAAAAGAATGAAAAATATCTGCTGAAAAACAGGGGGTCGATCGATCTACCATTTGGTCGATCGATCGATCATATAAGACGGGGCAAAAATGGGAAGGGTCGATCGATCTACCATTTGGTCGATCGATCGATCAAGCAGGGGCAGACTGCATTTTCCCCTGTCTTGTCTTGCATTTCTTGTCCGCTAAAATCGCCGTAACTTCTTCGTTCTGAATCGGAATCTTGCACCGTTTATGGCCACGCGAAGCTTGCGAGGAGGGATACAACTTCCATGAAGATGTTGGGCCAGGTTCCCAATCTGTAAAATTACTAAAATGCCCTTGAACGTACGATTGTGTATGAGAATCGAGCGGAACGCATCCGAACTTCATATTTAGTACCTAAATACCTACAAAATCCCCCAATTATACTTCATATAGCATGTTAACAATATAAGCCGAGGTTGTATGGTTAACGGGCTTAAATATAGAGATTAAGGCACCCGAGGTGGCTAAAATGCGTAGGTTCGGAGGATGAAATACGCAATATTTGCGTATCATTACACCCCCTAACTTACACATTGCTAGTCCCTAGCAATGAAATAGGATGCAACAAGAACTACAAGCAAACCAAAAGTATGAGATAGTACAAAAGTATGGTATAAAAGCAATAAAAAGATAAGGCCACTTTCACGGGCGATTCGATTGCATTTAGCATATGCAATAAGCCGTTATACCCCTAGGTCACCCTAGTGGACGAGTGTCGTCTCGTGAGGGTTTTCAGAGATGGTACCCGCAAACATCACATGGTTTTCTCAAAATATGATCAAACCAACATGCGAAAAGCCCAACAATGGCGAAAAGGATTTCATACGCATTATTAGCAAAGTGAATGAATTCAAACAAAAGTCCAAATCATTAACATTATAGAATGCACCTCATAGAATTGAAACCTTAAAATGTGGGAGGGGAGCGAGCACATGCAAAGTATGATTTGGCGAAAAACTTATATAAACCGGATAAACATCAAAGCAAGCATACATTCAATCCTCACGGGCATTACACTCATCAAGCGAAATTCACTCGAAACAGGGAGGTAACACACGGGACATGCGGGCTAAAGAGTAAATGTAAATGGAAACTAAGCCGCACACATATCACAAATGAAGAACGCTACATATAAAATGAAAAGCTGTAATCTCAATGAAAGATACCGTACACTAAAAGAGGCGAAATGCATTTTCACAGATTATTAAAACTATTTAAACTTTTAAATTACATCAACCTAAGATCACATAGGACTTGTATAGGGTTATAATGTAGGTATGGTTAGGGTACGAAACGAAGGAATGTATGTACGGATTCAAAGTGTTCGGAATGAAAACTCGATATAATGGGAAAATGCGGGCAATATCAAAATTGAAAAACAAGTTCCAAAACGCATTAGATATATCACCGGGGAGAGTAATCAAAGCTTATTGAACACTATATACAACATTTACAACTTTCTCTTTCTTTTCTTTTCTTCTTTTTCTCATGTTTTCTTTTCTTTTCTTTTGCTTTTTGCTTTATCTTTTTCTTCTCTTTTTTCACTACTTTCTTTCTTTACTTTTCAAACTCTCATATGCCTAAATTGAAGCCGACATCATAACAACAACATTTAATCCCAAGTAACATTCCAAACAAAGGTATGGAAAGTGTATGTATGGCTTATAACTCCAATTTGGAGTTGGTTATGGGATTTGGGTTATGAAACGAAAGGCTATATTTAGGCTCAAAGGGGTTAACGAGGGTAAACATATAAGGGTGAGGTCAAGGCTAATATGGGTGATATAACAAAGAGGGCCTGTGATCATTTCACAAAGTTTACGCAATTCTCGAGTCAAAACAATATATGAAAATCATGATCAAGTAACACAATTCAAGTATGAACTCAATTAATGAACGATCAAATGAAAAAATAGTGAGATTACCGATGAATTCAACGTTTTCAATGAGAAAAGAATAGCGTATACACTCACAAGCGACGAAAGGTACAAAGCTTACTCGGTGTAAGTATATACAATGCAACAAAATATTACCGAGTTATAAAAATCTTAAACCAAATCAATATAACCATAAAAGTGCATGTGCTCATGGGATTAAAGTTTAATTCATGAAGTTATTCATAATATATATAAGTGAGACTAAAGTCTAATAACTTCTAAAATCGAGAACATGCATCATTGGGTTGTCTATTGGATCGGGCAATTATTGAAATTTATCATGGGAAATAAAGGCAAAACATGCCCAAAAAATGAGAAAAAAGAAAGAAAATCGTTTTGAAAATTTTAAAATTTTCTAATAAAAGCATACTAAGTAACTAACATGTGAGCAAAAACATGGACTAAATAAAGAAATGGATAGAATATCCCACACCCCCTAACTTAAAACTTGATATTGTCCTCAATGTTAATTAAGAACCAAGTTAAGAGAGGAAAAGAGCGATATTACCCAAAAGTGGAACGATCCCCATAAGAACAAGTCCAAAGAATCTACAAAACAAGTTAGTACCGAGCATAGAAAAAATAAAAAATATAAAGTTAACTAATTACACTAAACTAAATTAAAAAGGAAAGAAAAAATAAAAAGAAAGAAAGCTCACTATATACAACCTACTATTTAGGCTTCACACTAACTGTACACTAGAAGTCTAAATAGCCGAGGGTCCACCGTAAAAATTATTTGACTTTGGAGGATAACCGGTGTACCCTCACATCCAAGCATGCCTTTCGAAAAATATGAATTTCGTTTGAACAACAGAAGGCATGTGTAAGGCAGAAGAAATGAACCATCGCCAATTAAAAGTTTTGGTGGGACAATGGGGGTTTTGGATTGAACGGGTGACAAAAACAAGTGGGGACCGAGAAAAGCCGAATATCCTCCCAATGATTTTGAAGTTGGAATGGGAGGCGGCGCACACAAAGGCAAAGATGTGATTGTGGAGGGAGACTCGAGAAGTACTCCTCATCGGCGATAGGGTTTAAAACATTAAAGTTTGAAACCGAATCATCGGGTACTTGTTCCGGTGGGGTAATAGAGAATGAAAATGGGGATGTTTGAAATTCAAACTCATGAGATGAATCATCATCGCACGAAATTGGAATTTCGACTGAAATAATATCATTTTCAATGAAATGTTCTTCTTTGGGGGCCAAAGAAGAAATCATTTCATTGTAAATAGATATTACATCATTTTCATCCTCGCTTTCAATATTTATTACGCGATGGGCAAAGTCTAGAATGGTTTGTTCCAAAGTAGGCACAAGTACCTCATTTGGTTCAAAACATTCCTCGACTTCGAAAGTCTCGAAAGCAAAATCGTCATCAGACTCAAATAATAAATCCAACTCATGTTCCCACGAGCGATTTTCTTCCCGATAACGATTTTCAAATTTCTCATTCTCATACATATGCAAACCCTCACCGAATGTCATAGGTCGAGGTGCGGATGCATTAGAATGGGAACTTTGAAAATTTCCATCGGACTTAAACGACAACTCATTATTATAGGAATTTTGAAAACTATTGCAATTCGTTTCAAAATTCCTATTATAAGGAGTTAAAGGCCCAAAATCATTATCATCATCGTCAAAATTCCAATAACCTAAGTTTTGACTGTCATCATACTCGCCCAAAGTCATATTTGAATTTGCAAATTTTTGGGATTCTAAGTATTCACCGAAAGTCATAGGTTTGCGAGAGTTTTGAGAATTATAATAAGGATTACTGAAAGAATTAGAATAAGACATGCTTACCCCAAAAATAAATCATGTAAACCTAGTTATCAAAGCAAGAAAGAAGGAAATACAAACTATATAAATGGAGAGGATGATGAATAGTCAATTTACACAACAAATGGGGTGTCAAACCAAGTATAAATGAAGAAGAACCATCCAGAAACCCAAACCCTAACCTATTCTATCTTTTAAATCTATCTAAAAATGTCCCCTTCTATTTATTACATCAACATTGTCTTATATACCAAGTGGGAATTAAATTAGAAAAGAAAAGAGAAAAGAAAAAAGAAAAAAAAAGAAATGCAAAATATCTGCTGAAAAACAGGGTGTCGATCGATCGATC
Source organism: Sambucus nigra (assembly GCA_949130495.1). Lineage (NCBI taxonomy): Eukaryota > Viridiplantae > Streptophyta > Magnoliopsida > Dipsacales > Adoxaceae > Sambucus > Sambucus nigra. Next base: position 407,341,555 of record OX422214.1, on the reverse strand, counting down.
ATATAAGACGGGTAAAAAATGGGAAGGGTCGATCGATCTACCATTTGGTCGAACGATCGATCAAGCAGGGGCAGACTGCATTTTCCCCTGTTTCGGCTTTCATTTCTTGTCTGCTAAAATCGCCGTAACTTCTTGGTTCTGAATCGGAATCGTGCACCGTTTGTGGCCACGCGAAGCTTGCGAGGAGGACTAAAACTTCCATGAAGATGTTGGGCCAGGTTCCCAATCTGTAAAATCACTAAAATGCCCTTGAACGTGCGATTGTGTACGAGAATCGAGCGGAACGCATCCAAACTTCATACTTAGTACCTAAATACCTACAAAAGCCCAATCATACCTCATATAGAATGTTAACAATATAAATCGAGGTTGTCTGGTTAACGGGCTTAAATATAGAGATTAAGGCACCTGAGGGGGCTAAAATGCGTAGGTTCGGAGGATGAAATACGCAATATTTGCGTATCATCACCTCACGCTTACATGAGCAAATAATATGTCCCCATCTGCTAGTTGCAATTCCACTCCCATCAATCTCAACTCCGTAATATGAGAAACGTAAGCTCACTGAGTGCGAGATAATATGCCCGAAGCCTTTCTACTCAAAGCATCAGCAACTACATTCGCCTTCCCCGGATGGTAGTGAATTGTACAATCATAATCTTTAATTAACTCCATCCATTGCTCTACCTCAAATTCAACTCCTTCTGAGTAAACAAATACTTAAGACTCTAATGGTCAGTAAAAATTTCACATACTTCCCCATATAAATAATGACGCCATAATTTCAAAGCAAACACAATAGTAGCAAGTTCTAGATCACGTGTAGGATAATTGTGTTCATGTGTACGCAATTGTCTAGAAGCATAAGCAATAACCTTACCATGCTGCATAAGAAAAAAAATCCAACCCCTGATGTGAAGCATCGGTAAAAATACCAAAACTATTTCCACCATGTGGAATAGTAAGAACAAGTGCGGTTACCAACTTCTTCTTCAGTTTTTCAAAACTATTTTCACAATCAGAATTCCATTCAAACTTAATATCTTTCCTGGTCATTTTAGTCATTGATAAGGAAATTGAAGAAATTGCTTTAATAAACTTTCTATAACACCCAGCTAAACCCAAAAAAACTCCTCACTTCAGTTATATTATTAGGTCTCTCCCACTTTACAATAGCTTCTAATTTATTGGGATCAACACATATACCATCTCCAAAAATTGCATGGCCTAAAAATATAACTTGTGATAGCAAAAATTCACATTTGCTAAACTTGGCATACAACTGCTTATCTTTTAACACATTCAAAATAGTTCGGAGATTCTTTTCATGTTCAACAATATCATGTGAGTAAATAAGAATATCATCAATAAAATTTATCACGAATAAATCAACAAAAGGATGAAGTACTTGATTCATAAGATTCATAAATACAGCTGGAGCATTTGTCACTCCAAGAGGCATCACCAGAAATTCAAAATGACCATACCGAGAACGAAAAGCAGTTTTAGAAATATCATTCTCATTGACCCTTAACTGATGATAATCTGATCGTAAGTCTATTTTTGAAAAAAAACTTTAGCACCCTGCAACTGATCAAATAAATCATCTATACGAGGTAAAGGGTACTTGGTCTTAATTGTATCTTTATTAAGTTGCCTATAATCAATACATAAATGCATAGTACCATCTTTCTTCTTCACAAATAAAACTAGTCCACCCCATGGAGATACACTAGGCTGTATGAACCCCCTATCAAGTAAATCCTACAACTGAATCTTGAATTCTTTCAACTTAGCAGGTGCCATTCTATATGGTGCCATAGAAATAGGGGTTTTCCCCAGTGCCAATTCAATACTAAATTCAACTTCTCTCTCTGGTGGTAACCCCGACAACTCACTAGGAAACACTTCTGGAAAATCACGTACAATAGGAACATCGAATAATTGTAAAGACCCCTTCCTAGTGTCAAGAACATATGCAATAAAACTCTCACAACCCTTACTCAATAATTTCCTCGTTTAAATAGCAGAAATGATGCAACTGGGAACAATTTTACTTTTCCCCACAAATTTAAATTCAGGCTCACCAGGCATATTAAAAATAACTTCCTTACAGAAACAATCCATAGATGCATGATATTTAGATAACCAATCCATTCCCAGAATTATATCAAAATAAAAAATATCCAATGGAAGTAGATCAATAACTGTATCTCTAACCCTTACAGTCAAAACATAATCACGAAAAACATATTCAGCTATAACCATATCCCCTATAGGCATATAAATATCCAACCCCACATCTGAACAAGTACACGGTTTATTCAGCTATATAGAAAATGCATAGGACACAAAAGAATGTGTGGAACCAGGATAAATAAAAACATAAACACTTCTATCGGTAATAGAAAGTGTACCTGTCACCACATTCGGGCTAATATGAGCCTCTTTCATCGTAAATAGTCGCCCACCTGGACTGGAACCGCTGGCTTATCCCATGCCGCAGGTTCCATCTATAATAACCGAGTTATAACAACCAACACAAACAATTTATAATACTAAATTATTGGTTAGCATATAAACAATTCATAAATATCATATCAAACCAAAAACTGCCATCTAATCGCCACACACGTCCGGAATTAATAACATAGACGCTCTGATAACATTAATTGTCACACCCCAAACCCAATATCCATACTAATAATTTATTATTGGAATAATTATATCATAATCTTGAGCCCATTGGAAATATAATTCATTTATAAATATTTTACTGTATAATGTCCATAATGAACATAATATTATTCTTGTACCATAACAAAATCGATATCAAAGTTATAATTAAGCGGACATACAGTACTATGATTAACTATGATTAAACATTACAACCATCAACGTAATCCATCCTAACTCAATATATACAATGTGTGACTATATTAAATCTTTAGTGTGACAATGATAAAATGCCCATATTTAAAACCCAGCTCTTTCCAGCGGTGCAACTCTTAAAGTTATCGGTCATATGGTATCCTACTTGGTAGTGTACAAACTTGAAATTGTTAAATTATAAACCGTAAGCATTAAGCTTAGTGAGGTACTCCTTCGCTGAAATTAAATAATAGTTCTATATTAAATCTGTGGATATTAAACCCAACCAATCCTGCCATTCAATGAATTAATAGTTATATACCAAATTTGTGGATATTAAATCCAACCAATCCTGCCATGCAATGAATTAATAGTTGTATATCAAATATGTGGATATTTAATCCAACCAATCATGCCATGCAATGAATTAACAGTTCTATATCAAATCTCCATATATAAAATCCAAAGAATCCTTCCCTGTAATAAAATGACAATTCTATATCAAATCCGTGAACATATACGCCAAACAAGCCTTCCCGTTGGCAATAACAATTCTTGGAACATAAGTTCCAACCAATTCTTGTCATAATATAAATCAAATCATTGGATCTTTTTCCAATTCCAATCCTGGATCATAAGACCCAAACAAATCCTGGATATGTTAATATCCTAACAAATCCTGAATACCAAAGTATTCAAACCAATCCTGGATCATAAGACCCAAACAATCCTGGATATTTTAATATCCAAACAAATCCTCAATAGCGAAGTATTCAAACCAATCCTGGATCATGAGATCCAAAAAAATCGATATTTTAATATCCAAACAAATCCTGAATAGTGAAGTATTCAAACCAATCCTGGATCATAAGACGCAAACAAATCCTGGATATTTAAATATCCAAACAAATCCTGAATAGCGAAGTATTCAAACCAATATTGGATCATAAGACCCAAACAAAATATCCAAACAAATCCTGAATACCGAAGTATTCAAGCCAATCCTAGATCATAAGACCCAAACAAAATATCCAAACAAATCCTGAATACCGAAGTATTCAAACCAATCCTGGATCATAAGACCCAAACAATTCTGTTCGTTGGTAATATCAAATCCTGAATACTAAAGTATTAAAAAAATCCGCTCTTAGAGCTATATTCATATTTATATATGAATCAAATCATGAGTACACTCACCTTGGAGATTTAATCAGGCTTTTCCCTTGAATTTATCCGGTATTTGACCATTCGATTATTCTTCTTTTGCTATCATTCTTATAATATTAGTACGATCATAAGAAAATTAACAATTCAAAGAATAACTTGAAAATAACTCAATTCATAAGCATCATATAATTATATTCAAATCATTCATAATAAATGAAGTTCCATCCAAATTCATGTTAATATATTTGTTATATCCAAATAATAGATCAAACATATATTCATTTATTCTTCATAATTCAATCTTTATCATATTATTATTCCAATTCAAAAGACATCACATCGTTTCAAGTTTCCTAGAGCAAGATATGCCCATTTATTTACTACATAACAAATCTTCCCTATATGCCCTTTTATCGTTTATCCAACTTCCAGGAAATTTCATAATTTTTCTACATCATAACTGTAAAGTGGTGATTGAATGAATAAGCTCTGATACCAATTTGTAGAATCGCTACAACGGAAATATTGCGACTATTTAAATAAAATCTAATTTTAATTAATCCCAAATTTTAGTTAAACCCTAAAACATGCATATAGATGATTAACCAATAAAATAAAGCATGCAGGATAAAACAAATAATTTCAGGAAAAATCCTCCAAAGGGGCAAAACCTTTTATTTCACTATAATTAGTAAGAAAACGGCTTACACGGATTAAGATGAAATAGGGTGACATACGAAATACCCACAGGTGTCGGTTCTGATGTCTAGACTGGAACTTTCCCTTTCCAGGAGGGCAGCAGTGAAGAAGAAGACGTCTGCTCTACAAGTTACGGCTGGAATTTTCCCTTTCCAAGAGGGCAGCAATGAACAAGAAAAACGACTTCTCCACAAGAGTGAACTTTATAAGGACTCCCTCCATAATAACATGCAACTGTCGGTTGTAGAGATCTCCCCACAAAGTATAAATAAGAGCAAAGTATGTTCTCGAAAACCGAAATAATTCACTAAGGCATATGGGAGTTTTGTGAATTGAAAACAAAAAGGATTAAAACCCTAAAGGAAGAAGCCAAAAAGGATTCTGCTTTCGCAGTATTTCTGTTCGTCAAAACGCTGTGACTTCTTAATGAAAACGAAACCAGAGAATGAGATTTTATAGAAAATAGCGCCGCCTCGAAAGCAGAGCTCGTTTGAACGAGATCAGGAAGTCGCTCGAACGAAGGACAACTGTCGTTCGAACGAGATCGCGCGACATGCTATCTCGCGCGAACGACATGCTATGTCGCTCGAACGACTGTTGCGAAAAAAAAAATTATTTTAATGTCCGCTTCAACACTTCGAAAAAATACTCATTCTCAAATTTTCACGAAAAAGTCAGCTCCAACGCTTAGAAAATATTTTGTAAAAATATCCCCAAAGCTCTAAGTGAAATGTAAATGTATTTAAAACATAACCTTGCCAAAGTAAAATTCGCGGAGTCTTGAATGATGAAGAACATGAGTAATTCGAATCCGTATTTGATGTAGATGTTTCTTGAATGCTCTTCGACGGTGTAGCGGTATATGACATAATAAATTGATAACGGACCTATGAAAATATTTTCTTACAATAAATTTTTATGATATTTCACCCAACATCAATAAACATATTGAACAATATAAAATTTAAGTTTCATAATTTTTAAGGTTCATTTGATATGTCAAGAAAAAATCAAACATATGGTATGCATATTTACTCTTTTGGGGCAGATTTCATACCCGAACTTCAAACCATCACCCAAGATTAATTTCTTCGTATTTTTACATGATTTTCGGATATGCTATACATATATGAGTCTATTTTAATATCCAATTAGAATAAATCAATTCCAGTAAGCATACGAAAAGATATGTAAGTTTTAATAAATAAGCCTTCTAAACAAAGCAATTGTAAGGGTTTACACGTTCAATCTTTGCGTAAACTTGCATCTATTCATAAATATAAACAAAGGCATGAAAGTTATATAAAAAATATATTATTTATACTAATTTAATACAGTAACACATGAAAAATAATGAGATTTACATATAGAATTACTTTAAGGACTTTTTCGTAATTTCCCACAATTTTTCTCATCAATTTCTCTTCCTAAACTTCTAATTCTCTTACTCTCAAGATAAATTCTTTAATGGCTGAAAAATGATGAAGAAGAAGCTTACCTCCAGCCTAAGGGTGGCAATTCGGGTTAGTCGTGTTATTTTCGGGTCGCGTTGATTTTTATTTGAGTATAAGTTTTGGGTAATCTTAAATCTATACAAGCTAATCGTGTCAATTTCGGGTCGTTTCGGGTTATTACCATAAACGGGTTATCGTGTCAAAAATTTCCAGCCCAGCCTTTAAAGTTGGCATAACCCACTTCCTTCTCTAACCAATCAAAATTCACCATTTGTTAGCCTAATAAGACGAAATATCATTTAACGAATGGACAAATTTGTCCCTATTTCATAATTCCAGCATAACTTCTTGCTCGGACCTCTGTTTTACACACCGTTTGTTGTGTTACGAACTCAACTCATATATATACAACTATCTAGTTTTCACCTCCAGTCAATTATTATATTATAGTTTCCAAAACGAGTCCCGAACTGGAACATTCCTACCGAAGAGTTTACAAATTTGTGTTTGCGACTAATTCAATATTTCATGATTTATGATGGTAAGATTAGACTAAACTTAATAACTTAAAAATATATATAATAATAACATATTATCCATATCACATAAGCTAATCATGATTTAAACATAATTTATCATAATTATATTCGGGTTGTCACAATTCTCCCCCGTTAGGAAATTTAGTCCCCGAAATTGACATACCTTGATTGTCCGAATCAAACATATATGGATAATGCATCTTCATGATATCCTCGCTCTCCCATGTATCCTCTTCTATGGAAAGCCTTCTCCACACAACTCTCACAAGTGGGATCACTTTGGATCTCAATATCGGTTCCTTCCTATCCACGATAGCAAGTGGTTCTTCCACATAGCTCAAGTTTTCCTTCAAATCAATAGGTTGTTCCACCAATACATGTGAAGGGTCCGCTACATACTTTCTCAATATAGAAACATGGAAAACATCATGCAATCGGGCTAACTCCGGTGGTAATGCTAACTTGTAGGCAACCATCCTGAATATTTTGAGAATTTTAGAAGGTCCAATGTAGCGTGGGCTCAATTTCCCTTTCATTCCAAATCTCATAACTCCTTTCCATGGAGATATTTTAAGAAACACATAATTCCCTTTCTGGAATTCCAAATCTTTTCGCCGTTTATCCGCATAACTTTTCTGTCTGCTTTGAGCTGTTCACATTCTATCTTGAATAATCTTCACTTTTTTAGTGGCGACTTCAATCAATTCTGGACCCTCTATCTTCCTTTCACCAACTTCACTCCAACATACTGGTGTACGACATCGTTTATCGTACAATGCTTCATATGGAGCCATGCCAATAGTATATTGAAAACTATTATTATATGCGAATTCTATCAAAGACAAATATTCATCCTAATTACCTTTAAAATCAATCACACAAGCTCTAAGCATATCTTCCAAAATTTGTATTGTCCTTTCAGACTGCCCATCTGTCTAGGGGATGAAAAGTCGAACTAAACTTTAAGTTAGTACCCATAGCATACTGCAAACTATCCCAAAATTTGGATGTAAAAGTAGGGTTCTTATCTGAAATAATAGAAACAAGTGCTCCATGTAATCTAATAATTTCAATAACATACAATCTAGCATACCTATCAACTGTATATGTAGCCTTGACTGGTAGAAAATGAGCGAGCTTGGTCAATCTGTCTACCACTACCCAAATCGAATCGGACCCCTTCTGAGATTGTGGAAGCCCAACCACAAAATCCATCGTTACATGATCCCATTTCCATTTCGGTATTGGCAATGGCTGAAGCAAACCAACTAGTTTTTTATGCTCCACTTTTACTTGTTGACATTAAGGCACCTAGTAACAAAATCACCTATTTCCCTTTTCATATTATTCCACCAATAATGCTCCTTCAAATCCCTACACATTTAAGTACTACCAGGATGCATAATATAAACGGAATTATTAGCCTCATCTAAAATTTCCTCTTTCAATTTACCCACATTAGGCACACATAATCGTTGCTTGTACAATAAATTGCCATCATTCACAGTACAAAAATCTTCAGACTTACCATCTCGGACATCTTACCGTTTCTTCTCAAGAAAAGGATCTTGACTTTGCAAATCACGAATACGGGTAGCTAACAAACGCCTCACGCTTACATGAGCAAAGAATATGTCCCCATCTGCTAGTTGCAATTCCACCCCCATTAATCTCAACTCCGTAATATGAGAAACTTTATCTCACTAAATGCAAGATAATATGCCCGAAGCCTTTCTACTCAAAGCATCAGCAACTACATTCGCCTTCCACAGATGGTAGTGAATTGTACAATCATAATCTTTAATTAAGTCCATCCATCGCTCTACCTCAAAATTTAACTCCTTTTGAGTAAACAAATACTTAATACTCTAATGGTCAGTAAAAATTTCACAAACTTCCCCATATAAATAATGATGCCATAATTTCAAAGCAAACACAATTGCAGCAAGCACTAGATAATGTGTAGGATAATTACGTGCATGTGTACGTAATTGTTATGAAGCATAAGCAATAACCTTACCATGCTGCATAAGAACACAATCCAACCCCTGATGTGAAGCATCGGTATAAATACCAAAACTATCTCCACCATGTGGAATAGTAAGAACATGTGCGATTACCAACTTCTTCTTCAGTTCTTCAAAACTATTTTCACAATTAGAATTCCATTCAAACTTAATATCTTTCCTGGTCAATTTAGTCATTGACAAGGAAATTGATGAAAATCCTTTAATAAACTTTCTATAATACGCAGCTAAACCCAAAAAATCCTCACTTCAGTTACATTATTAGGCCTCTCCCACTTTACAATAGCGTCTAATTTCTTGGATCAACACATATACCATCTCCAAAAATAACATAGCCTAAAAATATAACTTGTAATAGCCAAAATTCACATTTGCTAAACTTGGCATACAACTGCTTATCTTTCAACACATTCAAAATAGTTCGGAGATGCTTTTCATATTCAACCATATCATATGAGTAAATCAGAATATCATCAATAAAATATATCACGAATGAATCAACAAAAGGATGAAGTACCTGATTCATAAGATTCATAAATATAGCTAGAGCATTTTTCACTCCAAAAGGCATCACCAAAAATTCAAAATGACCATACCGAGTACAAAAATTAGTTTTAGAAATATCACTCTCATTGACCCTCAACTGATGATAATCTAATCGTAAGTCTATTTTTGAAAAAAAACTTAGGAACCCTGTAACTGATCAAACAAATCATCTATACGAGGTAAAGGGTACTTGGTCTTAATTGTAGCTTTATTAAGTTGACTATAATCAATACATAAACGCATGGTACCATCTTTCTTCTTCACAAATAAAACTGGTGCACCCCATGGAGATACACTAGACTATATGAACCCCCTATGAAGTAAATCATGTGAATCTTGAATTCTTTCAACTCAACAGGTGCCATTCTATACGGTGCCATAGAAATAGGGGTCGTCCCCAGTGCCAATTCAATACTAAATTCAACTTCTCTCTCTGGTGGTAACCCCGATAACTCACTAGGAAACACTTCTGAAAAATCACGTACAATAGGAACATCGAATAATTGTAAAGACCCCTTCCTAGTGTCAAGAACATATGCAATAAAACTCTCACAACCCTTACTCAATAATTTCCTCGTCTGAATATCAGAAATGATGCAACTGGGAGCAATTTTCCTTCCTCCCACAAATTTAAATTCAGGCTCACCAGGCATATTAAAAATAACTTCCTTACAGAAACAATCCATAGATTCATGATATTTAGATAACCAATCCATTCCCAGAATTATATCAAAATCATAAATATCCAATGGAAGTAAATCTATAACTATATCTCTAACCCCCACAGTTAAAACACAATCACGAAAAACATATTCAACTATAACCATATACCCCATAGGCATATAAATACCCAACCCCACATCTGAACAAGTACACGGTTTATTCAGGTATATAGAAAATACATAGGACACAAAAGAATGTGTGGAACCAGGATAAATAAAAATATAAACACTTCTATCAGTAACAGAAAGTGTATCTGTCACCACATCCGGGTTAGTATGGGCCTCTTTCATCGTAAATAGTTGCCCACCTGGACTGGAACCGCTGGCTTATCCCATGCCCCAGGTTCCATCTATAATAACCGAGTTATAACAACCAACACAAACAATTTATAATACTAAATTATTGGTTAGTATATAAACAATTCATAAATATCATATCAAACCAAAAACTGCCATCTAATCGCCACACACGTCCGGAATTAATGACATAGACGCTCTGATACCAATAATTGTCACACCCCAAACCCAATATCCATACTAATCATTTATTATTGGAATAATTATATCATAATCTTGAGCCCATCGGAAACATAATTCATTTATCAATATTTTACTGTATAATTTGCATAATGAACATAATATTATTCTTGTACCATAACGAAATCGATATCAAAGTTATAATTAAGCAAACATACAGTACTATGATTAACTATGATTAAACATTACAACCATCAACGCAATCCATCCTAACTCAATATATACAATGTGTGAGTATATTAAATCTCCAGTGTGACAATGATAAAATCCCCATATTTAAACTCGAGCTCTTTCCAGCGGAGCAACTCTCAAAGTTACCGGTCATATGGTATCCTAGCTGGTAGTGTACAAACCTGAAATTGTTAAATTACAAACCGTAAGCATTAAGCTTAGTGAGGTACTCCTTCGCTGAAATTAAATAACGGTTCTATATTAAATCTATGGATATTAAATCCAGGCAATCCTGCCATTCAATGAATTAATAGTTCTATACCAAATTTGTGGATATTAAATCCAACCAATCCTGCCCTGCAATGAATTAATAGTTGTATATCAAATCTGTGGATATTTAATCCAACCAATCCTGCCATGTAATTAATTAACAGTTCTATATCAAATCTCCATATATAAAATCCAAACATTCCTTCCCTGTAATAAAATGACAATTCTATATCAAATCCGTGAACATATAATCCAAACAATCCTTCCCGTTGGCAAAAATAATTCCTGGAACATAAGTTCCAACCAATTCTTGTCATAAGATAAATCAAATCGTTGGATCTTTGTTCAATTCCAATTCTGGATCGTAAGACCCAAACAAATCCTGGATATTTTAATATCCAAACAAATCCTGAATACCGAAGTATTCAAACCAATCCTGGATCATAAGACCCAAACAATCCCTGATATTTTAATATCCCAACAAATCCTAAATAACGAAGTATTCAAACCAATCCTGGATTATAAGACCCAAAAAAATCCTGGATATTTTAATATCCAAACAAATCCTGAATAGCGAAGTATTCAAACCAATATTGGATCATAAGACCCAAACAAATCCTAGATATTTTAATATCCAAACAAATCCTGAATTGCGAAGTATTCAAACCAATCTTGGATCATAAGACCCAAACAAAATATCCAAGCAAATCCTGAATATCGAAGTATTCAAACCAATCCTGGATCATAAGACCCAAACAAAATATCCAAACAAATCCTGAATATCGAAGTATTCAAACCAATCCTGGATCATAAGACCCAAACAGTTCTGTCCGTTGGTAATATCAAATCCTGAATACCAAAGTATTAAAAAAATCCTCCCTTAGAGCTATATTCATATTTATATATGAATCAAATCATGAGTACACTCACCTTAGAGATTTAATCAGGCTTTTCCCTTGACTTTATCCGGTATTTGACCAGTCGATTATTCTTTTCTTCCTATCATTATTATAATATTAGTACGATCATAAGAATATTAACAATTCAAAGAATAACTTGAAAATAACTCAATTCATAAGCATCATATGATTATATTCAAATCATTCATCATTAATGAAGTTCCATCCAAATTCATGTTAATATATTTGTCATATCCAAATCATAGACTAAACACACATTCATTTATACTTAATAGTTCAATCCTTATCATATGATTAGTCCAATTCAAAAGATGGCACATCATTTCTAGTTTCCTAGAGCAAGATAGGCCCATTTCTTTACTACATAGCAAATCTTCCCCATAGGCTCTTTTATCGTTCATTCAACTTCCAGAAATTTTCATAATTTTTCTACACCATAACTCTCTATGATATTTCACCCAACATGAATAAACATATTTAACAGTTTAAAATTAAAGTTTCATAATTTTTAAGGTTCATTTGATATGTCAAGAAAAACATCAAACATATGGTATGCATATTTACTCTTTTGGGGAAGATTTCATACCCGAATTTCAAACCATCACCCAAGATTAATTTCTTCGTATTTTTACATGATTTTAGGATATGCTATACATATATGAGTCTATTTTAATATCCAATTAGAATAAATCAATTCCAGTAAGCATACGAAAAGATATGTAAGTTTTAATAAATAAGCCTTCTAAACAAAGCAATTGTAAGGGTTTACACGTTCAATCTTTGCGTAAACTTACATCTATTCATACATATAAACAAAGGCATGAAAGTTCTATAAAAAATATATGATTTATACTAATTTAATACAGTAACACATGAAAAATAATGAGATTTACATATAGAATTACTTTAAGGACTTTTCTGTAATTTCCCATAATTTTTCTCATCAATTTCTCTTCCTAAACTTCTAATTCTCTTCCTCTCAAGCTAAACTCTTTAATGGCTGAAAAATGATGAAGAAGAAGCTTATCTCCAGCCTTTAAAGTCGGCCTAACCCATTCCTTCTCTAACCAATCAAAATTCACCACTTGTTAGCCTAATAAGACGAAATATCATTTAACGAATGGACAAATTTGTCCCCGTTTCGTAATTCCAGCATAACTTCTTGCTCGGACCTCTATTTTACACAACGTTTGTTGTGTTACGAACTCAACTCATATATATATACAACTATCTAGTTTTCACGCCCAGTCAATTATTATATTATTGTTTTCAAAATGAGTCCCGAACTGGAACATTCCTACCGAAGACTTTACAAATTTGTGTTTGCGACTAATTCAATATTTCATGATTTATGATGGTAGGATTAGACTAAACATAATAAATTAACAATATATATACTAATAACATATTATCCATATCACATAAGCTAATCATGATTTAAACATATATTATCATAATTATCTTCGGGTTGTCACAGAACGGTTCAGTTTATTCATGGATCATACGTAGCTACATAATATGTTCACACATAAGGATCTTAATATGAGGCAGTGGAGTTGGAAAGGCTAACGTGGTAGAAGAGGCATTGAGCCGACGACCTACAGGAGATATAAAAAAAGTTTGGAAAACTAAGTGGGGTGAGATTTTTTGAGATGACTAGGTCGCGAGAGCATGTATGGCGCTATTGTCAATTACTCTCGAGATCATTATGAGGGTGGTGAAAGCAAGGGTGCGTCAGTTATTGACAGATGGGCGGAATCCTACTCGATCAGTTCTGAGGAAGGCTTATGAAGCACCCTATATATTTAACTCACTTGAGTCTATATTATATAGGTGCTCATCTAGTTTGGAAATAGTGACAAAATTGAGTCATACCCCTTTCAAACCAACATGCCTTCAGACTATTCATTTTTATTTCCTCTAATAGTCCAAAAGGTATAAACACCAACACTACACCTAGGATCATTTATGTATTGCATATAAGTTTGCATTCTTCATAATATGAGGGTGTGTGAGTTAAATCCCTTTAAAATAATTTTTTCGTAAATTTTGGGATATTTTTAATAATTTCCCTAATTTTTCAAACTAATTTTTACAAATTAAAATTGGTTTTTAAAACTTTGTGGGCTGTTATATAAATTCCATAAGCTTTTAAATCTATGATTGGGTAGAAACCGAAAGTGCTTGAAAATGTGGTGGTAAGAAGTTGTATTTTTGTAACATAAAAAACATGCGTTTGTAGTTCAATCTCAGCCTTACACGTGTTGATTCCACAATGTTTAGATTTGTGTTTTGATGCTCTCACATACCTGTGCTTACCTGTGAACCCTTGGATCTTTTTAGTCAATGACTTGCATGTTATATGAGATGATCCTTGTATTATCTGGATCAACCAATGAGGGTTAGCTTAAAAGCGGTGCATTCTTAACCCTTAGATTTGCTTCGATCTTTTAAAATCAATCTTAAGTGTTGATTTGCTTCGTGGTTCCAGAGCCTTGTATCTCTTACTATAAATATATGCCATATGTTATACGTTTACAATATTTTTCCTGCCTTATTTTTTAGAGAAAAAAGAAGAGAGAAATAAGAAACCCTAAACTAAACAACGGTCAAATCTTACCAGTAAACCCTTTCTGAGAGTGAGTTAGTTTGAGATTCGAGAAGATCTATCCTCTTATGTCTTTTATCTCTTTCCCAACTTAATCACGTTGATTCAATCTCATTTTCTTTTATAGAACTTTGAGATTTGACCTCTGTGATACATATCACTTAGATATTGCTTAATTTTGATTTCTTCTTTCGAGAAATCTTAATTTGTTGGTTATTTTCAAACTGATATGTTATTTTCAAACCCTAAACCAACAGAAGCTTTTCTGATTTCAGTTTCTTTGAATATTCAGACTTAGATCTAGTTGAGATCTTGATTGGGGATTTACACTTTCAAAAATTTAACACTTTATGAAATAGTTTGTACATTTTCAAAATAAGAAAGTGTTTAGGATCTTGTCATGTGTTTATAGCAAGATTCCCTCTTAATCTCCTGATATTTTAAAGATCCAAAGTCTGATAGTTTTGATTAAACTGATTTTGGAAATTCCTTTACATATTTGTGATATGTTTTGCTTCCTGTCTGTAATCAAGTGTGTGTGAGTTGCATGCATGTGATTTAGAGCGCATTACCACTTACACATTCACAATACTACAATGAAAAGTGTTGGTAATGAGATCTTGGACTTTTGAGTCGACGTAAAGATGAAAGGAGTGGAGTTACAAAGCTGAGAGAACACCAACAACATCAGAGCCTTGTGAGAAGTCAAAAAATCCAGAGGAGTTGGTATATTTCTGAACTTAGAATTATGTCTTATTGTGTGTCTTGATTGTTATATAGTATGTAAATTGTTACTCTATTTTAGTGAATTTTTACTTTTGAGGTGTAGAGACCTCCGTGGATATTTCCCCAATTGGATGGGGTTTTACCACGTTAAAATTGCACTTGTATACTTCCTCTTCCTCTCATCCCTTTCTTGGTTGTGTTTTGTTGATTTAAGTTCCTTAAATTTTATTTTTCAAAACTGGTAAACATATAACTTAAATAACTCGTTCATACCGTTTTACACATCTTGTGTTAATTTTTTTTTTAAGAAAATAGTTTCTTCAACAAACTGTTCGGAGACATTTAGATAGTTTAATATAGAATTAAACGACTTAAATGGTACTTTTTCAATTGGTATCAGAGCTTTGGTTTTTCAAAATTCTTTAGATGTTGATTTTCTGAAATTGTTTTCTCAAAACAAATTCTGGACGAGAAATTTGAGATTCTAGGTGACCTATCTAGGCCCCCTCTCTTTAGTGGAACCAACTTTCCTTACTGGAAGGTAAGGATGGTTGCCTTCATCCAATGGATATTGGGAGATGAAGTCTGGTAAGTTAGTGAAAATGGTTACACTTTTCCTACTAAACCATCTGCTGAAGGAAGTACTGTGAGGATTAGAAAGTTACTAAGTGAATTCACTAAAGAAGAGAAATGTACTTCCCTTTACAACAACAAAGGCAAAAATGCCATATTCATGTCTATTAATGAACACAAATTTAAGAGGATATCATTTTGTTCTACCTCTAAGGAATCATGGGACACCATAGTTACCGCACATGAGGGTAATACTAGAGTTAAAGCTGCTAAAACACAAATGTTAATTCAGTAGTACAACTCCTTTATCATGACTGAGACTGAGTCATTTGATGACTTCTATATTATACTGATAAACATTGTGACCAAATTGCATGCTAATGGGATTGTTTATGATAGAAAGGAAATTTTCTCTAAAATACTAAGATCACTTCCATAAAAAATTGATAATAAGAGATATGCAATTGAGGAGATGGATGATCAAAATCTCACACCTGAACTCCTCAATAGCAAATTGAGAACTGTAGATATGGAATTAGAATTTAAAAGACAATTAACCCAGTCCCAAAAAAAATAGTATGCCTCCAATCTTATTTTTTCATCTAAGTTGACCACACCTGAACTTATCATGCCTAATATTGACTTAGACTCTGATGAGGACCGTAATTTAGATAGTTTGGATAATCAGACTGCCTTGATGTCTAAGCAGTTTAATAAAATTGTGAACTTTCGAAATAAAATTACAAAAGACAAGGCAAACCTACTTATCGAAACCAATCTAATAACAAACCTCATGAGAGAAGACAAGACAAACACCAGACTGACAATCACAAGAGACCTGAAAAAGATCTTAAAAATGTTGAATGCTATAAATATGGGAAGCTAGGACACATGGGTAGTGACTGTAGAGTTAGCTTGGAAAAAATTCACAAACATAATAGGGATCATCTGACTCTAAAAATGATGAACCTGAGTCATCTAACACTTTTGACCCTCGTATGCCATTGCTAAGATAATCTACAATGATGATGAGGCATCTGATCATGCTATATTAACTGATACTACGCCTACTAGTTCATCTACCTTATTGCTTGAGAATATTGATAATGTTTCAAACGTTGTATGTGTGAGTAAAAGGGAACGCTCTATTATTGATGTCAATAGGTGTGTGAGTCCTAAAAATGAACCGCTAGGGAACACTGCACACTACACTTAGTGACTCCGACAACGATGACCTTCCTGACATTCACACACTATACACAAAAACTCTCAAGAAAAGCACTAGGCTTGAAAAAATGGTCAAGGATCTTACCCAACAGAATGAAACCCTAAGTCAGATGATCAAACAAAATCCTGAAGAGCACACTACTCAATGTCTATCTCATGAGAATGAAACCAAATATTTTGAACAAAAACTGAAAGAGTTGTCTAACTCAAATGAAATTCTAGAAAATAAATACAATAGAACATTGTTAGAATTAAAACAAACAAAAGAAAAGACATCCACAGTCTTCAAAAAGTTTACAAAATTTGAAAATAATTCCAAATGTTTTGAAGATTGTGTTGCTAAAAGTAAAACCAATTCTGATGATAAAACTGGAATAGGATTTTGTCCCAACTCAAGACACACTCTAAAAATATTGAAACTATAAAGTTTGTGTCTGGTGTCAAAAGACGTATTGAAACTTGTCCATATTTTCAAAGTTTGAAAAATGAGTTTGATATAAAATAATTGAAATTAGACATTGTTGGAATTTGGGGGTCCCCGGATTTTAAAATTCTTCTCAATTAAAATCAAACTAGTAATTTCCTTTTAAAAAATATGTGAAACAAATACGAAGATGCGGAAGCGTATATAAGTGATGGTTCAAGAATTATACAAAACAAATTTTAGTTTAATAAAACAAAATTAAACCGGTTCATTAATCCAATTCAAGTCCTAGAATTTGCCTAAGTCATAATTATAAATTATCCAAAGTTAGGCGAAACCAATTTTGGCAAAAGACTTGAATAAACCAAATTTACCCAATATTTAAATATAGTCCAATTTAAATTAGTATGATAAATAAACCAAATTTTATCTTGAAATTATCCTAAGCATGGATTCTAAGTTTTAGTGCAAGATAAAATAAACAATGTCACACTACGCCGCGATGTACGAGGAAAAACCCAAGACGGGAAAAAACCTCGGACGGCCCTAGCCACAAGTCCACTAGATATGGAATTATAATTACAAGACAAGAGACTTACAACACTCGACTCGAATCCTCTCAAGCCCCGATGCTCCTCCTTGTAGAAACCTCTTCCTAGCGGACAACCACGGAGCTCCACCGCGATCTCGGAATCCACCGATAGGACTTTGTATGGTCACCGTCACCCAAGCTTGGAGCCTTTCTCCAAGTGAGTAATATCGCAACAAACTTCTTCTTCTTTGTGATGGGATGTATAAGGAAACCCGAAACATCTCTTTTTCAATTCGGTAGAGAAAATCGGTGCCAAAACTCCAAGCAATTGATATAAATATAGAAACTTGGATAAACACAATTGGGTGTAAACTCTAGAGTGGTATATGCATTTTCTTTGAAAAATAACCCTCAAAACTTGAACATTTTCCTAAACTATTTTTGCTCTCAAACTCTCTCTAGGAGATAAACTTGGTTGGAAAAGTTAATTAGAAAAATGTGTTTCCCGTCCTTAATAAGTCTTGAAAAAGTTGGTTAAAAACCAAGTGGGGAAAGTGGGTAAAAACTGCCAAAAACTGCTCAAAACTGTTCCCGCCTGGCATCTCGTTCGAACGAACTTGACTCTCGTTCGAACGAGACTTCTAACGAGTGACCAGACCGGGCTCGTTAGAAACTCGTTAGATATCTCGTTAGAACGACCAAACTCGTTCGAACGACATATCGAACGACTGACCAGTTTAGGTTCGTTGGCAAACTCGTTCGAACGAAACCTTGTTCGAACGAAAAAACTCGTCCGAACGAAAACCTGGTTCGAACGAAAAAACTCGTTCGAACGAGACTTCGAACGACTTCCAGAAATTTTTGATAAATTCAATTTTTGGCCCAGAAACTTTATGTACTTTATTTTAAAGTTCCAATTAAATTATTCTGAAAGTAAAACATGGTTTTTTATTAAACCTAACACCTAATAAATATTGTTCCAAGCTCCTATATAAATATAATTACATTCATACCTTGGGAGCATGGAACCTTAGATGATGACGTAGAAACGAGGCACGCAAACCGGCATTTTGATGAAGCTTTATATTCTTTGCCGCTACGTCTTCAACACACACTTCATAGGCTTGAGAGTATTACAATAAATCACTAGCCTATGAATAAATGTTTTTGTCCGGAATTGAGCCAAAACTATATATGGACTCAATTGGAAATTTGTGTCCTTACAAATCTCCCCCTTTGTCTATTCCGGGACAAAAACCAAAACAAAAATCCTAAAGGGCCGTCAAGCTCACTAGACTCAAAACATAACCCGCCCAAACTTGACTCAACCCAAGGATTAAACTCTTTGCCTTTTAAAGTTGCCGCTTTAGTAGAATACCTGCACACTTAAGCAAACTCATCAAATGCATAGGGAATATCAAAATATATTAATCGCAATTAAATTACTCCCCCTAAAATGATTCTCTCCTTTATCAAACAATGACATTTACTTAGAAAGACGTCTCCCCCTAAGATAAATCTCCCCCAAACTAGGATTAGATACCATTTCTTCCCCTATCATCATTCTCCCCCTTTTTGTTCGGGAATAGGCAAAGGATAAAGAACTAATAAACAGCATGTGGAAGCTTAAAGTGAAAAGACATGAAAGCATATGGGCAATAAAAGCAAGGCAAAGACAAATAAATATCATATATATAGATACTAAAAATATACCAATAGAGCACTTGCATATATATATATAGATATAAACACACACATGACACAAAATACAATAAGTTTGCACACTCGTATGGCAAAAATGTGTCATATGGAAACGGAAGTGTAGGGGTGTGTACTAGCAACAATTAAATTTAGACCCAAACACTTAAGAAACGTTCACGGAGTTCTCATTTGAATGCAAACTTCATCACAGTTAAATATAACCTCATGTGACAATATAAAGATTGAACTCAATGAACAAACATACACAATGCATACAAGCCTAGCATGATGATGATTCTACAAACCAAATAGAGTCATGACATTAAAGACAACTAGGATAAACGGACATTGTGCAAACCGTTGATATACCATCCAATTCTCCCTCAATGAGCATATATATTCTTTTGTTTTTGAATGAATATATCAAGCAAACACAGGCCTTGGCAATTTCTTTCTGTTTAATGCCAAATATTATGTTTTTAGGCCTTTGGATCACGTATTTCTTTTAGATCCAATCAACGGTGGCTTACTATCGCAAAGGATTTAATTCATCCTTTCGGAGCCCTTCCCCGTGCATATAATAATTTATCATGTTTTTCATTTTTCACACAAATCTCACATGCAACGGATTTTGACATGCACTAGTCCTCCTAGGTCATAGATATGTAGATGACTAGATTGATAGGAGAACACCTCAAAAAGCTCAAATATAACATGTGACATTAAGATTTCAAAAGAGCTCGTGCATGTGTGAAAGAGGCATATATAAATAGAATCCATTTAAACAATACATAATCCAACTACTCCATATAAAACATGGTAAAGAACATTTTAAGGATTGAAAATCTAAACCAAAAGTTCTAGCCACGTGGGAGCGTAAAAGATGGGATTCAAACACAACTATATGCCACATAAAGTGTGTAAAAAAATACACACAAAACAAAATCTTTTTGAGTTTTTAACATTTTTATCCAAAAATTAAATATATATATACTCAAAAGGACAAACAAAAATCATTTGATTCTTTCATTAATCTCAAATTATCAAGAGATAAAGTCCAAATGATAAACAAAAATCTTTTTGTATTTTTCATTTAAAGCAAACAAAATGAAAGAAATATAATACAAAAGATAAACAAAAATCATAATTCTAGCATGGGATAAGCATGGGTCAAAGACTAGAAAATGATTAAACAAGCATACATTTAGCATGTGAATATAGCATGAAGTACAAAAGCTAAAGTATGCAAACACTAACACATTCAACCTTTAAATTTAGCAAGGGAGGAAGGATGTGATAGTAAATGAGAATCAAAATCCCTATTTTGTAAGGCAACCAAATCGGATTTCCTAACCCAAATTAATGAAGAGTGACAATCTTGGGGTGTAGGAACATTAGCTACCGTGGTTACTTTACAATGGGATTTTCTAGGAGTTCGTTTAAGATCAAAACAAAATTTCTTAAGATGGCCTTTTCGACCACAATTTGAACAAGTGAAAACATGTCGAAAAGATTTACCTAAGGAGTGATCTTTAAATGCATTCCTAGTAGATTCTCCTAAAATGTTGGTTTTGACTTTAGGGTTGAATTCATTACAAGTATTGAAGCCTAAACCAAATGTGTCATTTTTAATTTGGACCGTTCCTTACATTTTATCAAGTTTTTCGGAACGACACTCCAAATCAAATTTGACATTACTAGAATCTTTTAATTTATTTTCCAATTCTAAAATGTTAGATTCTAGTAAAAAATTACGCTCTTCAAAAATGAGAAGCTCCTTTTTCAAGGATTCCATTAAACCCCTAAGTCTATCTCTCTCGCCTTCTACGTATTCTAGCTTCTCTCGAAGAGTCCTCTCTCGTGTCCTAAGGTCTTCTATTAAGGCACTATCATCAACGACATTGACACTTTCTCTTAAACAAGCTTCTAACTTCAAATTAGCTCTTTTCAATTTAATAGATTCTTTATATAATTCATGAAAAGCATTTTGAAGTTCACTCTCATCAACCTCTTCTTCATTTTCACTCTCTTTTTCTTCTCCACTCTCACTATCATAAAAAACAAGGGAATCATGAACAATGACCTTGGAAGTGGCATGTGCTATCGTGTCATCAATTGATGAGTTCTCACTATCACTCACATGACTTGCCATAAAAGCCACAAAATTTTTCTTTGTGGGGGAATCGGGCTTTTCTTCCGTATCACTATCACTAAGGGTTGCATTATATGAAATGGGTCGCTTACCCTCTTTCCTTAGTTTAGTGGGGCACTCATAAGCCCTATGGACATAACCTTCACAACCAAAACATTTATTGGACTCGTCCCTATCAATATTTTCATTACTTGGTTTAGGGATCTTATCGACTTTAGAAATCTTCTCGTTTTTATCATGTTTAGAAGATTCAAATTTCTTAAAATCATTTTTAAATTTATCTTTGTTGAATTTAAGAAATTTTCGAGAAAATAAAGCCATATCTTCCGAGTCACTATCACTCTCGCTCTCTACTACTTGTTTAACCTCTTTTCGGGCTTTTAAAGCAACGCCCTTTTCGATTTTCTTTTCATTTTTAGAGGGAAACATATCCAGTTCATAGGTTTGTAAATCACCTACAAGCTCTTCTAATTTCGTAGAGGCTAAAGTGGGTAAAGAATTTAAAACGGTCACCTTTGGAATAAATCTATCGGGTAGGGACCTTAAAATTTTCTTTACTACACGGTCGTCAGGTATTTTCTCTCCCAAGTTAAAAGATGAATTAACAATATCTGACAGTCTAGCATAAAATTTATCAAAAGTTTCTTTTTCATCCATTTTGATAGTTTCAAATTGAGTGGTGAGGTTTTGGAGTTCAGAAGCTTTAACGACACTCGTTCCTTCATGAGTTAATTGTAAAATATACCAAGCTTCTTTAGCGGTCTCACACGTCATAATGCATCGGAATTCATCTGGTGTGACAGCGCTAAATAAATCATTTAAACCACAGGAATTAAAATTTGCTAGCTTAAACTCATTTTCAGTCCATCTATCGACGGGTTTGGGAACATGTTCATTTTCAATTAAATGTGTTGGTGGGGTCCAACCATTAACAACAGACATCCAAACACGTTCATCGATAGATTTAAGTGCCGATTTCATTCGCGCTTTCCAATACGCGTATTTTGAACCATCAAAAATAGGAAATTTTGAAAATGGGGAAAAATCCATTTTAGCCAAAAATTAAAGGATCTTAACGAAATAATTTATCGTTTTTGGCTCTGATACCAATTTGTTGGAATTTGGGGGTCCCCGGATTTTAAAATTCTTCTCAATTAAAATCAAACAAGTAATTTCCTTTAAAAAAATATGTGAAACAAATACGAATATGCGGAAGCGTATATAAGTGATGGTTCAAGAATTATACAAAACAAATTTTAGTTTAATAAAACAAAATTAAACCGGTTCATTAATCCAATTCAAGTCCTAGAATTTGCCTAAGTAATAATTATAAATTATCCAAAGTTAGGCGAAACCAATTTTAGCAAAAGACTTGAATAAACCAAATTTACCCAATATTTAAATATAGTCCAATTTAAATTAGTATGATAAATAAACCAAATTTTATCTTGAAATTATCCTAAGCATGGATTCTAAGTTTTAGTGCAAGATAAAATAAACAATGTCACACTACGCCGCGGTGTACGAGGAAAAACCCAAGACGGGAAAAAACCTCGGACGACCCTAGCCACAAGTCCACTAGATATGGAATTATAATTACAAGACAAGAGACTTATGACACGACTCAGAATGTGTATCTAAAGTGTGTGCTCTCTAGGCTCAAGTGCAAGCCTATCGTTCAAGTAATAATTCCGACAAGTCGGGTATCGATCCTCAGGGAAAAAGGACAACGAAGTTGTGACGACGGGATAAGACGGGGGAATCCTAACGATGACTCTAAAAAGAAAGGAAAAGATTTTATTTTGGTTTTTGGGATTGATTACACTAAATGCAATTATGAAACTATGATAAAATATGCAACTAACTAAATTATCTAAATGAATAATGAAGGATTAAATTGAAATTGCTAAACTTAAATGATGAGAAAATAGGATGGGAATACAATCCCCCAACCCTATTGTAATGCAGCGACAACGTTGATCATAAATTTATCCGATTAATTCAAACCCGGAATTTAGTACTCCCAAGCATTATGTATACGAGGTTCAAGCCCGCGTCATACCTAATCTGAGGATGAGTAAATCGGCATCGCGGTAATTACATTCAAATTGTACTCTAAATCATCACGAGTACCCAGAGGCAAACGAGATATAAAGATCTACAATTCTTAAGAAATTACGCGATACGATTTAAATTAATCATTAAATTCAGCGGATCGACGTTATACATACGCACTAACACATCAGGTTGGGTTCATGCATCCCAACCTTGAAAAAACCTAGCCGGACATGTTAACTTGACTAACGCATGAAATAATGACGTTGCATGAGTAAGAATTCATGATGAAACTAGCTATAAACATGTAACTACGTATTGGAAATGCAAAAACAAGTTGAATCAATCAGGAAAACTAAGCATGCAAGAACAATAATGAGGAACAAGAATCTTGAATTAAAACTGGTAAAAACAAACCCGAAACAATGAATTCTTGAAGTAAATTGTGCCTTTGATGTTCCTAGATGTTTCTCTCCTTTTTCTCTATCAAAAACTCTCTCTAAATAACCCTCAAAGCTGCTCCTAAGTTAATGCCTACGTTTTTTACAAGTTTGGAGTCTTTTAAACCTAATAGGAGACTTGGAGACCAATCCAAATGAAAGACAAAATTCGCGTGTCAGGTACAGCGAACCGGTTCGGGGGTACAGCGAACCGGTTCGCCCCCCCGAACCGGTTCGGGGTGGGGTTCGCATGTACCAGCCTGGACTTGCTCTCAACACTTAGATTTTTTTCTGGTTTTTCTCTCCTTTTCTTGGATTTTTCTTCAACTTCAACTGAGCATAACTTTTCAACCGTAGCTCGGATTTGGGTACCGTTTCTTCCAATGTGCTCGTTGTTCCGAGCTCTTCAACTTACCAGTTGACTTCTTCTTCCGGATCGGGCTGCAAAATTACCGACATGCCCTTGAACATGCCTTCTTAGCTTTTCTTGCACAGTCTTGTTTCCTCCTTTGCACTGCTTGCATAATTAACCTGTAAAACTAATAGGAGAAGCACGAAACACGCAATACTCGCCAAGAAGGTTAGAAGCATAAAAGTGAATCAAATCCATATATGTTACATCATTCGGGTTCACAAAAGTACTGAAATTAGGGGGATAAATATACAATATTTATACCCAATCAAACCCCCCTAACTTAGAACTTTGCGCGTCCCGAGCAATGTAAAAGAATGAAATTAAGAGTTAAGGACACTTCAAGGACTTTATTGGGATAGAATACCACTTTCGCGGGCAAGCGATTGCATTTAGCATATGCAACAAGCCTTTAAACCTCTAGGTTACTCTAGTAGGACGAGTTGTGTCTCGTGAGGGTTTGCAGTGAATATACCCACAAAATTCGACTCAAAGAAAATTCAAAATACGCAAAAATTGTATAATTCAAACTTTTCCATAAAATAGTCATCATCAAGTCATATTTACAAGTCTCAAATCGTAGTGTGTGTGTGCGAAGCCGGAAATATAACCGCCAATTTTCATCGATTGATCATTACGTTACTTATCCGAAAATTCGTTTTGATTTCAATTTCTCACGGAATGCACTCACAAACGAATCTCTCGGATTATGGCTATTCTCTCGGCATGCGTGATATAAGGAGTAAATGTAATGGAAGCAAATACACGCATGCAATCAGAAAGACGGAAATTTTATGGTGAAGGGATCTCTTCAACGGATTACGGTTTTAAAAACGGGAACATCGCCTCTATTTCGCGCATTTATCCTCTTATATTATCTTTTGGTGTATTAGCTCTCTACGCGGTAACCAATTCTGCACTTTAGACTCGGTTAGGACTTTTTTGGGTTTTAAGGTATATTGGGTAAAATGAAAATGGTAGGGAAGGTTGGAATTGGAAAAGTTATTCGTGATGTCCATTTGTGCATTTTACGGGCTATTGCTCATTTTTTTCTTCTTTCTCTATTTTTTTCCTTTTCTTTTTTTCTTTGTTGCTATTTTTGTTGAGCATTCTTCTATTTTTTTTTCTTGCCCCCTTTTTGTTGCACTTTTCGGACTTAAATTCTGAATTTTTTTTTCATTTTTCGCAATTCCGGGCTATTTTGGGTTGTCAAACGAGAGGGAAAAATATTCGGCTCAATTTGGGTTACAAAAGGGATAATTTTTCGCTACTTTTTTTCTGGCCAATATTTTTGGGTGACAAACGAGGGCCTACTTCATTGTCCAAAATACCAATTGCGTTACCATATGCGTTTCGAGGTGAATTAAGTTTAGAGACTAATTTGGCACGATTTTCAAGGCAATATTGCACACATTTTTCAAAACCGATCAAATGAAAAAATTTGAGATCCTTGACAACTTATTAAGCGCTAAAAAGAACTTTGAGTTAACAATTAACTCGGATTGATTTAAAATCTCGCAAAACGTGATAGGCTCGAATCTCACCGGGTTTGTTAATCTCCACATTTATTCGTTAAGTCGTCAATTTTCGCACAATTTCCATCTTTGGTCAATTTCGGCTTTGTGTATGTTGAATGTTTACAATTTGAGACTTTAAACTGACTTTTAATGATATTTTTGAAAAATTTGAATTCCAATTTTTATTTATTTTGAACAAAAATATTTTTGGAAATTTTGGGCATTTTTGAAAATTTGTGAAGTTTTAGAAATACGCACTTGTGACCCCCCTAACTTAGACTTTTGCATTGTCCTCAAGCAAAAAGGACGAAAATCGAAATTAAGGCGAATAAAAAGTGCGGAAAAATAAAACAAACAAATATGAAAAAAATGCAAGATTGTATTATAACCAAGAGAAGCCTGTGTTACATAAGAAATGGGTAAACAACTGTGAACAATGTGCAATCCCTACCACCACTAACAATTAAACCAAAAGATAAAAACAATAAAAGCTCATGGGGGAGGTGGGTGGGAAGAGCTTGGTGCATTCGGGTCATATGGGTCATAAAAGAAGGGGGGAGGAGGACCGCCAAAGTTGAGCTGGTGAAGATGGACTTGAAGTTGATACATCATCCGGGTGTCCCTTCGGTAGTCCGCTTGGTCTTGATTGTATTGGTTGATGAACCCGTCGAGACGGGCCTCAACCGCCGAAATGCGCCTATCGAAGTTGGCCCCCGGGGGCTCGAAATCGGAATCATCCTCCTCATCCTCGAATTCTTCCTCGTCTACATCCATCATCGGGTCATCGGGAGCTTCCTCGGCCACGTCCTCCTCGTGAATAGGACGGTCGGGGTGAGCCACGCGCATTTGGCGCTCACTACGAGTTGTGGACGTGCCGCTTACGGGGCGAGGAAGTCGAATTTGGTTTTCGGGTTCATCCACTCCCGCATCCATCAAGAGCTCCGTAATGAAACGGGCGTATGGGAGGGCTACCTTGCCATTCTCGTCATAGGCGGCATTGATGATATCCGCGTAGAAGACTTGGGCAAGGTTGATGGTGCTCTCGGGGTCCAAAAAATAGTAGAGGAAATTGGCGTGACGGGACCGGACCACCGAGTCATTGGTGGTTTGGTGGATGGCACCACAAACGATGATGTGAGTGAAGCGGACCGTGGCGGCCAAACCACCAATGGGGAAGGATTCGCGTGTCCATTCCGCCCCGGGTGCCATGCGGGCAACGCATTCGTCTTTTGAGTGTGGGGCACCATTGTTGGGGTATTGGAAGGGTACGGGGAGGATCACCCCTTTGGCACGCATTTTGCGTGCAATGAGAGCTGCCGAGAGGGGAATGGTGATACCGTCGAGATACGCCTCGTGAAGTGTGGAAGATTTGCGAACCAAGGTCGCATAGAATTGACGAATGGCGGTCTCAAACACGGTATTGCACGTAGGGGCGAGGAACGAGCACCACCCACGGTGGTAAAAAAGGGCGGTGACTTCGCCCGGAAGGGTGTCCCAATCCACGAAGCGCTCGATGTGAATGGCACGCGTGGAGGAGAAGTAGATCTTGGACCAATGGCGTTCTAGGACGCATCGGAATACCCCCCTACCCGGGTCATCAAGTATGGTGGTCTCATCATATTTCCTTGGGCGGGGAGCGAGGCGGCGCGACATTTTGATGGAAAAGAGGGAGAGAGAGGGAGAAAATATGGGAGAAAATATGGGAGAGAATAGAGTGAGGGAGAATGTTTTGGTGTGAAAAATGGAGGAGGGGTGAGGTGTATTTATAGGTGTGAAGGGGTGTGTTTTTGGTGGGAAATGTGAAAGGTTGGGAAGGAGAGGGTGGAGGGAATGAATTGGGATGAATTTGGGAAGGAGGGAAAGATTTGGAGGGAAGAAAAATGAAGGGGGAAGAAGGGGGAAAGAATGGAGGGAAGGGGAATGAATTTGGAGAAGAAAGGGGGGAAGAATCTGACAGGTACAGCGAACCGGTTCGGGGGTACAGCGAACCGGTTCGGGGGTACAGCGAACCGGTTCGGGGGTACCAGGCTGGTCCAATCGAGGAAATTCACTCTTCTCTTCATTTCTAAGTGCTCTCTCATCCCCTAACTTGTGCATACGGCCCCTAAAACCCTTCTAGACCCTAGGGCTCCCAAAAACTTCCTCAACTACGACCTTGAAAAGCGTAATAGCATCCTCGAAAAACGTGCTAACCTATCTCTCATGCAACGCAGGCTCCGGACTCCTAACTACCCTATTTACACACGACTATTTTACACACAAAATCACCCCATACGCGTCGGGGGTGCGACGACCTCACTCGCTTAGCTCAATTGACCCCGTAAACAGGGTCCGACAACCAAATCGTGTCGACCTCATCCACAAACGCCTCTAGGTATGGCTTTAGGCGTTGTCCATTTACCTTGAACGTGTTTTCCCCTTTTAAATCGTTTAGTTCAACAGCGCCATGGGGAAAAACGTTCTTTACCACGAACGGGCCAGACCATCGTGACCGCAACTTGCCTGGGAAGAGGTGAAGCCGAGAGTTGTATAGAAGAACTTTTTGCCCGGGATGAAACTCTTTTCGTCGAATGATGCTATCGTGCGCAAGTTTCATCCTCTCCTTTGAAATTTTGGCATTCTCATACGCATCATTGCGTAGTTCTTCTAACTCAATCAATTGTAGCTTCCGGGCTTCACCGGCCTTGTCCAAGGCAAAGTTCAATTGCTTGATTGCCCAATACGCTTTTTGTTCGAGCTCAACAGGGAGGTGACAAGGTTTGCCATACACAAAACGGAAAGGGGACATTCCAAGTTGATTTTTAAACGCGGTACGATAGGCCCAAAGTGCATCGGTCAATCTAAGGGACCAATCTTTCCGGGTAGGATTGACGGTCTTTTCAAGAATGTTCTTGATCTCCCGATTCGCTAGCTCGGCCTGCCCATTCGTTTGTGGGTGATAGGTCGTCCCAACCTTGTGGACGACCCCATACTTTCTCATGAGCTTTTCAAATGGCCTATTGCAAAAGTGCGTGCCATTATCGCTAATTATCGCTTTCGGTGCTCCGAAGCGAGAAAGTATGTGTTCCTGTAGAAACTTTATCACCACTTTGTTGTCATTAGTCTTAGTAGCTATAGCTTCTACCCATTTAGAAACGTAGTCTACCGCGACTAGGATGTATAGGAAACCAAGGGATGGGGGGAAAGGACCCATGAAGTCAATACCCCAACAATCGAATATCTCAATGATGAGTATGGGGGTAAGGGGCATCATGTCGCGTCGAGAAATGGCTCCCATTCGTTGGCACCTATTACATGACTTGCAAGCGTCATTTGCATCCCGGAAGATTGTGGGCCAATAGAGGCCGCATTGCAGAATTTTAGCGGCCGTCTTTTTCGCCGAGAAGTGGCCTCCACATGCTTCCGAATGACAAAACTGGATGACCTTTGGGATCTCGTCATCCGGTACACATCGTCGGATGATTTGGTCGGCGCAATATTTAAAAAGGAAGGGATCATCGTAAAAGAACATGCGCGACCAATTAAGAAACCTCTTCTTATCTTGCGGTGTCCAATCGGGAGGGACGGCTCCCGTGACTAGATAATTTACA
Source organism: Sambucus nigra (assembly GCA_949130495.1). Classification (NCBI taxonomy): domain Eukaryota; kingdom Viridiplantae; phylum Streptophyta; class Magnoliopsida; order Dipsacales; family Adoxaceae; genus Sambucus; species Sambucus nigra. The sequence goes on along the minus strand of OX422214.1, from coordinate 407,311,675 downwards.
ATGTCCGCAAACCAGGGATAAGAAGAGGTGGCAAATAGTTGCTCATCCGGAAAGTGCTCGTCTATGGGTATGGGATCACTAGGTACGTCGGACGAGAGCCGAGATAAGTGGTCGGCCACGACGTTTTCTACTCCTTTCTTGTCTTTGATGGAGAGATTAAACTCTTGTAGGAGTAGGACCCACCTTATGAGGCGCGGCTTGGCGTCTTTCTTCGCGAGTAGATATTTTAAAGCCGCGTGGTCGGTGAAGACAGTGATAGGAGAACCAATGAGATACGATCTGAACTTATCAAGGGCAAAGACCACCGCTAGCAACTCCTTCTCCGTGGTAGAGTAGTTGAGTTGAGGTCCGGCAAGGGTTCGGCTAGCGTAGTAGATGGCATGAGCTTGCTTATCTTTACGTTGGCCCAAAACGGCCCCAATTGCGTAATCGCTCGCATCACACATAAGTTCGAACGGTAGGGACCAATCCGGAACTTGCATGATGGGAGCGGACACGAGCATGTTCTTTAATCTATCAAAGGAGCTTTGGCATGCCTCGGTCCACTCAAACGGGTTATCCTTCATGAGAAGGTTACTTAAGGGTCTAGCGATGGCGCTAAAGTCCTTAATGAACCTTCGATAAAACCCGGCGTGACCCAAGAATGAGCGCACGTCTTTAAGCGATCTCGGTGGGGGAAGGTCAGCTATGACATCTATCTTAGCCCTATCAACTTCTATGCCCTTGGATGATACTATGTGACCAAGAACTATTCCCTCAGTGACCATGAAATGGCACTTCTCCCAATTCAGCACTAAGTTCTTGTCCACACACCGGGTAAGTACTTTTTCCAATTTTTCTAAACAATGATCGAAAGAGGTGCCAAAAACGCTGAAATCGTCCATGAACACCTCGAGTCCTCTCTCGACCATGTCGCTAAATAAGCTCAACATGCACCTTTGAAAGGTCGCGGGTGCATTACACAAGCCAAATGGCATACGTTTGTAGGCAAACGTACCAAACGGGCAAGTGAAAGTCGTCTTCTCTTGGTCAAGTACATCTACCTCAATTTGGTTATATCCGGAATAACCATCAAGGAAGCAATAGTAAGGGTGGCCCGCAACTCTCTCAAGCATTTGATCGATGAATGGCAAGGGGAAATGGTCTTTTCTTGTTCCCGCATTGAGTTTCCGGTAATCAATGCAAACACGCCAACCGGTGGTGGTGCGTTGGGGAACAAGCTCTCCCTTGGTATTCTCAATCACAGTCATACCCGACTTCTTCGGGACGACTTGAATAGGGCTCACCCATTTGCTATCCGAGATTGGGTAGATAATCCCGGCATCCAATAGTTTGATGATCTCGGTTCTCACAACTTCTTTCATATTGGGATTCAGTCTTCTTTGCATTTCTCTAGAGGGCTTGACATCCTCTTCGAGATGTATCTTGTGGGTGCAAATCAAAGGACTGATCCCCTTCAAATCAGCTATACACCAACCAAAAGCACTCTGGTGCTTCCTCAGAATTCTCATCAATTTGCCCTCCTGCCCTTCGTTTAGGCTAGAGGAGATAACAACAGGGAATGTCTCATCCTCTCCTAGGTATGCATATTTGATATGGGAGGGGAGTTTCTTTAATTCGAGGGTTGGAAATTTTTCACTGGAAGGAGCCATATGTATATCCCTCGGAGGTAGTTCCTCGAATCTAGAAACCCAATCAATCTCTCTCACGTCCTCGTCCGACGCACTCTCATTGAGTAATTCTCTCAACCTTCCAACATCCCTCTCGAAGTGGGTAGACGTCCCCTCACACTCATAGCTCGTCGCTAAACATAACTCTAAGGCATCGCCACAAAAAGTTTCCTCGAAGTACTCTTCTACTACCTCATCTATGAGGCTCACCGAGTGAAGGTCATCTTCCTCCCCTGCATTTTGGGCTACGTGGAAGATGTTGGTTTCCAAGGTTATGTTCCCAAAGGTGAGTTGCATTCTCCCATTTCTTGTGTTGATGATGGCATTAGCTGTAGCTAAGAAAGGGCGACCAAGGATGATGGGAACATGGTTGCTTGAGTTAAAGGAGGGCTCCGTGTCCCAAATGACAAAGTCTACCGGGAAGTAGAAAGTGTCCACTTGGACGATCACGTCCTCGACTATGCCTCGTGGAATCTTCACTGATCGATCCGCTAATTGGAGAGTGACCTTTGTGGGCTTGAGGTCGCCCAAGTCAAGTTGCCTATAAATGGAGTAAGGAAGTATGTTTACACTTGCTCCCAAGTCAAGTAAGGCTTTCTCAATTTTATTATCTCCAATGATGCATGATATGGTGGGTGCACCGGGATCTTTGAATTTAGGCGGGAGATCATTTAGCAGAATGGAACTCACGTTCTGAGCTAGAAAGACGTTCTTTTTAACTTTCATCCTCCTTTTCACCGTCAACAAATCTTTGATAACTTTGCCGTAGGCTGGAATTTGTTTGATGGCATCAAGGAAGGGTAGATTCAGCTTCACTTGCTTTAGAACTTCTAGCACTTCATCACGTGGAGTCCCTTTTTGAGTAGGAATCAACCTTCGAGGAAATGGTGCTGCGGAGGGTGGTTTAACTACCACCTCAGGCTCACTAGTGCCTTCCTTATCACTCTCGTCCAAGGAGACATCTTAGGCCTCTTTCGTGCCGGGCGAAATCTCCTTGTCTTTTGTTGTGTCGTGTGGAGGAGGTGATAAATCAACGACTCTTCCACTACGAAGAGTGGTCACTGCTTGACATTGCTCCTGATGTTCAGTAGATGTGGAGCTAACACTAGTTTGACCTTGGGGAGGTCGTTGGCCTTGGGCAGGGAATTTTCCCTTCTCTTGGACACTCAACGAGGATTGTATCTTAGACAGGTTTGCATTTAGGTCGCCAATGAGACGATCATACTTGGCATTGGTTGCGGCCTGGCTATTGATGAATTGATTCACAGTATCCTCAAGAGTTCTCCGCTGTGGCGGAATATAATTTCCATGATGTGGTGGTGCTTGCACATGTCCTTGCATGTGTGGAGCTTGTTGAAATTGTTGTGGAGGAGGAGGGGCAACATGCGAAGGAGGGTTCATTGCGGCGTGTTGTTGCCCATAGCTAAAACCGGGATGGTTTTTCCACGAAGGGTTGTATGAATTTCCGTGCGGGGCACCGAAATTTCCCTTAAAGCCTCCTATACCATTAACTTGCTCCTGTAATATTACTTTGCAGGCGGGTATCGTCGGGCATTCCTCAGTTGAATGTCCCGCCTCACAAATTGCACACACCTTTTCGATGGGATTCTTGATGGATCCAACTACCTCACATAAATCTCGCAGTCCTCTCTCAATGGTGTCCAACCGACAGTCCGACATCGAATTCTTATTTACGTGGAATAGACCGGATGTCGACGGAGCTGTGGTAGATTGTCGATTTCGGTTTTGAGCGTTCGGATCAGAGGTATCCCAGGATTGGGTAGTCTCGGCAACATACCTCATGTGAAGATCAGCGTCATGGGCATCTAGATCGACAAATGGACCACTTCCCATGGTTTCAACAAGCTGTTTAGAATTAAGATTTAACCCATTATAGATAAAGGAGATGATTTGTGAGGGATCAAATGCATGATGGGGGCACGAAGCCACTAACTCGTTGAAACGTTCATAACATCGATGGAAAGGCTCATTTTCTTGTTGCCTGAATGCTTGAATTTAAGCCTTTATAGAGATTGTTCGATGTGTTGGGAAGAATTTCTTGAGAAATTTAGACTGTAGCTCATTCCAGGATGGAATCGAGCTTGGAGGTAAAGACCATAGCCAAGCTTTGGCTTTATCTTTAAGCGAGAAGGGGAAGAGTTTGAGGCGGATTACCTCTTGTGTGCAGGTTTGATCGTTGAGAGTATCACACACGTCCTCAAATTCCCTTATGTGGAGGTATGGCTTTTCAGAATCCATACCGTGATAATGTGGTAGCGTCTGGATCATCCCATTTTTGAAACGAAATTGCCCGGCATTATACGGGAGTATAATGCATCCCGGAGTGACAGTGCGCTCGGGATATAAGAATTCTCTCAACGGGCGGTACGGAGGCTCTTCCTCACCGGTAGTTGCATTACTGTGCTGCGACATCTCTCTCTCACTCGACGACTCGGCGTTCTCACTGGGTGTGCACGACGTGTGTCCTACGAAGGAGAAGGGAGTGTTGCTAGAGATGGAGTGTGACGGCGTGGGAGGTGGAATCCAGAACTGTGGGGCTTGTGGAGTGTGGGGACTATCAGGATTATACTCAACAAGTGGATTTTCGTGAATGCTGGTTGGAGTATTATGGGGTGTGGGAGTGGTTTCAGAATTTTGCATTAAGTTTGTGAGAGATGGTGGTGAATCTTTTTGTGCTTTTTATTATTATTATTTTTTTTTTTTTTTTTGGATTTTTGAATTTTTGGTCAAAGCTTTGGATTAACTCGATCTAATCCTAAGTCTACCTAATTCCCCGGCAACGGCGCCAAAAACTTGACACGACTCAGAATGTGTATCTAAAGTGTGTGCTCTCTAGGCTCAAGTGCAAGCCTATCGTTCAAGTAATAATTCCGACAAGTCGGGTATCGATCCTCAGGGAAAAAGGACAACGAAGTTGTGACGACGGGATAAGACGGGGGAATCCTAACGATGACTCTAAAAAGAAAGGAAAAGATTTTATTTTGGTTTTTGGGATTGATTACACTAAATGCAATTATGAAACTATGATAAAATATGCAACTAACTAAATTATCTAAATGAATAATGAAGGATTAAATTGAAATTGCTAAACTTAAATGATGAGAAAATAGGATGGGAATACAATCCCCCAACCCTATTGTAATGCAGCGACAACGTTGATCATAAATTTATCCGATTAATTCAAACCCGGAATTTAGTACTCCCAAGCATTATGTATACGAGGTTCAAGCCCGCGTCATACCTAATCTGAGGATGAGTAAATCGGCATCGCGGTAATTACATTCAAATTGTACTCTAAATCATCACGAGTACCCAGAGGCAAACGAGATATAAAGATCTACAATTCTTAAGAAATTACGCGATACGATTTAAATTAATCATTAAATTCAGCGGATCGACGTTATACATACGCACTAACACATCAGGTTGGGTTCATGCATCCCAACCTTGAAAAAACCTAGCCGGACATGTTAACTTGACTAACGCATGAAATAATGACGTTGCATGAGTAAGAATTCATGATGAAACTAGCTATAAACATGTAACTACGTATTGGAAATGCAAAAACAAGTTGAATCAATCAGAAAAACTAAGCATGCAAGAACAATAATGAGGAACAAGAATCTTGAATTAAAACTGGTAAAAACAAACCCGAAACAATGAATTCTTGAAGTAAATTGTGCCTTTGATGTTCCTAGATGTTTCTCTCCTTTTTCTCTATCAAAAACTCTCTCTAAATAACCCTCAAAGCTGCTCCTAAGTTAATGCCTACGTTTTTTACAAGTTTGGAGTCTTTTAAACCTAATAGGAGACTTGGAGACCAATCCAAATGAAAGACAAAATTCGCGTGTCAGGTACAGCGAACCGGTTCGGGGGTACAGCGAACCGGTTCGCCCCCCCGAACCGGTTCGGGGTGGGGTTCGCATGTACCAGCCTGGACTTGCTCTCAACACTTAGATTTTTTTCTGGTTTTTCTCTCCTTTTCTTGGATTTTTCTTCAACTTCAACTGAGCATAACTTTTCAACCGTAGCTCGGATTTGGGTACCGTTTCTTCCAATGTGCTCGTTGTTCCGAGCTCTTCAACTTCCCAGTTGACTTCTTCTTCCGGATCGGGCTGCAAAATTACCGACATGCCCTTGAACATGCCTTCTTAGCTTTTCTTGCACAGTCTTGTTTCCTCCTTTGCACTGCTTGCATAATTAACCTGTAAAACTAATAGGAGAAGCACGAAACACGCAATACTCGCCAAGAAGGTTAGAAGCATAAAAGTGAATCAAATCCATATATGTTACATCATTCGGGTTCACAAAAGTACTGAAATTAGGGGGATAAATATACAATATTTATACCCAATCAACTTACAACACTCGACTCGAACCCTCTTAAGCCCCGATGCCCCTCCTTGTAGAAACCTCTTCCTAGCGGACAACCACGGAGCTCCACCGCGATCTCAGAATCCACCGATAGGACTTTGTGTGGTCACCGTCACCCAAGCTTGGAGCCTTTCTCCAAGTGAGTAATATCGCAACAAACTTCTTCTTCTTTGTGATGGGATGTAGAAGGCAAACCCGAAACGTCTCTTTTTCAATTCGGTAGAGAAAATCGGTGCCAAAACTCCAAGCAATTGATATAAATATAGAAACTTGGATAAACACAATTGGGTGTAAACTCTAGAGTGGTATATGCATTTTCTTTGAAAAATAACCCTCAAAACTTGAACATTTTCCTAAACTATTTTTGCTCTCAAACTCTCTTTAGGAGATAAACTTGGTTGGAAAAGTTAATTAGAAAAATGTGTTTCCCGTCCTTAATAAGTCTTGAAAAAGTTGGTTAAAAACCAAGTGGGGAAAGTGGGTAAAAACTGCCAAAAACTGCTCAAAACTGTTCCCACCTGGCATCTCGTTCGAACGAACTTGACTCTCGTTCGAACGAGACTTCTAACGAGCGACCAGACTGGGCTCGTTAGAAACTCGTTAGATATCTCGTTAGAACGACCAAACTCGTTCGAACGACTTATCGAACGACAGACCAGTTTAGGTTCGTTGGCAAACTCGTTCGAACGAAACCTGGTTCGAACGAAAAAACTCGTTCGAACGAAAACCTGGTTCGAACGAAAAAACTCGTTCGAACGAGACTTCGAACGACTTCCAGAAATTTTTGATAAATTCAATTTTTGGCCCAGAAACTTTATGTACTTTATTTTAAAGTTCCAATTAAATTATTCTGAAAGTAAAACATGGTTTTTTTATTAAACCTAACACCCAATAAATATTGTTCCAAGCTCTTATATAAATATAATTACATTCATACCTTGGGAGCATGGTGTGACACCCCGACTAATTAAACACCGGGTAGCTACTCCTTTATAAAATTAATTCAAAATGCCAAGTTGGCTCAGTTAACAGCATCACTGTCGAAAACGTTTTATTATTACTAACCACCTAGTATTTAAAAAGTAAGTGCCAAATTTTAATTTAAAGTCTGATTAACATGCAAGTATAATGAAGAAATAATAACACCATTCACCATAATGAAGTAATAGAGTAACCGTAACATGCTATAAATAAAACTGGAGGAAAAACTCCTCATAATACAATCTCACAACTGAAGTAAGTAATGAAATACTGAATACTGAAATGAATACATGCCAACGTCTGAAAACTGAAATGGAAATGTATCTAATAGAACTTGGGCGACATGCCCTACAACTGAGGAATAATGAATAAGGAATCCAAATGATATAAGCGTCTAAAAGCAAATCCCTGTAGCTTCCACAACCAGCTACAGCTCGTCATCAGAATGGAAATCCTATGCATGGTGACCTTGTGGCTGGGCACCTAAAATGGTTTTACAAAAAGATAGATTTGAAAGCAAACGGGTCAGAGCCCGAATGTGGAGATATTTTAAAAAAACCTGCAAGTGCTTTAAAAACATTTATAACAGTATATGCAAAGTACATGTTAGGACGTGCTCTCACATGATATACTCACCTCTCGTCTAACTGTGCACTCCTAACGTTCCTGTACCCATTCGTGTGTTATCTCATAACTATCTAAAGAGTTTCTAACACTTCTACTCGGTTCTCGTTAAATTTCCAACCTTAATAATTAAATAGAGAGTTCTACTTTAATTCCCGGATTCACAATTATTAACAATACCAAAAAGATCTCTTTTTATCTTTCAAAACATTACCATAATTATACTCACAATTTATTATAGTAAATTCCTTCTCGATTAACCGTATATTTTCACATCATAAATATACAATACAAGCACCCAAAGGCTAAGCGGCGGTGCACACATACTCTGCTATCCATCCCGGTACATCACGTACATAAGGATTACAAATTCCGAATCTCTCAGGAATTGTTGGAATCAACACCACACACATAAATGGAGGCGAACATAATTCAATCATATCCATGGTCACGTACATACCTACGCTCCATAGTCAGCTGGCTTATTAACTCACAAATAAGTCATTCTCTTGAACTATATCCTCTAGGTACCAATCTAAATCCGGGCAACACAAGGATAAGAAGGTCCTAAGCGAACGTAACCTCCCGTGATAGCAAGTATGGTAGGTATGTCATACACATAAAGTTATCTACTAAGCATTCACACATCTTAGATGTTTCAATATTAATAAGGGTATTCTCTACATCATTATACCATTATTCCCAATTCATATATTTCAAGTGTCCCGACAATATATAAATTAAATAGTCGACACGTCTCACGTCATAATATCTTAAACTTAAAACCTGTCTCGAATAGACTATTAAGTTCCCATAATTCCCTCATATAACATCGCTATACCTAAGGTCCTTACTTCTGCCCCAAACCTTATTTCATCAAATTATTCAAATTTGTACTATTAACCCAAATGTTATCTCACATAACGAATTTCATTAATTTAGAATAATTCCTCAAATTAAATTCCAATTAATGTCCAATCTCAAAATCATGCCTACTGGTCTTCCTTAAAATTTAGGGTAATCACAATGTCTCCAATAATATTATCTAAGGGTCATCGTCATGAAAATTCAATTAAGGAAAACTTTATTCATTCTGGGAAGGTCGATCGATCGACCTTGACCTTCGATCGATCGATTGTGGTCGATCGATCGACTGATGAATGTCGATCGATCGATTACACAGGTCTGTTACGGGCTGCTTCGTCTTGCAGTTACAGTTTCGTCCCAAATCACCATTTTTAAGCATGAAACTTCAAGATAAGGTCACTATAACGTTATACTAACATCCTACATCAGTAATAACATTCTAAATTCCATAATTCATCATTTAAAGGCTTACTTTGGATTAAAACTACATCAAACTAATTCCCAGATTTCTTCCATTCAAGAACATCCTTAAGTTTCTTCTAATTCTACCTTTTGATCATCAAGGTTCAGTTTTCAACATATAAATTCGTCCAGAATATACTACATGCAATTCCTACATAAATCATGGCTTTTAACTTTCAATTCATGGGTCTAATTTATCTCCAAAAATAAATTTCGAAAATTCCTAAACATGGAAACATATCTTGAATTAAAGGAGTTTAAATCACTTGCCTTAATTATCTCAGAATTTGGTGTTGAATCTTGATAGCCAAGTTGTTCTCCCTCTCACTTTTCTGCAGAATTCTCTTCCTTCTCTCTCTCTCTCTCTCAAGCTTTTCCCAAGGTTGAAGATAATGGAATATGGAGGTGAGAAATGGTTTGTGGGAGTTGAATTGCTATATCAACTTCTCCCGTAGCCCATAATGACATATAGTGGGGTTAGTGGGTTAAGTGGGTTAAGGAAATAGTCAGCTTATTAATTCCATTTTCGTCACTTTTTAATTCCCAAAAATACAAATTACCAAATTACCCCTTAAGATGTCGGTATGGCCCACAAATATCCCGGGACCCAAACTAAACTTCCGGCTAGTGTTTTCTGACTATCTCGACCCTTCCGAACGCGTTGGCGCACTCAAAACGACCATACGGTTAATGGAACTAAAATTCACTTTTTAATTATGTAGCACAATATCATGACGTGGCGGTCACACGCGTCAAGTAAAATTCCCAAATTGCCGTATTTATATCTCACAACAATACCAATATTACCAATATTCATATAATGCCAAGTATGCACATTATAATAAAATACTAACTCACATCTCGTTAATATTATTATCCGGATTAATTTCCAATTAATAAACATTTAATTCAATTAATCCCCAAAAATAAATAACGCAGAAAATACGGGGTATTACACATGGAACCTTAGATGATGACGTAGAAACGAGGCACGCAAACCGGCATTTTGATGAAGCTTTATATTCTTTGCCGCTACGTCTTCAACACACACTTCATAGGCTTGAGAGTATTACAATAAATCACTAGCCTATGAATAAATGTTTTTGTCCGGAATTGAGCCAAAACTATATATGGACTCAATTGGAAATTTGTGTCCTTACAGACATTGGTGAATCAAGCAACTCTAAGCATAATTTTGAGCAAAAGGCTAAATACGTCTGCCCCCTTATTCGACAAGAAGATTTAATGTTTCATCCTATGCCACCTAGGAACAAGACTAGAGCTTAAAACCTAGAGAAACCTTTGAATAATAATTTTCCTAAGGTTGTAAGTTCTCCGTGCCATCTTTACTGCTCCTATTGTGATGTCTATGGACATTCCTTTGATGGTTGCTATTCCAAATGTCTATATAATCCAGTCTATAAATCTCCTGTTTACCATAACTTCAACTATTCTTGGAGAAGCCAAAATAACTATGTCATTCCTAGACAACCAGATAAGAATTCTAACTATCGTAAGAGAAAGAAAATGACTAATATTAAAATACCATTAACAAGAAGGAATCCTAGATTCTATACTAGACCAATTCCTCAAACTGTGTATAATAACAATAAATATGCGTAAAAGTCTTTTAAAGAAAAGATAAAATCTCATAAGTTTTATCAAATACGAGCTAATAAGCGCAAATTGAAAACTAGAGAAATTTGGGTTAGAAAAGATGATATATTACCCGAGTTAAAATGCAACATTGTGATCAGTGCTTTTAGAGATGAACATATAACAACTGGATGGTATTTAGACTCAGGTTGTTCCAAACACATGACCGGGGATGATTCCAAACTTTTAAACAAAACTAACTTCTCCGGAGGAAAAGTCTTGTTATGAGATGGTGTATCAACCCATATCAATGGTAAAAGAACACTCCATGAATAAGGATTACCCATTCTTAAATATGTTCTCTTGGTAAAAGGACTTAAAGCCAATTTACTAAGTATATCACAGTTCTGTGACTCAAACCATACTGTCACTTTTTCAAAGAACAATTGAAAAACTTTAAATAAAAAAGTTAATTGCATTATTATAGGACTCCGTACTCCAGATATCTGTTACACAATCAATCCAAGAACAAAGGTTTGTAACATTTCCAGAATTGATGATAATGAGATATGGCATAATAGGTTGGGTCACATTAATTATGATAGTCTTGGCAAATTTTGCTCCCAAGAGATAGTTAGAGGTCTTTTAAAGATCAAAACAATTTCAAACACTATTTGTGGTTAATGTCGAGAAGGGAAATTTTTTAAGGCTCCTCATAAGAAAGTTAAAGAAGTTCTATCCACTAAACCTTTTGAACTCATCCATATGGACCTAATGGGTCATTGTCGTATTGTTAGTATTTGTCGCAATAATTACATCCTTGTTATAGTTGATGACTTCACTCATTTTACCTGGATTGCCTTTTTAAAACATTGATCAAAAACCTTTCGTAAGTTTTTGAAAATCTTAGTTTGTATAGAAAACGAAAAGGACTCCCAAGTAGATAGAATTTATAGTGATAGAGGAGGATAATTCATAGATTCAGGCATCATAGAATATTGTAACTATAATGGTTACAAACATGAATTTAGTACTCCTAAGACACCTCAACAAAATGGGATTGCTGAGCGTAAAAATCGCACTCTTCAAGAAATGGCCCGTGTGATGATTCATGCGAAGAACCTACCAAAATATTTTTTGTTAGAATCCATTCGTACCGCCTGTTTTATAATCAATCGAGTCTACTTAAGGAAAAATACCAAACAAACATCCTATAAGCTTTGGTATGGGAAGAAAGCTAACCTAAAATAATTTAGAACCTTTGGTAGCATCTGTTATGTCTATATGGACAGAGAACATCTGTTTAAATTCGAAATCAGAGGAAATAAAGTCATTTTTTTAGGATGCTCTCAAATCGTAGAGCCTACCGTGTCTACAATCTTCGTACCAAAACCATTAGGGAATCCATTAACGTAGTTGTAAGTGACACTAATGTAGAAAGTAAAACCAAAGAATCAATTATTGTGGATGAGTTCGAAAATATTTTAAATTATGACTCTCCCGAAATAATTGAATCCTTACGAACTGAGACACTTGAAGTACCTAACTAGGTTTCCAAAGATCATCCTTTAGATAGCACAGCTGGTAATCCTACTGAGCCTGTTCGTACAAGGTTTCAACTTCGTAACATTGCTCATTTTGCACGTTTTGTGTCTCTTATTGAGCCAAAAAATTTAAATGAAGCCTTGAATGACACCTTGTGGATAAGTTCTATGCAAGAGGAACTTATTCAATTTTCCATTCATGATGTATGGTATCTTGTACCCAGACCTGAAAATAAAAGGTTTATTGGCACACGTTGGATTTTAAAAAATAAAATTGATGAGTCTGGGATGATTATTTGGAATAAAGATAGACTAGTTGCTCAGGGCTACTCTCATATTGAAGGAATAAATTTTGAGGAAACTTTTGCTCCTGTCACTCGCCTCGAATCAGTTCGCTTAATTTTTGTAATAGATTGTCATTTGCACTTTACTCTATATCAAATGAATGTCAAGTAAGCCTTCCTTAATGGAATTTTAATGGACGAGACCTATGTAGAATAACCCAAAGGGTTCATTGACCCTTATCACCCAAATTATGTATATCGTCTTAAAAAAGCTCTTTATGGGTTAAAACAAGCTCCTAGATCTTGGTGTGAGCATCTATCCACCTTTATTTTAGACAATGAATTTAGGAGAGGGGGGAATGACCAAACCTTGTTTGTCAAATATTTTGACAATAATATTACTATAGCTCAAGTTTATGTTGACGATATCATTTTTGGATCCACCTCCCCTTTAGAAGTTAAGACATTCTCGGACATTATGCACAAGGAATTCCAACTGTCACTTATGGGGGAGTTACAATTCTTCTTAGGGCTACAAGTTAAACAAAATTTGGAGGGATTATTTCTATCGCAATCCAAATACGCTTTATAGATTGTCAAGAAGTTTGGCTTATAAACAGCTAAAGAGGCTAAGACTCCTATGAGTACTTCTGTCAAACTTTCTAAAGATGAGAATTGGAGATACATTGATTTTACCTTGTACCGTAGTATGATAGGAAGCTTACTTTATCTTTCTACCTCCCATCCTGATATCATGTACTCTGTCTGTGTGTGTGGCCATTATCAAAATAATCCGAAATAGAGTCATCTGTTGTGCATTAAAAGAATTATCAAATACATTAAAGGTACTCTAAACTTAGGACTTTGGTACACTAAAGACACTTCTAGTACTATAGTAGGTTACACCGATGCTGATTGGGCCAGTTGTATAGATGATAGTAAGAGTACTTCCGAAGCATGTTACTACATTGGTAACAATTTGGTAGGATGGAGTAGTAAGAAACATAACTGCACTTCCTTGTCTACTGTCGAATTCACATATATTGCAACATGTAGTTGTTGTGATTAATTACTTTGGCTAAAACAAATGCTGAAAGATTACGGTATAACTGAAGATAAGTTGCATCTCTATTGTGATAATCAAAGCACGATTAATATTTCTAAAAATTCAGTTCAGCACTCTCGTACCAAACATATTAAAATCATATATCATTTTATACGCGAGTTAGTTGAATATAAGGAGTTAGAAATCAATTACCTACCTACTGAATTGCAATTAGATGACCTGTTTACCAAACTTTTAGACTTTCTTCGATTTGAATCTTTACGCAAATCTATTGGTATAGTTATAGCAGAATAATGATTTATTGTTTCATACTTGTTTACTTTACCCTTTGTCCATTTGAGACAAAATGGGGGAGAAATTTGAGTCCTCTTGGACATTTTGGTGTATTCTAAACTAAAAAGCTTGATCTTAGTTATCTTATTTTCAGGAATCAGTACCTTCATTTGGAAGAGAATTTTGATAGGGTATTGGTCTGTATTTGTTGAGTTATGTAATTTCCTCTTTTTAGGATATTGGGTAGATAAATTTTTTTTATAGGACTGATTTTTTCTTATTCTTTTGTATCCCTACGAAACCAAGATGACTAAAAAGAGATTTTATCTCATATTTCCAAAGGGGAAGATTGAAGTACACTATATCTTTGACTCACTTGAGTCTATATTATACAGGTACTCATCTAGTTTGGAAATAATGACAGAATTGAGTAATACCCCTTTCAAACCAACAAGCCTTCGAACTCTTCATTTTAATTTCCTCTAATAGTCCAAAAGGTATAAACACCAGCACTACACCTATGATCATTTATGTATTGCATATAAGTTTGCATTATTTATAATATGAGAGTATGTGAGTTAAATTCCTTTCAAATAATTTTCCAATAATTTTTGGGATATTTTAAATATTTTCTCTTATTTGTTAAACTAATTTTTAGAAATTAAAATTTGTTTTTAAAACTTTGTGGGTTGTTGTGTAAATTCCATAAGCTGCTAAATCTATGCTTGGGTAGAAACCGAAAGCGCTTGAAAATATTATGGTAAGAAGTTGTATTTTTGTAACATCAAAAACATGCAATTGTAGTTCAACCTCAGCCTTACACGTGTTGATTCCACAACGGCTAGATTTGTGTTTTTATGCTCTCATATACCTGTACTTAATTATGAACCCTTGGATCTTTTTAATCAATGACCTGCATGTCATATGATATTATCCTTGTATTGTCTGGATCAACCAATTAGGGTTAGCTTAAAACCGGTGCATTCTTAACCCTTAGATTTGCTTCGATCTTTTAAAATCAATCTTGAGCGTTGATTTGCTTTATGGTTCCAGAGCCTTCTATCTCTTACTATAAATACATGCCATATATTATACATTTAAAATATTTTGCTAGCCTAATTTTTAGAGAAAAAAGAGAGAACAAAAGAGAGAGAGGGAGAAAAAAAAGAGAGAACAAAAGAGAGAGAGGGAGAGAAAAAAGAAGACAGAAATAAGAAACCCTAAACTAAACTCCGACCAAATATTACCAGAAAACTAATTCTGAGAGTGAGACAGTTTGATATTTGAGAAGATCTATCATCTTCTGTCTTTTATCTCTTTCCCAACTTAATCACGTTGATTCAATCTCATTTTCTTTTATAGAACTTTGAGATTTGATCTTTGTGATATATATCACTTAGATATTGCTTAGTTTTGATTTCTTCTTTCGAGAAATCTTATTTTGTTGGTTATTTTCAAACTGATATGTTATTTTCAAACCCTAAACCAATAAAATCTTTTTTGATTTCAATTTCTTTGAATATTTAGACTTATATCTAGTATAGATCTTGATTGGGGATTTACACTTTCAAATATTTCACATTTTGTGAAATAGTTTGTACATTTTCAAAATAAGAAAGTGTTTAGGATCTTAGTTCGTGTTTATAGCAAGATTTCCTCTTGATCTGTGGATATTTTAAAGATCCAAAGTCTGATAGTTTTGATTAAACTGATTTTGGAAATTTCTTTACATATTTGTGATCTGTTTTGCATCATGTCTATAATTAAGTGTGTGGGAGTTTCATGCATGTGATTTAGAGCACATCACCACTTACACACTCACACTACTACACTGAAAAGTGTTGGTATTGAGATCTTGAACTTTTGAGTCGATGTAAAGCTAAAAGGAGTAGAGTTACAAAGCTGAGAGAACATTAACAACATCAAAGCCTTAGGAGAAGTCTAAAAATCCAGAGGAGTTGGTATATTTTTTAACTTAGAATCAGGTTTGATCGTGTGTCTTGATTGTTATACAGTTTGTAAATTGTTACTCTATTTTAGTGGATATTTACTTTTGAGGTGTAGAGACCCCCGTGGATGTTTTCCCATTTGGGTGGGGTTTTACCACGTTAAAATTTGCTTTAAAAAAATTGTTTCTTCAATAAACTGTTCAGAGCCATTTAGATAGTTTAATCTTGAGTTAAATGACTTAAGTGGTACTTTTTCAGCTTACGCTTCAACGAGAGACTCATTGTTCCAGAGGGGGAGGACTTCAGACACACAGTGATGATCGAGTCTCCCGGGTCGAGGTTTGTGCTACATCTTGATGGGGCTAAGATGTACCAAAACATGCGTAGATAATACTGGTGGTCGGGGATGAAGCGGGACATAACATATTTTTTCTCGAAATGCGCTACTTTCCAGTTAGTGAAGGTAGACCACCAGAGCATGATCAAGATGTTGCGTCCATTGCAGGTTTCGTTTTGGAAGAGGTAGAACATCTCCATGGATTTCATCACTGGATTATCGACGTCACAAAGAGGCTATGATTCCATCTGGGTTATTGTGGACCATCTGACCAAGGTGGCCCACTTTTTGCTAGTTTGGATGGATTTTATGACGGGACAGTACGACCAACTGCTGATTACCAAGATAGTGAAATTTTATAAGGTACCGATTAATATCGTGTTTGATAGGGATAAGATTTTTTTGTTCCACTTTTGGCAAAGCTTTTAGGAGGTGATGAGCATTGATTTACGATTGAGTACGACTTACCATCCACAGACTGATGGGCAGACTGAGCGAGTTAATCAGATGTTGGAAAACATGCTCACGATGCGTATACTAGATTTTGGGGGAGGTTGGGGGCAGTACCTTCCATTGGTGGAGTTCGCTTACAAAAACTCTTACCAATTCATCATCGGCATGACACCATTTGAGGCACCTTATGAACGACCTTGTTGCTTGCCCACTTGTTGGTTAGAAGTGGGGGACAACAAGTTTTTAGTACCGAAGATGATTCATGATACTACTGCCAAGATTGAGGTCATTCAAGTACGCATACAGATAGCTCAGAACAGGCAAAAGAGTTACGCCGATGCCGTCAGGATACACGTATCGCTGGATGTACGGAACCAGGTATTAGTACGAGTTTATCGAGGTTCGGAAAGAAGGGAAAGTTGGCTCAGAGGTATGTAGGGACTTTCTCAGTCTTTGAAATGGTAGGACCAGTTGCTTATAGGCTGGGGTTACCGGAGCATCTATAGAGGATTCAGGACGTATTCCATCTTTCATCACTGAAGTGGTATCATAAGAGTGAGAGGGATTTTTGGTACATTCCACTAAAGGAGATAGACTTGCAGCCAGACATCTCATATGAGGAGAGGCTGGTTGCCATTCTTAACGGTAGCGAGCTTAAGCTGCGGTCTAAGGTGGTCCCCCTTGTTCGGATTAAGTGGCGACACCAAATTGTAGATGACTCAACGTGGGAGCGGGAGGATGATATGCGAGAGTAATATCCATAGCTCTTTACCACTTTTAATTCCGAATTTCAGGGAAGAAATTCCTTTGCAAGTGAGGAATTATGTAACACCCTGTATTTTTAAATAATTTATTTTAGCATTTTGAAATTACTGGGTGCTCGTAATTTAATTAAAATAAGAAATATATTGCGTATTCAATGAATATTAATTAGTGAGAATATAATTAATATTTACGTGGAAATAAATTTACTAAGTGTGATGAAGTAAATAAAATTCGGTCAGTTATTAGTACGTCGTAGTGAATAGAAACGACGGGGATTAACGGTATCTGAATCGGGACATACGAGTAGGCTATTTTTCGGTTGAGATATAATATTGATGTTTGGTAACTTGGATGATAGTTTTGAGTGGATATTTGATCCGCAATGGGTTGAAATAGTAAAAATCAAGTACCCAGGGTTGAGATGGGATATCAGGGCCTTTTTACACCAGTTAGAACCTACTCAGGGGAACACGAGTCATTTTACTCTATGGGGTTAACGTAATTTCAGGAGGCAGGAGCTCCCATCCCCAATCGAGCATAAGCGATTTTTTTAAATATACTAAAAGTCGGGTGTTTGGTTTTGGTTAGTCTAGACATGTACGAACCTTTCCTTTGTGAGAAAAGGTCTCTCGAGCCAGGGTTCTAAAAGCAGCTATTAAAGAAAAGATAAGATATATAAATGGGGGACTAGGGCTATAAATAAGAGGCTAAGAGTTAGGATACAACCACTTTACATATTAAAACATCTGAGAGCTAAACTTGTGAGAAAAGTGGAAGAAAAACACAAGGGATTCAAGGAGATGTTTAATTTGAGGCAAATCGTTGGGAGTTCTCGGCTAGATTCAACTCTACAAGAAGAAAATTAGAATTTTATCTACATCTAAGGCAAGCGTTTAAACTTGCTTATTGATTTTGTGTAGTTTTACGTTCATATCAAAATTGGTAGAGTAGAACTAATTTTGGGACGGGATTTCGCATGCAAAAATGGGTTTTGGGAGAAGAACCTATATGATTTAATTGATGGAAGTTGTCCCTGAATCATATTAGATTTATTTTCTATACTAATCTGATTTAAGTGTAGAGAAATTAAGATTTGAGCAATTAAAGAGTGATTTTGAAAAGAGAAAATCTGGAAATTGTGATATAAGTAACAAGCTTAAAGAATTTGTGAAAATTGGGAACAAATGTTGTGTTATTTATGTAAAACGAAAATGTAATTAGTCCTTTTTATTTAATATTTAATTATTCTAATTGTAATTAATTTATATTTTTGTTTAATATAATATATTGATGTTGATTATTCCAAATAAACTCTTATTAAGTGATTACATAAAATAATTTTTAATTTAGAATATATATAATTTTGATTTGATTTGATTTTTATACTATTATTACTCATGTAATTTTATAATGGTATATTCATATATATGTATATTTTCATATAACTATTCATGTTATATATATATATATATATATATATCTGTGTACCGCCGTCCACACGAGTAATACTGTAATTTTATAAGGTTGTTAGCCATATTGTTTACATATTTGAGATGCCCATATTGTTTACCTACTTATCTATATTTTTAGGATCTAACTATTCCCACTCCACCACAAACTTCTCCCACTCCATTTTTTTGTTCAAAGACCAAAACACCCTTAAATCCATATTCTCTTTTCCATTCATCGAAAATCTACATTTATATCCAAAACTTATATCCACTTTCTTTTCCCAACTAAAACAAACATTTTATTTATTTATTAACGAAGTTTTACTTATATTAAAAATTATTTTAATTATAAAAACTATTTATTATAGAAAATTATTATTTTTTAAATTGTATCAAAACCATTTTAACTTTTTATAACTGTTTAAAAAAAAGCATTTCCATTGTCATAAAAAAATTAATCGTTGTTTTAAAAACTGTTTATAAAAACTAAAACCGTGTTCTCTATAATATAAAAGACAATTTTATTAATATAATAAAATGTTTTAGGAGTTAAAAATCAGTCTTTTATATTTGAAAATTGTAAATTTTATTTAACTACATTTTCGTAAAAAACAGCTAAAAAGGATTAAAGAAAATAACTTTTTATTAACAGTTTTAAATAATACACTTTTTTTTAAATAGTTAATAAAAGTAGCCTTTTTATAACAAAAAACCAGTTTTTAATAAAACATTGTTGTTGTATAAATTATTTAAACAATTTAAAAATATATGTAAATAAATATTAATATTTATAAAGAAATATTTATCTATTTATTAAACCAGATATTTACAAAAATAAACTATTTTAGCTGTTAAAAATATGCATTTTATGTTAAAAAAATTGCACATTTTTTTTAAACAATAAAATTAGCGTTGTTCTCTAGTAGATATAGACAAAACACTAGAAAAACGTTTAAAATAGTTTTTTTTTTCTAGAAAGCAATGAATTTAATATTGTTAGAAAACAACGAATTTTGTATGTAATAAAGTAAACCTAAAATATTTTAATATTCCAAAATATTTTTTCTAAAATATTAATATTTATTAACGAGTATTTTGAATTGTTTAAATAATTTATACAAAAACATTGTATAATTAAAAGTTGTTGTTTGGTTATAAAAAACAACTTTTATTGACTATTTAAAAAAAGTGTGTTATTCAAAACTGTCAAACTATTTTTTTACAAAATAGCTGTTTCTAAAGACAGTTTTTTGTATAAAAGTCACCATTGTTAATTTTATATTTATAGGAAATAGTTTATCTAGTATTTTATTTATATTTGTAGGTAATAATGTGAATTTTTGTTGTAAAACAATTTTAAATAAAATCTACAGTTTTATATATAAAAAGATATAATTTTAGCAGTTAAAATAGTTTATTTTTTTTGTAAAAAAAAGTTTTTATACTCTATAAAACATTGTTCTAGTTTTTATAAACAACTTTTAAAAACAACAATTACAAAGTTTAAAAAAAAATAGTTGAAATGTTTTTTTTTTATCAATTTTTATAACAATGGTACAAATTTAAAACATTCTTTATACACAAAATATTTTTCATTTTTTATAAAAAGTTTTCTGTAATAATTTTTTTTTACAATCAAAGCAGTTTTTATTTATTTTTATAAAAAATCAACAGCTTTTATTGTTCATAAATGTGTGTCCATGTTGATAAGATTTCTTATGTAATTATGTTAGAGTCTACTTACCTATGCCATGACTTCTGCTTAGTCGACTGCACATCTTAGAAATTCAGAATTCGACTTCGTTATCATTTCGAAAAAATGTTGTCTCTCACACCCAATATATGGCTGATAGATTTTAATTATGTCACATAGAATGCACTACACTACCCCACACCACACTGCACTGCGCACATTAAATCATGTATCATGATTATGTGTTGATTGTAATTAAAAGGAATTTTTGAAAATAATTTAAAATTTAATTTTGAAATTATTAAAGTGATAACATTTATTTAAAGGATCAAATACTAAAAAGTCCCTCAAACATTTTTTAATATACATTTAGTCCAAGTTTTTTTATATTGTTCCAAAAAGTCCCTCAAACACCCATTTAACAAATATTCTCTTATTTTAAAATCTGCGTTAGTGGCATGATGAGGGACTTTTTGAAATAAATAAAAAGGTTTGGACTAAACGTATATTAAAAAATGTTCGAGGGACTATTTGGTATATGCCTCTTCTTTAAAAGTAATTTTTAGAATTAAATTGAAAGTTTAAATATTTTTAATTCGTGTGAATGGATATATGTTTGTATATATACTATTTTATACATGCAATATTTTATATTGATTTGTTTGTACAGTATATGTAATATACAAAAGAATTATTTTCATGAGTATTGGTACGATAAACGTGCTTACCGATTACACCTATATGAGAATTGATATGTTGGCCGATTATAATCCTTTTGACTAGCATGCAACCAGTGCGATGTGCGAGGGTCCATGTGTAAAACAAAATTTAAATGAATTGTAATAAAGAAAGTAAGTATATTGAAATGTGTGATGAAGTAGATTAGTGTAACATTAAAAGTGCATAATGGAATGATGATATTAAATCTGTTATAATAACGCAATTTTTATCGAGAGTAGAAAAAGTTTTGAGCACGAAAAATTTGTTGTCTTATATTATTTTTGTGTGTTGTTAAACTATATCTGATTACTTAATTTTAAGTGACTTTTTAAGATCTGTGATACATATGTGCATATCACTTAGTCGTTCACTTACAACACATAATCATGTAAGCAAATGTTATTGTAAATATCTTGCCATATCTGATTGTTCTGAATTTTGAAAAGAAAGTTTTCTGAAAATCATTTTAAATCAGTACATGTTGATTTAAACAAAAAAGAAGGAACATAAGATTTGTTCTTGATATCTATGATGCCTAAAAGTGTTTCATATTCATTCGGGTTGTAATATTAAGGATGAGTGTGTCATATGGAATTGGACAGATCACAAAGCACTAAGGAAACGCTAAGACGCGAAGAAAGCAAAGTGGACAAGAGCTTCATGGTGAGGCTGAAGGTACCTATATAGAGCAAACCTAGGGGTTGTTTTCCGTGCTTGAGTTATATAGACATTCATCTAGTTGGAATTGAATTTTGACAAAATATTTTTATATTTAGGATTGTGTCTTGTCTATCAACGCCAAGCTGTCTATGATCGTCTATATCACATGGGCTCTTGACTCTGTCCAACATTTCAGAAAAAGGTAATTTCCATTCCCTATTGGCTCATAGGATTTATTCTACCACGTAGGACACGACACCATGTTGCATTTGCATTTTGTCTATCATGTCTTATGATAGTGCTGGGTTTTGTCATAATAAATTTTTCTTGTTCAAAATTTTAATTTGAAGGTTTTATATAAGAAAAAATATTTTTGTGATTTTTTTTTGTCACTAAATATTTTACAAGAATAAAATTTGAAGTATTACTTTTTTAAAATTAAAAAAAATAATCTTTTGTTATAGTGTGAATATATGTATGTGCATGTCATATATATATATATCTATATAATAAGTAGTAAAGGTGTTTTTACTGTTTAATAAGTTTTTAAGACATTTAAGGGTTGAGATTAAAGCCACCTAGGTAGGAAATGGAGGGATGAGATGAAACGTAATCGACATTTTTAAAGAAATGGTTGAAATTTGTGTTCATTGGGAAGGAAATTTTGAGGACATGTACACGCTATCAGAGAGATAATCCATCTGACACAAACTCTCCTTCACACAAACTCTCCCTCACTCTTTCTTTCCCACTCTCCAAAGCACAACCCATTACCTCTCTCCCTCCCCCCATTCTCTCCCTCTCTCTTCCCCCCCTTCCCCACGCTGCCCCAGCTCCCCTTCTTCGCCTGCTGTCTCACCTCCTCGCCGACCATCTCTCACACTGTCGGCCTTCTAGCTGCACTGCCGTTGCTCTCCCATTTTTGTGGAGCACTCCCATGATTCAATCTTTCATTTTTGGGTTCACTAATATACGTTCTCTCCAATACAGAATGATCTCAACAAACCCATTTATATGAAGCTCTCCACCACTTCTCTCTAACTGGGTATCTCTCTCTCTCTCTCTCTCTCTCTCTCTCTCTCTCTCTCTCTCTCTCTCTCTAATGGGCTTCGAATTATTTGTTTTAATGTTTTATTATTTGTTTTTCAGATCTAAATATATCATCCATTTCTGATTTTTTTTTCATAAAATATTTTTTTTTATGGATCTGAAACTGAAATGGATTTTGTTTATTTCATTTTTATATGAAATTTGAAAGATTCAGTTCGTAAACAACAAATTTCAACTCAAAGTAAAATATTTCTAGATCTCCATGTCTCACTTTTAATTTTTAGAAAAGGAAAACAGGTATTTATATGGTAGAGGTTGAAAAAAGGGATGAATAATCATTCAATGGGCTTAGTCCTCGAGAAGCTCATGAAGAGGTATTTTAATAAATTATTGATTTTTTTACCTCAATAATGAAAAAATTCTCCAACTCATTTTTATAAACTCTCAAACCTTGATTTATTTGTAATGAAAAACTGGTATTCTTAAGTTGATTTGTATTTTCTTGGTTGAATGAAAATATTTATTATATTTAACAAGTGACTTTTTCTTTTCAGGATGTCGTTGACATATATGCTTGGGTATGTTGAATTGCAGAAAAGCGGTGTCTGGAAATCTCAAATGAATTTTTAATCTGTGAGAAATTCTATTTATATAAAAAAATTGTGATTATAATGTTAATTCATAGTACTTTTTTGGGCCAGACTTTTTTTTTGGCATTGATATGTAATCGGGGCAGAACAGGGGCACCATCATGGTGTAAATGGATAATGGGCTAATTTATTATCTTTATTCATTTGTGTCTCAATTATTGTATTTAATATCAGGCTTTATTTTTGTAGATATTTGTTTTGTAACTTTTCTTTCCTTCAAACTTTCTAGACTCCATTTGAATGATGTTTAAGTGTTATGTGTCAGGTATACAGGGATTGTGTAGCACAAATGACAACTACACATGATCTGACAGATCTGAATATATGCAACTTCCTTTTTTAAAGTTATAATTTGTTATGCTCATTTCTTGGGTAGTTCTAAAATTTGACTGTAACGATCCTCTTTATTATTTTGATTTTGATTTTGATTTTTTATGATTTTGCTTTTAAATTTAGGAGGCAAAGGATGCATTTAAAGCACTAATTGGTGAACAAAAACATGCTTTTAATGAGGTAAAATATCAAACATCCCATGAATATCAATGCATTGTGGTTTTATTTGAATATGGTTGAAATTTATTTGTTGCCCAGTGTTACTATTTTGAATATGGCTCGATTTTATTTGAATATCAATGAAATGTGGCCTTACTTTCTATTTTTGTTACTCCTTTGTTCTTCATATATTTGATGATTAATGAGTCACAGTGCACTTGATAATGTATCAGATAGATTCATTTGATAATTAATTCAGAATATTTTGTCTATGTAATGTATTTCTTATTGTTATATATGAAGATTTTGTCTAGCTATGATATTTTTTTCTATAAACATTATATCTAGAAAAAGTATGAGAGAAGATATTCCTATTTGAAAATTTGTTCTTGAAGTGTATTTTACTCACAAAATGTCTTTAGAAGGTGTGTTGGAGTTTTAAGTGTATTTTATTGTTCTTTTTAATGATGAATGTTGTTTATTTAAGTTTTTTTTAATAATGAATATTTTTTCAATATTTTATTTACCTATATAATTAACTAAGAATTTTTTTTGGATGTGTTACAGATTTAAAAATGTGAGAGCAAACTTGGATTGACTATTTATGCTCATGGTTGGAAGTTCGAGACAAACTGACACTGCTTTGGAAGATTGAGTTTTTTTCTCTAGAGAGATTAGTTGTTAGATTCTGCTTTTAATTTATTGTAAATACTCTCACAAGATAGTAGTTACGTTTTTTTTCCTTACTGAGATTATGTTTTTGATTTTGCAGTTTAATACTGCCTGATGACAATTTGAGGATTTTTATTTATTTTCCTTTTTCCCATTTGTTTTTCTCTATACCATGATGGCGCATAGATTTTAAATAATTTTTTTATGTTTTCACATATATGGCTTTTGTTTCTCTTAGTTCTTCGGACACTAACTAAAAAAGTGTTTTTGTATTTATAAAAAATATTTCAGAACTTTTTTCTATTACTTTTTATTTACAGGAAAACCACAGAGCATAAAAAATAGTGTTCCTTCCTTGCGTGTTCAAGTATTTTTCAAAAGTTCTATTAAAAAAGGTATTCTTTAAAAGTAAGCAGGTTTCAAGCCTCATAAAGCATTTTTGGAGCAGGTGAAATATATCGAGCCTCACAAAGCATTAGGTCTGTAAAACCGTACTGAACTGAATAGTAGACTATACATAGGGAGCAGCTATTGTGATGTGTCCTGATGAGCAAGATCGTCCACATGGTAGTTGATTGAACTACTCAATGAAAAGAGACTTATTTGTGATAACTAACAAAGATCATTTTTTTTTGTCTACGGCTGAGACTTATGTCTTTAAAACAATACTTTTTCCATTACTTTCCATTTGACGATTGTATCAAATGCATTAACTGTTATTGGTTTGAACTACCTCTAGCCATTTGAATACGTTAATTTTTAAAAATTCTTGCACTGATAATATGTAGTGATAGTTATTAAATTGAAAAATTTACTTCTTTTATTTTCTAGAGCCTCCTAAAGATTTTGTTGAAATAGTGTACTTGAGATGACATAAGCTATCATCTTTTACAACCTAACAGCTATTATACTATACTCAACCTATTGTTGACCTAAACCTATCACATGTCTTAATCAACTTTGACAACCATCAAACAAGAATGTATAAATCTACACGCCAAATCCCTAAGCCTAACAGCTACTATTCTCAACCTATTATAGTTATACTCACCTCTAAAATCCTAGAAGACTAAGAACTAACAATCTAATACAACACTTTTGCCGACCTTTTTTTACTAACAGCACTACGTATTATACTATATTAATAATACTTAAACCTAACATCTACCACCTAGAAACCGACATACTTAAAAACCTAACGACCTATAAGCATAAGCACTAACGGCTAACAATAATGAATATATGGTGTGCTAATAAATGGAGACGGGGTAATAAAATATGTCTTACAATAATATTTTATTTTTTATTCATTATATGAGATTCATTCTTCGTTGTTTCAATTTAGTGTTTGTTATATTTTTTTTGAGTTCCGTGTTTGCATAAATTTTTATTATAATTATGGCTCCTAGATAAATAGTCCAATTATCTAAAAGCAGGGTTATTAACATGTATCCTTACTGTACTTTACTAAACATGTTGACATGTTGGTTTGGACTTTGAATTATGTCCTTTTTTTTAGGGAGGAGAATGGAATCAAATCATTTTTTTAAGGATGAGAATGTAAATTAATACGTGATGCATTAAATTACTTCATATTTAGTTATTTTTTGTTATCATAATTTTGATCATCTTTTTCTTGGCAGATTCAACTTAAATATTGTATCTCAACATCTAAATCCTCAGTTGTGACAACACATGGATATATAATATTTAACTTCTTTCTTGAAACTTCCTTAAGACTTATATAGTGAATTTGTTTCGACGAGCACTTTTTATTAAATATGGCACACGATTGTTGATAAATGAGAATTTAATTTATTGAAAATTTTATCATATTAATTACAATTATTTTTTTTACATACAATTAATGTAAACTATTATTTTATTTACATTCAACTTTTATTTTCAACTTTTATTGGAAATTATGACCATTTAATTTTTGCGGTTTCGCGATTAAGACTGTTTGGAATTTTTTGTCGTGCCTTCAGGCACGGGCATACCCTAGTATATATATATATATATATATATATATATACAATCCTGCTCTTGTGCGGAGTAATCCGCATTTTAAGAATGCGGACCGGATATGTGTCACCTGACAGTGAGCGCAGAAAAGAGAGAGAGCGTGCCTATAATTTAGGCGATAATTTCTAGGCGCACCGTTAGGTGACACATGTCTGGTCCGCATTCTTAAAATGCGGAGTAGTCCGCACATATATATATATATATATATATATTGTTTTCATGCATGGCTTATTTTATATATATATCTGTAGGTTATGCGTGTATATATGTTGTGCCTTAACTGTTTTTGGCCTTTGTTGTTAAAAAAAATAGCCTTTGTGTTATGTTTAAATATGCGTATATTTTTTGAGAAAACTCCTAGAGCGACTTGGACTTCCAACTTAATCTCCCTACTTAATGATGTGGCACATGCCACATCATTAAGATCATGACTTTTTTGTTTTATACCCTTAATGATGTGGCACAAGTCTATATAAATTCACTTTTTTTAAATTAAAAGACAAACAATTCAATTAAAAAATGTGTTAAAATATAATAAGACAAGATACAAAATCGTATTTTTTTACTTATCACAAACTAATTAAAAAAGTGTAAATCTATATGCCCGCCTGTTGTCCCGCCCAGCGACCGCCTTCTTCTTTTTTTTTTTTTTTTTTTTTATATATATAGTTTTTTACTGTTTTGTTTTTAACTTTTAATATAAAAATAGTTTTTTATATTAAAAAAAAACAGTTTTTATATTAGAAAAACAGTTTTTTATATATATATATAAAACAGTTTTTACAATTACTATAAAAAAAACAAATTTTTAATTAAAATCAAACAGTTTTTTATTAAAATTAAAAATTAAAAATACATTTTCGTAATATTGTGATTAATTAGTGTTGCTTGTAAAAATATCTCGATTAATTAATGTCGATGGTGCGGACGCACATTCCCGGATCCACATCATTTATTGAATGTGGGTTCGCGCCAGCGACACTAATTAATCGCGATATTTTTTCAATAAAATATCGCGATTAATTAGTGTCGATGGTGCGGACGCACATTCCCGGACCCACATCACTTGTTGAATGTGGGTCCGTGCCAGCGGCACGAATTAATTGCGATATTTTTTTCATAAAATATCGCGATTAATTAGTGCAGTTGACGCGGACCCACATTCCCAAATAAACATTATTTGTTTAATGTGGGTCCGCGCCAGCGATACTAATTAACCCCGATATTTTTTCAATAAAATATCGTGATTAATTAAAAATATCGCGATTAATTAGTGTCGTTGACAAGAACACACATTTCCGGCGCTACATGATTTGTTGAATGTGGGTCCGCGCCATCGCGATATTTTTTTATGAAAAAATATCGCGATTAATAAGTGTCGCTGGCGCGGACCCACATTCAACAAATGATTTGGATCCGAAAATATAGGTCCGCGCCAGCGACACTAGTTAGTTGCCCAGTGTCGCTGGCGTAGACCCACATTCCCGGATCAAATCATTTGTTGAATGTGGGTCCGCACCAGCGGCACTAATTAATCGCGATATTTTATTAAAAAATATCGCGATTAATTAGTACCGCTGGCGTGAACCCACATTCCTGAATCCAAATCATTTGTTGAATATGGGTACGAGCTATCGACACTAATTAATCGCGATATTTTATGGGCCCGCGCCAGCGACACTAATCTATCGCGATATCATGTCAAAAATATAATTTTTTTTATTTATAAAAAAATATTAACTGAATAAAAAATTTACTTTCAATGAAATAATTTGTTTTTATATATTAATAGAAAAAACTGTTTTTCTATATGAAAAACATTTTTTTTATATAAAAACTATTTTTATATCAATTCTTAAACAAAAAAAAAAGAAAAAAAAAAGGGTGAATGCGGTTCCTGGGCGGGCCATCTAGAATCACTCATTAAAAAATTACACAATGCGATTATAAATCTTTTTATTTTATAACTAACAGGATCACGATTCAAAAAAATGCGTCGTGACATGGAGTCGTATTTTTTTAATACCGCAGGCACGGACCATTTTTTACTATTTTAAAAATAATCTTTTTACGATTTAAAAAAATGGTCTGCGCTAGCAGTATGTATAGATGGTTCGACCACCTATACATACCGCTGGCGCGGACCAACATATTAGAAAAAATGATCCGAACCAGCGGTATGTATGAGGGTCGAACCGCGTATACATACCACGATTTTTTTTATACTGCAGGCTCGGACCTTTTTTTACTATTTTAAAAAATATATTTTTACAATTAAAAAAAAATGGTCCGCCCAGAGGTATGTATAGGGGGTCTGACTACCTATACATACCGCTAGAGCGGACCAACATATTAGAAAAATGGTCCGCGCCAGCGGTATGTATAGGCGGTTGGACCGCCTATACATATCGCTGGCACGGACCATTTTTTTAAAATCGTAAAAAGATTGTTTTTAAAATAGTTAAATATTGCCCGCGTCTGCGATATTAAAAAAACTACAACTCCATGCTACGTCGAGTTTTTTTGGATCGTGATCTTGTTAATTAAAAAATAAAAAATCAATAATCGCGTTGTGTAATTTTTTAATTGGTTTGTAATAATAAAAAAAATATGATTTCGTGTCTTGTCTTGTTATATTTTAACACATATAATTTTAACATATATTTTTTTTAATTGAATTACTATTTTTTTTAACTTAAAAATTATATTTTAAAAAAATGAATATAAGGTGGCAAAAAAAAAAGTGAGGATCTTAATGATGTGGCATGCCACATCATTAAGTAGGGATATTAAGTTGGGTGTGCAAGTCGCTGTAGTCTTACTCATTTTTTGAATAAGTTTATGGCGTGGCATTTAGTTTGAGGCCTAAACAACCAGCTAAGTCTACAGCTATGCAAGGGTCAAATCGGTACACATAAATGGGTCAATTCGGTAGGTAAGGCCACGCTTAATTGAACCTAACACACACACACACACACACACATATGTATATATATATATATATATATATATATATATATATATATATATATATATATATATATATATATATATATATATATAAGAGTAATGCTACACACACACTCTCCTAGTACCAATTCAGTACCGAATGTGCTTTAAATGTATTGTACTATAGTGGGCTCCACACTTTGGATGGTGGGATCCACACTTTGGTACATGCATTTTAAGAAAGGATAAGAGTAAAGTTTGCGAACATTGTGTTAAATCAAGAAAGGTTGATTTAAACAAGATAATAGAGCATAAGAGTTGTTGCTGATATCTAGGAGAAAGATATCTTGTTGCATTGCATTCGATTGTAACATTTAAGTGTGGGTGTGTCATCTCGGATAGAACACTGCACACAAATACTTCACTAAGAACTAGGACACAATAGGCACTGAGCCAACCTTCTCTAAAGAAGCTAGAGGGGAGGCAAAGACGTGAAGAAAGTAAATTGAACAAGAGTTGCATTGTGAGGATAATTGAAGAAGAGCAACCAGAGCGGAGAGAAGCTTGGTCGAGATAAGTAATAGCTTGTTCGGATTTATCTTGCTTTAAGTCTTGTTGCATGTTTGTATAATTGTTCCTATTTCGTTTGGTTTTAGTGAAAGTAGACTAGCTTGACTCTTAGGAGAGTCCGTCGTTCTTTTCGGGGAAGGGTTTTTGCAACGTTAAATAAATATCGCGTGCTTTTCATTTTTCACATATCACCTCACACGAAAAAGTAGGTTTAAATAAATAGAATCTCGCCTAAAAACTGAATAGTTACATATTTTGTAAATCGCCTAGATTTAACAAAGATAATAATTTGGACTTTTTATTGACTTTGGAAATAAAAACTATTTTATAAAGTTAACGATTCAAGAAAAGATTGAATTAGTCCCTCTAGAATAACCGGTAAAACTCGTTGGTAAATTGCGTTTAATTGGCAAACGTTTACTTCGGCACATAGTCTTTTGTGCATTATTGGGTGTTTTCAAAGGCTAATTGCATAAGAGCAACAAAAGTAGAGCCGCTTGGTCGAGATAGGTAATAGATTTTTCTAATTTATCCTACTTTGAGTCCGATTGCATGTTTGTAAATCATTTCGTATTGATTTGTTTTAGTGGACTTCGGTAGAGTAAGTGACCCTTGAGTGTTCATTGTTTTTTCCAAGGAAGGGTTTTTGTGACATAAAATAAATCACCACATTCTTTAATTATTGCATTTAAAACGAAAAAGAGGATTTAAATATATAAATTCATCTTAATAAATTGAATTAGTTATTATTTGCTTAATCGTTTAGTTTAATTAAGATAATAAATAGGACTTTAATTAACATACCAAACCTTATTCAGTTTGAGTTATTATTAACAATTTCAGTGAAGTTTTAATTGCTCCCCTCTGGATAATCCATAAAAATTGTAGATAATTTGGGTTTATTTGACATTAGTTTACTTCCGCACTATGGTTAGCCTTAGTAGGTGGTCACTCACAATTAACTTGGGTAATGTATGAATGATGTATAGAGCATGAAGTTGGTGAATTTACTCCTGTAATACCCCGTAATTTTAAATGACTTTTAAAATGGGTTATATTAATGGATTAATTGGATTTTATTATTAATTAATTCATTCGGGTTTTATCCGGACGGTGGATATTAAAATGGATGATTCTGAATATTACTTAAATATATTTAGGTAATATATGAATGTGATTTCATTGATATGATTGTATGATATAAATTCGGTAATTTATATTTTTAGTCAACGCGGTATGGGTCATGTCGGGACTAGTTTATTAAATTAAAAAGGAGATTTATTTTCTATCGTCCTTATAGTCATTTCGACTGCGTCGTTGCGTCCGAAAGGTTCGAAATAGTCAGAAAATTCTATTTGGATGTTAATTTTGAGTCTCGGTTCATTTGGAAATGAATAGACAACCCGAAAGGGCATTTTGGTCATTTTTCTAGGGGGGATGAATAGTGATTTCGAATTTTGTCCTATTATAAATATTGGTAGATTAAGTGTATGTGGGTTATTCATCTCCTCTACACAAAATAGAGAAGTCATCTTCCTAGAGAGAGTGTAAGGGTGCTTGGGAAGGGAAAAGCCTACTTGGGAAGGAAAAGAACAAGAACCAAGGTTCACCACCACGCAAAGAAATGAAGAGTTGGATTTTAAAATTTATTTTAAAATCCGTTTTAACTCCATTTTCGAAATCGTTTGAAATTCGCGCCTTTAAAAATAATAACCAACATATTTGAGCAATAAACATATACTACACCAAAGGATCACTACTTTACTGGATCCTTTTCTTCTGTGGCGTTGACATATTCTAATAAACATATACTACACCAAAGGATCAGACCTTCAGTAAAGGCAAGTGTTTGATAATGGCAATTTAAGTTCGTGTATTGTCCATGTTAGAATAGTATGAAAATAGATGATTTTTCTTGTTTGGAAGATATAATGGAGTTGTTATATGGATTTATAGAAACTGAAATAATATAGGAAGTAAACTTATATTGTAGGATGATATTAATCTACGAAATGATCATGAATATGTTGAAGAAAAATCTGAAAAACCATTGAAGTGTTCTTGAAGTTAATATGTTAATGATTTTCTGGAAATAAGGAGAGAAACATGCTTTTAATCCCATCCCTTGATGATTCTAGGATGTTTAGAGTATTGGAAATTGTTCATATATGTTGATATATCATGTATAAATAATCATAACTCATTTTGGAGGTTAATATGAAGGTTTGAATGAGTAAAAATGGTGAAACCCGTAGTTGCAGAAAATGCAGAAAACCAGGCTTGGACCTGAGGGATCGATTGATCGACCCCTGCCTTTGATCGATCTACCTCCCCAGATTATGAAAAGTTGTTTCTTTTTAAATGTTGATTCTTATCCCAAACCTTTTGTGGATCTTTGGTGATTATTATATGGATATTATGGGACTTAGAAAATATCAGTAAACCCTTGATAAGATTTGAATTAATTTGATTTGGATTCAAGTGATTAAAATGATGAAAATTATATCGAATGGAATTTCGGTTGCTAGATTCATTTGTTAAATTCCTATTGGAGATGTATGAGGATTGAAGATAGGACCAGTAGGGGTGATTTAATATAACACCTGGGTATCCTTAAGTTTACAAGAGGGTTTAATCCAAAGCGAAAGAAGATGTGTTTATAAGAGATTTGAAACTATCGATTTTAACCTTAATTAAAAGTAGAAATAAACTCGTAGTAGTTCGGGAGAAATAATGTTATGGACCAGTAGGATACTAGTGACTTCTTACTGAATATATGTTGAGGAAAAACCTATTTGAATCTTGTGTATTGAGGGATGGTAAACTTGGGGTTACAATTTGAACATCAAGGACTGAGTTTAAGCTCATTATTGATTTCGCAAAGGTATGAGGTTATCCAGATCGCATAGTTGAAGTTGTCGAACCTCCTCGATCGACAAAGTTAAGTAGTAGTGTATTGGAGGGGTTCCTTGTTTGGATTTCGCTTTGCGAGACGCTCCGCGCATGAACCTTAACGACGTCGGGAGTGGAGAGATGTTATAGGATGCGAGGATAAATAAATTATAAGAGCGTAGTGGTATGGCTCCTGGATAGAGATGGGAGTTTGGAATACATTTGGTTGAAAGAGGGTATGAGGTTATCCTGATCGCGTATTTAAAGTTGTCGGACCTCCTCGATCGACAAAGTTAAGTAGTAGTGTATTGGAGGGGTTCCTTGTTTGGATTTCGCTTTGCGAGACGCTCCGCGCATGAACCTTAACGACGTCGGGAGTGGAGAGATGTTATAGGAGGCGAGGATAATTAAATTATGAAGTAAAGATATGATATGTTAATACGTGGAATTTAAAAGAGATATAATGCTACGTATGGGAAATGTCTTAGGGTAGTGATAATTACCTTATTGATATTATATTATAGGTATGATAATACCTATTTGATTGATTTATGATTTATGTGTATGACATACCTAGCTTACTTGCTATCGGTGGGAGGTTTGCGCGTGAGGGCAGTCATATCCTGATGAATCCATGGGATCTTTGATTTGTCGCTCGAGAAAATAGGTCTATGAAAGACTTATCGGGGAGTTGATAAGTCCGCTGACTGTAGGTACGTAGGTATGTGCGTGACCCATGGATATGAGAACTATGTTCGCCTCCAAATTATTTGTTGTTGTTTGTGGTTCGTGGAATCTTACCGAACCTTTAGTCCCCTATTCGGCGACCTGCGATGATGGGACATGATAGCAGAGTAATGCATTGCACTTCAGCTGTGACTCGGGGTGCCGTATTATATATGAATATCTATATAATGGATTAAATGATTGAATGGATATATATTGTGGTTAAATCTATCTACAGTGATAATTGTAGATACCGGTGAATAGAGAAAGATAATGGAATTAAGTTAATGAATGTTGATTCTTATAGAATTGAAAAGCTTAACTCATGTTAATGAGAAACAATTCATAGTAATGAGTATTGATTCATGTTAAAGAGAAACTAATCATATAAAGGAGAAATGTAAATGAATAATATTGTGACGTATGGTATGGGACATACGGGGATTATGATATGGGAATGGAATTATAATATGGAGACTAGAAAAGAGGAACCATT
Source organism: Sambucus nigra (assembly GCA_949130495.1). Lineage (NCBI taxonomy): Eukaryota > Viridiplantae > Streptophyta > Magnoliopsida > Dipsacales > Adoxaceae > Sambucus > Sambucus nigra. The sequence continues at coordinate 407,277,363 of OX422214.1, read as the reverse complement.
AACTAGGAGGTTAATAGAAAACGTTAAGTGTGCACTCTAGTTGAGAGGTGAGAATAGCAAGTGAGAGTTGGATCTAACATATACATAATAAATGCTTTATTGCACTTGTTAAATACTTGCTGTTTTAAAAAGCATCTACACATTCGGGCTCTGACATGTTTCCTTGCATATTTTCTCTTCTATTGTATCTCTATATCAGGTGTCCAGCAACAGGGACGCCAACTTTAGCGGATTATGATAGGCTATGGATTTATGGAGTTTTACTTAGACACCTATCTTCATTTGACTCACAGTATTCTTAGTTAGGGCATGTTGCCCAAAGGATTCAGTTATCTTTTCTATCGAGGTCAAATACTATTGTATTCGGGACTTTTTAATACATTTAACATTGTTGGGATTATTGTAAAGGATTTATATTATTTGGGAATGTTTATTCCAATTGCATTTAAATTCTTTTGTGTTATTTATTGTGTTATCAGTGTTGTAGAATAAAATGTGTTGTGTTATTCTTAAACTAAAAATGGTTTTGTTGAAATTTAAATTTGGAAAGTTTTTAACCCCAGCTTAATTGGGTATTGGGTGAGTTTTAAATGTTTTCGACAGTGATGCTAAGAATGGGCCAACTGTATATTCTGTTTTAATTTGGTATGGGACTGGCCACCCGGTATTTAATTAGGCGGGGTGTCACAACTCCATTATATAGATATACGATAGTTCTAGGCTGACTCACAAACCCAACTCATTTTTTGACATTTCACCTTGGTGCGACATGTCGGTGAATCTAAAAAAATGGGAAGAATTTGTGAGTTGCTGTAAAATGACTGTTTTTTTATTGTCTTATCTATTTTCTTGTAATTGTATTAGATAGTTTAAGATTTTTATTAACTTTTTTTTATCTAATTATCTAAGCTCCACATATTCTAATATCTTATCCTTGCGAAGTTAAAAGAAAAGAAGATTTTAACCTCGAGCAATGCATATAACATATATAATTGCATTACAAAAATTATAGATTTTTTCTTACAATTGTGATTAAACAAAATTTTATACTTGTTTGGATAAGTGTTCATATATATAATAATAGATTTTTGTAGATCTTCATATATGTGTTTGACACATCATTGAGACATGGATGAAGAATTGTCTCCTTCTAATTCTCAGTAGCCATGGAATAATGTAACAATTATTCATATCTCTCGTTAGTAGCCGTCTCTCTCTCACAATAGACTTTCTGGTTTACCAAGGCATGCGGATTTCTCTTCAAACTGCTCACACTTTCTTTTGTCTTCCACTAGGTCACTTTCTATTTTGAGCTTATCATAAACTAGCTCTACATGTTCTTTCTCAATCAGATTGTACTTTCTTTTTCATCTTATCGATCTCGGCTTGTAATTCTCTCTCTTCATGTTGCGTTTGCTTATTTTTCCTTCAACTTGATCCACCTTATTTTTAATTGTTTAGGTTGGAAAATCAATCAGAGTAGTAACATGGGCTTTTCACTCTCTCTGTTTGTGGTGGATTTCAACTTCAAATTTATTGCATTCAATTAACCTATTTCCTAAAATAAGATAAAAAGAGACATTTGAATTAATTCATTACAATAAAAGAAATCCCAAAAAAATCAGCATAAGATAAACACAAGTAATTTGCTAGATGGATAATTGTCTATGTATGCAAAAGGAGTTGTAAAAGGTGTAATCCTTGCCAAAATTAAAACTTGCACTTTTGCTTAGACAGTTAATTAGCTAGAAAATAACTTGTGTCAACTGATGTTGATTTTTTTCGGTTTCTTTTATTGTATTGAATTATTCCACATCTTTCGTCTCTTTTTTACGTTATTTTGAGAAATAGGTTAATTGTTTGTAATCGATTTGGAGTTGAATCCACTATAAACCCAAACATTGAAGAGTTTATGTCATTATTTTGTTCATTTTTTTGTCCCAAATAATTAGTTAAGGTGGAACAGATATTGAAGGGAAAGAAGCAAATGTGGTATTGTGAGAGAAATAGAATTGCTGATGGAGAATGATAGGATTGAAAAGAAGTACTATCTAATTGAGAAAGAACATGGAGACTCGGTGTTTGATAAACTTAAAATGGAAAGTAAGCTAATCGAATACAAAAGAATGTGTGAGGAGCTCGAAAAGCAAGTCACTTGCCTCAGTGAAGACCAGAGAGTCTACTTATTTATACTAAATAAGGGGCGGTTAAATTTGGTTAAGGTCAATCCCAACAGTTAGAAGTTAATAAACAAAATTTAATTGAACAGTTGACTGTTCAGAGAAAAAAAAATAAAAAATATAAACAAAATGGAATTACTTAATGGAACAATAAAATGAAAAAATAAAATAACAAACTCGACCTTGAAATAATAAAAAACAAATAAAATTTGACCCAAAGGTTAAACTTAGGCAAGACAAAGCCGAAAGCCCAAGGCCAAGCCCCACGAGCATGAGCCAGGATGGATCGAATCGGGTCGGGCGGCGGTGGTGCGCGTGCGTGTGAGCTTGGAAGTAAACCTAAGATGAGTAAGTCCTTCCTCCTTCTAAGAGTTGGGATACTTTAAGGGCATCAAGCCTTTAATCCAATTGGGTTATACTATACCATACCCATATTTTACATTCTTCATATATGGGACAAGGACTTTAGCCTTAACACTTCAATCATGTTTAATGTTCAAAGTGGGTACATTGAGCTACAATTTCTCATTAATTAATTTATGATTTTATGAATGTGAGTATATCACATTATACTCCTTATGGAGGAGGATGCGTTACCATTTCGAACCGTCTCAAAAGATGCGTGGGTCCCATATTAAATTGACCCTAAAGTTTATCAAAGTCTGATTTTGGCAACTTAAATAAACCCATAAATTCTATCATTCCTCCACATGAATGAAAATTAATTGGATGAACATAAAAGATTACGTAGACACTAAGAGAATTCTACGAAAAATTCCTCTATCGGGAGAGAGAGATTTTGGCCTTGAATCTTTCTCAGTGAATTTTTATCGAATTTAATTACTGATCGGTGAACAGGATGTCTTGAATTGTTTAGTGTTTTTTGTAAATCAAGTCAATAGACTTCACAAAGTAGTTTTTCAAACAAAGTTGGTTCTTTCGGTTGTGTTCGTTTTGGCCCTGATCATTTTCGATTTAAGTGATTTAGAGAATTTTAGCCTTTCAAATTTCTATAGTAGCTACCCCTTCACACTCACATAGGTGACTTACCAATAAGAGATTTTTACTATAGCCAACTTGAATTTTCAAAGTATAGGAGTCATTAAAAGCTATATGTATCCTTACTATGTAGGCAACACTGTTTTATTATTGGAACAAGTACGAGTTTGAAACTCATCAATGCTCTTTTCAAAGAGTTAGTAAAGATTCGATTGTCCATTTGAACCTAGATTTGGGTATCTCCATTAAGTTAGAGAGAGTTGCCATCAAGACAACTCTTTATTTTGTAGGCTTTAGTCACATTCCCCTCGATAAAATTATACACTTGCTCTCTATTTAACCCTTTGGTTAACGAATCCACTATATTGTCCTTGTACTTAATATAATCGAGGGAAATTATTCTGTTATAGGCAAGTTTTTTAACGATTTATGTGTTCGACTTATATATCGAGACTTACTATTATAAATATGACTCTCAACTTTGACAATTGTCGTCTGGCTATCAAAATTTATGCTAATTGCAGGCACAAGTTTTGGCCACATTGGAATATCCTTTAAAAAATTTCAAAGACGTTCTGCTTCTTCTCCAGCTTTATCTAAAGCTCTAAATTAAGACTCCATAGTAAACCTAGCAATGCAAGTCTGTTTTGCGAATTTCTAAGAGACTGTTGCACTATCTTTCAAGTACGGTCGGATATCTACTGTAGTGCAATCCATTATTAAGAGTATACCTTAGATATCTAAGAACCCTTATTATGGATTTCGAATGCTCTTCACCTGGATTATTTGTATACCGACTCAATTTACTAACTGAGTAAGCAATATATGGACAAGTCCAGTTCATGATATACATTAAACTACCTATGATACGAGAATATTCCAATTGAGATATATCATTTCCAGTATTTTTATATAAATGAAGATTTGTGTCAATAGGTGTTATAACGAGTCTATCACTACCTTTATCGAACTTATCGAGTATTTTCTTAGTACGATGAGATTGAGACAAGGCAATACCTTTAAATGTTTTAAAAATTTTAATTCCTAATATAACTTCGACAATACCCATATCTTTGATATCAAATTTATTGGAAAAGATTTTCTTAGTAGAATTAATGATATCATTATTATTTCCAATAGCAAGCATATCATATACACAAGGACAGATAATGATTTTAAATCCATTTGACATCATTACATTGTCAAGTTTCTCGTGCCACTGTTTAGGTGCTTGTTTTAATCCGTAAAGGGATTTAACATGTTTACACACTTTCATTTCTTTTTCTGAAACTTTAACCTGTTCTGGTTGTTCCATGTATATTTCTTCATTTAATTCTTCATTTAAGAAGGCGATTTTTACATCCATTTGATGTATCTCAAGATTATGTAATGTTACAACAACTATTAACATTCGAATGGATCTTATTCTCGTAACAAGTGAGTAAGTGTCAAAGTAATTCAATCATTCCTTTTGTCTATAGCCTTTAGCTACAAGTCTAGCTTTGTATTTATCATTTGATCCATCGACATTTAATTTTTTTTTCTTGAATATCCACTTGGATCCAAGAGGTTTACTTCCTGGTCGAAGGTCAACCAATTCTCACGTATGGTTTTTCATGATGGATTCAATTACACTATTGACTGCCTCTTTTCAGAAAGGGGCTTCTGGAGTTGACGTTGTTTCTGCAAACTTTCTAGGCTCACTTTCTAACATGATGTTAGAAAATCTGGACCAAAAGACTTTGCAGTCTTTGTACTTTTGCTGTATCTAAGTTTGAGGTCACCATCTTTCTCAATGTTTTCATTTTTTATATTATTTTGATGATTTCTAGATGCACTATCATCAGTTCTTTTACAAGAACTTGGATCAACCATTTTATTTTATTAGGAAAAATATCTTTAAAGAAATATGCATTCCTAGATTAAATTATAGTATTTATGTGTATATCAGAAATCTCATATTTATGTACAAGAAATCGCTATGCATTACTATTAACTGCATAAATAATAAATGTGCAATCAATTGTTTTTGGTCCAACATAAAAACTTTCAAAAACCTACTCAAATCCACCTCCCATTCGGACCAATTAGACCCCCTACTCCTACATTATAAAAACCCCATGAGTTAAGCCATTAAAACTCACCTCATTAGTGTATTCAAAAATTAAAATTTTCTGTCAAATCAGGTAACCTATCATTTAATGTATCACATTCAATTCTTTCATTTCCAAATGCTTTATGTATTGATGTTATGGTTATATCACTGAAAACAGTAGAAACTTTACGTGTAAAACAACCCCTAGGTGAAGAAATATGAAAAATCCACCATTAATGCATGAGCTTTAATGGTGAACTTCGATATAATGCTTATAACTCAGGTTTGAAGATATGAACTCATTTATTAGGATCTTAGTAACTTTACTGTAGTGATTAAAACCATGAATTTAGACAACAACCTCAAATTCATCGAAAGTGTTTTCTGATTCACAAAACTCAAAACTTCGAATTCTCGTTATATTAACCACCTCAAACCCTGAAATCAAAACCAAAATCTTCCTTAACATGGCAAAAACCTAACCATGTTCATAAGAATCCTTTCCACACTCTTAAAAGTTTTGAATTTTAAGTTCAATTTTTTGAAAAACACACAGTTATGGAACTCAATATATACTGCACCTCGATTCATAATATTTGGATTCCTTATACAATTTAAGGTCAAGTTTGTTCATAATTCATCTTAAATGGTTTAGAAATGAAGCATATATCTCAGGTCAAACATTTGAAACCCTAAAGTCAACCATCAAGAGGTTTAAGATGAGTTATTTGACCAGGAACCTTGACAAGGCGCGTGGCCAATCAAAATTTTCAATTTTTTTCCCAATATTTTATTTTATTTTTCTGGTTAAAATGATATAAGTTAAGGCTGTGTTTGGTCAAATCTAGCCAAAGTTGTGGAAAGATAAGGTTTTAAGGTTATAATATTTTCCCTAAATTATAAATCGACCCCTCCTTATTTTCTCAACTTCTGAATTTGAATCCCAAACTTTTATTTATATGTACTTTAAAATATTTTAAGTCAAAAAGTCATCTACACCAAAGTTCAAATTTGACCCTAAGCCCAAGATTTTAAAGTCCCAAGTTATTTTCAATTAAACCCCTAAAACTTTAAAATAAACATTTTTTGGTATAAATTGGCCAAAACCAACCCTAATTCCAACAATACTTATTCAACCAAACATTTTTATACATATAATCAATTACCAACTCCTCTTAATATTCTCTTTTGATCCGTAAGCTGTTAAAAATTACCGATCAAGTAGGTCATTTTACCTATAGTAATTTTTGCGTACTTGTTCAACTACTATTGATATCATTCTATGATAAACCTATTTTATTCCAATTTTGTGTAGAAATTACTGTACTCATATGTTATTATATCACTAATTGTTTCAATTAAGATCAATCGGATCAAGTTTTGAACCCTTCTTGTCTAATAACTGATCATAACAATTCGTTGTATCGATTCAATTCACCGTGCACCTTTGTGCATTATTATTTGTTTTAAAAGCATCAGTAATAATTAGGGAGTAAAATGTCGTGTTATCCCATAAAATTTTTCTACTTGGCTTATGGTCTTCGTTGTTGAGAGCCGAATTTATTACTACATATGTATGAGTGCCACTTTAATTGTGTGTCTAGCCAGTTATTATCTAAAGTATTTGGATTACTTATTATTTGGTTTTACTGATGCCTTATTTATTTCTATACCCACTTTGACACTAATAAGTAATGGACTATTAACATTAATTATTTGACTTTCTTATGTAAAACATACATACATCGAAATTCTATATACACTCCACCTCTCATCTATATTGATAATTGTTATAAAATTGGTAAAGCCTTCTTAACATATTTATACTAATTCCTTTTTCCTCTAGATGGATCATGAGAAAGAGAAAGAGGATAGTATCGCTTCCCCTTTTGAGGCAAACACCAGTCACCTGTTTGGGTATGTGACTGTTTGGGCGGAGATTAAGCGAGATGTGAGTAAGGAGTGACACTTTTATATTTTCTACTTTATAGTTCGAGTTAACAATAAAATGTAATTCACCCAAGCGGTGGTAATACACAATGTGTACCATTTTAATAATAAATAAAGTTTTATTTTTCGCCTTAACTTCAATTCATTGCTTTATATACACTCTCTTGTACATTTATACCAAAAAGAAGGATGTGACTTTGTCGGACATCATGTTCCTCAGGTAAAAAGTCTGCACTCAGAGTGTGTAAAATAAAAAAAAAAATAGTGCATTGTAGCAGTACTATGGAGGGATCACTATAGCATGTGCATTGTGAGGGTCGTCCCGTCATTTCACATGACTTTAGGTAGAGTCACTATCTTCCAATCCTGTATCTTTATATAGTAGTAAGATATTCCCGAATATGTTTAACATGAATTGTTCATTACCACTGGGCCTGTACGTCACGAGTAGTGACAAACTTAACATTCCTCATTGGTACGAGTAATGCGCAGTCATATATATCATTGCTAATGGCGGTGACAATTATGCGATAATATTTTCTTGATGTTAAATTTTAAATTAAACAAGTTTATATGTCTATGGGATATTTTGAATGTTCGAAATATATAATGTCCGAATATATATATTATTTTGTAAATATATCATTGTCACTACTACAAGTGTACAATGACCGAATATATGCTATTTTGTAAATATATCAGTCACTGCTAAATCGCTGATAATTCAAATTTACAAAAAACTAGCTCATATCTAAAATTAAAATTATTGTAAAATTTTACATGAATAAAATAAATTTGAGCATAACATGCTTGAAGGTTATACTTGAGAGGTATGAGGGAGCTACTAGACCTTTGCATAATAACCTTGTTTAGCTCCCTTAGACCTTTCAAGTATAGTTGATGTGAGTTTTGTCCAGTGGCTAAATAAACATAGTTGTAATTTGTCTTAATTCCATTTGAACAACTAAGGGGTTGTTGAGTTATAGAAAAATGAGGGTGTTTTCTAGAAAACATTTTCTTTGGAGATAGAAAAATAGAAAATGTGTTCAAATAAGGTATTTTTTTTAATTGAAAAATAATTTTCTAATTTTCCACAAAATCAGAAAACATTTTTAAAGTTTTTTATTTTCTATTTTAGAGACGAGACCCATTTCTCTCATCCCATATTAAAATTCAGGACCATATATCCCATTTCTCTCAGTCAGTATACATGGAACCCCATTTTTCTCATCTCATTTATCTCATCACATGTCTAAATTTCTTTACTCTCATCTAGGGTTTGATCAGAATTTCGACCGGCTCAATCGCTCATCATATCTTGCACAAAGGTACCTAAGGTTTATAATTATTGGTTGATTGGTTGATTTATAGATATATTTGTTTTGATTGGTAAATTTTATGAATTTGTAGAAATTTTGAACAAATTGATAACATTATAACCCTAAACTTTGTGTAAATTACATTTTACACCCAAATTTTCTATAAAATACAACTTGAAAACAATAATTTATTTCTAATAAATGAACGCATTTTCTAGCTTTCTAACATTTTCTATGGAAAATGAAAATTAGAAATAGAGATGAAAATTGGAAATAGAAAACAGAAAAAAAAAATTCCACAACTAAACATGGCCTAAGCTTTTATTTTCTTAGCTCTTATTGTTGGAACAACTTTATGCTGTTAGTCCAAAAGTTAGAAAATAAAGATTCCCACATCGGTGGGATACATAAAAAAGATAGACTTAATATAACCCATTTGGTGCTCAAAGGTTCAGCCCTTTAGGCATTCAATTGTTTGTTGGTGTATGTGGGAGACTTATTGGGCCAAGTCGCATGCACCGCTTGATTTGTCACAATTATTGCATTAAAACCCCGTTTATTTAATCATTATAGCATTTTCGTACACGTTAATCCCAGAACTTATGCTCATTTATTGGCTAACCCCTAATTTTATCATATATATGTTGTGCACGGTTTATTTGAGCTTTTGTAGGTGATGGGATTGCATGTTGTGAAGTTTGGTTGAACCGCGGGAAACGGCCGTTGAAATTCACAAAGTTGGGGGCAATTCAGTCAATTCAGTATTCGGGTTTTGATCCCGAACTCTTCACGAAAATTGAAGCTCTTCGAATCATATTCGCGTGGCCACCGACGGAGCAGGAATCTGAGATAGCACAAAGAAGTTACGGGACTTTATTTGGATCATGAATCTTTATTATACCATAGAATACCTTACCTCAAGGTGGAAGAAATTTCTAATTAATTCGGTCCCTCAACCGAATCGATTCAGTTTGGTCCAGTGTAGCAATTCTCCTTAGTTAATTCATTCGGATCTCAGCCGAAACGATACAGTCTTGTTCTTGTTTATTACAATTTTTCCATCTGAGATATTTTTGGGAGTTTTATCCTTTTGTTTAGCTATTGTAAAAATCAATTTTTTTACTTAGAAAGTTTCAAATTTGAAAAACTATCTCTTCTTTCTCCTAGTTCAAGTTCATTTATATTATTTCCTTACATGTAAAGCATTAATTACATTCAAGATAATTGGTTTTAATCCAATATTTGTTCAGCTACTTCTTCCTTACTTGCTCCATTAGCTTTAACTTGCATTTATACCTATCTCTTGTATCGGTTTGTGTTTCACTTGGTGACTTGCTTAGTTATGCTATTCTCTTGTATGCTTAGCTTAGTTCCTATCATGAATAGTTAGTCTTATGGCTGGGGATCATGATCCCACCTTGGATGGTTGAACTTCATAGTTAGGGTTTGATTTATAATTTTTCTAATGGAACACCATGTGTTGGTATTGGAGTATCCTAGTTTCTTAACTACCCTTGTCTTGCAAGAGTAGTGTTTGAGGCTTGACTAGAACCCCAACCAATCTAGCACCATAGCTAATTAACCCCTAATCGTCCATTGATGAGTTTTGTCTCTACATGGTTGATGTTCTAAATTCATTAGTTATGATCGATTAGAATTAATTTAAACCAAGTCCCATCATCTTCATAGCGAATCCAAGGTGAGAGAATGATCCTTAATCCCCTTTATCTCCCGTGTGTTGACAGTTTAATAATTCTACTTTACTTTGATGCACGTTAGGATGGCGGTTCACTAATCCCACCACTTCAAACAACAAATCACCTTTTACATTTTAACTTTAAGGTGTTTAAAGAGTATCATATAACCTATCTTCGTTCTCTTATGAGATTTCAATCCCCGAGGAATACGATTTCAGACTTAATCGGATATTACTTGTTGCGATAGATTTGTATGCCATTGTCAGGGATTGGCAATAATCTTACGTTATAAGACATTTTCTTTACACTTTTTTGTTACCTGTGGTCGCCGTGACAACACGGTTTCTAATAAGTAATATAAAATTCAATTATGCAAGACAATAGTGATAGCACTTCAAATCCTGTAATTGAATCCTCGCCGTCTAACCAATATTTAGACTATTGGAGACCATTTTCAAGTCCTTCCGTTTCAATCTCATCTCATATCGGATCCCACTCCAAGTCTAACACCATGACCGATAATCAAAGCGAACACGCTAGTCAAGGGGAATCCAAGCCTCCCTATAAGCCCATGAGAGGCTATTTACAACCGGAGAGGACCACGTCTCTGTCGTGCATCATCTTTCCCTATAACGCCATTGAAATTATATTTTCGTAATGGAATGATTCAATTATTACCCATATACCACGACATGGAGAGTGAGCAACCCTACTTACACGTGCAAGAGTTTGAGGAGGTGTGCGCTACCTTTAGCGATCAAAACTATCCTCTTGGCTTTGATCCTTAGCTCCGAATTCTATAGGATGTTGGCGTGCCCAGTTTTTAAAGAAATTATTCCCTACCCACTACACTAAGTCTCTTAAGATCCAAATTTAAAACTTTTCCCAAGGCGAGAGTGAGACTTTTAATAGGCGTTGGGAAATATTTAATGAGCTATTAGGTAAGTATCCCCACCATAGTTTTGAGAAACGGAGACTCATCTCATGTTTCCACAATAGGATTATGCTAAATGATAAACAAATGGTGGAGACTATGTGCTCTGGCATGTTCTTTGGGTTTGATCTGGATGATGTGGAGGCACATTTCAAGTATTGTGCCAAAACTACCCAAGCCTGGGATACATTAGACCCAAACAAGACAAATCCATGATCTTCCATTCCACCCTCCTCGAGCCTTGGATATTTCACCTCACTGATGAGAATGAAATAAATATAAGGATTGATAAGTTATCAAAGAAAGTTGAGGAGTTCGACTTGAAGAGTCGGACTACCGTTGTTTCAACGACTTCATCAATTAAGAAGTTGTGTGCCACATGCGACACTAGTGTTCATACAACTAAGGAGTGTCCCACTATCCTAGCCTACAATGTTATTCTTAAAGATCAAGTGAATTCAATGCGGGTCTTTAGAAGAGAAAAAAAACATTCCTCCGGACCAAGGGTACAACCCATCTTGGGGAAACCATGCCGGTTACTAATATGACCACACTCAATAAGCTCAAAATCCTCCACCTCCTAATTTTTAACAGCCCTACTTACAATCTCCTCCCCCTCATCCTAAAATTCAAGGCACTCCGCCCATTCCTCCTTATGTGCAACCATGTAAGAGGAGCCTTGAAGACACATTGCATGCGTTCATTCAAGCGTAAACGACCGTCAATAATCAAACAGATCAATAAGTGGTTCTCATTAAGTCCCAAATTACCAAATTAAAGGCGTTATTGGACCCCCAAGAGAAGATAAAATCTCCCTCTCAATGCCAATCTTTGGAACAAGCTAACTCCATCACAAGTCTTAGGCACGGGAAAGAGATTCAAAAACCTATTCCATATTCCCCGAAAGAATTCAAAGAGATCTCACTAACTCCCCGAGAGAGTGAAGTGACTCCCAAGAAGAGTAGTGAAAAGTTGATAGCCAAGGAGACGGAACCCCCTATCCAATGTTCCTTTTTGGAACCCTACCCTCAAAGGCTCCTTACCATTGCTAAACCCAATAAGGATCAAGAAATCATGGATACTATTAAGCAAGTGAAGATTAATCTTTCTTTCATTGATGCGATCAAGCAAATCCTATCGTACAAGAAGTTTTTGAAAGATTTGTGTAACTTTAAGAGAAATAACATTTTTCAAAAAAGGTAGAGTTGACCCAATAAGTGAGCTCTATTTTCTAACACAATACGATTCCTAAATTCAAGGACCCCAGTTGTCCAACAATTTTGTGTGTCATTGGAAATTTCACAATTAATCGTGCCCTTCTTAACCTTGGATCTAGTGTCAACATCTTTCCTTATTAGGTCTATGTCCAATTGGGCATAGGTGATCTTAGCCCAACCAAAACGAGAATCTAATTAGCCGACGGTTCCACCAACACGTGTTGTAAAGATCTGTTAGAAATACATGCCCACATGGACTAACCATGCCTGAATTATATGTGTCATATGTGCCGTAGTTGTTGTCCCTGTTGGTCTTGGCCATGCCGAGATCGATATAGAGGACCTTCCATATAAGCAATTACAAAGCTGAGTCAAAGTGAAATATTGACTTGCCAGGGTGGCACAAGGTCGAGACGAGACGTCCATGAGAGGTAGAAGAGCAGGCTTTGTCGACTGATCATGTAGTCTTGAATTTCTAGGGTGGAAAAAGTCTAAGACCATTAAGGTTGACTTTTTCCATGTTGGTGGGTGATTAGTGTAAGTCGCACGAAGTTGAGTCAGCCTAGGTACGAGACCAAACTTATGTATATCATAAAGTAAACATTTTCCCTCCTAGTTTAGAAATTCTCAGGTTTATTGTTCATCATATTTTGTCATTTTGAATTATATCCTCTCAAAATATGGCGAGTAGTGTGCCTTTCTTAAAGAAGATACTTTTTCACTTATACTGTGGGAATTTTGGAATTTTTTATTCATTGTATAAATTTAAATAAGTAGGATCATAACTTTTTTGAAATATATCCATTCACACAATATTTCAAGTAGGTACATCATGAAACTTGTGGGTTATTTAAATAAATAAATATTATAATTCCATTATAAAACTATAAAAGAAAACTTGGCATATCGAAATTGATGATTTCTGGTAGTGCTCATACAAAAGGAAAAAATAGAGGGATCTCTTCTCACAGAAGAGTTTTTTTTATAAATTGTAGCAGAGATACACTAAGATATCTCATACGTAATACTTCTTGAACCACTTGCAGTTCATCGACTGAATAAAATCATTCTTAGGCTTCGAACTCTGGAAATATGTTGATTTGCCTACTCCCTGTACCACCAATGGTCGTTCCCAATTAGGTTTGAACTTGTAGGCAAACATTCTCCTGCTCGTAGGACCAAGTCTCCCACTTAGAATTCTCTTGGATTGACTCGATTATCATAAGCCATCGATAATTGTGGTGTAGAGTTTGAAATTCACCTTCGATTTATTATGAGGCTCATATAAATCTTCTAGATGCACATGTCATGGATCAGGCAGCAAGTCGTGACTTAGAGCCACTCCTGTTAATGATATTCCTAATTCCACTAGTAAGACAACTTATATTTCATAGACTAAAGAGAAAGGAGTGAATCACGTTGGCTTCTTTGTAAAGGTTTATAAGCCCGTGCATTCGAGCACACGATTATATAGTTATTTATCGTCCCTAGGCCTCCCATCCTTTTTGGATTTTTTTGGGTGCTTGTTCCTATAGGCGGCTTGAGCAGTAAAAATGTTGAAAAAATAGGGCCCCGGTCGGTCGGTCCCAAGACACGGTCGATCGGTTCAATAGTTCATCAAGCTCTGTTTTAGTTCCAAGGCAAAATCCTAAAACCCGATCGACCGGTCCCCCCTCCCATCTCGCACTATCTCATGTCCAAGGCATCTTTAGAAGGCGCGGTCGACCGAGGTAATCAGGTATAAGCCACTTTGGTTTACTTTTAAGATTTACATCTCTTCATTCCTCCAATCCTCTCTTCTTCTCTCACCATTCGAAAATCTCTAAAATCAACCCTAGGCCCCTCTTACTACATTTCCACCACAATTAACTCCTATAATCCTTCCATCTAACTTCTAAGGTATGATTTCTCACCCTAATTTTTGCATTTGTGGATTTTTTTTGTGGTTATTCATGATACTGGGGGTTAATTTCTTGGTGAGATTAATAAGAAAAATTTACTTGATCTTTGAATACGTGTTGTTCACATCTACTCATTCACACACACACACTCACACACTTCTTCCATTATTGATAAATTTCTTATTGTGTATGTGGAATTGATGAACAATGTTTTAAGTAGTTTTTTCTGCGCTATTGATAGTGTGTAAATATATGTTGATGTTGGCCTAAAAATTTCAAATTATTGCAACATATATTTGTCCTCTTGATTGTTGGATGGTGATTGATGAGGATAGTGCCCTTTTGACAAAATTAGTAGGATATTTGTGGCAATTGGGATTTGTTGAGCTTTACACAAATTGTGCCATTATTGTGAACTCATTTTAACTGCGAGTTTTGTTAAAACCCCATTCATGTGCATATATTGTTTTGTATTATTCGAATTTCCATGAATTGGGGGGGGGGGGGGTCTTGGTGGTTCAAATGTGCCCCGCACCACCATTTGTTTCACTTTGCACGACAAGTGTATGTCCAAATGCCTAACTTGATTTTACTTATCACTTTGGAGATATTATTGCATGAGTTTTACTCACTTCATCGCATCGAATGTTATTAGTCTATCTCCGCCTTATCATTATGAAATTTAGACTTCAATTGCAATGTTGTAGTAATTTCTGTTTTGCAGGTATTCATGAATGAAGTGGAAAAATACAACCATTCACGATGCAAACCTCCAAAGGATTTTAAAGTCAACAGGAGAAACAGTGGTACGAGACATACTTTTCCATTCAGAAGCACCCACTTGCCCATAACCTTTTATGGAAAATGGAAGACATTCCTCACGAGGCAATGACATTGCTCAAAATATATAATTGGGATTCCTTCCTGGCGCAACAAAGGCCGATCAATGAGGACATGGTTCGGTTGTTCTACCCCTCATTCATTAAATGAAAGGGGGAGAATATTTTTTTGAGTTATATGTTCAGGGAGTGCGGATCACATTTCGGTGAAAGGATTTAGCCCGATGGGTGGGCAATATGGTGGACCAGACCCATTTTACGAGCCTGTCTGGTGAGGCTACTTTTGACCTGGACACACTTATAGAGTTCCTAGTGCCAGGAGAGGTATGTACCCAGAGAATGTTCAAGTCAGCTCGCATGTAAGACCTACCGAGGCTCCTACACTATATCAATGTGCACTGCTTAATGGTGATAAATAATCGATCTGAGGTTCGTCACAAGCATATTGTCTTCATATATGCCTTTCTCAAATTGTCGGGTGACATCAACCTACCTGACTATTTTCTGGACCAGATGTATTTAGCGGCAAAGGAGAAGGCATGGAATTTTTCCCTTCCTTTGCCCAGGGTGGTCACTCATATCTGTCGTGTCTCCAATATCAAGAGATATTTGGGATAGTTATGGGGAGAGATGACAATCTAGAAGATGTTGAGGGTGGTGATTGATAACAAGAATGAGGAGGCGGAGCTGAGGAGAGCTGAACAAGGGACAGAGCAGCGGCTGGAGCGGAATCCCATATTTTTTTACGCCTGCTTTGTGATGTTCGAGGAACTTTAGGATAACAGGTATGGGAGACAGTTGAGGTGGGATATATTAGAGTCCCGCATTGACAGGGTCCGTGTCGAACAGTGTGAGGAGTTCCTCATGATGAAGGATATGGTGAGAGATAATTACCTATAGTAGCAGGGCCAGACGCATTACTCCTGACCTATTTTAGGAGTCCATATGATCCGACTACCTCGGGAGCCTATAGTGGTTCCAGTTTCTAGACAGGATTTATTTGAGAGTTTTTGTTTTTATTTTGATGCGGTTATGTAGGGATGATTGTGGGATGAAACATTATTTTCTTTTTTCTTGATTAATTTGTTTTGGGAACATTATGAAATTTGGAATGATAATTTAGTCGTTGTTATATTAGATTTTTACGAGTATACACTTTTCTAAAATCAGGTGTCCACCATCAATTATGTAGTATTTTCACTTCAACCCCTCTATACTACTGTGACTTACGACATGATTCCTTTTAACCTAATCTTTTTTATACATATTTTTTTTTCTTATGTTTGCATAAGGCTCACGTTGGCTACCTCAAGGATCGCTCCATATATGGGTGATTTATTTTTATCCCTCTCTTTTCCATAGTATCTTTAATTACATTGAGGACTATGTGAAATTCTAGTTAGGAGGTGTTATTAGTCATCTCAATTTCTATTTTATCATCGTGATCAATGTGTATATGTTTACTAAAAAAAATTCAAAAATTATTTTCTTTACTTCTTTTCTCTTTCTCGGTCCTCTTGCCCCAATTTCCTATGATAAATTCAATAATTACCCCCACCCAATTGTTAATTGAATAATTCTTTTTCTGTTTCTTAGATGTTATCAAACTTTAGTCCTTAAATTATTCAATATTGGGAATAAATGCATGAATTAAACCTTGAAAACCCATGATGACTTGAGCATATTTTATAAACGATTCAGTATGACAATTATAACTTGGTATCTTTTTGTTACTTTATGTACACTAAAAACATAGCGAGCTTTGTTCTTTTCATCATTTGTGAGTATTTATACACTATTCTTCCATCCTTGAAACTTTAAATTCGTTGGTAATCTCACTTTTCTTTTATCGATCGTTCATTAGTTGACTATATTATGAATTTTGTCACCTGAGCATTATTTTTAAAGTTATTTTAACTCAAGAATTGCGTAAACTTTAGAAAATAATCATACGCCATCTTTGTTATATAATCTATATTAACCTTAACCTCACCTTATGTATTTCCCTAGTCAACCCCTTTGAGCATGTATAATAACCTTTCATTTCAAAACCCAAAATCCCATAACCAACTCCGAATTGGAGTCATAAACCATAGATATATCACCTTCCATACCTTTATTTGGGTGATACTTAGAATCGAATGATGTTCTTGTTATGTGGTTGTAATTAAGCACGTGAGAGTGAAAATAAAAGAAAAAGAGAAAACGTGAAGAAAAACAAAAGAAAAGAAAAGGAGAAAAAGTGAAGAAAAGCAAAAGAAAAGAAAAATAAAGAGAAAGTATTTCCATGTTGTACATAGTGTTCAATAAGCTTCATTCAACCTCTTCATTATTATATCCAATGCTTGTTATGGAAATCGTATTCCAATTTTGAAATTGTCCATAATTTTCCATTTCCCCAAGTATTTCATCTCCAAACACCTTTGAATCCGTACATATTCCCTTCTTTCACAACCTCAACGCCGCACCAATGTTACAACCCTTTAAACTTCTATGTGATCTTAATAGTAATTTAATTCAAAAGTCAAAATAGTTGTGATAATCTGTTAAAGTGATTTTCATCTCCTTTAATGAATGATATTCTTTCACGAGATTGCGTAATTTTCATTTTATATAACGTTATTCATTTATGACATGTGTGCGACCTAGTTTCCCTTTACATTTACTCATTATGTCCGTATGTCCCATGTGTTACACCCCATTTCGAGTGCCTCCATTTGTTGAGTGTAATATCCGGAGAGGATTGAGTGGAAGCATGCTCTAATTTGTATCCGGACTATAGGCATTTTTACCAAATCAAAGTTTTTTCATGTGCATGCACACCACTCACATTTGAGGTTTTAATTCCATGTAGTTATTTGTTTGATGTTAATAGTTTTGCATTATTGAGAAATGTTCTTGTTTGCTTTGTTAATAATAAGATGAAATATTTAGTTATTGTTGAGCTTGGTATATTAGTTGTTAGGAATATTTTGAGCAAACTTTGATGTTTTAGGGTTTCATCCCTAAAAACCCTCACGAGACAACACTCATCCATTAGGGTAACCTTGGGGTATAATGACTTGTTGCATTCGTAATATGCAATCGTGCGCCCACAAAATAGGCATTTTTTCCATGAACATATTTTTTTTGTTCTTACAACTCTGTGTGTTGGTTCTTATTTTGTTTATCACTAGGGACTAACAATGTCTAAGTTAGGTGGTGATTAGTCGCAAATATTGTATATATACTCCCGTTACTTAGGCATGTGAGCACAATTATGTTCGTTAATTATCGTATTAAAGCTCACATATCGTATAACCTTTGGTTTCGATATATATATTTTGCAAGGTCTATTTGAGCTTTTGTAGGTATTGGAATTCTATACGGTGCAATTGTGCACTTTTTGGGAAAGTTACAATGTATTACACAACTTTGGGGGAAATTTAGTCATTTCTGCATTCGAGCTTCATGCCCTAACTCTTCATGAAATTTGTGCCTCTCTGAGTAACTTCACGTAGCCACCAATAATGCGTCAATCCAGTTCCTAACGACCAAGTTATGGTTAATTTACTCCGAGCTCTTTTTGGGTGGAACGAGATAGGAAAAGCCCTTTTTAAATCAAAGTCCCGGTGGACTGGCCTCAAAGTCGCGATCGATCGGTAACTTGGGGTTTGCCTATGAATCAAGACAAGAGAAATTTTTGAAGCCTCGGTTCATCGGGCCCTGACCCGCAATTGATCGGCCCCCTCAGATGTTCTATTCTTTGTTTAAGTAGTTTTGGTTTCCATTTTTGGTTTTGGTTTTTAACAATCTTTTTTAGTGGTTTATTTCCACTTACTATAAATAACTAGTGGTTTGTAGTTGTTGAGGTGTTCTAGGAATCATTGAAACAAGAGAAGACATATATTTTTGGATCCGTCCTCTCTCATCTCTCCTAGGGCTTGTGCCATTTCTTCTTGCTTCTCATTATATACTTCATTATTTTGTAAGTTATCAAGTTCAATTTTAGTTATAAGTTGTTGGCTATTAGCATTATTTAGTTAATTAATATAGTTATTTTATCTTGAATTCTATCTTTTATGATTGTTTTTTCCCTTTTAATTAACCCCATGTTGTGTGTATGCATATTTACTGTTCTGAGTAGCTAGTTTCCTTAGGTTGGGAGCATAAACCCACCTTGGATGGTTCCACTTGTTGATTAGTTTAATGTTTGAACCCAATAAATGGGTGTATGTGTTGATATTAAAGTTTCATAGGATTCTAATCTTTCTTATCATGTAAGAGTTATTTTAAAAACTTTATTCCAACATCAACGCATTTGTTCGATAATATGTTGAAACCTTCATCTCGTATTATTCGGATGACACTTTTCAGGCGGGATTGTTGAGAACAACATCTTATTCCCATTTAATTGTGATTCAATCGTAAGAACCATTTTGGTTGTGATCATTCGAGGTGGGGTAATGCTCCGCAACCTTTTGTTAAGAATCATTTTCTCATCCGTTTTATAAATCTCACTAGCTTCCATTAGTCTTTAGTTAAGTGTTCCAGTAATTGTGGTTCACTTTGGTCTGCTATAACTCTCGAACCTTAATCATCTTTTCTTTTAATATTACTTCTTGTTTATCGACTTTTGCCTAGAATAATATTTCGTTGCTTCATATAATTCCCTATGGAATTCGACTCTGATCTTACAGGGTTTTTACTACTCTCGTGATTAGCGTGCACTTGCACTATACAATATTTTAAGCGAGTTAACTACTTTTACATAATGAATTTGCAGACACAATATTTGAATTGATTTCTTGGACATGTAGAACATTTGTAAATGTCAATTTCTTTCCCGATATAAGCTAAAGTTTGACGTTTACTTTTCCCAAAACCTTGGTAGAATTATGATTCCCCATTATAACCTCTTGATTTTCAACCGCTTCTCCATATGCGGAGTACAATGATTTATCATAGAAAACATGTATGGTAGCCCCTGAGTCAAGCCACCAATAAGAAGACTTGGTCACTGCTGCCATATTCAATTTTGTTAAAGTATATCTGAAATTGCCATTTTGTATTATTTAATTAATAGTTATTAAATAATAATTTAGATAGTATTAATATACTTATTTTGATGATAACAAACCAGTATTTATTCGAATGATTACTTTGATGATAACAAACTACTTAAAGTTTATTTTTTGTCAATCGATGTCAATATACATTTTATTATTTTATATCTTATAAAATATGTGTATACACTTAGTCCATTAGCTCATTTGCTTAAATAATATTACAATCTTTTTATTTTATGGACTTTTATCAAATTTCTATAAAATATTATTTAGTACGTATTATCACGTCGCACATTTTATATTTAGTATAAATATACTTCTTTTAATATATATATATATATATACATATATATGATAAGATGTCCCAAACCTATATAATATATCATATTATACTATATTTCATATTATATAATGTTGTCCATCCTGTTATGTATTAGAAGGTGTGGTGCTTTTTTAGGCATCATTATTTAAACATGAATTTTTGTCCTTTGTTCAAATTTTTTATATATATCCTGCATGCATAATAAAGACACCCCTTTCTCTATGAAGTATCTCTTCGCGATGATTATGAATAGGTTAGCAACAAGGAGTGGAAAGGTCTTAAGGCATCCCCCCATGGACTGCAAATCTTCCACTTGTTCTTTGCGGATGACCTCATCCTCTTTACGGATTCCACCCCCTCCTGTGCAAGTGTTATGGAGACCCTCAGAGAGTTTTGTAGCATTTCGGTTCAAAGAGTTAATTTTTGTAAATCTAAAATTTTTGTCTCGTCGAGCATCCCTCGTAGGAGAGCCCTGTAGCTTAGCCACTCGTATGGTATGACACTCACACAAAACCTAGGTACGTATTTAGGATACCCCATTGTCCATGGTAGATTGGGTAAGGGGAAATTTAGAGACATTGTGAGCAAAGTGAACAAACGTCTTACAAGGTGGAAGTCTAAGCTCCTGTCTTTAGCCGGTAGAGCCACTTTCATCCAGTCGGTCTCTTCAACTATCCCTAACTACACCATGCAAATGGCCCTTCTTCCCAAAAGCATTTGTTTCAACCTTGACAAAATTAATTATAATTTATTATGGGGGAACTCGGAGAGTGTTTGCAGACCTATGCCTTGCAGGGTTTGGGGATACACAAGAGTGAACACAACAACCTTGAGACGATCGCCAAACTTGGTTAGAGAGTCATGACCAAAAATGATCCCCTTTGGATCTAAGTGATTAAAAATAAATACACTAATCACCCCATGCCGAGAAACTGGCAAAGGAAATCTTACGCGTCTTGTGTGTGGAGAAGCATATTTAATTATCGTTTGACCCTCCATAAAAATACGAAGTGGATTGTGGGGGAAAATCTATACATACCTTTTGGGACTGGTGGTGTGGGAGTAATACCATTAACCCTTTAAGTATTACTAGCAACAATGATCATGAGTTAGTGAGCTCCCTTATCACTTATAATGGTTAATGGGATGTTGGAGATTTTTAAAATAAGAGAGTAAGAGTTTTTTGGGTGTAAAAGCCTTAAGAGCTTGTCCCACATTGGAAGTGTGAGGAAGAGGTGGGAAGCTAACCCAAATATAAAAGGGGATAGTGTCCCACATTGGAAAATGTACAAAGCTAAGTGTCACCACTAAGCTATAAAAGGGGTGGGCAACCTTTGAGTCCCACATTGGAAAAATGTTAAGAATTTGTACACTTAATAAGTACAAATGGAAGATGAAGAGTTAATTCATCTAGCATTTAAGAGGCTATTCATGAGACCTCAATACGGTGTGAAGCACCGTACGCACACGCACACGCGCGCGCCCGAGCGTGCGGGTGCGGGGCAGTGGGCTGTAGAGGCGCTAGTGGTGCACTTAGCGGGTTGCCGGGATTCGTCCGGGTTGGATCGCGGTAGCTCGGGCGCGGTCACTTTTTGGTTGCCCGTGCAAAATCGATTCGGTATTATTATACCTGTTCGGAAAGGACTTAAGACTGTTGGTAATCAACAGTCATACCTGTTCGGAACTGACTTAATTCAACAGTCATGACTCTTGAAGACAAAGCCTTTCATTATCTATAAATAAAGGCTGCCTAAAAACGGAATTACATTGATAACAAAAACCAGTTTCAGATTTCCATACCCTGCTATTACTCTCTTACAATTTTCAGGAGATACAAATTCTCTTATTCTGTTTTGTGCACATAAACTGAATAAGAACTTGATTGACTTTTCTTCGCTGCTACATCCAAGGGATGTCTTCAAATATACAAGTTGCAGACAGTGCAATTGCTTCATTGTATCTTGAGTACGGATTTTCTGATTCCCGTTTGTATACCGAAATTCTTCGTGTGGGGAAAACACTGTATTTAGGAAAGTGACATCACGCCTTGAAGTTTTATAGTGACTATTCAGAAATTACTTTGTCGTATTGAAGTTGACATTTTTGATATATATAAAGAGTTCCATTTCTGTATTTGCATTCATAATATCCAACAATCTAAATACAGTATTCAGATTTGGCCGACTCTTCCAAGCCACTTCGACAAATAACAGAAAGCTTTATCAAGTTGGACCGTTTTGATGGTGGTAATTTTATGCGTTGGCAGAAAAAGGTTCATTTTCTTCTAACAACATTGAAGATTGTATATGTCTTGTCACAACCGAAACCAAATGAAGATGAAGATGAAACCGTGGAACAGACTAGGCAACGCACAAAATGGGAGACCGATGATTACTTGTGTCGTGGTCACATTCTCAATGCACTTGCTGATAATTTGTTCGACTTGTACCAAAATGTTGGGACTGCAAAAACTTTATGGGAAACATTGGAGACCAAATATCTAACGGAAGACGCTACAAGTAAGAAGTTCCTTATCGGTCAGTTTCTAAGCTTTAAAATGCATGATAATAGGCCTGTGCTAGAACAATTTCATGACATCCAACGCATCATAAATCATTGCAAACTGAAAAAATTAAATATGGATGATAATGTAATTGTTGCTGCCATAATTGAAAAACTTCCTCCTTCTTGGAAAGACTATAAGAAAGAACTCAAACACAAAAAGGAGGATCTTTCACTTGAAGAATTAGAGACTCATTTAAGAATTGAACAAGATTCTCGAATTCTAGATGGTAAAGAGGAACAAGAAAATTCTGTTTCTAAGGTCCATGTGGTGGAGGAAGGAAAGGAGCAAAAATATGGCAATCATGGAAAAAATAACAAGCGGAAGAATTTTTCAAATAATTCTAAAGCAAACAAAAAGAAGAAAGGAAATTGTTTTCATTGCAACAAACCAGGTCACTTCAAGAAGGATTGTCGTGAGTTCAAGAAACTAAAGGAAAAAGGAGGGACATCAGACACAAAGCAAAAATCTGCTGCTATGATATCCGAGGCTAATATGCTTGGAGAAGACAACTCTTGGTGGGTTGATTCTGGTGCCACAAGGCATGTTTGTAAGGACAAGAACTTGTTCTCTGCCTATGAAACAGTTGAAGGAGATGTTCTCTATATGGGAAATTCATATACAGCTGCGGTTAAAGGCAAAGGGACAGTGGATCTCGAATTCACTTTTGGGAAAATCCTTAGCCTCACCAATGTTTTTCATGTTCCTGATGTTAGGAAAAATTTAGTTTCTGGAAGTCTTCTTAACAAATTTGGCTTTAAGCTTGTATTTGAGTCAGACAAATTTATTCTAACTAAGAATGGTACCTTTGTAGGCAAAGGATATTTGTATGAGGGCATGTTTAAGCTCAATATCAATGAAAAGGATTCTTCTGCTTATATCGTTGATTGTCTTTCATTATGGCATAGTCGTTTAGGACATGTTAATACAAAGAAAATGCATTTCATGGTTAATTTAAATTTAATTCCTAAATATGAGAATGATATGAATGAAAAGTGTAAAATATGCATGCAAACTAAAATAACAAGATTGCCTTTTCCAAAAATAGAAAAAACTACATCTTTGTTGCAATTAGTACATAGTGATGTTTGTGATTTGCATGGAACGCCTACTAGAGGTGGTAGTAAATATTTTGCTACATTTATTGATGACTTTTCAAAATATTGTTACGTATATCTTTTAAACTCTAAGGATGATGTGCTTAATAGATTTAAGACATATAAAAATGAAGTTGAAAATCAATGTGATTCTAAAATAAAATGTCTTAGATATGATAGAGGTGGTGAATATCACTTTCCTCAATTTTGTGAAGATATGGGAATTATACATGAAGTTACTGCACCTTATACACCATAACAAAATGGAGTAGCAGAAAGAAAAAATAGGACACTAACTGAAATGGTTAATGCTATGCTTTCTTATTCTGGTTTAAGTAAAGGTTTTTGGGGAGAAGCACTTTTAACTGCATGTCATATTCTGAATAGAATACCTGTTAAAGATAATAAGAAAACTCCTTACGAATTATGGAAGAATAGAAAACCTAATTTAGCTTATCTTAAAGTTTGGGGTTGTAGAGCTATTGTAAGACTACCTGAAACTAAGAGAAAGAAATTAGGAAGCAAAGGTGTTGAGTGTATTTTCATAGGTTATGCACAACATAGTAAAGCCTATAGATTTTTGGTTAGTGAACCTAATGATTCTGTTGAGGTAAATACAATAATTGAATCTAGAGATGCAATTTTTCATGAACAAAGGTTTTCTTCTATTCCTAGAATTAATAATGAAAAAGAAGTAAGCACTCCTTCACAGTTACCTGTAACTCCACCTGTAGAACAAGAAGAGATTAGAAAAAGTAAAAGACCTAGGAAAGAAAAAAGCTTTGGTCCCGACTTTGTAGTCTATCTTGTTGAAGGAACTAGAGATACATCTTGTAATCAATATGCTTTGACTCTTAGCGTTGAAACAGACCCACAAACTTATAATGAGGCAATTAAGTCTGTAGATTCAGCATTTTGGAAAGAAGCTATAAATGATGAAATGGATTCAATTTTGGGAAATAAAACTTGGAAATTAGTAGACTTACCTCCAGGATCTAAACCCATTAAGTGTAGATGGATTTTTAAAAAGAAAATGAAAATAGATGGAACAATTGATAAATTCAAGGCTAGATTGGGTGCTAAAGGTTTTACACAAAAAGAAGGAATTGATTATTTTGATACCTATGCACCTGTTGCTAGAACTGCCACTATTAGAATTTTAATTGCATTAGCATCTATATATAATTTTGAGATTCATCAAATGGATGTGAAAACTGCCTTTTTAAATGGTGACTTAGAAGAAGAAATTTACATGGAACAACCTGAAGGGTTTGTTATGCCTGGACAAGAAAATAAAGTATGTAAACTTATTAAGTCCTTATATGGCCTAAAATAAGCACCTAAACAATGGCATGAAAAATTTGATAAAGTCATTATTTCTTATGGTTTTAAAATTCATGAATCTGATAAGTGTGTTTATAGTAAATTTGCTAATGGTAAAGGTGTGATCATTTGTTTATATGTAGATGACATGTTAATTCTTGGTACTGATTTAGAAAGCATTAATAATACTAAGAGTTTTTTGTCTTCTAAATTTGATATGAAAGATATGGGTGTAGCTGATGTCATATTAGGAATGAGAATAATAAGGAAAGATAAAAATATAATTCTCACTCAATCTCATTATGTTGAGAAAATTTTAAAGAAATTTAATCAGTTTGATTGCACACCTGTTAGTACACCTTTTGAACCACAGCTAAAGATGATCCCTAATAATGGTAGAGCTATTTCACAATTGGAATATGCACGAGTAATTGGTAGTTTAATGTATGCCATGACATGTACTCGACCTGATATTGCTTATGCTGTTGGTAAATTAAGTAGATATACTAGTAATCCAAGTTTATTGCATTGGCATGCTGTCAATAGAATATTAAAATATTTGAAAGGAACTATGGACTATGGTATATACTATAGTGGATATCCTTCAGTATTAGAAGGGTTTTCTGATGCCAGTTGGATAACTGAGCGGGAGGATCATTCCTCAACAAGTGGATGGATTTTCACTCTTGGTGGAGGAGCTGTTTCTTGGGGATCAAAGAAACAAACTTGTATAGCTGACTCTACTATGGCAGCTGAGTTTGTAGCATTAGCTGCAACTAGTAAAGAGGCAGAATGGATAAGGAATTCATTAATTGAAATTCCAGTTTGGCCAAAACCAATGCCTCCAATATCTATACATTGTGATAGTGAGTCTACACTTTCCATAGCTTATAGTAAAGTGTATAATGGAAAGTCTAGACATATTGGCCTGAGACATAGTTATGTCAGACAAATGATTACAGATAGTGTAATCACAGTGGATTATGTAAAATCAAGTCAAAATTTAGCTGATCCTTTTACAAAAGGTCTTGCAAGAGGACTGGTGTCTAAGACATCAATAGGGATGGGACTAAAGCCCATTAATAATAATCACTCTTGATGGAAACTCAACTTGAAACTTGATATATTCAAGTCTCAAGTTCAATGATTAAAGTACATCATACGATGTGATTGTAAGCACTATGAAATTTAACATCCCAAGGATAAGTGCTTAGAACATGTAATGAATAATGAAAGAGGATGGATTTAACCTTAATAGATTTATGGTGTTTTAAGTTACATGGACACCTATGATAATCTACCTATATGAGTGTGGAAGTGGTGCCGCTTCCTATGAGTATTGGGCTTGACTCTAAAGCACTCATGAAATCAAGGTACAGACACAAGGCCTAATTCATGTGTCGGCTTATATGGATAATCAGTGACTAAAAGATTTGTGTGTGAAGACAAATCCGGATAATCAATATAGATTGATAGTTCAAAGACAAGTCTACTATACTTTCATGGTTAACCTTGACGAACCTTCACAGGGTATTGGTTCAAGTCGTGAGACACCAATGCTTATACACAGTCTTACAGATAATCAAAGATTTACAAAACTTATTTTGAAAATGGTGGAGGAATGTTGGAGATTTTTAAAATAAGAGAGTAAGAGTTTTTTGGGTGTAAAAGGCTTAAGAGCTTGTCCCACATTGGAAGTGTGAGGAAGAGGTGGGAAGCTAACCCAAATATAAAATGGGATAGTGTCCCACATTGGAAAATGTACAAAGCTAAGTGTCACCACTAAGCTATAAAAGGGGTGGGCAACCTTTGAGTCCCACATTGGAAAAATGTTAAGAATTTGTACACTTAATAAGTACAAATGGAAGATAAAGAGTTAATTCATCTAGCATTTAAGAGGCTATTCAAGAGACCTCAATACGGTGCGAAGCACCGTACGCACACGCGCGCGCGCGCGTGGGCGTGCGGGTGCGGGGCAGTGGGCTGTAGGGTCGGATCGCGGTAGCTCGGGCGCGGTCACTTTTTGGTTGACCCGTGCAAAACCGATTCGGTATTATTATACCTGTTCGGAAAGGACTTAAGACTGTTGGTAATCAACAGTCATACCTGTTCGGAACTGACTTAATTCAACAGTCATGACTCTTGAAGACAAAGCCTTTCATTATCTATAAATAAAGGCTGCCTAAAAACGGAATTACATTGATAACAAAAACCAGTTTCAGATTTCCATACCCTGCTATTACTCTCTTACAATTTTCAGGAGATACAAATTCTCTTATTCTGTTTTGTGCACATAAACTGAATAAGAACTTGATTGACTGTTCTTCGCTGCTACATCCAAAGGCTGTCTTCAAATATATAAGTTGCAGACAGTTCAATTGCTTCATTGTATCTTGAGTACGGATTTGCTGATTCCCGTTTGTATACCGAAATTCTTCGTGTGGGGCAAATACTGTATTTAGGAAAGTGACATCACGCCTTGAAGTTTTATAGTGACTATTCAGAAATTACTTTGTTGTATTGAAGTTGACATTTTTGATATATATAAAGAGTTCCATTTCTGTATTTGCATTCATAATATCCAACATGGGACACCCCCAGAATTGAGACTACCTTCATCACTAGAACCATATTTGATATCACCAATACCCCCGCCCCGCGTGACTAATAAAATCGACAGACCCAACTGGGGACCTAGTTCTAACGGAAAGCTTTCGATAAAATATTGCTACCACTCCCTCGTGAATTTAGGCATTCCCCATGAGAAATGGAAGAAAATTTGGAAATAAAAAATTCCTCAAAAGCTTAAAGTTTTCCTCTTGCTCATTTGTAATGGAAAATTACTCTCCAATCATCACAGGTCCATTAGGGGCCTCACAAATGAAAATAAATGCGATGCTTGCCAAGATGTTGAGGACATCGATCACGTCTTTTAAAGGTTTCATGTGGCTCACGATGCGTGGCTCATTCCCATCCCTCCCCATACTTGGTATGAAGCTACGTTCCTTAGTTTACTTTGAGTGATTAGTACATAACATTTGGGATCATGATGAAAAAGGTTGGTATGTTTTCTTTATTTCTTTCTTGTGAAATATTTGGAAATCCCGTAATAAGTTTGTGTTTGAGAAAAAAGATACTCCACCATATTTGATTGGGAATCTTAGCCAAAAGCTTACCAACGAGAGTAGACAAACCTTTAGATAATATTACAATCAAATAAGGGTGGGTCACACCATTCTCATTTCATGGTTGCCTCCTTATACTGGTTTTATAAAAATCAAGACGGATGGTAGTTGGGATGATAGTACAAAGACTGGTTCTTTCGGTGAACTTACTAGAGATAACTGTGGACATTAGATCATGGGCTTTTTGGCAAGTTGTAAACTTCCAATTGCCCTCTCAGGGGAAAATTAGAAGGAATCTTTTTGGTTTGAATGTGGCATAGGAGAGAGGTTAGAATAACGCACATCTCGAGTCGAACTCTCAAATTGCCATTAGTCTTTTCACCAAGGATGCGGGCGTATGCCACCCTTATGAAAACATCATTGAAGATTGCATGGATCTAATGGAGATGACCAATGCGAGGGTTACTAACTTACTTATAGAAGGAAACTATTGTGATGATTGGCTGGCCAAAAAAGGGAAAATGCTGGAGGAACGTTTTGTTGAAGTCCTGGAAGCTCCAGACAAGATCCCTCGCCTTCTGGATGAAGACGCTACGAGGATGACTACGAAAAGAATGCACTAAATTGTCGGTCAACTTTGTTGTGCCTCTTTGATATTTTACTTCCCTATCTACCAAAAAAAATTAGTAGACGGTAATTCCTTCTTTATAACTGTCCGGAGACAACTGCTTTGGGCAATATGTATGGGAGACTATTATGGGGGACCTTTATTTTTTTCATCATGATGGATACACTATTTTTTATTTTTGTAAAAAATTCATCTTGGGCCATGAGATTTACACCGAATTTCTTTCGCAATTCAAATTTTTATAATTGAGGATTATAATCCCTCCATCCGAGTGTGCCGTTCGGTAAGTCAGCCTTGCGCAGTAGACATTTTTTACGGCTCTAGGACCTGCGCCATTTAATAATTACTATTTATATTTATTTCTATGTAAATCAAGTTGCTTCCTTTTAATACTCAAAGTATTATTCTATATTTATATATACATCCTCGAATAGTAAGTTTTGTTTGCTCCCAACAAGCAGTGCTCCCCACACTTTAAAAACAAAAACTTTTTGAGATCATCATCATCATCCTTACCTTGATCCCATCACATGGGATCGGCCAGATGGATCCTCATTTTTCATTATAATCTAATAAAGAAATATCTTCATTTAAGTTTAACTCCTTAAGATCTTTCCTAATAATTTTCTCCCATGATAGCTTAGGGCATCCCTTCCTCTTTTACCCTCAATTTAAAATAATCTTCCTCTTGTTATAAGTGCATCTACTTATCTACGCAAAACATGTCCGTGCCATTTAAGTCTAATTTTTCTTAATTTATCGCTAATGGGATCTACTACTAACTTTTCTCTCACATAATGGTTTTTAATCTTGTACTTTTTAGTAATTCCTATCATCCATCGGAGCATCCTCATCTCACTAACATGGAAACTTTGTTCATGTTTTTTCTTTAAAGCCCAACATTCAGCTCGGACTCTTTTATAAAAATTTTCTTTTAATTTATTAGTTATCCTCCTATCACAAAACTCCCCACTTTCTTGTTTCCATTTATTTAGTACAAAAAGTTTTATTCAAATGTTGTGTTTATTCATTGTGACTTTGTAAGATAATAATTGACTCAACCAATATATATGTTCGATGGCCTTTAGGTCAGTTCCCGGGGTATGACTTATGTTGGTAGTGATGTAGGGAGGTGCTAGGGACCTAAGGAGAGTTTTAAGGGGTACGAGAATGGGGTGTCTACATGGTGCATGTGTCACTGGCCTAAACCACGGTGCTAAGTCTATCACAAACTCTCCTGAATCAGTAGTAACCTCGGTATCTCCTGAAATACATCCGAAAATTCCCTAATCGTAGGAAATGAATCTAATGAGATGATAGTATCTTTCAAAGTCTCCTCCTTGATGTAATATAAATGCGTACTTAACCCTCCCTCGGGATGAGGCATCTCCACAAGAAACATATTCTACCCTGGAATAGCAAACACAATAGTCCTAAATAACAATCCACCATCAC
Organism: Sambucus nigra; assembly: GCA_949130495.1. Classification (NCBI taxonomy): domain Eukaryota; kingdom Viridiplantae; phylum Streptophyta; class Magnoliopsida; order Dipsacales; family Adoxaceae; genus Sambucus; species Sambucus nigra. Next base: position 407,246,671 of record OX422214.1, on the reverse strand, counting down.
TCTACATGTAATACTCGTACATATCTAGAATGTGATACTCGTACATATCTATAATAAGCAAATCCACTACTAGGAATAACATCCCAATGTCCACACCTACTCCCCTGCAAATGGAATGGAGGAGGTCCCCACTACCCAATGGTGAAAATACGGTCATAATAATATCAAACATTGTTTTCACTAAAATCATCCCTCACATGAATCTAGTGCTAAAAAGTTATAGGATACTCTCGTGTCAAACAATACTCATCTTATATGCCCATGAATAAGAAATATGTCCTTAACTGCTGGCGGCACTGGTGTCATAACTGGCCAACAAACATTATAGATGCACCCAACTATAACTGCCCCTATTAAGGTGGGTCTATTAGAACTTCTAGTGGGGATGGTAGCTGTGGAAACTGTTACCCCTGCTGGGCCTCTTGCTGCTCACCCCTAGCCCTATTCAGGTAAAAATGTTGCATATGGCTCTGCTCTCCACATACGAAACACTTCCCTATGAAGTCTGCTAGCCTATAACCCTTTTAGCTCTGACGAGGCTATCTCGATTATTGGCCCTGATATCCCTGGCCCTAATTGCCTCCGGTTTGATTCACCTATCATGAGGAGCAAGTTGTTGGTCCTGATAGCCCTGCTTATGCCCACCATCGCCCGATTTAAACCACTTAATCGACTTCCCTCCAAGGAACCACGCTCCTGCTACCTGTCCTACTATTATGGTGTCCCGTTAGCACCTGTTGCCCGTATCTTGCCCTACATGCTCAACTCTCCTGACCTCTTTGCTTCCCTCAGATGTAAGTGATGATCCTGGGAGTGTAGAAATATAACATTAATGACATCATTGTAAGTCCTCAACACCGGGTTACCCAGCAGATGATGACGGATCCTTCAAGTGATCCTATTCATCAACTTCAAATTCCTCTTCTCATCCATATTCACCTCATCTGGCATAAAGTTTTTCAGGTGAGTGAACTCCTACTTATAATCGGCCACTATCCGAACGTCCTATGTAAGATCTAGAAATATCCTCCCCATCTCAATGTACACAGCTGATGAAAAGAATTTGCAGTCAAATCGCACTCGAAATTCCTGAATCATCATAGTATCCCTATCTCTAGCATGATGAGTGACTCCCACCATTGTAAAGCTTCCCCAACTAGCTTAAAAGTAGCTAGTAACTGCTTCTAAGTGTCACTACACTCAACCATATAAACATGCCTCTGGGTATCCTTCTTTCATTGGATTGCTGCAACCATATTTGCATTCCCCAAAAACTCTGGTTTGTAACCCTTATGTAAGGCCTCCTTAACTCTCTCCCACACGGATAATAGCACGTAAGTCTATACCAGTACGACCACTGGTGGTTATGACTGTGCCTGAGGCAGGTGTTGTGCCATAGCTGTCATGTCAATGTTAACTGCCTGCACTATGATGGATGCGACCTCTATTGCGTTTATAGTCCCCTAGAAAGCCTATAACTCTAATTGAGCCTCCCTCTCTGCGGGCCTTCTTGCTGCCTTTGCTGGTGTATCTCTCCTAGTGTTTGGCATATGAAGCCAAATCGAAATTGTATGAGATTCACTTAAATATATAACAGTAGTAGAAGAACGAAAAAATGCACAATATGAAAACAACAGTCCTAAAGATAGGGCTCTATATTAAAGGAACGTAACCTTGACAACATAGTAAGTCCGCACAAATCTTAAAGGACACTAAAACCTGATGCTCTAATACAAACTATGATACCCCGCCTATTCTAATACCGGATGATCAAGGATTCATTAAAATTAAACGGGAATCAAATATGAGCATCACCATCGTAACAAATATATAAATATACCCAACATGAAAATGCACCAACTAAAATGGCAATAGAACTGATCTCAATTGAATAAACCATCAGTCACCATAAATAATATCAACGTAACAAGTTACTGAGGAGTAATAGAAAATATATGACCCAAATGAAAAGTCATATACATCTACACGCAACACGCCTAAAAGGAAAATACTATAAACTGAATTATATCTAGATATAATGAACTGAGGCGACTACAATAAAATCTCGTAACATCCACTGTTATAGCACATAATGGAATGATGAAGAGACTAACCCTACGGTCCCTGCTACTGAATACCTAGGATTTAAAAAAATATTTGACAACGGATTAAAGCTCTAAAAATATTTAAAAATATTTGCAAGTATTTAATTGATTTAAATGTAAAGGTGCGACGTATTACCTTCATAATTAATTTTCTAGTTGCACTCACATGAGACATTTTCTCACCTCTCATCTACAGTGCACACCTAAACTATTCATTTTATTTTCCTAATCAATGCTACCCAGTCTAACTAGGACAATAACTGCTAACATAGCCCATCCCGCTAATAATCATAATAAGATAATATATACATGCTTCACTAGGCATATTAATACAAATATTACATAGCTAAGCACATGCTATAATCACACAACTAGCTCATATACACATGCATACATATCACTCACTATATACGTATATACCTCATCCCCAAAGCAGGACCTCATGGATGAATCCCTTGCGCGCTATTAGGCTCCAGGTATACTACGTATCACAACTAGGCCATACGATCAGAATATCACCACCGAACCTAAATGTAAACACAAATAACGAAGACGATTATAAACATACGTTCGGAGGTTACAACCAAAAACATCGCTTTTAACCGGTATCTAAACCAATACCTATACTCACACATAGATAGTGTCCATGCAACAGTAATATGACTTGGAAATTAATCCAACAACACCTGTTTGTCAACATCAGGGTGGACTATCCACTACGCGCAACCTCCTAACGATAGCACTATCGAGTAGGTATGTTTGAAACAAATGCACAACAATTACACATGCCTATATATAAGTAACCCAAAATACGTATATATATGTAGTACTAACTATGTAAGAAATCCCACAGTGTACTAGTCAACCAATTCCCCAAGTTCGAACCGACTTCCCGATTTCTAACTAAGTGTTCACTCACTTGCAATCTGATTCATTCACTCGAATCTAACTAAAAGTTAACCTAAAACGTACAATAACCCGTGATAATGTTCCAAAGAAATCCCAATCTACCCGATAAACTCATACGCCCATATATCCAATGCTAACAGGTTAAAATAACATGAAAAAATTGGGATAGGCTAGAAAATGGAACCGGTTCGCTATCAAATTGAACTGTTTCGATCGAGCGAACCGATTTGCTCCCCCATCGAATTAGTTCAGTTTGTTGGTTTCCCTTCATATTCAACCTTGAGAATTCACCTTCCAAACTCATAAATAGAGGTCCCAAACTTCCCAAAATGATAAATTAAGATACCAAATAAATATATAAATATCTCATATATATTTTAAACTCGATCTAAACCTCAATCCAACGTTTATTCCTGGTGATTCATAATCATTGATTCAATTCACTCAATTTAGAATTAATCAAACATTAAAACCCATTGATCTAACATCCTATAAAAGTTCATAATTCTCATATTCATATTCCCAAATTTAAATAAGGAATTTCATCCACATTAATTCTCAATCACATTAACATGTTAAGTGCAAAATAAATCCTTTTAAATAATCCCCATGAATACATCCTCAATTTCCAGATTATTCATTAATTAACTATGAACATAATTAACTATATAAATGCAAATCAAAGCAAGTAAGAACTTGCCTTGGTGGACTAAAATCTGAAGCTTGATACATTCTAAATGAATTGATTCTAGAGATGGCCTTTCCTCTCTTCTCCAAGCTTTCTTTCTCTTTTTCTCTTCTTTTTTTCTCTTTTGATCTCTCTCTTAATCTCCATTAAGCAGAGATTAAATGAGGCTAATATACACCCCATTAAACCTTAAATACCGATTAATCAAACCTTAATTTTGTATTCGGGTTAATCCCTAAAGGTAAAAAGACAACCATACCCCTATACAGGCCATTTTATGTCTAAAAACTCCCGGAACCCAACTATAACCCCGGGGTACCTATTCTGGACTTTTTTGACCCATTTTAGAATATTGGTTCACTAAAAAAGGCCACGAGAGATAGCGAACTTAAAGTATACCATCATCACATTAATCGGGCTTGACACGTGCGTACAATACGCTTCACGCTTTAACATCTTAAATTCGTCATTTTAACTCTCTAACGACATAATATATTTCATTCCTTAAATGACAATGTAATAATTTGCATCTCTATTTAATTATTACATCCAAGTAAATAATCATAAATATTAATTCCAAACTCGCTAATTAATATTTATAAAACTAATTTAATTTCCCAATTAAATAAATAATTAAGTGCACACGTGAAAATAAAATACTCTCAAAAGTACCGAGTATTACAGAAAACTTTGATTTTTTTTTTGGCAAATCAAATGCTGGATTTTAGGTCATCAAAACAAGAAAATTGTTTATTTTTTTATTAAGATGTATAATGAAAATTTCGTGCATCATTCCAACATCTGACTCAATGTTATGCTCAAAATAAAACCTCAATTGTAGTCCTCGATCAAAGCTCGTTCAAAAAGTGTTTCAAAAAAGGGCCCTAATATTTAGGCAAAAGGTCTCATTTGAAATATTTTCAAATGAGAAGACCCTAGTTTAAACAAGATATTTTCCAACCTAGAATTCCTAAGTTCGAATAAGGGCCAACTTTGCACAAATGTATTTTTAATGTCTTTTCACATCGAAACTATAAAAAGGACTATAGATTCGATCCTAAACAATCTCTCCAATTGCTAAAACTTTTCAAAACATTAGGGATAGGGTTTTTGAATTTTTCTTTAAGTGTTCATGAGAGATATTGCCACAGTAAAGATCATAACAGCATATAATAACAACTCACCACAATATACATCATATTTGGCTTCAGTTTGAGAATTTTGTGGATTCCCAGGCTAAGTCTGTTGCAAACTGGTGCACTAGGGAGTCGAAGTTGGGGTTTAGATTTAGATAAATTCTTTTCCTTAGAAGATATTAGCACGATTGATCGCATGAGTAGATTATTTTCCTAGTCGATATTGGTAGATATTAAGACCACGAGTTGTGCAAGATGTGTCGATTGCGAATAATTGGTTGCTAGTATGAGTAGAGGCATTAGATCGTAGCGTAAGGGATAAATATTATGTCAATTATCATTATCTTACATGTAAGTTGTGTATGTTCTTTGTAAGACCTATAAACATTATTAGTACTAGTAGACTTAATTGGTTAGGGGAGCAATAATGGTTTTTCTCGCAAAGGTTTCCTCTTTAAATACATGTGTTCATTGGGTGTGCTTGCTTTGAATATTTTCACCATAATTTAATTTGAAATCAACACATATCATAATTGGATCCAATTAATTAATTGGGTAAATTTAAAAATTAACCATAATTACACTAATTGGGTTTAATTAAGAGGTAATTATATTTCATGTATAAAATTGGACCAAAATATTTTTTCAAGATAAAATTAAAATTTGGTATCAATTAAATCATCTCGTGTCACAACAAACAAAGGTTCAAATGATTTTTTATTAGGAGTTATTTTGAGGATAAAATTATTTTTTAAAATTAATTATGTAACTAGATTTAGACCATCGTAGGACAAACCTATTTTAGTTTCCAAGTAGTCGATCTATAACATCCTCTCCAAGATCAAAGATAAGCATTACTTTAAGTGAACAAGGGATATGGCCAATGATCCAGCAAAGAGAAGTCCACTCTAATATGTTTTTACCACAAAGACCATGGTCACAAGACCAATATTTTCATAGTTTCAAGTCTTGCCTAGAAGAATTGGTCTAAGTTAGGTATCTAGATTATTTCATCAAGAAAAGGCTAAGAAGGGACAAAGCAGTAGATGACCGGAGGCTGAATAATGTCTTATATGATGAATATGCTTAATTCATGGAGCTTCTATCCCCAAATAGATCAAAGGAAACACTATAAAACAATGAAGGTGATAATCGAGGTGGAAACTTTACAAATCGGTCCCTACAAAGCTATAATGGGAATGTTCCACCGGACTGATAAATTTTACCATATGAAGCATATTATTTTCATTAATGAGGATCTAGTGGGAGTTATAACTCCCCACTACGTTTTACTGGCACTCTAAAAGCCAATAAGACATTAATAAACTCCAGGTTGATCAAGGAAGTGCATCTGAATTCGTGTACCTCAATTTGTTCAATAATCTTAACTTATGTGTGGAAGAACTCAAGTAGGTTACCATTCCGTTGGTTGGTTATGCGGGAAACATGATCATGACCCTAGGGAAGGTGGTCTTTCCCGTTAGTAAAATAGTAATTTCGAAGTTAATTAAGTTTTTATAATAGAGATAAGCTTCTCGCACAATACCATCTTGTGGAGAAGGTAGCTACACACGATATGGGTTGTGCCCTCTAATTATTATCAGAATATCAAATGCATTACCAATCGGGGAATAATGGAGATAAAGAACAACCATGTTTCTTTTAGGCAATGCTTTATTGTAACAATTATACTAAACCAAGAGAATAAGTGGGATAACGTAGGGGACGCCGTCACAAAGGGAAATGGTCATTCGAGAGTATAGGAAACTCAAGTTTCCCCAGATGATTGGGTAATGAAACCTCTTGAGGAGATAATATTAATTTCCAACCATTATAAGAAGATGTTGTGAACATAATTAAAAGTAGTTTCACAGTTGATTGAAAAGTCTCTTTACAAATAGGATCTACTTTAGATATCTATTTTGGTCTTCAACACAAAAATTTACCTGTTAAGTATTTGTGTTTTCCTCTATTTAAAGGCCAAAGAAAATCCACTTGTTTTGCTGAGTTGATTGAAAAAAAACATAAATAAGTTCAAAAGTTGGGATTCCAGATTTTTATCTCAAGGAGGTAAATTGATTCTCATAAGACATGTTCTCCCCTCCATCCCCATTTTCACCTTAACAGCTTTGAACCCTCTGAAGTTCATAATGCAAAGAATTAATATAATATTTTATAAATTCTTTTAGAGTGGGGTAAATAACGATGCTCATAAATTCAAATGGATTAAGTAGGAGAATATTTATTTTCTAACTAAGGAGGGAGGTTTGAATATTTAGAATCTGGATCATGTTGTTCTAGTTGGTAGTATTGGAATTTGAGATCCATTAAAGGAATTTGATCTTGCTTCCTGAAATTAAAATACAAAGACAAACTTTTCACTCACAAATGCGGTTCAAACTCTATCAAGAGAGTGAGGAAAATTTCTTCTCTATCTGAATATTACATCAAAGAGTAAAGCAATGAATTCATTTGGACTCCTTCTTCACATGGAGATTTCAACTTCAGGCCAACATATGATATAGTCAAACCTTCAGATCCTTCTACAATTAGTTAGATCACGTTGAGGATAAGCATTGTACCATAAGAATTTCATTCTTTTGTTGGAAGCTTATACAAAAATCAATCCCTGTAGACCTTTATTTACAAAAAAGATGGGGTAAAGCTAGCTTTTATATGCATACGTTGTATCGAATTTGAAGAAACTATTCGTCACAGATTTCTTCATATCAATATTGGTTATGAGGTTTGGATTTTTTTTGGTTATTTTCTTGGCATTTATTTCAATTTTTATCTCTCGTAAGTCCATATTTTTATAATGGTGGTTAGTTCTTCCTAAGAAATATTACTTGAAGGTTACTTATTGCAATTTTCCTCTTTTCATTTTGTGGGAAATTTGGAAAGATGGAAACAAAAGGAACCTTGATAATTGTCCTTTGGTGGGCAAATATATAATTTCTAAAGAATCACACTTGTTCACCGATCCAGTTATAATATTAGTTTTAATGACAAATGATTAGATTTTGATCTTACAGTGTTAATCTTTTCAAGCTGAATATTTGTTACAAAACTAAGGGGCTGTTTATTGTTAAATGGAAAAAACCTCAAATAGGATGACTTAAACTCAACATTGATGGGGCATCAAAAGGTCACAATAGATAAAGTGGTATTGGTGGATTTTTTAGAAACTGTAGAGTGGATTTTATAATAGTTTTCTCCAATTACACTAGTTCTAAAGATAATCTATTTGTGAGGCCGTTGCATTGTTCAAAAATCTATCTCTTCGTCTTAAATTAGAATTTTTTAACTATCTATTGAATCTTATTCAAATTCTATAGTGAATATGTTATAAGGTATTTGGAAACCTCCCTAGAAACTAAGGCATTTTCTTCAAGAGATTCAAAATTTGTTAATTAAAAGGAACTTCAAGATTAATCACATTTGGAGATAGTATAATTTTATTACTGATGTCTTTTCTAACTTAGCCATCCATGAAAAGAAATTTGAGATCTTTCATCATTTTGATGATCTTCCTCCAAACATAAAAGGTATTCTAAAATTAGATAATATTGGTTTCCCGTCTCTTATAAAAAATCATTGTAATGGGAATATTTATAATGTCCCAAATTTTCTTTTTAGCATTATTTCTTATTGTAATGGGGATTATTATAAATCCCCATATTTCTAACTTTATTCATGTTGGTTTATTGGGCTCAAGAAATCCCAACTAACATATTTTTTAATTGATCTTTCTTTATATCTTATAAGGGCCACTAAAGAGTTTTTTCTCCATTTTTTTTAATAATACATGTGAGGTTACTTCCCTTCTTCTCTATAATAAAACTATAACCTTGTTTAACAACACTAGGCCAATTACACACATCTCGTTGGTAAGTTTATGATTACATATTTTAATAACTTGTATTTTAATTTGCAAGGTGTAATAAAAATCTATTTATAATTCAATACAAGTGGTTGGTGTAGTAAAGGAATTTATAATAACTGAAAATGGTCGTGCCTCTTTATTGTTGGGATATACGATCATCATGCAATTTAATAATATCCCCATGCTCTCGAATCTACTTCAGAAGTAAATCACGCAAACCACGAATACTGTTTGATGCATTAGTGTACACCTCGTGCCATTGTAACTATGATAATGAATATGTAGGTGGAGCGTTCGTTGGATGAGAGGGTCACGATACAAGGCCTGTATATAAAGCCCCAATGGGTAGGCCTATTTATATTGTCGACTTTTGTTTGGGCGGATATATTTGACTCAACCCCTGAGAAAAATATCATGTGCTATACTCAGACAACTCGTAGTTATGTTTCGGTGCCTTAGGGATACACAACATGGACAATGCAATAACACCAAGCCTTTATGATCGGTGTTAATGTATCTCATTATTGACGGGATTAAGGTACCTATGCAACTACCTTACAATATTCATTAATTGTGGTACAACGTCGATGTAAGCATTTGCAAGCGACTAATTTGTGGCAGAAGCAGCATGAGACTCTTCATCAGTTATTACGAATATTTTAGGTGTGGGATTGTCTAAAATACATATATTTTCGGTGAGCTAGCAGAAGAATCTATCACCCAAGTACCAAAATGGAAAAATCGATTACATCGTTATGATGGAACCATGACAGCTCATAAGAATGCCAAATGATAGACTCGGGGGACTGCATCTCTATATGATGTTGGCTAGTCGATGTATTAAATTGTTATACTCCGTTAGCTCGACTTCTTTTCCCCTAATTCCAACGATATATCCTCGGCTGCAGGTTTAAAGATGGATCAATTAGTATTGGGCATGTCGTCGTCATACACTCTTGGTGTAAGTACTGGAATGAAAATTAAATATACTTTAGGTTTTAAAATATAAATCTAGATATTGAAACGTAATTCGCCCATAAATAAATATTTCTAAATAAATTTACCACAATTACTTTCCACATACGTTCCATGCTTGTCATGGACCGCCAACTAGCTTTATCCAAAGACCATAGTATTCGGGCGCATATCGCAGACCCCCAATCTTGCTCCCCAACTCTGGCAAAGCCTTTTATATAATGAAAATAAGCTAAGTTGAAAGTTGAATTTTCATTTGGGTAGCATAAACTTCCCATCGTGTACATCTAGAATGCACGTGCGATGATAGGGAACATGTTTGCACTTAAATTGTCCGTTTTCACTAAAGTTTTCATGCAACCATTCAAGGAAGAACAAGGTATTCTCACAGCAGTAAATTTAATAGGGTAGCGTGTTGATCGTAACAGTGTATATATCATCGGGAAAATTTGGCAACGGTCTCTATTAGCCATTAAGAAAGATTAAAAATATTAAATGCAACCTTAAATAATATATAATAATAAATAAGAATGGGACTGTTGGGGTTTAGTCCCAATTGTTAAAAATCACCAGTCATCGATCTCAAGGATATTAATTTTTTGTTGCTAGTCCTATTGATACAAATACAACCAATCACAAGCAAGAGTAACTCCCGCCCACATTCAAATCATAAGATGAGTAACTGATAATAATTTCAGTTACGGGACTGATGACAAAACAAAAAAAAAATCATGGGATCCATTCCCATTTTATGAATCTCACGCAGGACCCAACCATAATATCTAGATAATAATATGGATAATAAAAGGATCATAAAAATGAATGTTATGTAATTTTAAAACACTCACACACACACAAACACACACACACGTGTGTGTGTGTGTGTCTAATTTTATCGACACATATCGGTAAGAATTGTGAAATTGAATGGATTGAATCAAATCTTCATGTTGGGCCGCTGGAATGTATGTGTTGTGTCCCACCATCGTTCTATTGTCGTTGCCACAATGAATTTATTCAAGTTTGTCAAAACCTTTTAAAATATCGAGGGCATATAGGCGACACCATCAATAATATTCTTTGTCATTGGTTTTTTCTTCGTAATAAGTTGATGTTCATTAGGCCGGATCAACTTCCCCGGAAGTCAAACTTACACCCATCTAAAATCAGTGTCTCCCCATCGTATGCGTGAGTATTGTTGTTGTAAGTAAGAATGTAATGTCTTAAGATGGGTAGAATTTCTTCTGTTGGAACGGGATGCAGTGATCATGATGTTGAACTATGTTTTTTTAATTTACCAATATTCAAATATTGTTTACATCCTTTTTCTTCCATCTTCATTATAAAACTAAATGAATTTTTTTACAAGGTTTAAAATACAAGGTAGCACCAATGTTAAATATGGGGTTTATTGTAAGGAAGATGATGACTTGGGATATAAGATATGCCATTTATATAATTGGTAAAGGTAGACTAGCCGTTTCGTTTAAGAAAATCTCCACCCAAATTACTCTATGCGCACGTGTGTGAGAGAGGTTTAAACTCAAAAAATGGTCAATTCTAGTGTAATTGTGTAACACCCCACGACTTTGGAGACTGAGAAATTTAATTATGGGAAAATTAAATTAAATTAAATTGGAGAATTTTAGAATTTGGGAAATGAAGTCCAAAAATAGAGGACGTTTCAAAGTATTCCGGATGATATTTTTGAGGGTACCATCGATCCCGGAAGGGTCGAGATAGTCAAAATGACTGTCATTGAGTCTTATTTCGGCTCCGGAATGTTTTTAAGTTGTTTTGACTTAAATTGGAGTCAACGAGTCATTTAAAGTGTGTATTAACATTTAAAACTGGGATTTTATTTTAAAAGGTTGGAGGCTTACGGATGAAGCCATTTCTCATTTGAGAGAAAGAGAGAAAGGCCCTAGAGAGAGAAGAAGAAGAGGAAGAAGAAGAAAGGAAGAGAGAGAGGAAGAAAAGCTTGGAGATTTCCGGCCCTACCGCGACATCGAGGACGATTCAACCTCTACAAACCTGAGGCAAGTGTTTAATCTTGCTAAATAGCTATTTGTGTATTTCATTTCATAAATTGTGGGGTAAAGAAATGGATTTTTGGGTATAAATACCAAAACCTAGATTTTTAGGTTTAATCTTGAAATCAATGATTAAATATGGAATTAATGACATAGAAATGATTGGGATCAACTTTGGGTTGGTTAATGGGCTTAAAATCATGATTTGATGAAGGATTGGGGGTTGGAAGGAGAAATTTAGGGTTTAGAATTCGTGGGTTTTGAAGAAACAGATGAACCCTTCAAAAATTGCAGGTCCGAATCGATTCGCCCCCTCAAGCGAATCGATTCGGTTTGGTAAAATTGGCAGGTCTGCATTGACCGAATCGATTCGGCCTATTGCAGAAGCCCAGGTCTTTGGACCCGAATCGATTCGCCTGGGAGGCCGAATTGATTCGGAAACAGGGCATTTTGAAGTATTTTCTCCATAGTGATTTCAAACCCTTTTTGGTTGGGTTTATTGATTTGGGGGCTTTCTCTTAGGATGTAAAAGATATATTCTTGGAGTCACATAAGGAGTTTCTCACATATTGGGATTTGGGGACCCTTAGGGTAACTTGGGAGAAATGTACCCATGTACGTATTGGAGTTACATACGGATATTTGGGGGAAAACTCTTTGAGGTTGAAATTTACCAATTATAGATAAAGGTATATATATATATATATATATATATATATGTTTGAGGTTGAGAACTCTTAGAGAGTGAGAGGTCTCCTATCCTTAGAAATATTTAGACTAAGGAATAAATGATAACCCGATAGGGGTAAGGATTCATAAAATACAATTGAACCATAGGTAAAAGTGGGAAACAGCTTGCGGGTGTACTATCGACTAGGATAAGCGGTAGCGTAAATTCTAGTTAGGATAGTTTATACGCAATTATGGGGATATGGCCATTGAGATTCCAATACTTGAAATGAGGTTGGAATAAATTGAGGTTTTAGACTATTAAGTCCTGTTAATGCCTATGGTTAGATAGTACTAAAGATAATTATGTACTATCACATTTAGAGGTGAAAGGTGTAGTGATGGATTTCTACACAAATTCTTGGGTGATAACCCTAATGTTGAATGTATATGTATAGACATAAACATATGGTTTTGGGAGACTACTCATCATAGGAAGATGATTGAAAATGTTTCAAGTATGGAATTATATTCACATATCAAGGTAAATTTAATGGAAATGGTAGTGACGGCTTGTATATCGAGGACTATGTATACTTATAGCCAGTTATATATATCTTATACATATGAACGAGAATTAGTTTATATATATAGATAAGGATATGTGAATATGTGTTGATATATATATATATCTATATGTATATAGATATATGGATATCTTTATGTTGTGGACATACATGGTATGGATATTTAAACCGTATATGATGGTTTATTATTTGATCATATGATTGGATCATATGGATTATATATATTATACATGTATATGATATATATACTTAATTGGTTAAGCATACCCCGCTCATGCTATCATTGGGAAGTTGCGCGCGTAGAGGGTGAGCATCATGGCTAGAAAAGCAGGGTGTGGATATTCCCCAGGTCATAGTCGTCCCGTGTGTTATTATATGATATATATATTTATTTTGGGATGAGACGTGATGGGTATGTTTCGTCTCATTGCCGGTTTGGAGCTATGACCGCTTCCCGGGACGTCGTGTGCGTGAGTTTACCACGAGATGGGTGTCGTTTAGTCCCACCATGGTGGCCCCAGTATTGCTACGTGAGCCGGGCACTGGGAAGATGATAGCATTGATGCAGTTTATCGGCGATATATATAGCCGGGTATATTATGTGTATGGCCTTGTACATCATATGTAGTATGTACACTTGTCTATTGGATTGATGATGATATATATATACGGTTAGAAATAAATACCTATATATATATATATATATATATATATTTATATATATATCCTATAGACGAAAGGATATGGACTTTTATGAAGTACATCTTAGATGATTATGGTGTACTAGATTTATGGAGGTTGATGTATCGCACATAAGGTTTTATTCGGTTACATCATCCCAAGGATATTATTGGAGGTTCTTTTATTTTATTTTATTTGTTTTCTTTTTCTTTCTTCTTCCTTTCTTTAGTAGTTATAGTTAGTGTAATGGTAGTATTTACTTGTATGTTGAGGATTATGGATCTCTAGGATCGACATTGCCCAGGAGTAGTGTAACGAGGTGGTTCCTTGTTTGGATTTCGCTTTGTGAGACACCTCGCGCACGAAACGCAGTGCCATGTCGAGATTTGAGAGAAGTAATTCCATAGGTGGCATCACGGATCTCTGGTCTTGACCTTGTCAGGAGTAGTGTAACGGGGCGATTCCTTGTTTAGATTTCGCTTTACGAGACTCCCCACGCACGAAACGTAGTACAATTTCGGGATTAGAGAGAAGTCTTGCCAATATTCCATGTGCATATTATTAAGTATATTAATTCTTACGTTTTTAGCCTATATAGGTATATATATATATATATATATATATGTATAGGGGTAATGCTTTAGGAATTATGATAATTATAATTCATGAGATTATTTTTCGGAATTCATTAAGCCTTTTATGGCATAATTGTTGTAATCTAATCTAATAGGATTAGAAGCGGGTGGATCCTTAAATTGTGACTGGAAGGTAGCTCTCGTGGATATAGGCTAGGCCTGATAAGTTAGGTTGTCATAAAATCAATGGGGGTAATTTAACTAAAATTTGAGGACGCGAATAGGTGCGCGCCTTTAGATGAGAGGTGAGTTGGGGTTCCACGAGAGTGCGGTCTCACTTATTTATGAAATTAAGTACACCGGTATTTATTATGCACGGTTAACACACTTGCTAAATATTTTCACATTCGGGGCTCTGACCCGTTTACTTTTCTCTCCTCTTTGTATATATATATATATATATATGTTACCACAGGTATCCTACCGCATGGATGCCGGATGACCTTCTATCCTGAGTCTTGGGAGCCGTGACAGGTGCGGACTGTTGCGGGGTGTTTCATATAGCCGCTTCCTACTTCTTTAAAATTCTAGGTAGGCTTCATGTTGTATATAGGGTTTGTATCATAGGGATATTTATATACATGTTTATATTTATTCCATTTCAGTTATTGTATTTGCTGTGATCCGACAGCTTATTCGGGTCTACTTTTTGTAGTACATTCAGTTGTATTTAATTGGTTCATTTTATTTATAGCATTTTAATTATTATAGTTCTTTCCTGCATCTCTTCTATTCATTAGTAGTTTTATAGTGTTGGGTTGTTGTATGTTGCAAGTTTTAAATTTTTTATAACATCTCGCTTATATGATTTCGGGTAGTTAGTCCTATATTATATAGTACCGTTAGTTGATGTTGAGACTGGACCATCTGGAATTCCTGATTTAATATAGTATAGGGCTGGCCACCCGTTATTATTTTAGGCGGGTTGTTACAAATTGCAGACTAATACTAAAATTATTGCCCTCTTTTCTGTTTTATGCACTTTTTCCAATTCTGTATCTCAACGCATAAGCACACAACCACTCAAAACATCATCATCATCAAAGAATATCATCTTTGCAATTAGCGTCTCCATTTAAGAACCTCGTGACCACTGCCAATAGGCATTACATCTTCAATTTTGTTTGAAACTACATTTTTTGCCACACTAAATTACAATAAATTCATACGTATAAAAATGAAGCTTGACAAATAAGTCATATTTACACAAGACATTACCTAATAGGTTCCATTAAAGTATTTTTTTTTCTCAATTGGTCCCATTTATAAATGTAGTGAATTTTCAATATATGTTACAAATAGGACCTTATGTAGAATTTCTTTTCATGGGATTTGTTAGAGCAAGAAAAAATCATAGGACCTATTGAACTACATACTTAGTAAACGAGACTAATTAGTAAAAAAACATATAAGAACTAACTATATTTGTATACTGCTATATTTTGAGATCTAAAAAAATGGTTTTGGATTAGATTACTGGATGCAGAATTGAAGTGGCGAGGTCCTGGAAATTGAGCGAATCCAAAGGTGAGTAGAGTCTTCTTCACATGGTGCTTGGAATCTAGGGCTATGTTCTTCAAAGTTAATGATTTGTGGAAATTTTAGATACGGCATGAAAACACAAAACAAAATAACATGAAATTAACCCGCTACATCGTGTTCATGTCGGGACTTTTTTGACACGAAGTTATGTCATGCCAAAATTATGAGTCGCGCTAGTCATGTAATTGTGTCTTGTAGTGTTAATCGTGTTTTCATTCGGGTTATAATTTCTTTTTATGTTTAATTAAGTGATCGTGTCATGTTCTTGTCAGAATACGACTTCTTCGTATTAGTTGCGCTCGAGTTAAACCATCCTTTTTTTCATTTCCCTTTGGGATTTTTTTACTTAACCCCACATATTAATGTGTTATTTGACTTAATCCCCACTTTTATAATCCCTTTGACATAACACCAATTTTTTCACAAAAGTCTAACATCGTTAAAAAAATCATAATTGTAGGGCATTGACCCAAACAACATGTTTAGACAATAATATATGTTATACCATATTTATGAGAATTTAATGGACTAAAGAGAACAGAAGTTCAAGACTAAGGGCTCGTCTTCAGCTCAACCAACGGATCACTTGGCTCAGAACATTAGTTCAGCCATATCAATATGGTTGATCACAATCTCATATATGTACGGACATGCACGTATCCAACTCAGCTAACTGACAAAGGGTAGTTCTAATATCGTCGTTAGAACGAGTGACTACATGATGATCCGTGAGCACATGAGGTAATATCTCTGTAAAAATGTGACCCTACTTAACCTATAAGGGCATGACATGTGTAAAGCACATTTTCTCTCTATTCTCACGCATCCTCACTATAAAATAGTGGTCTTACCCTATTTGAAAAATGATTTTATTTTCAATATTGACATTGTTATGCTATAAAACTACTGAGAGAAGGGATACTTGAGTGCATTATATCACTGCCAGACTTCCAGTCACATGAGATTCAGTTACTTGAGCTACCCCGTGGATGTAAGCAACTCTTATAGGATGAACCACATATATTCTAGTGCATTCCTTCCTATCTTCATCTCCTTCTCTCTATTTAGTACATTCATCATTCGTTTATTATTTGTTATCTCGTATTGGACCTCAACTTTCTTATTGGACCTCAACTTGCTAAGACGCATCCTATGAATTAATTTTAAACGACAAAAATACCCTTACTTAAAACTCAAACCTTGTAACCAAACACCCATTTTTCTCACTTACTCATCAAACCCTACAAAAGATGTCATATCCAATCACATTTCTCTCTCTCTCTCTCTCTCTCTCTCTCTCTCAAATCAGCGAGGGAAAATGATGATAAAATTAGTATTTGATAATTTTATGTCAAAGTTTCACGAATCTTTTAAGTTGTATAGATTGAGAAGTAACCCGCGTCAAATAAAAAATTATAGGGCATTTAAAAACTGGGGTGAGAGTTGAAGGATGAAAAGCATAATTTATTCAAAATAAATTCCCCCTCATCTCTTTCACCCTCCAAATCCAAGCCACTCAAATACACCACACAACCCCCTTGTACCGTTGTCACTATCAATAAAACTGAGACACCCACCAAAGGGATGGTTGGTCCCAATCATCCCCTCCTGAACTGGACCCAAAAAATCGACATTTACCTTTCATTACCTCACTCGCATACCATTCCCTAGATCAACATCAATTTCAGGGAACAACATAACCAACCTCCCCATCCCATTAAACTTCTCCACGTCATTTAAACAAACCTCAACGTTCATAAAATCCTCCCACTTGGTTTGAGACTCGGTCAGAACAGCTTCATGTGCAAAATTGCTTATATTGGGTTTTTTCCCAGAGCTTGTCTTCTCGTTTGAGCTCCATGTCGCCCAAGGGAGTCTAATGGGACAAGATTGTGGCAGTTGGAGAAGGATAAGTTTTTGAGGTGGCGATGGGAGGGTTTTCAGGGGGAGTGGTTATAAGGAAGCTGGACTTGTGGTGGGATTTTATTGGGAGTCGGTTTTTTTAAAGAGTGATTGTATGAGTGGGTATTTTTGTGGAGCCCATGGGGAAAGCAAAATTGGGTGTGGGTGAGAATATAGAGGAAAGATAAGGTCGCGATGGATGTGGGTTGCAGGGAATTTTCAGGATGGGTTTGAGTCGAGGTTAAAGATCTAGGTATTTTGGTCCTACCTAAAATGTGGTTGGAATTAACTTTAATTATGAAATAAAGGTTGATTCAGGAGTTAAAAATTTGTTAAGTTTTTTGAAATTATGTCTAAGACATATGTCAAATATAATATTATAAAATGAGAGTTAAAATGAGAAGAGAAAAAAAAATCCCTTTTCTTTGAAAAAAGGGCCAAAAATCCATTGACTCGAATCGTAAGCGTCACAAATGAACGGTTGTATATGCTTTCTCCAATTTTCTCTCTCAATACCTTAGTCCCTTTCTTCGGTTAATATATTATTTTATTATATTTTTAGACAATCTAAAATCAATAATTAATTTTTTTTTTTTTTGATTTCTTAACTTTCTTTCTGTTTGATTGATTTCACCCAAATTCATCTGCCATGTTTATGTTGGACCTTATTCAACCTTAGACCACAAGTGAAAAAAAGAGATATCTATTTCATCAATAACAAACAGTATATTACAAACATGGAAATGTTAGAAATAAATTTTAAGTTTCCAAATATAAAGAATTTTAAGTCTATAAACATCTTTCAGAGGTAATTACACTTTTTACCCTAGAAGTTTAGGGTAATTTTCACTTCGCCCCCGATGTTTTAATTTTATCACATAAAATCCTAAAGTAGTGAAATTGTTTCAATGTCGTTCAAAATCAAAGAGCCATTAAAATTTGATGAAAGGACCAAAGTTCGACGAGCAAAGAAACTTCAAAGACCAAAATGTTAATTTGTCTTTTCGGGTCATGTTTTGGGCCGACATGAGTCATGACACAAGACGTATGTCATGTGTCATGTTAAAAAAATTGTGTTGTATTATGTCGACCTGAAACATGACCCAAAACAAAAATTAAAAATTTTGGTCCTTAAGTTTGTCGCACTTCGGTCCCTCCATCAATTTTTTAACTGCCTTTTGATTTGGAACGACATTGAAACAGTTTCAAAACTTTAAGGTTCGATGTGAATGCATTAAAACATTAAGGGAAAAATGATAATTATCCCAAACTTCAAGGGTGAAAAGTGTAATTAACTCTAGACCTTATTATGAGAAGAGGATAGAGAAAAAAACATCTTCAGTATTACTAACCCAACACGATCTTCACAAACTAACTCTCTAGGCAAAGGAGTGTCGAGAATGTTATAAATAAAGTTGGGACTTAAGTGATTAGAGAGGTTGCCTATCGTCCATTTAGCACCCCTACTACCCTTGATGAGGATATCTTTAGTCTTTTACACACTCCGCCACACATGTGAAGCATTTTTTTTGGCGGGACATAACCTAGGGTTGTAATTGGCATTGCATTACTCTTGACTATTCTAGTGAAATAGGTGTCAAAGTCTGGTTCAATATGTTTTTTCCCTATATACATGTAATAAAATTAGAAAAACAAATCAGAATAATAGGAAGTAACAATTTTGCAGACTAAGAATTATAAAAAAGTTTCTCTAGGTTCTAAAAGTACCTCACCACATAAAAAAAATAAGGACACACATAAACTCATTTACCTTCCCCCTTTGTCTGAGCTCCAGCAGGGGGTCGCCGGAGCTGTCAGAGCACCGATGGGAGTGTTGCTAGCGTGGACTTTGAAAAATAAGAGAGTATTGGGTAAATGGGTGTTTGAGGGACTAAATGGGGTTAAACTAAAAGTAACTGTATTTTTTACAAACTATATATTTAGTTTGGGGACTATACATTAATTGACCCAAAATGTTGTCTTAAATACTAAAAAGTTAGAGCATATTTAAAATTATTTTTACATATAATTATATACATAAATATAAATAATATTATACGTATCTCCACGTGTCGTATCCTCCTTTTTGAAAAAAATATGTATCACATGCCGGGTCTCGTATCACGTGCCGTGTCCGAGCTTCATAGACTATGATATTGTTTCATGTAGCTAGCTCCTTTCCCAGTCATGTTTGGATACCTGTAGATCTACTGCACTCGACATTATCATGCACCTTTTGAGTGTTGAATGGTGCTACAATTGCTGCATTACCCTCTCCTTGTTACATAATATCACTTCCTCATTAGATGACTCTTCTCTTGTCTTTCCATACCTGTTGTTTTTGGTTTTTGACTCTAATACTCTTCCTTGTTTCCGAATACCTTGCAGAAATTGCACTTTGTTGGGGACCATTCGTACTCGATTTTCCGCCTTATCAATTCCCAGTTCGGTCCTTATATTAGATAATTCCTTTGATACATCTTTTTGAACACAAATTCTTGCAAAAGTAAGCCTTTCTGCGCTAGCCGTCTCACACCGTTGCCATTGTCGCTACCATAAAATCTTTTATGGTATGTTTTAGTATTTTTTTTCTTTTCAAACTAGGGTGTTTCGTTTTTACAATTGAGTTTCAACAGTGATTTCTTTTGTTGGATATCCATAAATCTGTCACTTGACCCACACCTCCGTTTTTCTCTCTTTCTATGCCCTCTATCTATCTATTTTGTTGGTGTATGAACTCTCTATTATGATTTCCTTTTTATCTTTAAGAATATATTCTATTCTAAATCTTTAATCTGAATTTTTGGTTCATTATTTTTAATTTTAACTGTTTTTGTCCAACGTTTTTGTAATTGTTTTCTTAGATTTTGATATCATAACAGGTATTTATTTATGTTTTATTTGTCAAATTCATGTTAAACTTCTTGTGTTGATACTTGAGTGCTACATGTTCTCTAAGTAGTAAAATTTGTGCATATCAGATGCTCACTTTAGTTGTTATCCTGGAGCATTCCACGTGACTAATGGACCATCACATTGGGAGTTATAGCAAAGTGCAAGGTAATTTTTCTAGCTGTAATTTATCATTTTATACTAGATATACTTTCATGTCAATTAATTTCATGTCAATCTATTGATTGGATAAATATTTGATTCAATAATTGTTTGCTCAGAAAAGTAGTTGAGTTCACCATATTATTAGGTAATATGTGGATACTGACATATTATAACGTGTTGATATGAGACATATCTACCCAATCAGTTGATGATTTGAGAACCCAAACTAAACTGCTATAACCATATTAAATACTTCCACCAAATAAATTGGAATATCAAAGTAATCTTACTTCTGCTCCTTTAATGATAGGATGTTGATGAGTGATGTTGTTGCGCTATGATCAATGTCACACCCTTATACAAACCTTTGGCCAAACTCCTCACTGTAATAATTTCTGTACTCGTGGACGAAACAATATATACTGTTAAATTTGTCACAACTTATGGTCTGTGATATGTACATACATAATGAAAAAGAGAGTACCAACACCTTAGAGTGCCAACTAGCAATGCATCCAGCCCAAATGCTAAAGGATACAACCGTGGTGATAGTTGCTCATGGAAAATGTGTACAAGTTGCTTCCAATCCCCTATTCGTAGTAGAATCAATGGGATAACAATGTACTTGCATACACAACATATATCCCTATAGAGGAGGGCAAGAACTGCACTGCCCATCTCATCCTATCCCGAGCCCTTTGAGTCTCGCAAAGAGGTAAAAGCATTAGCCTAACTTGAGAGGATGACTAGTTCGAAATTAACGAACCATCAATTATGATCAGTATAATAGCATGGGCACGCTGTTGAGCCATTTGAACAATTGCAGCATCGGGTAAGTGGGAAAAGTGACCAACCTCTCAACTCAAATGGATCACGTGAACGACCAAGAATTCTGAGAGCATGTCATGCCACTCATTAGTCCCATCATCAGTGTCCGACCATAATTATATGCTCCCCATCTACTGGAAACCCTAATAGAACCTCTACATTCTGTAGTGTAATAGCCATCTAGCCCACTAGTATATGGAATGTGTTTCTCCTGGATCAACACTCCACCAATGGTGTGATTAGATGGTGATCTAGTTGGATAAGGACGACTGGATATGCTCCATAGAATCCAGTCATAATCAAGTACTGTTTGACCTTATCGCCCTCAATAATTAGGCGATATACATCTCCTTCATCCCTACGACAATGTAATGATCCACTGTCATGGCCTGACTATACCAATTCGAAGAAATATTGTATCTACATGGTCAGTATGTTCACGTCTATAGGTCTAGGGTGTATAACTCCGCATGTGTCGTCTAGTAATAGAATTGTACAATTTTATTAATTTCAAATTGGAAAGTTTAAAAATATAAACAAATTGTAAAGACAAGCTGATGGTAAACTTATTGTCAACATGTAGAAGTATATTAATTTCAAACTGGATAATTAGAAAATACATAATCAAAATGTAAACACAAACTAAAGACAAACCAAGTGTAAATATAGGGAAGTATATCCGATCACATGTTCTGAACTAAACTACCTTAATTTAATAGGACGGGGGTTGGATGGAAATTTCCCACGTGTGTATCCACGCTCTTTACAAATCCTATAGTTCTTAGCACAACCATATCCAATGTCCATCTCGTTATGAATGTGGGTGGATCATCGACTAATCCGTTTCCTTTTCAAACTAAAGTTTGGGCGGAGGGTGGGTCCAACGGGTATGTCCCAATACTCTTCATCCAGAAGCAGTTGGAATTGTGAGTTCCACGTCTAAGCACAATGACACATATGTATAATTCACTAATATAAGTGGTTGGAGAAAGGTTAAGCCTCTTACAAAAAGACACACCATGGGAGCATGGTATATGAAATTCCTCTCACTTGTCACATGAGTTGCTTCCCTCAGTGAGATGTAAGCCATGTCTTCTGTCCTTTGAGTAGTCACTTCAGCGACGATCAATCACAAATCCTAATCTGCCGCAAGATGAGTTCCCTCCCTCCTGTACACAGTCCCCAGAAAGTTGGTTGCAAATTTAGTGAAAGGACTCCTCTGTCTTGCGCTCCACGTGAAAAATTACCATTGTTGGTGGAAGAGGTGTATAGGATGATAATAAATTACATGAACGCAGGTAGATATAGGAAAGTTGCGGGCTTCCTTTAATAACACCATTGAACACTTTAGATAAGTTTGTTGGCATCATCCAAATTTTTTTTCCACCATCGTGTGCACGCGTCGATTGATCAAGGGGAATTCTTCTCAACCATATCTCTTTGATTTTTTATAATAGAATGTCCAACTCCACATTTGGTTTGCAATTCCCGCCCACCATAAAAGTCGTGTCAAGCTCTTTATATCTAAATTTCTCTGTTCAATTGCTTCTCAAATGTCCAAGAAAAAAACGGTGGAATTTGTAAGGTGGTTGCTATGAAGGTTTCTCCTTTGCAGCCCTAATTATAGTTGGATGTCTATCAAATATCAAACATAGTCCACAACATGAACTAATACATTAAGTGTGCAACAGTTTAAGAAACAACCCCAGCTACTCACCGTTTCTTCTTCAACAAATGCAAAAGTAATGGGGAAATTTTGGTTATTCGCATCGACGGGCAAGACTATCAACAATTTTCCCTTGTATTACCATATAGGGTGAGTGCCATTTATGAATATTACAAGGGGACAATGTTGGAAACAACCAGTTGATTGTTTAAACGTTTAGTACATCCTATGGAATGTGTTAACATTTTCCTCCCATCAAATCACGCGGTATTTTACCCACTAAACAACTATGCTGGGATTGAACTTCTCTAAAGCACAAATTAATTTTGGTCGCAGACGATATGAATCTACCCAGTCACCGAGTATTATTGCGATTGAATGATGTATAATACTCTTAATTTATCTTGAATGATACGGTACCTTGAATCGATTGCACTGATATACTAGGATCAACCTTTAATACAGGAAGACTAATTGAAGAAATAATATTTGAGGCAAGTGATTCGTGATCTTGAGTGAGAGATTTTCAAATGCATTAATGTGGACCTGCATACTAAGCGATATCCTATATAGCCCTTTTGAGCACAAGTCAATTACTAGACTGTCTGTTTTGACTCTCAAAGGTTACCAAATGATTGGATTTGATGTTATAGAACCGAATAGCTTCTTGGAGCATCTTTTATTTGGAAAGTCAATCGAGTGTATAACTCTCCACTATTGGGATATGATTATACAATGCACTGTCATAAAAAAATTCAGAGCATTCTACATGACAATATCTGAACTGAGGATAAAGCACGGCGATAGATGTAGACGTTAACCACTCAAACTAAGTATGAAGTATATTACGGTCCACATGATTGTTGATGTAAAAAATTAGATCGTATTTAATTATTCAATCACAGATAAATAAATGAGACAAAGAAATTTTAAAGTGGTTCAGCCTTATAAGAATGGCCTACGTCCACTGTTATGTTATTGCTGACTGTTTGAGAATTCTCGATTACAAGTTCTATCAAGAAATTTCGGTCCCCTTACAATGAGGATTGTACAATGTATTTATAGCCTTGAGGCTGTAATGTGAAAGGATAATACATTAAATGATGTACATGTGAAAAGGTAATACATTCAATTCCCCTTAAGCATATACATTTGAATGATAAGCATTTAATGAACAATCAAACTGTTGGTTATCCTGCTATTAATGCTTTGTTCGAGGTGCAGCTCGGACCGCCTAAACTGCTCGGTATTCAAGAGTTCCTCGGAGCGTCTGAGTTCCTCGTAGAGTTCTTATTCCTTGGAGCGTCTGAGTTCCTCGGAAGTGTCCGTTGTTGCCACGTAGATTGCCACGTGTCTTCATTCAATTTGGCCATATCAGCAGAATAAATTTGGTATCAACAGAAGCCCCCAATGTTTCATAGTTCGAAATTTGAGGAGTGTGGAACATTCTTTCTCAGAATATGGCAGTTTTAAATGGTCCACCAGATTTTTAGGAGTGTTTTCCCTTGTATTTATTTTTCCTTCCAAATTCTTATAATCATTCTTTTTTGAATTTTTATAACCGCCTCGATCTCCGCGTACTTTTTGTCCTTCTATCCGCTAGTAGCGTAATCGTTTCTTTTTGTAACCATTAACTTTATCGTTTCCCAAGGCAGAGTATTTAAGCGTCACAGACAATCCCATCGTCTTCTACTTTTTCAAATTTGTATCTTCGAATTTTCCATTGTCTTACTCTCTTGTGCGTTCATCCTTTCCATCGTTCGTTGTCAACAGATCCACTCTTTTTCTGTAAGATCTTCTTCCTTCTTCTTCATTTCCTTCTTTCATCATGGTTTATCCTGTAGAATCGATTGATAAATTTTTCTCTGATTTCTCTATTCCCTCCTGGGCTATTTTGGAAGAGCTTTCTGAGCCTTCTGACTATTTCCGTTTGGCTGAGGGACATTGGTTCCCCAGTCTCTTTGTTGCTGAGTGTGGATTTTCTTTTCCTCCAAACCCTCTATGTCTGGAATTCTGTCAATACTTTGACGTGGTTCCTGCAAGAATAGCCCCCAATACATGGAGAATAGTTAATGGGGTTCATAGACTAAATCAAATTCATGAAACTCGCATAGGAATTCCATAAATTATGTTTTGTTATAGATGGGCCGTTGGTGATAACACTTTTTATTTAAAAACTAGATTTTTAAATAGGGCTTTAGTGGTCAACCTCCCGGATGCCAATAGGGACTATTTTGAGCACGGGGTTGTTATAAAAAATTGGCAACATGCTCCTTTATCTGAAGATGAAGTGTATCAGGGTCCCAGATGCCCTCCCTATGGCAATGGGATAGGTTATTTTTATTTTATTTTATTTATTTTCAAAATTATGCTTCTTCTATGTTTGATAAAATGTGCCACTGATATTTTAATTTTGATTTATTTGCAGTTGATAGCAAAAGAAAGTGTCCAAAAGAAGCAGACGTTAATATAAGGCACTTAAAACTTATCTGGAGTCTGCATGAGACTGTTGCCGACGAGCACATTAGGTCAGCTTCATATTTGCTGCAGTACAAGAGCTACACCACTTCTTTTACTGCTCGTCCGGTAATAAGTGAAGTAGAACCAGTACCATCTTCTACCAGTTCTTCGCCTGAGTCACACGTTCCTTTAAGTGAAAGGATGAAGAAAAGAAGACCTCCCACCCTTTTTGAGAAACCTGCCTCTGCTGCTGGAGAGGCAAAAATAAGTAAACATGATGTCCTAGAAGGGACAAAGAAAATTGATGCACCCCCTCCGGCTGCTCCTGTGAAGGTTGCCGAGAAGCCCCCAGTGGTCCCGAGCAAGGCTGCTGCTCCAGGAGAAGTGATTGTCATATCACCGACCAAGAGTTCCTCCTTGGTCGAAGCTATTCCTGTTCCTCCGAGGAAGCTGAAGAAAAGCTCGTCGGTCAATTTGGCTGAAACCATATCTCAGCCCCCAACTACTGGAACTGGTGTTCCTACTTTTGTTCCCCCGAGCTCTGCCATGAGCTCGATAAAGACTTGGATCATTCCCGAGATCCAAGGTATTGAAGAGAACCTTTCTCAGGACATAGTCACCTCATTGGCTGCTCGCCATATTGCTTCTGTAAGTCTTATTATTTTGAACTTTTCATCTTTCCTTTGTTATATCTGTCTCTGACTTGCTTTCATTTTCTTTTCACAGTTGGTGAGCTGCTGTAATACCCCGTAGTTCTGAATATTCTATTTAATTAAATTAGAGAATTAAATGAGAAAATACGACTTAATTTAAATTACGTAAGAGGAGTAATTTAATGAGATTATTAATCGAGAGGTAGATACCAATTTATATTGTCTCATTATATTTACTTAGTGCGAGTGGTAAATAGTTACTTAACGCGTGTAGACCGTGTTGGGGTGAAAACGAGTAATATTTTTAAGTGACTCAAATGATAATTTAGAGGACACAGATGAGTCCGGAAGGGTCAAATTAGTCAAAATAGTATACCCAGGGGTACTAGTTGAGTCTCGGGGTAATTTTGGACTAAACCGAGACTGTTCGGGGGCGTTTTGGTCTTTTAAAATAAGAGGGTATGAAGACCTACGAATTTGAGAGCCTTTTATCAGCCGTATGCAAGAGGGTTTAGGTTTAGAAAACCCATGTAAACACCAATACCATTAGAGAGAAGGAGAAAACCAATTCCAAAGCTTAAGAAGGGATTCCTAAAGAATTGGACTTGAATCTTGCACCCAAATCATCCATGGAAGAAGGATGGAGAGAGAAGAACATCAACCCATCATCAACTCCACGGAATCAGATTTCCCTATGTCAAGGCAAGTGTTTATTACAAATCAAATTCAAGTTATAATACCCATGTGTAGGAAGTTTTAAGAATTGGTTGATTCTATTGAAAAACTTTGAACTAAATGTATGAATTGATCATATGTTTGGGTAGGATTGCATGTAGAATGAATCCTTAAGTAAAGATGAAATGAAATTTGAATATATTTGATGATTAACGTATAATCTTTATGAGTTCTTGGTTAAAGAACATGAATCTTGAATGACTTAGGGTTTAATTGAGGAACACAAGATGTCAATCTGCCAGAATTTTTGATATAACTTTAAACGTATTCCATTTGAGTTGTACTTAGAATTATAGTCTGAACCATACATTCCTAGAAAGGTATTTCTGTTAGCTATCCAATAAACTTGGAATCAGGTTAATCGGAGTTCTGTAGAGGGAGTAATCGATATTTTACTACAGGGTATTTGATCTGTCAACATAGTAATTTGCCAGAATTTTGACGTGACTTTAAACGTGTGCGATTTGCATTGTACTTCGAATTAGAGTGTGAAGCATACATTACTGGAAATGTATTTCTCTTAGCTATCCAATGAACTTGGAATCAGGTCAATCGGAGTTTTGTAGAGGGAGAAATCGAAATTTTACTAGAGGGTATTTAATCTGCCAGAAAAATTTATGATTCGTTTCGGCTGCGAGAAAATGTGAGATCTTTCTTTTTAAGACTCAAATGCCTAAAATTTTATCGGGGAAGTGTTTGGGACCTTGATGAAATGTATTTATAGAATAATGATATGGAATTAGGTATATGATTGAGTGTTGGACCTTAATTTTGTGAGAGAATTAAAGTGGAGATTCATAGGCTTGATTGTGACGTATTCTAATTCGAGATGATACGAATATGATTTCGAAAAAGTGTGAGAAAGCTTAAATTTATTGAGTCAGTAGGTTAACAAGGGTAACTACTGAATTGATATAACAAGGGATAACTAGGACCCTTAGAGTTGTGTAAATACTCGAATTAATATGAAAGTGAAATAAATTTGTAAAGCAAACAATTATTGTTAATATAAGAGAATACTATAATACATACAAGTATGATTGATAGGTCAGGTGTGTACCTACTGAATTATATGATCTTTTAGGTCGAGAGAAGTATACCTAAATTAACTATGTTAGGGTCTATGAGATATTCCTAACTAACATAGGGTTATTATATAGTTGGGGTCGATGTATCATTCCGAACCAATTCTTACTTGGGGTCGATGTATCATTCAGAACCAAGAGTCCTTTATGTGTGTAAAAAGGACAAAATAGTAATGACTGATATTTAATATATATTATGTGTGAAATATATACTTAATGATATTCTACTTCTGTGTATTAGTATATTGAGATATACCTAAATTAACTATGTTAGGGTCGATGAGACATTCCGAACTAACATAGGGTTATTATAGGTTTGGGGTCGATGTAAAATGCCGAACCAAATCTGTGAACTGGTGGCATGATGAAAGAGTCCGAGCCAGAATTTGTAAATATAAATAATTGGGGTTGATGTATCATTCCGAACCAATTCTCACTTGGGGTCGATGAATCATTACGAACCAAGAGTCCTTTACGTGTGTAGAAAGGACAAATAGAAATGACTAATATTTAGTATATATTGTGTGTGAAATATATACACTTAATGATATTCTACCGTTGTGAAAAAGTAGATGAATATAATGTGTTTAATGTTACATATCTAAATAGTAACTTAAGTAGTGAAACTTAATTACATAAGTGGAAAGATAACAATTGTAAGAATTGTAGAAATTTAGTAGTGAAACTAAATAACCTTGAAGTATAACATAGATGAAATGTTATTTGAGTATTAATTAACCTCCGCGAGATGTTAATGAAATGAATGTAATGTGTGGGCAATGTGAGAACTTAAGTATAGATAAGTTCAGATGATTACTTAGTCCTAGTTAGCTTGGGAGATATGGCTAGGTAGGCTAAGTGTAGAACGTTAGGTGTGCACAAAAGCTGAGGGGTGAGTAAACTCAAGAGAGTGTACGAGAACCTAACATGTGTAATCAATAACCGCATTTTATATTGTGATAAACGCTTGTTAAATATTTTCAAAATGTTTTGAGTACTAACTCTTGCTATAAAAATATTTTCAAAACCTTTTAGGTGTCCAGCCACAGAGACGCCATGGATGATGATTCTATTCCAGGGACTCGAAGCTGTAGCACAGTGGATGCTTACAGGATTTTGATTAGATGATATCTCTCATTCAGATCTAGTGCAGGATCTCACACTATTCTTTGTATGGACTTGTGGTCCGGTATCAGTCTCAGATGTTAGTTTCAGATTAGTAGTTGTTCTACTGCTGTTTGGTATTTTTAGCCGATGGTTTATTCGATAATACTCTTGTGATGTTGTACTTATACTTTGTTGGTTTGGGTTTTAGCATGGTATTTGTTTTTACTATTTTTCCGCATGGTTGATTTATTTGTTTTATGAAAGATAAAATTTTGCACCGTTCTAATTTTACTTAGGGGATTAGTAATAAAAAGAAAGTTTTTGACAGTGATGCTAAGAATGAACCATTTGAGAAACCTGTTTTAATTTAATAAAGGCATGATCACCCGATGTTTAATTTGGTGGGGTGTCACAGATGGTATTAGAGCATCAGGTTCTAGTGTCCATAGGATCTGTACGGCTTACTACATTTTTAGCGTATCGTTTGATTGATATAGAGCCCTATATTAGGATTGTTGTGCTCCTCTACGTACGTAGTTTACGTTCTCCTGCTATTTAGTTAATGAAGTTTAGTATATACGAGTTCAATTGGGTATGATACATCGAACCTGACGATAAGACCAGCGAGGGTGTTGGAAGGACTGCAGGAGGAAGGGGCTCGGCATGAGGCATGGGGTGTTCGAGGATGGTAATCGTAGGAAAGATGACCGTTGTCGAGGTCACTCCTAGTGTGTAATGGAAGTAGAATGTACAGGGGTTTTGGCATTAAGGATAGAGTAGAAATGCTCAGAAGTGAAAACTTGGGTAAATTTTATAGAGGCAACGTGGTGGGGATACCAGTCACCACATCCGGACTGAGGGTCAGTATACAAATAGGGACCTTACGTATAGTTTAACCGCAAATTTATCCAATGATGGTTCAGAAGCGAAGCGAATGGAAATTCCTGAACCCATCATGTGAAAGCCTGGTAGATGCCAATTGTGAGGAAGAAATTTATCGGTTGAACTGAACCTGTAACTGATGAGACATGTACAAGGTAAAAAGATCCCTTGAGAGAATGGACTCACGAGTTGTTTTCGGTCGTAATTTTGAGAAAAATCTGCTTGGACGACTTATGTGTATGAAGGCAGTAAGGTACTTGTTACAAAGTCGAGGTAAATGCTCCTAGGTGGGCGGAGCTAAAAGAGTTTAAGGATTTAGTCAAAGAGTAAGACTGAATATAATGGGGCTAGTGCAAGACATAAGTGGAAACCCACTAAGGGATTCCTGAATTTAATCCTAAGTCAGGACTGTTAAGTCTATTAGTGCATTCCTTGGTCAGCGAAATTAAGGGAACCATGATGATTAATGTTAACAAAAAAATCAAGACTGCCAAGTCCGAGTGGAGGAATACCCTAAACCAGTAGGTGTGTCCTGGAATAAGGGAATTTATGAAAGGATGTCTTATGTGAGGCGTAAGACCACACGTGTTGATCTTGCCCGAAGTTATTTAAGGAGATAATAACTCCGATAAGTTTGCATTCCGAAAGGACAAGCGTGTTATGTCAGGGAACCATTTGAACTACCAGAGTGATGGGCAAATAGTATATGAGTTTTAGCCTCGAGTGAATGGGGTATATGACGATGCCTCACCTGAAAGAGGGTCAAACTGTCATTTTCATTAATATGTGGGAGACTCCAGAGATTATGGATGTCTCATAGTGATTGATTCCGGTGTGTAGGAACCTTAATGATGTGAATCAAGGTATATCATATGATCGCTGGGCGGAGAGATCGAGCTCGTTATTGTAACAAGAGCTAAGGACTTAGTGATATTATAAGCACAGTTCCACTTGGCTCCTTTAGAGATGTTGGGGTACGGTCGTACATATTGTCAGGGGATGAAATTTGAATATCTCGACTATGTGTTGTACCGATAAGACTCAGTAAAAATGCATTGGGAGAAGTCCCTTGTTTAAGTTCGATCGCGAAAGGGGATACGACTAAATTTTTATGCACGTCAGGAGAAGAGACGTTAGATGCTAGGGCATCGGTAGAGCCGGAAGTGTTGTGGGAAAACACTGAAAATCTTATCTCTCCACGAAAGGATAAGTGGGACTTTGTGGGCAAAAAATTTAATTATTGGTCTATACGAGATTGTGAATACCCACAAGATTGTAGTCACGCCCTGAAGACAAGGCGAGAGTCGAGGAAAAGCATGTTACAAGTGCGATGTTTGCAATGTTTTTGCAAATATGCACGGAAAAAAGGGTGTATGGGATCCCTAGTCAATTGTCTTCCTTAGCCATCCGAGGTAGAGGGATGCAGAGAAAATTATTGTTAAGTACGCCGATGGAGGAAGTTGCGGCTAGTTGTGTTGATGAAATGGATTGAACGCCATGGAAGATAGACGGTAATCCAAGATTTTTGTGCTGAGAGAACCAACACACCCTATGGGATAAAAGTTGATGGGAAGCCGTTCAAAAGTTATCTCTTGATATTGGAGGCCTAACTGTTGTGAAGAAGTAACGCAAGGTTCTACTTAACTGAGTGTTGAGAGTGACTTACGCGTTACTAAAATGTTGATTCTTATAAGTTAATCAACCCTTAAAGTGTGCCAATTACGAAAAGTGCACGGATTGTAAAGTATAATAAACCCGGAGTGAAAGGGGAATAGAGTACCACTTGAGGAAAGATGACGTAAGTGGGAAGCGGTGTTGAGGAAGAGACATAGTGATATTGTCTCCAGACGCACCACTAGTTGATAGAGAAAGATGGGCACGAAATGAGCAATCAAAAATTTGGTAGTGAACCTACGTTACCAATGATGGAATGAGGAGACAGACTTTGATATTTTTTTTATGGGATGTGAACATCATAACTAAACCAACATTTCATTGGGATAGCGGAATGGGTTGACCGGGATGGATTAGTATGTAAGTTGAAAAGGAAGAGTGCACAAGTGCACGGTGCCGTTCTACATGGTTGTGAATCTGGATGAAATCCTAAAATCCCACCCTGTGAGAGATGGTCAGGGGGGATAGAGATAAAGTTTTATTTTGAGTATGTTGTGTCGCCTATGACTCAATGATTCCCAGGCAGAATGATACGCCCTTACGATAGTGGAATTTTGGAGGAAACCACTGATCAAATCATAGGTTGCATGTATACCTTTATGAGCATATTTATAGGTAGTATGAGTGCCTATATAAACTGTACATAAGGGTTAGGTTCTTGGGTACCTATTATGAACATATGTGTACTTTGAGTGGTGGTTCGAGGAGACATTTCGAACATTTAGTCCTTAACGCGTGATATGAGGACATTCTATTGGAGAATGACATTTTAGGGTATATGAAATGTGTAATATATGGCTCACAAATTGTCTACTCATGTGCGATGAGATATACATACATACATTGGTGCTCGAGATGTGATTCTGAGACACTATAATTAATCACCATTGGTGATCGAGGTGGGGTTCCGAGCCAATAACCCCAAAAGTGTTACAGAAGGGGGGTGATTATAAAATAATTGTTTATAGTATATGTTATGTGTAAGATATATACCTATTGATTTTTTTCTACTTATGTGCGATGATAAGTGTGCTTAAATTCTGTATTGGGGTCGATGATGTTCCAGACCAATACATGAAGGATCGATTTGGGGTCGATGATTTTTCGAACCAAATCGATGATTAATTTGGTATCGACGGAAGGTCTAAACCAACATATACATTACATTTACCTTGGGGTCGAGGGATTTATGGACCAATATAAATGATAGGATTATTGGGGCTGATGATTTTGCCGGACCAATTTCCCTTATAGTATATATTGTGTATGAAATATATACCTTATAATATCCTACTTATGAGTGATAGTAGACACATAGATGTTATATATAGAGATATACATCAAAAGAGTAAATTAAGTAGGGAGGAACTTAATTTCAAGAGTTAACGTTAGATTGAGAAAGACCTATGGAGAAATTAAGTAGTGAGACTTAATTATGATATATGGAGCATGGGTAACATGCGATAAAAGTTTATAATGAAGCAAAGCATGTACTTGGGGCGACCGTTAATTTTAATACCAGCCTTATCCTAATTTCGAGGACGAAATTCCTTTGTAAGGGGGGAAGTAAGTAATACCTCGTATTTCTGAATATTCTATTTAATTA
Organism: Sambucus nigra; assembly: GCA_949130495.1. Lineage (NCBI taxonomy): Eukaryota > Viridiplantae > Streptophyta > Magnoliopsida > Dipsacales > Adoxaceae > Sambucus > Sambucus nigra. The sequence goes on along the minus strand of OX422214.1, from coordinate 407,213,170 downwards.
AATTAGAGAATTAAACGAGAAAATACGGCTTAATTTAAATTACGTAAGAGGAGTAATTTAATGAGATTATTAATCGAGAGGTAGATACCAATTTATATTGTCTCATTATATTTACTTAGTGCGAGTGGTAAATAGTTACTTAACGCGTGTAGACCGTGTTGGGGTGAGAACGAGTAATATTTTTAAGTGACTCAAATGATAATTTAGAGGACACAGATGAGTCCGGAAGGGTGAAATTAGTCAAAATAGTATACCCAGGGGTACTAGTTGAGTCTCGGGGTAATTTTGGACTAAACCGAGACTGTTCGGGGGCGTTTTGGTCTTTTAAAATAAGAAAGTTTTTACTATTTTTTCGCATGGTTGATTTATTTGTTTTAAGAAAGATAAAATTTGGCACCGTTCTAATTTTACTTAGGGGATTAGTAATAAAAAGAAAGTTTTCGACAGTGATGCTAGGAATGAACCATTTGAGAAACCTGTTTTAATTTAATAAAGGCCTGATCACCCGATGTTTAATTTGGTGGGGTGTCACAGCTGCTTTAATACAATTTTGAAGAAAGATGAAGCTATTAAATCTTCAAACTCCTCATCTGGTGTGGAGGAAGCTCTGGTGGGCCTGACGTAGTATTTGGAAGATTCTCGTCAAAAGTATGATACTGACAAGGCTGCTTGGGAGAAGAAACTTACTTCAACCGATCAGGATAAGGCTCAAGTTTTTAAAGTCTCCAAGGGGTTGGAGAAGAAAATAAATGCTTTGGAGAAGAATAAGAATAAAGAACTTGAAGGGAAGCTAAAAAATACTGGAGAGCTTAAGAATAAGCTCAAGGTTGCTGAGGAAGAACTAATCCAACTTCGCGAAGTAAGTCGCCAGAAGGAGGAAACTGAGAATAAGATGAAGGCTACCGAGGATCTTCTATGCAAGAAACTCTCCTCGAAGAAAACGAAAAGAAAACTGGCTGTGAATAAGTCTTTCAGCACCGGCTGGGACAAGGGGTGGAACAAAGGCTTGGCTGCCATGATGTCGCAAGTCGATTATGGCAGCCTCAAATACTTTAGAGATGGGTGGGTCGCTGCTCTACAAGAAATGAAAGTTGATAAAACTTCTGAACTCTTTCAGCGACACATCCCTGGTCCCCCTCCAACTCCTGAAGATGAAGAAGTGGACGAAGCTGCCTCCGAAGAGTCTTCCATGGTGATGGGAGATCAAGTTTCTCATCCCCCGACTATCCAACCTGCTAGCGAGGAACTTCAACAACCTGCTACTTCCTCCGAGCAACCTCCATCACTTTCCCAGCTACTATCTGCTCCATCCAAGCAACCTACCTCCTCATCCCAGCCTCCCGAAAAAGTTTTGGGAGACAAGGAAAAGGTGTAGAGTTGTTCTGACTTCTATCTATTTTATTTTTCTTTGACAAATGTAATCCTGAACATGTAACCTTAACCTTGTACTTCTGACCTTTGTGATATAATAAAATTTGAACTTTTGTTTATGCATACTGTTGTTTCTCCTCTTCATGCTCTGTTGGGACTCTTATTGATTATTGTTTTTTCTTCCTCTGCTAGTTTCTAGCCAGGATGGAATTATTATCTGCTCATAATACAAAGCTGTTGAGGCAAGGCAGTGATTATTTTAAGGCTGTTCACACAGATCTGAGTGCAGCAAAGATCGTCGACATCCTCGGCCAAAATGCTTCGGAACAGGCAATTGAAGCCTACCAATACTTAAAGTGTCTGCTTGATCGTGAGGTGGCCAATAATATAGCTTATTATGATATGATTGAGGATCTCCAAGGCACTCTTGAAGACCTTCATCAACAATATAAGGAATCCACTGCCCTCTTGCATGAGGGGTACGAGAAGAAATATCAAAAAATCATTGCCGACAAGGGATACAACAAACTTTTTGTTGGCTACGATGTGAGGGACAGAACTCGGAGGGCTGAGGTCGAGGAGTGCAGACAGATAGCTAAACTATTAGAGCAAGAAAATAATAACCTGCAAAAAGAGTTGTCTCAGTTGAAGTCTGTAGCTTCCACTTCAAACGCCTTGATCCCAGTGACTGATGAGGGATTCTCGTTCTTGGAGGTCGAAAACGCTAACCTGAGGGATGAGTTAGAAACCTTGAAAAGGTCTGGCCCTTCTACATCTTCTCGTGGACAAGCAAGAGCAGCTCGGATTCCTGTCGAGTAACAAAGGACTCAATCTGCTTTAGAGAACCAAGCTTTCCAATTAATGGCGAAGAACCAAGCATTGGCTGAGATGTCTAAGAAAATCAGGGACCTGGAAGAGCAAGTTTCTGCGCAGAAGTCTGTCTTGGAGAATAAGGAATTCTTCATCAAAAATATCCACGAACAGCTGGAAAGATTGACATATCAATTCCACAAGCAGCCCAGAGAGTTCTGGATGGCTGGCTATAACGAGGCTCTCTACCACTTGGACGATCGTATCCAGAATGCCAATAATGAGGGCTACAAACAGGGATGGTTGAATGCTTTAGGTGTGCTGCAACTGGAACAGGGTCATTACCTGTGGGATTACCATAATCCTTGGCTGCTCGACCTACCAGTACCACCATTTAAGCTCGATATGAGTTGGATTCCCGCTCGGGCCATCCCTCAGTGCTTGATTTCTAAATATCTCGGCGACTACAGTCTCCATTCCAGTGCTGAGATATCTCGCCCGAGCACCTACTAAATCGACCATCCGTGATGAATATCAGGATGCTGAAAGATCTTAACTTCATAAATTCTCCTCTTTCTTTAAATGATCCGCCTGCTGACGAGGAACCTGTTTCAAAAGCAGAGGGGAAGAAACCAATAGAGTAGGAATTTTGATGTAATAGTTAATATACATTTCATTCCCAATGTAATCTGTTTTTGGATTTAATGAAAGACTTTTATTTTTATTCGCAATCTTAATTGCTATTGTCTTGTAAAACACTTTACATCTGTGCATGTGTATCTGTTAAAAATGATGTTTTGTTTGAAAATGATGTATTGTCGATCAACTTATTGTCGACTAGTTTGAATTTGTGGTAATCATTTGGCAAAAAATGATGTTTTGTTTCTCGACCAACTTAGTAAAATTTTTAAAAAGTTACGAGTATCAAAAAGTTTTGCTCGATCACTTTCTCGTATTTATGAAAATGTTTCCGACCAACCAAGGTCGGTAAATTTTCCTTGTCGACTAACTACAGTTAGTGGGTTTTTATCCCCGACCAGCCATAGTTAGTGGATTTTTTCTCTACGAGCACCTTTGGCACTTTTTGGAATAGTTTTACCTCCCGACCAACTCAAGTTGGCATTTTAGGAATACTTTTACTTCCCGAGGAATACATAGTTTTACTTCCCGTAGGAATACATTTACTTCCTAACCAACATAAGTTCGCATTTTTAGGAATACATAGTTTTACTTTCCGGAGGAATACATAGTTTTACTTCCCGGAGGAATACATAGTTTTATTTCCCGGAGGAATACATAGTTTTACTTCCCCGAGGAATACATTTACTTCCTAACCAACATAAGTTGGCATTTTTAGGAATACATAGTTTTACTTCCCGGGGGAATACATTTACTTCCTAACCAACATAAGTTGGCATTTTTAGGAATACATAGTTTTACTTCCCGGGGGAATACATTTATTTCCTAACCAACATAAGTTGGCATTTTTAGGAATACATAGTTTTACTTCCCGGAGGAATACATAGTTTTACTTCCCGTAGGAATACATAGTTTTACTTCCCGGAGGAATACATTTACTTCCTAACCAACATAAGTTGGCATTTTTAGGAATACATAGTTTTACTTCCCGAAGGAATACATAGTTTTACTTCCCGTAGGAATACACAGTTTTACTTCCCGGAGGAATACATAGTTTTACTTCCCGTAGGAATACATAGTTTTACTTCCCGTAGGAATACATTTGTTTCCCGACCAACCTTAGTTGGCATTTTTGGGTTTCCCGACCAACCTTAGTTGGCATTTTCGAGAATAAATTTGAGTAATCCGAGCTCCGAGCTTTGCCGAGTAGTGTGTAGCACAAATATATTCCTCGAAAAACTTTCAATAAAAGGAGAATTTGGCAGAATATCTTCATTTTATTCATACTGAGGGAACTGCGTTACATGAGAATATACATCACTAATAATACTTGCGCAGGTGCTCTGCGTTCCATGCATTCTTAAACTCCTCCCCTTCTAAAGTTGCTATTCGGTAAGTTCCTGGTCGAACAACTTCTGTAACTCGGTATGGTCCATGCCAGTTTGCCTCCAGTTTATTTTGCTTTTGAATCACTTTCTTCAGCACATAGTCTCCTTCTTTCAGGTCGCACTTCTTCACTCTCTTGTTGTAGAACAAAGATGTTCGTTGCTGGTAAGCAGCATTTCTAATGGCTGCTTCTTCTCTAACTTCCTCGAGCATGTCTAAATCCAATCTTCTCATTAAGTTCCTGACATGAGAATTGAAATTCAGTACCTTGTGTGTTGGGAGGCCCAACTCAACAGGTATAACAGCTTCACTTCCAAACGCTAGCATATATGGAGATTCCCCTGTTGCTACTCGGGGAGTAGTTCGGTAAGCCCATAGTACTGATTGTAGCTTGTTGATCCAATTTTCTTTCGCATCATCCAGTCTTTTTTTCAATCCATTCAACAACGTTCTATTTGTCACTTCAGTTTGTCCATTGCTTTGAGGATGGCCTGGTGCTATGTGGATCTTCAAAATGTTTTACTGATGACAATAGGCAGCGAACTCCTCGTTATCAAATTGTGTTCCATGGTCTGTGATGAAGGCATGAGGAAGACCATATCGACAAATGATGTTCTTCCAAATAAATTGGTACACATTGTCGTACGTCATATCAATGAGAGGATCAGCTTCTACCCACTTAGTGAAATAATCCACTGCGACGACGAGGTATTTGAACCTTCCTCTGGTCTTTGGCAGTGGCCCGACCAAATCTATTCCCCACATGGCAAATGGCCAAGGGAAAGTGATGGGTGTCAATAATGCTTGTGGAGTTCTTCGGATGGAGGAAAAGCGCTGGCACTTGTCACATTTCTTGGCATAGGCTATACAATCAGCCCTCATCGTCGGCCAGTAGTATCCCTGCGTCATCACCCTTTGTAAAAGCGTCCGATCTTCTATATGGGCTCTACAGGACCCTTCATGGATCTCTTCAATCAATTCTTTCACCTCGGAGGGATGTACACATCTTTGCAAACCTGCCATAATTCCTCATTTATATAGAATACCGTTAGTTAATACATACCGAGCAGCTTTAAACTTCAATTTCTTAGTTGCGAGCTTGTCAATTGGTAATTCTCCCTCATCAATATATGCCCTGATGGGATCCATCCAAGATGGTCCTAAATTAAGGGTAATAAAGTTCATCGTCGGATCTTCATCTATACTCCGACCAGCTAAAACTTCAATTGGGATTGTTCTTCGGAGCTCGGTACGAGTAGATGATGCTAATTGAGCTAGGGCATCTGCTCTCGCATTCTCCATTCTTGGTATTCTGACCAGCTGAATAGCAGCAAATTTCGACACCAGCTTCTTTGCCTTTGCGTGATATCTGATCATTAATTCTCATTTGACTGTATATACTCCCGTCATTTGGTTTACGATCAATTGAGAATCACTGAAAACAATAACCTGCTGCGCCTCCATAATTTTTGCCAAATTAAGACCTGCAATCATGGCCTCATACTCAGCCTCATTATTGGAAGCTTTGAATTGGAAATGTAGGGCGTATTCCATGTCGACCTCGTCCGGAGTGCTCAAAACTATCCCCGTGCTACATCCCGTAGTGCAAGATGAGCCATCTACATATAGCCTCCATATAGGTAACTCGTCTTCAAATTTTTGATCTGTCAGAGTTCCTCGGTGGAAAATTTGTTGCTTCCTTTCATCCTCCCCTGATATTTCTTGCTCTTCGTCGATCATCTTTTCTTGCCCTTTTACCAACCTGAGTTGGTCTGGGCTCGAATTTGATGATCCTGTAACATCCACTTGCCCTTTTACCAACCTAAGTTGGTTTGAGCTTGTGTTTGATGATCCTGTAACATCCACAGGTTGATTAGCGAGCAACTTTTGCTCCTCGGGGGTATCAGGATAGGTGAACTCTGCTATAAAATCCGCTACAGCTTTCCCTTTAAGCGATGATCTGGGTTCGTAAATTATATCATATTCACCACGCTCTATTGCCCAGTACATCAATCTCCCTGATTTTTCTGGTTTATGAAGGGCTTGCCTCAATGGCATATCAATATATACTACATGGTATGAGCCTGAAAGTATGGCTTCATTCTTCTACTTACCTCGATCAATGCTAGTTCCAACTTTTCCACCCCTGGATATCTGATCTCTGCTCCTTGGAAGGTCTTACTTGTGTAGTAGATCGGTTTTTGTACTCCATTCTCCACTCTTATCAATGTCGAACTAACTGCATTTTCGGACACTGCCAGATATAAGTATAATTTTTCACCCATCACTGGTCTGGATAACAGTGGAGGTGCTCCCAAGTATTTCATTAAGTCTTGAAAAGCCTTCTCACATTCATCATTCCACTCAAAAGTCTTTCGGAGTGTCTTGAAGAATGGGAGACATCGATCAGTTACTCGCGATACAAATCTGTTGAGTGCTGCTACTCGTCCTGTAAGACTTTGCACCTCCTTCTTCGTCGTTGGAGATAGCAGCCCTAGTAGAGCTTTGATCTTTTCAGGATTTGCCTCAATGCCTCGTTGATTGACAATGTACCCGAGAAACATGCCTTCTCGTACTCCAAATACGCACTTCGTCGGGTTCAGCTTCATTTGATATTTATCCAGTTGATCAAAAGTCTGACTTAAGTCAACTAGATGATCGGTAGCTTTCTTGCTCTTTGTCAGCATATCATCAACATAGACTTTCATATTGCGACTGATTTGTTCAGCAAAGACCTTGTTCATCAGCCGCTGATATGTTGCACCTGTATTTTTCAAACCAAAAGGCATAACATTATAACAATAAGTTCCCCTAGGGGTAATGAAAGAAGTACTCTCCCTGTCTTCAGGTTTCATTTTAATCTGGTTGTAACCAGAATAAGCATCCATGAAGCTCAGCAGCTCGTGTCCCGAGGTAGCATCCACCAGTTGATCTATTTGGGGCAATGGAAAGTGATCTTTGGGCATGCTTTGTTGAGGTCGGTGAAGTCTACACACATCCTCCACTTGTTGTTTTTCTTCTTTACCATCACCACATTGGCTAACCAGTTTGGATATTTAACATCTTTAATGAAGCAAGCTTTCTGGAGCTTCTCGACTTCCTCCTATATAGATTGATTCTTCTCGGGGCTGAACACTCTTCTTATCTGCTTTACTGGCTTGATCTCCTTATTCACATTGAGCTTGTGACATAAGAAATTTGGGTCTATCCCGGGCATATCCTCATTACTTCACGAAAAAGTTTGCTTTTTGCTTCTTAGGAAAGTTATCAATTCTTGTTTTAGTGAGGCTTCCAACGACGAACCTACTTGAGTAGTTCGTTCAGGGTGCTCGTCGTCCAGAATGATGTTTTCAGTAGCTTCCACCACTTAACCCTTCACGAGTTGCGACTCATCTCTAGGATCCAATGTTTTAATTTTTTCACCTTCATCCACTTGATAGGTAGTAGTCTTTTTCCTTGATTCCTCCAGTTCCTCTTTCTCGGCGGATGAATAATAGCATTCTCGAGCTACTTTCTTATCACCTTTCACAACTCCTACTCCAAAATTTATTGGAAATTTTAGGCATTGATGAACCGTAGATGGTACAGCCTCGAACTTCTTCAATACTACTCTTCCCATGATGATATTGTATGATGATTGAAAATTCTTATCCATCACGAAGAAGCGTATTCTTTTTGTTCGACAAGCAGGCCACGTACCATTGAATATATCCAATTTGATCGTCCCAAGTGGAAATACTTTCTCGCAAACAAAACCGAGGAGGGGTCTATGATAAGGCTCCAATTGAGATAGCTTTAGATTTAAACTATCGAAGCACGAGTAGAACATGATGTCTGCCGAGCTACCATTATCTACCAGTACTCTTGAAATCATTACCTCCTTCATCCTCATTTTGATCACCAATGGGTCATCATGAGGATATAGAACACCTGTGAGGTCATTCTTTGAGAAACCAATGACTAATTTCTCTTTGTTCACCTTTCTCGGGCGATCCTCCTCAGCTAAATTTATTTGCTGAATGTACGAGCAAGCTTGAGCCTCACAGAGGTAAGCTTTTCTCTCTGAAGTAAGGTATCCTCCTCCTGCATCTCCACCTGTAATAACATTACAGTCAAATGACCCAAAGCGTATTGAAAATACCTCTCGTTCTGGCTGCCTTGGTCTGTTAGGAAGATCGGGGTCATCTTCTGGATCAACTTCATGGTTTCTTTTCTTGTTCTCCTCTGCTCGACGAGGAGATCTAGACCTCTCTCTTGTTCGGTCGTTGTTTCTTCTTTCGTTTCCACGATCAACATACTTTGCCAGTTTTCCTCATCTGATGAGTGTTTCAATTTCATTCTGAAGCGCTATGTAATTTTTGGTCATATGGCCATGATCTTTATGAAACTCACAATACTTTGCCTTATTCCTCCTGTCAGGGTCTGCCTTCATTTTCTCTGGCTAGTTTAATTCCTCGTTGTTCTTGATTTCTTCTAGAACATGGTTAATGTCCTTCTTCAAAGGAGTATAATTATCATATTTCTTCATTACTTCCCATGTCGACCTAGTTTTTGAGTGTTTGTCACTACCATTGTTCTTATACTCTTTCTTGTTAGCTTTATCACCTTCCACCTTGGTTTCTTTGGCATCTATATTCTTCTTCGCAGCCATAGCCTCCTCGGTATTCATAATCTTGGACGCTTTTCCCATCAGGTCTAACATGGTTCTAGGTGGATCTTTAGCCAATGTGTAGTACAACTTGTTGGGCAGTAGTCCACTCATCAAGGCGGTAATCGCTGTCTTCTCCTCATAATTAATGACTTCGAGTTTCTCGTTATTAAAACGAGTTATATAATCTCTGGTACTCTCACCAGCTTTTTGTCTAACACTTAACAAATGCGCTACTCGTTTAACTGGCTTTGCCCCAAAATAGAAATTCCCAATGAATAACTGGGCCAGTTGAAGAAAAGTTGAGATCTTACCCCGAGGAAGATTATTATACCATATTTGAGCAGATCCGGTAAGAGTTCCCGAGAATGCTCTGCATCTCATCTCATCTGGAACAACATAGATGTCGGCTGCAGCTTGGTATTCTTCTATGTGAAGGACAGGGTTAGTCTTTCCATCATATTTGGAAGTCACAACAGGTGCTTTGAACTTTGATGGTGTTAGAAAATTTACAATGGAATGGACAAAAGGTGTTCCTCGAACAAAAGTTCGTTGTAAAGGGTTCTTGGCTTTAGCCATTTCCCCTAATCTATCCTCCAACCTCTGAATAGAGCCTTTCCACGTATCATTTCCTTCCTCGGGCCTGTTGGTTCGAGCAACTGATCGCGTTGATGTGGCTTCCTTGGATCTATCTTGACGAGCAGCTGGTCGCGACTGGGCAGATCCTTCCCTTAAATCCGATGGTCGTCAAAAACTTCTCGATGTGACTTTAGGAGGACTTCTACTCCTTCTAGGTCCTAATCGATCAAAAGGTGATACCCTGCTTAACCTCTCTAGCGCACTAGTCCTTTCTGGAGAGAGAGTGATACGTTGTTCAGTATCTGTGGCTCGCACTGACGAAGTTCATCCAGGTTGATAAGAAAAATCTTCAGACTCCTCATTACGATATGAATCGATACGCCTAGTACGCGAAGAAGGTGCACGGGTATTTCTTTGAATACTTCGTGGTCCTGAATGGGTTGGTGCACCGCCATGGAGGGTTTGTATGAGTTGTCGCATAGTTTCTTGCATAACGGTCTGGCCCTGAGCCAGATTTGTCATCCAGATCTGGAATATTTGGCGGAGCAGATGGATTTGGAGGGTTTCTAGCGTTCCGATTACTGGATTCTGGAATATCAGCCATTTGTGATGGATTGTTTTCGATGAAAAATGATATTACCAGTCATTTTCCACAGACGGCGCCAATCTGTTGATGTAAAAAATTAGATCGTATCTAATTATTCAATCACAGATAAATAAATGAGATAAAGAAATTTTAAAGTGGTTCAGCCTTATAAGAATGGCCTACGTCCACTATTATGTTATTGCTGACTGTTTGGGTATTCTCGATTACAAGTTCTATCAAGAAATTTCGGTCCCCTTACAATGAGGATTGTACAATGTATTTATAGCCCTGAGGCTGTAATGTGAAAGGGTAATACATTAAATGATGTACATGTGAAAAGGTAATACATTCAATGCCCCTTAAGCGTATACATATGAATGATAAGCATTTAATGAACAGTCAAACTGTTGGTTATCTTACTATTAGTGCTTTGTTCGAGGTGCAGCTCGGACTGCCTAAGCTGCTCGGTATTCAAGAGTTCCTCAGAGCGTCTGAGTTCCTCGGAAGTGTCCGTTGTTTCCACGTAGATTGCCACGTGTCTTCATTCAATTTGGTCTTGTCAGCAGAATAAATTTGGTATCAACAACGATGATACAGTCATTCCACGAGGCCAGGATTTACTTACGGTTACTCCACTAGTGTCAGGTATATTGTCCATGTCTTCTGGTTCTAACTCTTTAAGAGTATCATAATTGAGATCTAAAATTGGACATCTCCTAGAGATGAACATCCAACCTACTCGGTCTGAATGAGTTTCAGAACTCGAGATAGAGCATTTGTGGTTTGAGTAATTTTTAAACGTGTGGTTGTCAAATTTTGTATGCCAAGGTTATTATTTTCACTGAAGTTTTTCCTAAGGCTATCTTACTTTGCACTTCAGCGAGCATTGCATTTAGGTTAAGTAGAGAATTACCGCGAAAATTCTAAGAGTAATTACTGCGGTTAGAGGAAAATTTCAACCTGCTATTACGGTTATATATATATCAAATATAAATATCTTAATCAACAAAATATATAATTAGCACCTAACATTACAAATTGCATAAGTACAACTTCAAACTACATAGACACTACAATAACTATAAAAGAATCCATGTATTATTTGCATATTAAATAGCATTCTATATATTACTATTAGGGATGCACTACACAAGTTGAAAAAAATTTACAACACGGTAGTATATATGTCACACCAAATTTCTACTGACATAAACAATTTATTATTGAAAATTTACATATCTTTACAAAAGCTTAAATACAAGTATTTGTACCAATCTTAAATAGCCATATAACTTCTTATTGTATAATTGATTAAGAAGTTGAAGCTTATGAGGAGAAGAAGAGAACCAAATGACGAAATGCAGAAGAAATGATGCACTGCAAAAGAGGAGGAGAAAAGGCCATGGTGTAGGAGATGAGGAGGAGAGGTTATTGAGGTAGGCGCTCGGGTTCACAATGAAACCTTTAGCTAAAATGACGCTTTCAGTCGATGCCCATAAATTTTGCGTGTGGTTTTGAGGTACCAAAGAAAAATCGTCACTTGCGTTAACGGTTTCAAGCTACAAAGACCAATTTTATTGGCCTCAATTGGTTGCTTCCATGGAATCAATTCTAGTCAAATGCTCCCTAAATCTTTCACAATTTTAAAGCTTCTTTTAATTCGCTGTGTTTTTAAGGGAACAAATATACGAGTGTTTATTAATATTTTATTTATTTAAAACTGCCATATAAATAATTTTTATTAAACCCTAATTTCAATTAGGCCTCATAAATTGTGGCACAAATCCCTAGGCACTATTCTCCACATGGAACAACCAATGAGTTCCTTCTTCCACGCCAAATCCAAGTAACTTTCATTTCCCTTCTTTTCTTTTGTGAAAGAACCAAGATCTTTGTGTTGGGGCACTAGTTGAATATGATGTTATATGATGATATATGGTATTTAGATGTGTGATGATGTTACTAAAATAGGGGATTAGTCATCGTTCAACGCTAGAGCTTGTAGTAATTTTGGGTATTGCCAAGCTATGATGAAGAAGCTGTTAGGTAGGGTGTCTAATGGTGGAGAATTTGGGCAGTGTGCCAGAGAAGGCTACTATTGGGTTCGCGACCCGAAGGTGAGTTCGACCTTGGGTGGTGGTGGTTGTATGCGTTGGATCTTATAACCTAAGCCGTGAGGTATAACAACTTATTATTGCGATTGATCTGCGCATGTCAACGAGGGAAATCGTCTCTTGCGATTTATGATTTATTGGGTTTAACTTATTTACCCAATGATTTTGTAGATATAAAAAATGATGTCCTCCGTTTACATGCCAATAAATCAATTACTTAATTTAGGCATAAATCCGGTTATACATTAGATCTCACCTAAATCACCCGCCCCTCTCTCATGCAATTCCACTTCCCATGTGTCCTCAAATCTCCTTTACATTTTTTTGGTAGCATACCATGAGGTGTCCGAGCCAGCTTATGTACACCTCGACTAATCCCCATTCGTGGTTCGTGGCTTCCGCTGGCCAAGCATTATTTTGACAGTACCGGGGATCGAACTGGGGACCAAACCCAATCCACCCCCAAGACTGTCCCAGTGGCAGCCTTATACCACTGGGCCAAGAGGCTTGGTTAAATCTCCTCTACATTTGTTCGGCCTTTTAACTCCTTCAACCTTTTAAGTCTCTTATCTACTGTACCAGAAAAAACTTTCATTTTCTCTTTTGAATACTCTTAAAACTTATCTTCCAGGCCTACCCATCTCTTTCCCTCTTCATTATCATTTCTCTTTTCTAGAAATCCTCTCACTACAAGAGCGATCCTTGCTCAGTCCCATCCCATCCCTCTCCAAACATGATGATTTCCCAATAGGGATCCTTGCACACTATGAAGCACGAACACGTAATACGTGTTTTAACATGCGATACGCGACACATGATTGGTCCAAAAATTAGGATACGACACGCTATGATACGTAATATATAATATATTTTTAAATATATGTATTAATGAAATAAACCAAATTTTTTCCATAAAATACATTATTAGATCATTCTTAACATGAAATTAAGAAAATGGACCATACAAAATAAAATTTAAAACACTTTGACATTAAGAATCATAAATAAAGCAGAATCACCATCACATGTCAGAGCGTGTCGTGTGTCCGACTTGAGTCAAAGTTGACTCATGGCTTTCGAGAGAGTGTTCGTGTTTCATAGTGTCCTACACGACACGTTGCCTCTGAGAAGTGTCCGTGCTTCCTAGATTGCGCATAAGAACGACAATAGTGAAGATGACATGACATGAATGTGCTCTGACATGGCATTAACCAAACTCAACATTGTCTATTCTAACTTCTAGTGCCAACTTTATCCATAGTTTTATTTGAAAATTAACTTTGTATATTAATTTTTTTTGAAGTTTTTCGAGTTTTCATTATAAATATAGATAGATATGTGTACAACTTAATAACAGTCCAGCCCACCGTCGAGAACTTTTTGAACTTTACTCATTAATTTTTCTCTTCTGATCAATTTATTATATTTCTTTTGGAATTAAGAGTTCATCTCACCTTTGAGAATTTTTTTAAACTTTATTCATTAATTTTGCTCTTCTGACCAATTTATTAGATTTATTTAAGAACTAAAAGCATCAGGCTATATTATTGTTTATTTTTTTGTTAAGCTAAAAAATAAAAAATAAAAAAATAAACAATATTATAGCCTGATGCTTTTAGTTCTTAAAGAAATAATATAGCCTCATGCTTGGGTAGGGATGACAAAAAGTCTTGTCCTGTCAGTTTTCTCTTGGGTCTAATCGATTTCGTGTCAAAATTATCTCTATCCAAATTCGACATGCTAAGTTTTTCGTGTGAATCGTATCGTGTCTTATCGGATTCGTGTCGTGCCTTAACAAGTAGTATCATATATTTACACTAAATGTCTAAACCCAAATCCCATTCGTAAAGTTGTCTAGTTTAGCGGGTCCACCCATTAAGCCCCCGTATTTGTTAATGCTTCACCCAAACTCGCTTGTGGGTCGTGTCGTGTTATCCGACCGTGTGACAATTTGCCACCCCTAGTCTTGGGGCAGTGTTTCATTGGTCGTTAGTCTGTTGGAAGAAAGAGTCGTTCTATGCCGACACATGATTTTCACGTGTCGGGTGCGGCACACTGATGTGGCATGTCACGATTAATTAGTGCCATTGGCACGAACCCACATCCATAAGGTAATAACCAATCACGACATGTCACGTCACTGTCGCGGCAATGGCACTTGCAAATCATGAATCATCCTAGACTTATTGTTGGACGAAACCTTTTCTTCCTAATGCTATTTTTTTTGTTTTCTTTAACCGAACGATCTATATCATCATGCTAGTGTTGCACATCTTTGGCAGCAAATTTTTTAAAGCCCGTGCCATGTCATTTGCGTCATCCCATCTATACCCTATTTATTTTATCATCTTTTGGTTGTAGCGAGTACATATAATGATTTTTAAAATCTTAAAGACCCGAAAATCAATATAGTTACCTTGAATTGTGTTAGATATAATATTAATTGAGACTTCCTTTTAGCCCACACATTAAATCTCGAACAATTTTCTCTTTTTATATATTTTGTATATATAGGCATAATTTATATTCAACCATCTCACTTTAAACAACTAATATACATTGAATATTGTTTCTCTCTATTCTTGGACTAAATCTTTTTGCATAAGCTATTTTGGGATGTCTAAAGGAGGTACTTTTCGACCTCCATTTTTTAGGTATTATTTTCATCTCTCAACACCTACACTTTCTTGAGAATACAAAATAAGATTTGAAGATCATTTTCAGCCATCTTTTCTCTAAAAAAAATTTGGACCATTTAATGATCTCAAGAAATGTGTCTAACGACTATATTTTTGAGTCTCCGTTTAAATGATATTAAATAATTCAAGTGCTTCATTGAAGACTAGATGAGACTAGAGAAATTATTCAAGAGCATCTGAATTTATTATTCGGCTACATCATTCAAGAGAGAGAAAAAAATAGGTATTCAGCTGTACACATTTTGAGATAGCAACACAAATTATATTTTTGCTATTTTTTAAGAGAGAATCAAGAGCACAAGAACTATATTCTATTATTATTCACGAGAAGACTAGAGCTTATATCATATCCTTTTGGAAGTCTCATTAAAAGATAAACTCGTATCAAAACTTGTATAATTTGCGAGTTTTATCTTTCCTCAAATATTATTGAAATATTTTGTAATTTTTAGTAGCTCGGTTTAAGCTACTCGGGTTGTAAACGGTGATTGGTTCCTACCCGCAATTGGACCACGGGTTTCAAGCTCGATTTTAGCTTGCAAATGTTTGGGAACTATCAAATTGGAAGCTTTAATCAGCACTTAGCTAACTAGAAGAACCGAGATTCGTTTCTTCATCCTAGACAAGAAGGTTCAATCATCCTACAATATTATCCTCGACAGGGTGGGCCTAAAAAATTTGAAGCGGTATCATCCACATTTCATCAGTGCTTGAAATTCCCTACTCATTATGGCATCATCATAGTAAAATGCAATCAAGTGGAGGTTAGAGGCTGCTACTATACCTCAGTCGACCAAGATGAGTTGAATAAAACCACCACCATTTACCATATTGATACTTTGGATCCTCGGGGGGAAGTTGACCTGGTCAAAGGACAAGTTGTGGAAGCCACGAAAACAATCATACTAGAAGATGAAAAGTCAAATAGGACAACTTAAATCGCCTCAACCTTAGCACCATCCATCAAATAAGAACTAATTGCGTTCCTTATAGAGAGAAAAAGTGTGTTTGCCTCGATCCATGAAGATATTCCAAGAATTGATCCAAAATTTATATGTCACGGACTAAACATAATCAAAGATGCCCAATCGAACAAGAAAAAGCGACAGGTGTTTAGTCCCAAAAAGAATGTGACTATCCAAGAAGAAATGGATAAATTACAGAAGGCCCATTTGATAGAATATGTCAAATACCCAGACTGGTAGGCTAATAGAGTAATGGTTAAAAAGAAGAACATTAAATGGCGTACACTACACCAAAAAGTCAAAAATGCCACCCTTGACTCAGCCACCCTTGTCACGATCATTGATCGTGGCAAATCCATGGAAAGGCTTTGTCATGGACTTATCACGATCAAATACCTTGACACATTCGTGATAAAAGTCTTGACTAAAAATCCTATGCCCTCTTTTTCCCCCATTTTATTTCCCTCTTCTCTCTCTCTCTCCTTTATGTGTGTGTGTGATTAATTTGGTGTTTATAAAAATTAGACACAAATATGAAATTACACCCGATTTGTTGTGTAAATGAGATTTTGCAATTGGGTATAAATTTGAAATTGCGCATATTGTTGTATAAATGTGAAATTAAAATTTAAATTGGGTATAACACATAAATTGGGTATAGTGTTGTGTAAATCTGAAATTGGGTATAATGTTGTGTTATTTTTACACATTTGTTTTTTATTTATACCCAATTGGGTATATTGAAATCTAAAACCATATACGTTGAATTTCTAATATATCGCGTTATTATTTGCATCGTTATTCTGGATTCTTGAATTATTGTTGACCGGTAGATTTGAACACTGAGATGGCCATTGAGTTGGTTGGACCTAGGAATTTCTAACATTTAGGGTTGTGATTAAACCGAATATAAAAAAGGCATAATTGAATGAAAGATACTAGAAATTTTAAAAGCTTGTTATTAAACAATTAATAATTCGAAATGAAACATAACTATGTATAAATCATCACTATAAACATTATTACCGAATAAGTAACGAGGGTCGTGATGCAAAATCAAATATAACTATATAAAAATCGAATATAAATAAGACATAATTAAAAGAAACATACTATAACCCTTACATAAAGTGAGCATAGATTCCAGCCCTCTAGTTCTTATGCATACGCATTCAGTAGCAGTTAGACCCATTCGAGAGTCATTACCCTGGAATGAGATCTCTCGAAATATCGTTTGGATAGTTTGGGACTGTATAGTTTTTTGTATAGTAATATTCTTAGTGACTTAACCTTGTTACTTTTGGGAAAAGTTCTATTGTCGTATCCTAATGTTCTTCGGGTACATACTAGATAATGCGATGTTAAGTGTTATTTTAATTTATAAATTGAAGTCTTTTTCTTCTATTTGATAACAAGATGGAGCTCTTGAGTATTTTGAAGGAGTGCCAATAGCTCTACCCATTAATTATTTCTTTTATTTTTAAAGGTACGCGCTAGCGGCACCCACCACTACCACTCCCAACTGTCGGAGCTCCGACAGTGGAGGGTGGAGGTGGTGAGAAGTGCCGCTAGCGCAGACTTTCAAAAATAAGAGAAAAATAATTAATAGTGAATTAGTTATGATAAATGATATTTTTATCTACTCTAAAAGATGAAGGGGGCCTCACTAAATATTTTGGTCTACTCTAAATGATATTTTGGTCTACTCTAAAAGATGAAGAGGTCTCACTAAATAATTAATAGTGGATTAGTTATAATAAATGATATTTTGCTCTTGAATTTTTTATTCCAAAAGTTTGATACCAAAAATATATTTGCAATCAAATAACACCAAGCAAAAAATGGGCGAAAGGAATTATTCTCATTTTAAAAAAATGTACATCCCAATCAAACACACCTCTTTTTTTATGAAATGTAATGTGGAAACCTTATGTTACAGTTAGACCTTTTATCTCCCAATCTTCCATCTTCTTTTAATTGACGCTGTAATAGTCAACTCCCCTCTTCGTTCTTCTTTTTTTATATATAAATATTATTTTTAAGTTAAAATGCATAAGGAAGATTCTTCAACCTTTAAGATACATTCCCCTTTTCTATTTTCAAGTATTATTTTTCAGTTAAATTGAATAAGGAAAATTCTTGAACCTTTAAGATACATTACCATTCAAAGGAATTGTAAAATCGATACGAAATGTCGTCTAATTGGGGAAAAAATCAAACATACGAAAGGTCACTGCATATAAATATTAAGGAGAGATGTGTGATAATCACATAACTTAGTGGAAGTGTTTGTGATTAACCTAATAATTTATGTAGGAGGCCATTGTAGTCTTGCTCCATAAGGTGCATGATGAATTACATAATAACAAAAGATAATAGACCCTTTAAAAAAATGACAATAAAATATTCCAATACAAGTAAACTCAACAAACAAATAGATATCTAAATCTCCAAAATTAAAATAAAAGTAGACTCAAAAAAGAAGGGAGAAAGGGGACACTCCTCAACTCAAGAAAAATGAATTCCCGCCTTGTTAAATAGAGAAAGCAAGTGCATAAAATCTGCTTGGGCAAGATTGGATGATCTCTTCTCTTCAAACTCTCCTTGATTCAACACACCAAAACGTTTTCTTTAAAATGAGACCCTTTTGCATCCCCATATTCCATCTCCATCTCCTCATCGTCGGCGTTAATCTCCATACTCGGGTCCTCACCATCATACCCCAACGTATTTACGTCAGCAACCATCTATGTTTCTTCTGACAACCCCTTCTCCAAAAGTTGTAACGCTTGGAAGATTTTGTAGTTCTTCTCTATCACCGAAAGCACACTCTTCTGCCTAAAAACGGAACCTAAGGTTTTGTTCTTTCTATTAAAACAAATTCGAACTAAACCATCCCATTCTTTAAAATTAACTGGAGGGGGAGGTTTTCTTGACTCAATTCTAACAACAGAGGAATCAAAGTTTGGTGGGGGGCGAAAGTTATTTCTTTCCACTTTGATCAAATGCGAAATACGAGCCAAGATTTGGGTGTTAACAGAGAGGCGATAGTATAAAGTGTCACCGAGCTGAGCCACTAATCTCATTGCAAATTCCCTCTCGAACATCATAATAGCGCACCTGAACAAGGGCTGATGTGACAATAGTTTGAAAGTGAGGGGGGATGATATTTGGTAAGGGATGTTGGCCACGCAAAAATATCAAAGTAAGGAAGATCACACTTGAGCACATCTCCTTGGATAACCTGCATGCATAAGTTTAGCAAAATCTCAGTTTTTTAATGTACTTTGCGTCATTAACAAACCAATCTGATTGACAATCATGTATATTAAGTTGCAAAGGAAGCATGGAGCAAACATATACATGGTAATCGTGTTGCCTGATTTTTATATTCTCTTAATATGACAACTAGAGAGATCAGATATACTTTGCATTGTTTGGTTTAGGTTGAATTTTGGCATGTGAACTTATTTAAAATCCTATGCAAAATTACTTTATAATTCCGGATAGGTGAAAATACTTTCCGATTAAGGGTCCATTTGGTTTGGGGTGAAATACCTTTGACAGTGGTAAAATGTTTTTTCACATATTTAAATCATTTTTTTGTTGATTTGAAATTATTAATAAGTGCACGCCCTATAATTATATAAATTTAAACAAAAATAGTGAATAAAATTCAACTCTAAATAGGTGAAAACATATTTCATATTTTTTTTACCGCGGTGAAAATTAAAATGGTGGAATGTTTTTTGACATATTTGAAAGTGAATTTTGGTTCATTTGAAATTGTGCTTAAGTTCAAACGCTATAATTTTGCATTTTTTAACAAGCATAGTGAACTATATTTAAGCACAAATAGGTTTAACCCATTTCAAAATCTGCAACCTTATCCACTAGTTGTGATCCACTTTAATACTCCTATATAAAGTCATCTCCACTAAACAAAGAAAGAGGCAAAAATAGGAGCAAGCAAGAGACAGAGGGTTCTATACTTCAAAATCTCTACACTCCATAGAATTAAACACCACATTTGTGTATTTCATATTTGTAAATCTCAAAGGGAAGAGTCTTCACCTTCCCTTGTAACGATCAGTTCACAACATTTTTGATGGAAAATAAAAAACACATGATATATTGATGCATTTTTATGTATGTATGTATTTACACACTCATGTATCATGTACACACATATGTATAATATAAATATACATGTTTGCCAATTTTGTCAAATTTTCAAAAACATGTATTTAAAAACAAGCATACCAAACACGCACCAATATTTATAAATGCAACCCAACTCAACTCAACAAAGCCTTTTTCCAATTATTTGGGATCGGCTTCATGAATCCTATTTTTTCATTCCATTTTGTCCTTTTTTATAATAACTCACCAAGTCAATTTTGGCCTACCTCTATCCCTTGTGTTACCATCAATAATAACTTAATCATTCTTCCTTATGAGAGCAGCCATTGGTCTACTCTTGACGTATCCAAACCACATCTAAGTCAATTTTCTCTCAAGTTATCTTCTATAAAAGCTACTTTTACCATTTCACGAATTCTTTCATTTCTAATTTTATCCTTTCGAGTTTTACCACAAATCCATCTTAGCATTCGCATCTTCACCACTTCATTTTTTGCACATTTTATTTCTTGGTTGCCCAACACTTTATCCTATATAACATAGCGGGTGTAATATCCGTCCTCTAAAAATTCCCTTTAACTTCAAAGGTATACGCTTATCACACAAGACGCCGATAACACTTCTCCACTTGAACCAGCTTGCTCTAATCTTATGAGTAACATCATCACTAATATCTCTATCTTTTTGAATAATCGATCCTAAATAATGAAAATGATCATTTCTAGGTATCTCTTGACCCTCCAATTTCACCACATCTCCATTTTTCCTCCTATTACTACTAAAATTTTGCTCCACATATTCTATTTTAGTCCTTCTTATTTTAAATCCTCTTGTTTCTAGAGTTTCTCTCCACAATTCCAACCTAGCATTAATCCACATCTTAGTCTCATCCACTAAAATAATATCATCTGTAAATAACATATACTATGACACCTCATCTTGTATTTGTCCAGTCAACTCATTCATAACAAGAGCAAAGAGATAAGAACTTAATACTGAATCTTGATGTACACCTAGAGTAATTGAAAATTCATAACTTTCTCCGACTGATGTTATTATTATAGTCATGCCCCCATCATATATATCCTTGATCACATCCACATATCTACGAGTCACTCATTTTTTATATAGAACCCACCATATTATATCTCTGGGTATTCTATCATACGCCTTCTCCAAATCTATAAAAATCATATGAAGATCGTTATTTTTCTCCCTATACCTCTCCATTAATCTCCTAAATAAATAGATTGATTCCATCATCACTAATATCTCTCTTCTATTGACTAAGTTATGTTCATTTTGGAATTCTAAGTGAACTACTCGTATGCTAAAAAAAATGCAGATTCATATATTTAGCATTCTAAAAAATAAATGTGATTCATTTTATGTTTTACATCTTATTCCTACCATATGTGCCCACATCATATTCTCCAATTGTCTATTTTTGTAATTTATACCATGATCCATTCATTTCGGGCACTCGTTCTGAGCGTTAATTTGTCATGACCCTTTTTATTTTATTCAAGTAGTTTAATTAAAATATCTTAGTATTATTAATTCTAACTCTTGTACTGGTACTTACACATCTAAACAGTGTAGCTACAAAAGCATGTACTTCTTTTTTTATTTACCCCCAAACTGATAATATCTTATATTGGAGCATCGATAGCACATTTATGTTATAGGTGCTGCTCTTATTTTCTTTATTTTACATCATTTATGTATTTTGAAATAACACTTTACCTTTGACCCTTATAAGTATGTGTGGTTATTACAAGCTTCTTGTGACTTTATTCACTTAATAGGAGGACATCTGTCAGACTAACGATATTTAATTATTTTTCCTATATCATATTCAGATATTTATATAATAAAGTAGGGAAGTTTTTTAAATCCTAAATAAAAGCACAATAGCAGCTGAGATTTGGCCACATCTCCAATGTAATAATCCAGGGTTGGGATTCACAATCCAAAACTGATAATCCCGGCCAAACCAATTTCACACGCTCTTTTCTATTTAATTCAAACCCCATTTATGCCGCTTAAATAAATTTTGCACACAACTTTTCTTTTACTTTTTTGACATCCCTTTCACCTTACACCATCTCTCTATTGTGAAAAAAAACATTCATCTTTCTCTACTCTTCATTCTTTCAACTCAATCGAACATCGCCTACCATCGTTATTGACAACACGGTACACTCTTTTTAAGAGTTTTTCTTTGATATTTGGTGATTCGGTTCATTTTTTGAGGTACTTTCTTTAATTTTCCAGATCCAAATCTAACAAGTATTTTTTGTTTACATACTGCAGATTTAACCAATTTTTTTCGATTTTGGATTTTATTTCTATTTACATTTATATATTGTGATGTAATTTTTTCTAACCATTTTTTTTGTTTTTACAAATATATTCTCTTCTTTTTTTCATCTCTCTCTCTTTCTTACTCTCGCCATCATTCCAGGTATATATTTTCTCAAAATCGGGTTTGTAAAGTTCTGATTTTTGCATTTAGTTCTAATTTGTTACATTTTTCTAATTTTGCAGATCTAACTACATTTGTTTTGGGTATATGGTTTTTGAATAAATGTTGGGTCCAACAGATTAGGTTTGGGTATATGGTTTCCTTGCAATATACGTGCAAGTTCATTTTTTTATATATCTATTCTGAAGGTTTTAAGTTATGGAGATTTCTCATATGGTTTGGTTTTGTGGTTTTATAACTTATTTGCAGATTTTGGGTATTTGTGTTCAGACATCACAAGGATTTTTGTATGGTGAGGAGATTTGTCAATACTATTATATGATGAAATTTTAGATAGATTTTGAGATTTACATTTCTCTAACATCATGTGCTGATTTCGGGGGTTGTTTTAATAATGATGTATTATCTTCAGAGCTATTGTAATTTAATATAAGAGTTAGCGTGGTCCTTCTTCAGAATCTATTATGTTTCCATTTTGTTTCAAGTAGTAGATTTTGCTTAAAGGGTTGGGAGATAATATGTTATCCCCGATATGACAAATATAGCACACTGCCACAGAAGGAGTAAAATGGGCATGTATCGAAGCCTTGTCACCACAGCCTATCACTTATAGGCTGCGGACTTACCTTTTATATGCCTCACTGGTCTACTACCGCAGCCTCTCATACACAGGGTGCGGCCCCAGTCTGATCATATTAACTGCCCACATCCCCTTTCATCCACATCAGCAATACAACATCTACACCTTCTATAAATAGAGGTCCACACCTCGAGATAGGGGGTCGTGTTCATTTCTAGTGCCAATACATAGATCAGAGATCACGACGCTCTCCAGCCACTCGGTCCATCTTGGGGGCGACTCTCTGGCATCGCAGCCATATCTCTGGCACTCCCGGAATCATCACAAACATTTATTCTCTTCTCTCACCTAATTTGTATGCCTATTATGACATCGTGAACATATACTATAAATGCATATAATGAGAGTGTGGCGCCAAAATGGACGTAAGCTCATTTTTATAGTCAAACCACTCTATATCTTGTCTTTTATCTCTTTTTACTTGCTTTATCTCTTATTACATATTTTACACTTGACTTGCTGGTATGAGAATGACTAGTGGACGATTTCTCATATCATCAGTCCCCATTACACTGTCCCCTTCCACGTCCCCCAATAAATTTTTGCACGTGTTTGATTTGCACATTCAACACTCATTTATTGGATAATATTTTATGGGGTTGTCTGCTAACTGTGCAAATCAGCACGCGTGGCAAAAATTGATCGGGGGACAGAAAAGAGACAGGGTAATGGGGATAGCAGATTATCTCCCTAAAGGGTTCAGGATGAAATTATTATTTTAACATGGTTTTAGAACCTAGGGATACACCTGATAGTATACAGAGTCTGTTATGAGTTTCCTGACATAGGGATAGGAGTTAGATGAGTTATACAAGAGTCCCATTACAAATACTCCCTATGTGGATAACTTTCACTTTATTTGCATATTTTTGTTTGTATAGTGTGCATTGTGCTTTGTAGGTGAGTGTTGCACGAGTTTTTATTGTGTTTTCTTAAGATTGTTGTATAATGTGTGTTATAAGTGTTGTGAACAAATAATTTCATTTATTTATTTTTTGCAAATCAAAACTTTTCAATCCAAGGCTTCTCAAGGGGGTACAATTCTAGTAATTTAACTCAGAAAAAAGTCCATTACATAATTCAAGAGTTGTTTTTTTATTTTTACTATTTTTTTACTATTTCATATTACTCTTTATTTAATTGCAGAAGTCATGATTCAAACTATGTTTATATCAAGGAGAAAAATTGCAATCTTTCACCATGTTTGGTAGTAACACAGGTGTAAAAGGTTATTTCACCATATTTAATAACTTCCTTTAGGTATTTTTTGAGTAAATTTATAGAAAAATGCATAATCTTTTGATTTAGATATACTAGTAGCATTCCATTGCCAAAAACTAAAATAGTGATCAAATGTAGTTGTGAAAAGTGTTGTGATTCCTTGAAATCTTAGAAAGTATGTTGTGGGTATGTTGAATTGTTATTAATAATGTAATAAACTCATTTTTCTCAACTGTTTTTATGATCAATTGTTATTAATGACGTAATAAACTCATTTAGATAAAGGCCAATTGTCACATTCATTTTTGTATTGAATGTAACGCCTCCTATTTGCATTTTATTACGATTGAAATTTCTACTTGGAGTTTGTTTGAACTTCTTTTGATGTGGTTTCAGAGTGAATATGAATGTTCAAAGAGTTGTAGTCGCGTTTTATTACTTTTTCCATTGTTGTATGGTATGTTTCCCACATTTCTTTTCTCTTAGGTGTCATATCTTCTCTATTAACTTTACTTTGAGCATTAGAAGAGACAGTCTCAAATTCATTTCACTTGATCAATTTCTAAGCAATTTTGTCTTTCATTTTCCATTTTTGTGTTGTGAAATTTGGAACAAAAATGTATGATAGTATAATGAGAAATTCTTTGTGCTTATATGCATCTTACCTAATACAATTTTATTAGGACATTTTAAATTTTTTTAAAAATATAATCGCACTCCACTATTTAGCTTTGAAAATAAAAATATTTTGGTACGAATTTTTTTATTAGAATTTGTTTGGCAATCATGAGCATACCACTAGGATCGTCAAATGAAGTTCTCACTTTTACATGTTATTTGATACAATACTGGGGTAAAATCAGTATGTGAACAAAAGGAGTGGAAAGTAGCCTTGACCCGAGGTGCAACTTATATCCTTTGGTTTTGGAAGTATTTGCTAATTCTTTACATCATTACCTCATTGCACTGTTTGGAAGACTATGCATCTATATATTAACTCAATTTAAAAAAATGAAACACTGTTTTTATGTTCTGAAAGTTAAAACCAAATGGTATTTCCTTCCCCCCCGATCATTCTTTTTATTCAACTGTAACTATATAAATATATTTTTTTTGCATCTGTTCTCCTTGAATCTGAAATATGTAATCAATTACCATGCTTTTGTTTTAGCTATGCGTTAGTTTGTTCTTTGATATTATATTGGAATTAATTTTTTATTCATTTGGTAAGAATTTCAGCCTTAAAAGATAGGCGTGCCATTACAGGGATGTTTTAGTTTCAAATTGGTTTTGATTTCAGATTTTTAATCAAGGGAGTGTTAGGTTGTTGTTTGGATGGATATTCATATGTTTCTGATTAGGGAATTTAAACAAAATATAAAAGTGAGATTGGAGTTGTGTGGTGGATTTCAGTTTTCATATCCCCAATTTAAATACTTTTCTAAATTTTGGTGATCATATTTTTATTTCAAGATTCAGGATATCCAATGAATAGTTATATTTGTTTATCTAGTTGGTTTTGTATTGTTGGAGATGTAACTGTTTTTTTTTAGTTTACAAATATGTTCTACTTAAAATTGGTCGGAAGTTAACCAAAATTGGCTGGTTGAAATTGAGGGCTTTTGTTGGTCTTGAAATTGGGGGCTTATTAGAGTTGCATGTAACTTATAAAATAATTTTTCGATTCACATTTATATTGTTCTCGTGTGCAAAGAAATCAAACACCCGACTATTTGGAGTATAGATTTGGTTGGTATTCTCTTCCAATGCTTAATTAAAATGGTGTAGTTGTTTTCACTGTGTTTAATAATACTAATCTTCAGTTTCCTCCTCCAGAGTGGACCTTATTTGGCATTTTTTTGTTCATAGACAAAAGGTACTCCCCTCCTTCATGTGTATCATTTCTTTTAATTTTTTAGGGTGTATAGATCTTCCATTGTTGGTTTGAATATCCTTTTTTCTGTTCGACACTTTTAGAATGAAATTTATTTTCCGATTTTTGTATTTTAGAAGGAATTTGGATTTAAGTAGTACAAATTTCTTTCATATAGTTATGTTTTGACATGTTTTTGAGTTTGAGTGTAATTTTTTTAGCATTCTAAATTATGTAATATAGATTTGGTTAGGAGTTTCTTCCAATGCTTAAATTATGTTTTTTTGAATTCTTTTCAGCGACTGAGTTTCACCATACATGTTTTAAGCTTAAAGTTTATCCCAAAAAATTCCAACCGTAACTTCAATCACGGGCATCTGCTAGTTATCTCATAAAAATAGGTATGAAGTTGTCTGAAATTAAAAGGAGTGCAAATAAAAATCAGAATAGTACTCAAGACTCTACAGTCCAGCCTTTTTTAAGAAAGTCCCAGAGCTCTGAACACTGTCTCACTCAAGTATATAACATTTACAGTAAAAGGTTCACATTATTAAATCTGCAATCATCTAGCATACATCGCCCGTCTATACATAGCTTCTGTAGAAAATATCAAGAACAACTTCGTAGTTTATATCCCAGTATAAATGGACAGATAAATATCTAGTTCCGAAACAAACAAAGTGACCAAACCTCTCGAACAAAACCCCATTTCGATTAAACGACTGTAAACCCCATCAGGTCAACATCGTACATTGGTCACCAACAAAAGAAATGAATTTCAATCATTATAGTCAACACCACCAACAACAGGTACCAAACCACATCAAACCATTTTTTATACTCGATCCTCTCAATTTTCTAAATAGGTCATTGAACCCTTTCTTTTTAAAAATCATTGATTCCCCCCTTTTAATATCGATTTCCCATACCTTTTAAATATCAATCACCTAAACTCCACTTTTCGAAAGAAAAAAATACCGATTCCCTTACTCTGAAAAATATTACCGATCCCCTTACTCTGAAAAATATTACCGATCTCCTATTTTGAGGAAAAAAATACCGATCCCCTTTTTTGAAGAAAAATTTACCAATCCCCCTTGATCTGAAAAGGAAAAATCATACCGATCCCCCTTGATCAGAAAAGGAGAATCATACCGATCCCCTATTTCTTTCCCAAAAAAAATGATCCACCCTTTTTTCTGAAGAAATCAATTCCAATCCCCAATCCTAAAAAATTATTACCAATTCCCCTGTTCTTGGAAAATAATCAAATAGAAGTAATAATACGAATGATTCCTGATCCAACACATCGTATGCATTATAAGTGACTTTTCAGCACCAACATCTGCATACATATGTGATACTCGCTATATTATTTCTTTTGTGGGCCCAACTCATATCATATCTATATAGCCAAATAAGATCCAAAGAAACCAATGCTACTAACGCTTCGACAACGATGTGAACGGGGGGCATCGATACACAGGATTATGTATCCATATAGAAAAGAAACAAAGGATCAACATATGAGAAGTGCGGACCCAAGATACTTGCAGAGTCTCGCAACACTTGAGTGATTCGGAATATATTCTCATTTCAGAATTTTATTCTTTAGGGATAAAAGTTTTCGAAACAACACTAGTATTGGCTAAAATACACCCTAAAAATCAATAGGGATTTTTAGAGAAAAATTCAAAAGAATTGGAAATTCATAACAATCGAAAATCTCGTTGAACGGGAAAATTCATAACCACAATCATAATATGCGGGGGGAAATGCTGGGGACAAATAATCAAATTTTGGGTACAAAAGAAAATCTCATGATGTGAAAATTCTAAAAATACCCTAACAATTGAGAGGGGGTAAAAAAAATAACATCATAACTTTCCTTTACATATATTTATTATTACCTCCGTGAAATAATGAATAATATTACTTCTTGTGTTCGAGGAACATTACTGGACTCAATTGAAAAGATCCTAAAAGATGGTCAAATTCATAATTCAAAAGCATTGAATTCGAACGCACACACTCACTACTGCGAGATGCACGCGTCCGAGGGGGAAAATGTAGGGACATACAAATAGTTGGGATAAATTTCATAGTAAGGATGAGAATCCAACGAGGATAAAGAAGTTGTTTGAAGGTTTAAACCGAGAGGGTGTTTCTAAAAGATCCTGAGATGGTGTTTTTTCTAATATTAGAGGCATCGAGATATTACTTTGGGGCACCCATGGGTCCTCCTCAAAGTGTGTAAAAGCCAAGTTTTCTATGTGGGGCAATAAAGTATAGATAAGATCTGCAGCCTTATCCATTAGTTGTGACCCACTTCAAGACTCCTATATAAGGTCATCTCCACACAACATAGAAAGAAGAGAACAAAAACATAAGTAAGCAAGAGAGGAATGATTCTATACTGAGAAAATCAATACACTTCTTAGAAATAAACACCACCTCTATGTATTTCATATTTGTAAATCTCAAAGTGAAGAGTCACCTTCTCTTTTAGAATTATTAGTTGACAACATTTTTTATATAAGAACATCCAAACACCACAGTGGAAGTAAGCAAATTGATTGAGTCCTGTGTGAATGTTTGTCTATATTTTATTTTGTCTCTTTATTGATCTCTAATTACGCTTATACAAAATGGGTTACCTTTCGGCTCTTGAGGAGTAACTTCCTAACACAACTAACGAGAACCACCCTCCTACAACACTATCTACATACTTTTTCCGAATTCAATATACTCTTCCCAGTTATTTTCTCATCTTAATCATTTATTATTCATAAAATATAATTCTGAACAGTGCAAGGATTTATAATAGTACCGGTTTGACTTTTTTTGAGCTTTCATTCCCTGTAATGAACAAGCACAAATCATCTATAAATAAATAAAAATTATTGGTTGAGCTTAAGTGTCGGGAGTTTTTTATATGAAATAACTAGGCTTTGGAGATGCTTGGGAGTTTCTTATTCAAACCATGTCTGGGATTTAACATTATTGGCATGTTGTTCAAATAGTTTGCTTAATCTTGTTCATTAAAGCATTTCACCAGCCATAAGTAATAGCACTCTAAATATGTTAGCTCAAAATCCTAAATCAATGAATATTTGGTCTTCACTATAGAACAAAAGGGAAATTTTATTATTAAGGAGGATTGTTTCTTTCGTTTGGGGGATAGTGTTAACTTGGATTTGAGTTCTTGGAGGCACTTTTTTTTGTGTGTGTGTGTGGGGGGGGGGGGGGGGGGGTTAAGTCTGTATTATTTAATTTTTCACCATAGATTTCTCCACATGGTCGAGTTAAAAAGAAGAACAAATGCAATGCAATTGGTGGTGGTGTAAAGAATATGGCATGGCTACCTTCACAAAATCTGAAACCTATGAAAATCCATTCTTTTATCAACCAATCATGTGGTTGTCATATATACAATTATACCATATAAAGTGAAGCTATGTTCCTCTTTACAGTGCAAAATGTTCCTCTTTACAGTGCAAAACTCAGTTTGCTTTCGTAGTTGCTTTTTTCATTTTCATAATTTCTGTAATACATTTGTGAAAGTGGCGTAAATAACTCCAAATGTAATATGTTTATGTAATATGCATAGGAATTTCTCGTCATTTTTAGTCCTTTTATTCCAATTTTAGTATTTCTTTTATTTTTAGCATTCATTGTATTTTTCCTTTTATTTTGTATTTAAAGGAGGAAGGTTGCTTGGCCACTAAGCTAAGTACCTAATTACAATTGTGCCCTTAAAGCCAAATAACCTTCCTCCCTTTAAATACAAAATAATAGGAAAAATACAATGAATGCTAAAAGTAAAAGAAATACTAAAATTGGAATAAAAGGACTAAAAACGATGATAAATCCTTGTGCACATCACTCTACACCCCTTGAAAAGAGTTTGTCCTCAAACACAGAGGGGAAAGCCTTCAATGTCACCATCGATAATCATAATGGGAGTTGGCTGAGTTGGGATCTACGGAGCCTCCTCAATGTACTCAGGGTTCCCATAAGCTGAGAGAGCTCGACGACGAGGGAGGGAACAATCTGAAGCTCGATCGCCCATTACCCCGTAGTTGTAGCATTTGAAGGTGATCGAAATAACTGGTGCAGGAGGAGGAAGCGTGGTAGTAGGAGTAGCAATAGTGGAGGAAGTCCCAGTAGGTGCAGAGGCCACTGGTGCTGGAGAGGCAGTTACGGAGCGACTACGCGATGGAGGATCAGTCTGGTGGAAAGACTCAACCTTAGTGGCATACTCAACCGCCTTGGCAAAGGAGGTGACCTCACATACAGCAAGATCACACTGAATGTACTAATGCGCTGCTCCTCACTCTCGCCGAGGCGGGCTCGAGTACATAAAAGCTGAAACCTCTCAGTGTGGTCCAAAATGGAGGTGTCTTGGCAAAGGAATGAACTCATAAAAATAAGTCTCGCTCATAAGTGGCGGTGATAAAAGCGAACATCAATTGCGCACGGAGCCTGGTCAAGACTGGATAGGGGGAAGGCCCTTAATGGCATATCGCTGCTCCAAGTCATTCCACCTGACACTAGCATAGCCCTGAAACTTGGTCGTCGCTAAGAGAACACGCCGAAGATCCTTGAGTCGTTTATACTCAAAAATCCGCTCCATGGTGGCAAGCCAATCAATAATGGCCTCGGGTTGTAGGTGGCCGTCAAGCATCGAGACATTCACTTTGATATCACCCTGCATACTCCGTGAGAGTAACTGAAGTGCCAACCATGTGATGGCATCACCACTCTGACCCCCATCGATATCATCATTTCCTAGTGGACGCTCGGTAAGTAAGGTGCGTTGTGGGTGCCTTCGAGGTGGTGGATGAGGAGGGTCAAGAGATGGTGGGGGAACTGGGTAGGTAGGAGGAGCAGTGTGAGGGGGAAAAGTCTCTCGGGGTGGGGAAGGAGGTGGTGCTGGAACCAATGGCTGACGATAGGGGCACTGATTCACCTGGTGCCCTTTCTAGTAGCAAAAAAAGCAATGATGCTCAAAGAGGGGGACATAGGGGTAATCTTGAGGCACAAAGAGTCAAAGGGGAAACATTAGTGTGCCACTCAGTAGGAGGGGGTTGCTCAAACTCTGGAGCGAAATGGGGACGGGGTGAAGGAGGATCAGCATGGGGAGGTAGGGTAATCCACTCCCGTGCCCGCTCATGGGAATAAACTGGTGCGGAGTGAAAGGAATGGGTATCCCATAGGGGTGGCTAATGTGGGACATGAAGGGAATGGATGGGTGGGGTAGTGTTATGTAAAATAGGTGGGGGAAGACGCGCGAAAAAAATGGAATGGGGCAGGTGAGGGTACGTGGGAAAAGATGGAGTGGGGGGGGGGGGGGTATGGATGGTATGTGGGAGTTTTCAGGATTTTTTGGGGGGTGATGGCGAGGGTAAATGGATATAGGTGCAAGGGGTAATTATGTGGGGGTTGAAGGGGGTAATGGGGTGGTTGTGGAGGTGGTGAGTTGGAGGGGAAAAGACTTCGGGGTGGGGGAAGATGAGGAGAGGGTAAAAGGTGGTTTGTGGATATGTTGGGGTGGGGTGGGGGGGGGAGATGTAGGTGGAGGGATGGAAGACGGGGGTGAATCGTGATGGGTAAAATTAGGATGAATGTGGGAGGGTAGAAATTCTAGGGTTTGGGATTCAAGATTTGGGTGAAAATGCATGGGGTTGGTGGCATTTGTATGTATAAGAGGTGGAGTCAATTTTTGTGTGTGTCGGATGTCACGGATCATCTCGACGATGGTGGGAGAGTATGTTCCGATGATGGGTAGTTCCGGTTGAACACATAGAGAAATAAGACTTGCCAAAAATGTCGATGTGGTGTTAGGAGATGGTAAACAACCCTCGGTAGGGTTTTGGTTGTGCCGAAACCCTTGTACCGACCCATCAGAGGGGCCAAAGACTGCTGGTTGGGCAGTCGGAATAAGGTCGGTGGTCATCCGGCTCCAAAGGAAGTATCTGAAGGTTGGATGTTAGATTCCGATTGTCGAAAGGGGATTTTGGGTCTATTCGGAGGAGGTTTAGGGGCCGATCGGGCCATGGGTTGATGTCGGTGGGTGTAAAGGTTGTTGGGGGTGGCCGATAATTTTTTTTGGGGTTTTGGGTCCTGTTTTGGGGCGGACTGAGTGGGTTGGGGATTTGTTTGGGTAGATGGGCAAGCGGGTTATGGTGGTGGGATAACCTCTTAAGTGGTGGTGATTTGATGTTTATGGGATTAGGGTTTTTAAGATTAGGGTTTCTTTGTGGGAGAGGTGTAGAATGGGTGGATCTTGTAGAATTAGGGTTAGGATTTTGAGATGTTACGGAGGCTGTGTGGGGGTTGTCCGTGGTAGTTGTCGGCGAAGAACTACGGGCATCCATCGCATCTACTCAGACCGTAAATCGGTTGATGGCCTCCAAAATTTTGTTGGAAGGGTTTGCGTCGGAGGAGTTCATCCTTTCTTGAACCCGCCGTAACGTTGTCTACATGTTTTTGTTTTACAATATCAACAACAACTGGTGGAGTGACTAGGCTCTGATACCAATTAACGTAAATAACGGCAAATGGGAGAAAAAAAGATATTCTCTCTCTATTCACAATCTCTCAAAATCAAGGAATGACTTAAAGGATTCTATAAAAGGGGTATTTAAAGGGGGAAGATTGCTTAGCCACTAAGCTAAGTACCTAATTACAATTGTGCCCCTAAAGCCAAATAACCTTCCTTCCTTTAAATACAAAAGTAAAAGGAAAAATACAATGAAGGCTAAAAATAAAAGATATACTAAAATTGGAATAAAAGGACTAAAAATGATGAAAAATCCTTATGCACATCAGAAAGTCTTCAATAGGATAAGTATATTTCACGATCTATATTATTTTTTATTCCTTTTACTGGCTGAAAAATGAATTTAGCTTTCATTGATGCTGAAGACAATGTTTTTGTTATCGTTTGTTATTTGCGAAAGATTTTATGTGGTAGTGTTTGGTGGTGACCCCACTCAAGTCCTTCAGGATGATTTGAGATCTTGATTTTTCATTGCTTTATTCGTACAAGTCTAAACATTTGGTCATGATCAAGGAGACGCAATCCATTGCCGATATAAACTGTGTCATATGATTTTTTTTTAATTTAGTTGTTGAAGTACTATTTGTTTGGGTCTTAATCTGTGTCATTCGATTAAAACTATCCGTGCTTCACGGAGGATGAGGTTTGATATTTTGATGTTAATCTACTGCGTGTACGTTGCTTAGGTACAGAGTTGTGCTTTGGATCACTGTGCTTTGCATCACATATATTTATATCAAGCATATACCTAGGAGCCATTAAATTCTATTAATAAAAACTGGTGCAAAAATAAGCCTTTCTCTTTCTAATTTTCTTTTACTGTTACGAGTTCATTAAGAGATTAGATCAAACTGTATTCGATTGGTATTTTTGAGCTCAGATTGCATGCATGTGTTGGAAGATTGACATGTTTTGTAATTAGTTTTTATAATAAATATTGAATTCTTTATCGTTTACTTCAATTTATGGGATCTTTCCATTTCAATCATAGCAAATATTTTTTTAATGATTGGACTTTTATTGTAAGGAACATATCCCTTTTTAGTTTTGTGATTGACTTTTAGATATCTTAAGCATTTATGCATTTTCATATAGGTATTGTTATCTATTTTTTATTAATCCCAGGATCTCATCACATTACACGTAAGAAGTTTAACTCTCTCAACTTTATATTTGTGGAGTTATTGCCATTTTCACCATATATTATTTTTTTTATTTGGTGGCATTTTTGTTCATCAATGAACTGCATGTGTACAAGTTTTAAGAGTAAAAGTTTTAGTTTAATGCTCGGAATATTTTAGTCACAATGTATACGTGGGGTGGTTTAGTTTAAAGGGTTTACAATATACATTTGTAGTCCAAAAAAGATATACTAGGTTTGGTCATTAAATATGGCTCTTAATGTGTACTTAATGAACATTCAATGAACTCGACGAATGTTGGGTCAATTTTTTCATTTTCTTTACTTTAATTATGTTCTTATTAGAATTTCTTCCCCAAAAATTATCACTACCATGAGAGAAAAGATTCTTTCAATAAATCTATTTTAAAATTGATCTAATTTCATCCATTGATTTTATTGGTGTAACATACTATACTATGTTGCCATTTTAATTTTTATTAGCTTAAAAAGATAATAGGTGGAATGTGTATGTTTGTTAGTCCTTTACAATTAAAATACGTAGTTTCTCCAGTCATGTAGTTAAAAAGATAGAAACTTAGCTTTGAATTTTACTTTTTTTGCACCGTTTTGAAAAGGAAATTATTAGTACATTTTTTCAGGGTTATATTTTTTTAAGTACAACTTCATGGTGTTATAGCCTTATAGGTCCACAAAGTCAGCTAGTACGATTGAACCATGGGCTCACCATTCATTCCCGCCATAGACATGTGTGTGTGTATATATATAATGTATTCGTAAATAACAACTATAACAAAGAAATACAAGCATGGTCATTGTAGGTGGTGGTAATTTCCTACGGGTGAAAATGTCCAATGCACACTAGCCAAATAAGAATAAATATCAAAGAGAGTAATGAAATCACGCACACAACACAAGATATACGTTGTTCGGTAAGGTGCCTATATCCACGAGCTTTAGGTTTTTCTTTTTATTACTTTAGAGAATGGTCAACTGAGGTTGTAGTATTGTTCGACGATACAACCTCACATGCCCCCTCATGAGGGAACGAGTCTACATTCGTAGTGATAAGGGAGTAAATTAAAAGAGGGTTCTTCAGGATGTGCTGCCCTTTGGATTTGTGGAACTGTATGCCTCCTTGGTGCCCTCCCCCATTCTCCTTCCGGATCTTCCCTCCCGCCATCTCTCACCTAGGGTTTGGTTTGGTTTACCTCTACTTTGGAGTGGACCTTAGCCAAAACAAATTCTCATCGCCAATATTTAGCCATTAATCCAACAAATAAAAGAAATGTAGCCATATTTTGTAAGTCAAAATAACTAAAAGTTAGCCATTTTTTATTAGTCCAAAAAATAAATAATTATACAATTATTGTCGGCTCGAATTATTAAAAGTTTGTAGGAAGAAATTGTGGTGTCAAAATCTAAATATAGAAGAATTATTAAAAATCCTAGGCAGAACATGATGTTTCATTTTACACAAAATATATATTTTTTGGTGTTATGCAGAACATGATTTATCGCTTAAGGGAGGGCCCCACAAAGAACCAACTAGTGTAATTATATATTTGCTATTTTTTACCCTACCGAATTGTAAATATGACTTTTTACGGTACCCACAGCATACCCATGTACGTCACATTTACACTTTTAGCATACCCATAAGGGTTGCTCTAACTGAATCCAAATATGTGGCATACAAGACAAGTTCAGGTGCGGGAGTGTATGCCCATGCCAGGCTTTTTTAAAAGGTGTTTTATAAATTTAGGACCTATTGTAATGTATTCTGGAAATAGGACAACAAACACTCCCATATCCATAAAACGTCAACCAATCACAGCATGCCACGTCAACCGATAATTTGAAAATTGGGGCTAAAAATGGAAACAAAATGTTTGTTTTCCTATATTTAAGGGTGTTAGTTATCCAGTCTAGTCCGATTTTGAGGTATTTTTGGGACCGAACTGCATCAATCAGTCCTAGAAAATTACGGACCAAGACTGGACCGAAATAATCGGTCTCGTTCCTATTCGATTTTTAAGCAGTCCGTGTTCGGAGTAGGTCTTTATCAGTCCATACCCAAATAAAAGAGCACAATTTTTATTTAAAAAGAGCAAATTTTTTATTTAAAAAGTGCTCAATTTTTTTAAGACAACATTTTTTTTAAAAAGAAAGCAAAAATTGATATGTTCTGAAGCAAATAATTTAACTTCACTAAATCTGATATGTTCTCTGAATAAGTAGGCAAAACTTCATAAGAAAAAATAACTCAAATATATAGAGAAAATGAAGCATAAGTAGGCAAAAAATAGAGTTGTAAAGCACAACTCTAATGCATTATCTTAATTGGGACAGTTGAAAAGTAAGAAAAAGCAGATTTGTAAAGGACAACTCCAACTCTAACTCCAACATTGTTGTTTATGGATTATATGCGTGGGAACAAAATATCTAAAGCATGGTCAAATTTTTGAAATGCACATATAGTGAAACGAGAATTGAAAACCCAAATATATATTGAAATCGGACAGAGAATTGAAAACCCCAACATATATTGAAATCGGATAGAGAAAAATGAAGCAAATAATAGCAACTTTAGTGGCTTATATGGGGTTCGTACCTGAGTGGGTCATCGATGTTCTAGGGTGAAAATGAACCCAAGGCCATTGGAGGAGAGTTTACTGTCGGAGCCGGAGCCAGAGAAGAATTTTTAGGTAGAGAGATATGAAAGGTGAATTGAATTTATCCCATCCTAAATATACAAGAATATCACAATCAGATAAATAAACAATAACTAGTAAAAATGTTGATTTTAAAAATAGGCATCGGCTAAACTTAAACAGGTCGTCGTGTAGGCAGTCGGGTTGGGGATTTTAGGCAGCGATTGGGGTTTAGATCGTGAGTCGTTTACCGGTGAAAGAGGGGAGAGGAGATGAAGAAGGGTTTTAGGGTTCGTGGTGGTGAGAGAGAGGAGATGTCGGCTGTATAAAGAGAAGAAAAGATGTTATGTTTTATTTTAGGCTTGGTGTAGAGAGAGATGAATGTGCGCATGTGTGTTTGTGTGGGTATATAAAAAATATATAAATATTTAATAATATCGGTCCGGTCCGGTCCGGTCCAAACCCATAGGCCCTGTTTGCTTGCGCAAATTGTTTGATTATGTAAATTGGTTCATTGTGAATTGTAAATGAGTTGATTCAAAATGAGTTTAAATCCAATTTAAGTGTTTGTTAAATGAAAATTGAAACACAATAATTACGAATTGACCAATTTTAAGGTGTTTGGTTGCACAAATTATTGAACCACAGTGAATTTGCAAATTTTTCAAAAGTTGCAAAATAACTGAAAAAGGAAATAATTGTTTTTTAATTGAAAAAATTATTGAAATAACATAAAGCATATGACTAGAAGTTCATCCAAAATGTCATATAATCCACAAAATAACAACGAAATATAGTCCTCGAGTAATGACATAAAGCATATGACTAAAAGTTCATCGAAAATATCATACAATCCACAAAACAACAATGAAATATAGTCAATGATATCTGTCGCAACTAATGCAACATAGACATATCACACAACACATACCCACCTCCTTAATTCGTTGAGATGATCACGCCACATATCCATCGCTATTTTGTCTCGCAATACTTTGCCTTCTCGAAGTTGTCCGCTCATGGAATTGTTTCTTTGCATCAGTCTTCGTGAAACATTCTAGGATTGTTCCTCAATGCCCATATCATTGATTAAACGATCATAGTCCTCATAAACCCAATCTTCACCTCCGCATTCTATGTGTATGTGATTATGCAAAACACACAATGCTACTATTATTTTGGCTTGAGAAGTAAATGGATATGAATGTGGCATTCTTAAAATAGGAAATTGTTGCTTAAGAACCCCAAATATACTCTCAATTGCATTTCGTAAAGATGAATGTCGATGGTTGAACGACTCATTTGCATTTTTAGGAGCTCAAAGTCTAGAATCATATTTTTTTAGATGATATCTAACACCTCTATATGGTGCAATAAAATTTGGCAAATTTGTGTAATCGGCATCCACGAGGTAAAATTTACCTGTTAACATAAATAAAACATATGAGAAAGTAACATTGAATTGTGCATAAAGTAATCTCCATTTATAAAATTATAATCTCAAATATGTTTAAACTAAAAGGAATTATACCTTCAGGAAAATGAAATCTTTTTCTCATGCCGCAAGCAAAACCCACCATCTCCTACAGATCCCTCTTAGCTTGATAAAATATGAGTAAATCTCAAATCAAAAGAACATGTTGCCATAACACCGTGGGACAAGTTTCCCCATGGGTCTCGAAATGAAGCTTGTTCATCCGCACCTACAATAGCAGAGACGTGTGTCCCATCAATCGCTCCAATACAGTCCTTTGAAAAATACATTCAAGTCAATAAAGTTTGAATTTTAAGATATATAAACAAAGTCAAGAATTTAGATATGAAGTACCTTAAAATATGGGTAAAATCTATGATCGGTTAAAATATCCATTGGTGTGTTCTTTGAAGGACTTCAGATGAAATAACTTGAGAGTTGGGTGAGGTCATGTAATACCTTATGAAAATACCTACTTACGGTTTCACCTGAATGTTGAAAACATTCTTGAACTAGTCGATTCCCAGCACTATGACCAATGTTGAAAAGAAACATAGCCAATTGTTCTTCTATAAACAAAGATTTTGAAAAATGGGCAAATCCATTCGACAAACCTCACGACAACGCGTTTTATTTCCCTTAAGTATTTCATTAACATATGCTGCACCACTAATAGCGGAGTTACAACATGTTTTTTTTCCGAATTCTACTTGTGTAATAAAGGGAAGCAATTGCAGCGGCCATGTCATCCATTTCTTGATACTCTTCTTCAGATACCATCGCTAGAATAAAAGTAATTCAAATCAACATATAAACATGTGTATATGATAACTATGGTATGTTCAGGGCAGTGTACATAAAAAGTAAGTAGGAATATGGACTTCTTTTCCTTATTCAAATAGTAGTCAATTGGGTATCCCTATTCAAACAGTGGTGCCAACATGATGAATGATAAGACCTTTACCATTACCTGCATGCAACTGATGAAGTCCATGATACTTTTGGGAGCTTTTAACCCATTTTTGAAAGATGTTAGGATCACTCTGATTCCAAAATAAAACACAATTTAATTCTTACACATGTTTGGAGCAACCATGTTTTGAAAGATGTTAGAAGTTTGAAAGATGTTAGGTGAATTTGAATTTTGTACAGAGTTAAAACTTCAGTGAACAGCTCACCCCAATGTGTCTCGAAAAAGTGTCAACTACCGTCATAGTTAAGGGGTTTCATACAACATACCCTTCATGTATATTATTAAGAGGTTTCATATATCTAATGTGATCAGTGGGTTGAAAGATAATTTTAATGTATGATAATTATCAGTGGGGTGTCATACAACTAATGTGTCTCGATTTCTTATTTGAGCTACATCCAAATTCAAATTGAATATCTTATCAACTTCTCGATCCATACTTCGAAATACCTCTGTTTAATACCACTTTGATTTTTTCCTCCATTATGATGTTCAACAAACAGTTCAACCAAGAAAGCATCACGTGATGGTACCCACTCTGCCTTCGTTCTATTTTCGGTCGTATCTTGTGAATTTGCCATTTACCTTTTCATCAAATGCAAAAATTCAGTTTGGCATTAATGCGTTGCGTAAAAAAAAGGAGATTTTCATTTCATATAATCTCCAAGATAAATCATATACATGAGAAAGAATGGTAAATCTAGTCAAATGATCATATACAACTACTGATCAAAGGATGAACAAAACATACATTAAAATAATTACAATCAAACATGAACATATTATCATCCCATTAAGGCAAATTTTAAACAAATCTACAATATACACATGCTTTAAACTTAGAGAATTTTATCTCTAATAAATTCTGATATGAAATTTCTGAACAGTGGACAATTGATAAAACTAAATAAAACTTTATATCTGGAAATTTATCAGTAGAAAAGAAACAAACTAAATCAAACTTGATTAATTTGAACTACAATAGACATAAACCCCCTAAAATTTGGACATATTCAATTTTATAAACTTCAGACATAAAAAACCCTAAAATCTAGGGCATATAGAATTAGATAGTTAATCAGATCAAATCAGATTTGATTATTAATCAAGTTGAATAATAATAGACATAAACAAAACTAAAATGTAGGGCATATACAATTTTATAAACCTCAGACATAAAAAAACCTAAAATCTAGGGCATGTACAATTCGATTGTTAATCAGATCAAATTAGATTTGATGTTAATCAGATCAGATCAAATCAGATTTGATTATTAATCAAGTTGAACAATAATAGACATAAAAAACCTAAAATCTAGGGCATATACAATTTTATAAACTTCAGACATAAAAAACCCTAAAATCTAGGGCATATACTATTTGATTGTTAATCAGATCAAATCAAATTTGATGTTAATCAGATCAAATCATATTTGATTGTTAATCAGGTCAAATTTGAATAGCATGTACATCTAGTAAGATCAAATTTGAATGTTAATCAGATTGCATCTAGTAAGATCAAATTATAGTAAGATCTTATTATTGCTGTGATCGTATTAGAATTTGATCTGATTATTGTTGTTATCGTACTAAATTAATAATCAAATTCTTAGATGAGATCGTACTAGAATTTGATCTGAATAATTTGTAAAAATGGAAAAAAGAAAAAACCTTAGGAAGGAGAATTCTGCGAAGGCAGATTCTCCGACAAAAAAGGACGATTCTCCGAAGGAGAAACAACAAGCCTTTGGCAGCAACTCGCGACGGCTGCATCCGCCGGCCTATCTCGATCAGCTTTATGGGATCCGGTCTTTTTAACGCCTCTGTCCCCATTACTATACATATCATGATACGCCATAACTGTAGACTGAGTTTTATTTTCAATTTAGGTTTTTTTGAGCAGTCAAGAAAATAATTTGTTTCTATAAATTCACTTAAGGATATATCTTTCACTACAATAGTTATATGGCAACTAGGTCTTTGTTGTGATGATTGAATCGAAATTATAAATGGAAGAGTGAGATAGAGACCAGATACAGAGAAGAGAGAAGAGGGAAGTATGAGAAATCTTACGGGTAGTTTATACTTAGACTCACTGTTGAAATGATCCCATTTCAAATGACACAATTTCATGTTTTTGTGAAATCAACACATTTGTAATTTTACAAATAGCTAAAATGAGTCTATTGTTGAATCTTTTCATTAATAAAACCAAACATAAATAATGGGCTCATTTGTAAATAAGCTCATTTTTAAATGGGTCAATTTACAATTTTGGGACAACCAAACAGGGCCATATTTTACAACCCAAGATCGAGATCGGATCGATTTATTCGGTCCTTTGTAATTTTGGATCGCATTGAGACCGCATTTATAAAATCCCGCAAATGTAGCTTCGGATCGGTTATTTTCGTTCATTCGGGTTTATGCACACCCCTACCTATATCCATAATTAATATTATTTTAACTCCTGAAAATGTATAATCTATTTTTAAAAAAGAAATATATTTTTTATATGTACTATAAACATTTCATGTACTCCTAAAAAAAGGAGCAATTATTAAAAAGTACTTTAAATATTTTTTAATACACAATTAGTTCAAATATTTTTATTTCATTTCAAAAGTCCCTCAAGCATGCATTTAACCCATATTTTCGTATTTTTAAAAGTCCGCGCTACTGACATTCTCGTCCATCCCTGCCCCCCGACACACACACCACCCCCACCCCCACCCACTATCGAAGCTCCGACAATCCTCATCAAAGCTCCTTTTTTTCGTATTTTTACTTGGTGAGAAAATTTTTAGAATAAAATAAAAAGGTTTAGACTAAATGTGTATTAAAAAATGTTTGAGGGACTATTTGGTATATTCCAAAAAAAAAATCAAAATGATATTTTTTATATTTAAAAAAAAATGGGCTAGTATTTGCTTAAAAATGTCAAGTATTGACCCTATTTTTTAAAATGCACAAAAAAAACATTTGAGCTAATTTTTTTAGGGTAGCCTGAAATGTTTATAACCCCTACAAAAATAAAACTTGTTTTTCTTTTAAAAAATCCCGCACGAGAGTCTCTCATTTGAGCTCCCACACCTGAGCCTATATGTGTGGCATATCTGTGTGACACCCCGACTCAATGAAATACCGGGTGATCAGTCCTTTATTAAATTAAAAAAAAGTTTCTCATCTGGTTCATTCTTAGCATCACTGTCGAAATTTTTTTAAAACTTACTAACCACCTAGTATTCAAAAAGCCGATGTCAAATTATAACTTTTTATTGAACAACAATAACACCAATATAAATTTAAATTTAAACCATTCACACAATCAATGAATCTAAATCAATACTGGATAAATAAATAAATAAATGACTGGCTGAATAAACCATCGACAAAAATCCAAAATCCATAAAAATAATCCAACTGAATAATAAACTGAGTACAAAGTCTGACAGAAATAAAATATCCCGGACAACATGCCCAAATGAAATACTGAACTGCATCCTACTCTAGAAAGAAGTGACATAAATGACTTAGTCCAAATTCTGCAGTCATCCACATCTGCTGCGGCTACGCATCCCTAGAATTGATCATCAAGTTTGGCATCCCTGTGGCTGGACACCTAAAAGGTTTTAAAAATATTTTGCAAGTACAGGTCAGAGCCCAAATCCTTTTGAAAATATTTTTTTCAAGTGAATTAAAATGCATGAATGCTCTTCATATTTAAGTTAGTGTCGCACTCACTTGAGATATTATTAACCCCTCAACTATTGTGCACACCTAACACTTCTTCCTAACCTCTTAGTTACACTACCCCGTCTAACTAGCATTGTCCTAAAACTCCTTGACACTCTACTCTAGCCCGAGTAATTTGTACGTTTACTTTTTCATAAGTTATTCATGAAATTAACTTTATTAATCCTCTTTAAATTCACTATATAAAATTCTCATTAGTTATATACAAGAAATCCCTTTTTACTTTATTTCCTTCGCCCGTATATAGATATCTACACTCTTATATACGTATCATATATAATACAGTTGCACTTCATATATTTTACCCGTATATAATTCTACACCATATGTACGTATCCTTATATTACAACATTCACACACATGTCGTATATATAACCATACTCCCGACTAGACACTCACCGGATGTTCTCTAAAATACTATCACCCCCGGGTATACTCATCTACCCGGACATTTCGACTCGGTTAGCGCCCCGAATTAGTGAAACAATAATAAACGTAGCAGAGGTGACCATAGTTCCTTCAACGGAAGTGAAACCGAATCATATCCCAAAGCGGTTCACCTCTGAAAATAAATCACACAATAAAATCCTGGACGACTATGAGCTGGGGTCTATACTCACCCCGCATTCACTAGCGAGGGGATTCACCCACATCGCGCAACCTCCCGTGATAGCACTAGAGGGGTATTTATTCCTATAAATATTATTCACAGTAATATTTACAAATCACACACACACACACACAGATATATATATATATATATATTCAAGATACTAAGTACATCTCAATCCAACTCGTATCATAATTTCATTAAAAATTTCCCATTCGAATCCATTTATATATTTTCGAGTGTTGTTTATCCTAAACACTCCTAAATCCATACCCCGAATTCATTCCCATCCAATTCCAAGGTAAAAATAACGTTCCTTAATATTTTTCAGAGTCCCACACTCATCTACTGACATCTCTAAATAATCCAGATTTGATTTCTCCCAAAAATTTTGATTTCAGACACCCTTCCATAATAAAATTATAACTACTTCAAAAAAGTAAAAAAATACAAAACTTGTGGCCACGCGTTCGTAACATAAATATCTATCTTCGTGTCCAAACCTAGGGTCGTTTGAACGAGATATCAATCTTGTTCGAACGAGATACTAAACTCGTTTGAACAGCGTACACTATCGTTTGAGTGACTGGGATGTCATTCGAACGACTCTCCAGGTCGTTCGAGTGACCTTGGTTATTTCTCCCTCCTCTTTTTCTTCTCCAATACGTCGATTGCCACTGTTAAACCTCCACTGTTTTAAACCCAAAAATCAAACAAACTTTTAAACGAACTCAGCCTCCAAATACATCATTAACCCACTAAACAGTATATAATTTCTCCACAATATACTAGGAAAATCAATCTCTCTAAATACCCAAAATAATACGTAGCATTTATATAAAACTAAACACCCAGATTTATGTGTCAACCCAATCCCAAAATAATAATTTCATCACACCCACTATGATATAAATTGATTATCACAAATTTACATTGAATAAATTTAATCACTTACTTGAATATAATTGTCGAGTCTCACTCCTTTGAAGAAGATGGTTGAATTTGACTCCTAAAAGCTCTTCAAGTTCTCCTTGCTTTCTCCCTCTTTTCTTCTCTATAGCACTTGGGTTTTCTCTTATGAATTGTGTCTGTCAACACTTCTCTCATTTGGGTTTTATAATATCTTTCCTTTAGAGTTGTGTTCACCCCAAACTCTTAAATTTAGATCT
This sequence comes from Sambucus nigra, assembly GCA_949130495.1. Taxonomy (NCBI): domain Eukaryota; kingdom Viridiplantae; phylum Streptophyta; class Magnoliopsida; order Dipsacales; family Adoxaceae; genus Sambucus; species Sambucus nigra. Next base: position 407,168,667 of record OX422214.1, on the reverse strand, counting down.
TCTAAAGTCAATCCCAAAATTAGACTAGTGGGATAATTTAAAATGGCCCAAACACCCCTGTGTGAGCCCGGTTATTCCTAAAAATATCCCGAGATCCAATTACTACCCCTGAGTACTCATTTCCGATTATCTCGACCTTTCCAGAATCAACCGTGCACTCAGATTTTCCATCCGAATAACATTATAATAGTCTCCAATTTCATCCTCAAAAAATGCGACACAAAAATAATCTGAATAATTAAATCTCAATTAGCCAAATTAACTAAATCCTCCAATTAAATAATTTATCGAAATCATACATTTAAATTCCCCCAAATTAAAATAAATTCCATTTCTCCCAAAAATAATTTAATTCAATGTCCTCAAAATTACGGGGTGTTACAATCTGCTATCACAACTCAAAATGCTTTTTATTTTTGACCCATGTTTGGCCTAACACGACACTACCTTACAAATATTATTTAGATACAAACATGATCTACTTAAAATATAACTCCACATGACTAACATAATTATTAATTTGTACACCCAATTAAATATAAATAGATGAAAATATGAGTAAAAACATGATTGATAATTTTGATTCGAACACGACTACACAATTTCATACAAGAGAAATTTGACATGAACACGAGGAATGACAACATGAGTAAACTTTAAAGTTTCTTAATAATGACATGTTTTGACAGATTTTTTTACAAATAGCAAAAAACTATTTTTGATTTGAAAAAAAAAATAGTCTGTAAAATCTTTTTTTACTATTTAAAAAAAATGGTCATATATATATATATATATATATATATAGAGAGAGAGAGAGAGAGAGAGAGAATCTCATGCGGTCCCCTAGTTTGAGGTCCCTGAATGAACACCATTTTTTTAAAATAGTAAATACAAATGTTTTTGGACTGATTTTTTTTATAGTTTTTAAACATTTAGCTAGGGCCATATTAAAAAAAATCATCTCAAAATGAATTTTGTTACGCTTTTAAAAAAATTGAACAAACTTTGTCAATTTTTAACAGCTTAAAAACAACTTAAAAACGGATACAGTTTGACCGATTTTTTAAAATATCAAAAAAATTCATTTTGAGATGATTATTTTTTTATGGTCCTACTGAAATGTTTAAAAATGATAAAAAAAAATCAGCCCAAAAATATCTTTTTACCATTTTAAAAAAATATACCTCATTCAAGGACTTCTAACTGGGGCTACACTTGATCCTTTCCATATATATATATAGGGTGATGATACAGGGACCCAGTTCGTGGACACATTTGAAATCCCGGTGACATGTCAGGCACGGATTGGGTGGATTTTTATATCACATGGGACCCATTACAAAACACACCCAATTCGTGTATGACACGTCACCGGGTTTGCAAAATTTGTCTACGAACTGGGTCCCCGTATCATTATCCACACACACACACACACACACACACACACACACACACATATATATATATATATATATATATATATATATATATACAGACAGAGAGAGAGAGAGAGAGGTTGAATCTAATACATGTTAAGGACCAGTTTGGTGCGGGCCATTTTTTTAAACACTAAAAAAATATTTTGAGTTGATTTTTTTGGGGTATTTAAATATTTCATCTTACCACTAAAAAAATCAACTCAAAATATATTTTATTATTATTTTTTTATTTTATGTTTATTTTTCATCAAGAAGAAGTAAAAAAACAACTTATGTATACTTATTAATTTTGTTTCAAATTTTTTATTTTTTTATGTTTTGTTTTGTTTGATAAAAAATAATATAAATTATATGACCTTTGGAATTTTTAATTTAATTAGCATGTTTCCAAAGCCAGTAAAATATTTTGTATTGTAAGAGGATTGACATAGGTGAGAAATGAGATATATTGGGAATGAAAAAGGTTGGATAAAATTTGTCTTACCAACAAGTTACCAACCTATTAAAACACAAAGCTTCCTTTTTTGTCATGTAGTGATGTGCCACCTAATTGAATTAGGAATTCGGTCAAAAACTCGGGCTGAATAGAATTTTTCATCCAACTTCTAATGCGAAACCCTCTACAGTAATAATCCATGAATACTTTTATTATGCCCAAATGACGTGGAAAACAATATAAACAACACATGATTTTGATATTGTAGGTGTCTTTAATTCTATTGGTTCACTATTGTGTTGCTCATAATTGATACAATTTAATAGTCAATACATTTAAGACACATGAGAGTGTCACTTGTAAGAATTTATGGGTTTTATTTAAGTTGACAAAATCATGTTTTGGTCAACTTTAGGGTCAATCTAATATGGGACCCACACATATTTTGAAATGGTTTGGAGTGGTAACGCGTTCTCCTCCGCAAGGAGTATAACGTGATATACTCACATGTGTAAAATCATAAATTAATGAACGAAAATTTTTAGCTCAAAATACCCACTTTGAACATAGAACTTGGTTGAAGTGTTAAGGCTAAAGTCCTTGTCCCACATAGGAAGAATGTGAAAAACCGGTGTAGTATAATATAACCCTTTTTGGCTTAAAGGCTTAGTGCCCTTGTGGCATCCCATCTCTTTGAAGCAGAGCGGACTTACATGGGTTTGGGTTGACTTCCAAGCCCTCACGCGCTGCCGTCGCCCATCCGGCTGAGCTCGGCTAGTTCTCGTGGGCCTTGGGCTTTGTCTCGACTAAGTATAAACTTTTTGGACAAAATTTTATTGGGTGATTTATTTATTTATGGGTCCATTTTGTTGTTTTATTTTTTTTCATTTTTCTAGCCCATTAAGTAATTCCGTTTTTGTTTATTCTTTTTTTGAACAGTTAACTATTCACTTAAATTTGGTTTATTAACTTCCAATTGTTGGGATTAACAGAATTTAACCTCCACTTATTTAGAATAAATAAGTGGTATGCCCTATCATTTATTGTTAGAAAATAGATATAAAAAAAAAGAGTGTCTCGTTTATGTCTATGCATAAGGAGAGTTATGCATTGCTGGTTCATCCGTGGCTTGCAAATTGAAGTGTTGCCTTTGCAAGTTTGATAAAAAGCAGAATTGGATTACTTTGACACTTGCTCACAGGTTACAAGAATAACATCCATTCGAATGTTAATATCCATTGCAACATTATATAATCTTGAGATACAACAAATGGATGTAAAAACTGCCTTATTAAATGGATAATTAAATGAAGAGATATACATGGAAAAACCAGGAGGGTTTAAAGTTCCAGGAAAAGAAAAGAAAGTGTGTAAACTTGTTAAATCCTTTTACATATTAAAACAAGCACCTAAACATTGGCATGAGAAATTTGACAATGTAATGATGTCAAATAAATTTCAAATAAATAAGTCTGATAAATGTGTATACATTAAAAACACTTTAAGTGGATATGTCATTGTTTGTCTATATGTATATGATATGTTATTATTGGAAATACTAAAGATATCATCAAATCTATTAAGAAAATCTGATCCAGTAAATTTGATATAAAAGATATGGGTATTGTCGATGTTATATTAGGAATTAAAATTTCTAAATCATCTAAATGACTTGTCTTGTCTCAATCTCATTACATCGAGAAGACACTCTAAAAGTTCGATAAAGGTAGTGATAGCATCGCTAAAACACCTATTGGCCCAAATCTTCACGTATATAAAAATACTGGAAATGATATATTAATTAGTATATTCTCGTATCATAGGTAGTTTAATGTATGTCATGAACTGCACTTATCCAGATATTGCTTACTCAATCAGTAAAATGAGTCAGTATACAAGTAATCCAGATGAAGACCATTGGAAAGTCATAATAAGGGTTCTTAGATATTTAAGATACACTCTTAATAATGGATTGCACTACACTAGATATCCAAGTGTACTTGAAGGATACAATGATGCTAATTGGATATTTGATTCAAAGTATTCTAAATCTACAAGTGGTTACGTACTTACACTTGGTAGTGCAGCAGTGTCTTGAAAATCCTTAAAACAGACTTGCATTGCAATATGGTCAACTATGGAATCTGAATTTATAGTTTTAATAAAGATAAAGAAGAAGCAAATGACTTCGAAACGTTTTAGAGGATATTTAACTGTGGCCAAAACCTGTGCCTGCAATTTTCATACATTGTGATAGTCAATCGACAAATGGTAGAGCATAGAGTCATATGTATAATGGAAAGTCTCAACATATACGTTGAAGACATAATATCATTAAACAACTTTTTTTTAATGGAATAATTTCCATTAATTATATTAAGTCTAAGGACAATATAGAGGATCCGTTAACCAATGGGTTAAATAGAGAGCAAGTGTGTAACTTATCGAGGGGAATGGAATAAAGAGTTGTCTCGATGGTAACCCTACCTAGTTAACCAGAGATCCCGAGATTTAGGTTCAAAGGTATAACCAAATATTAATTGACTCTTTGAAAAGAGCACTGTTGATTTTTAAACTCATATAAAATAGTGGTGCCTACAAAGGAAGTAAGGATAAGCTTAGATTTTAATGACTCTTGTACTTTGAAAATTCAAGTGGGATGTAGTAGAATAATCTTAATGGGAAGTCACTTAGGTGAGTGTGAAGGGGTCTCTTCTATAAGAAAATCAAAAGTATGAAATTCTCTAAAGAACTCATGAAACCAGGAATTGTTCAGGGCCAAAATGAACACAATCGAAATAACAAAATTTGTTTGAAAAATTATTATGTGAAGTCTATTGCCTTGATTTACACAAAACACTTAATAGTTCAAGGCCTCATGTTCACTAATCAATCAGTAAATCTGACAGTCTCTCACTAGGGAAAATTCAAGGCCAAAAGCTATCTCTCTTGACCCAGGAATTTTTTTATAGAACTCTCTAAGTGTCTTCATAGTCGTTTATGTTAATCCAACTTATTTTCATTCATGCGGGGGATTGTTAGAATTTATGGGTTTATTGAAGTTGACAAAATTAGATTTTAATCAACTTTAGGGTCAATTTAATATGGGACCCACATGTATTTTGAGAAGGTTCGAAGTGATATTGTGTTCTCCTCCGTAAGGAGTATAACATGATATACTCACATGGGTAAAACCATAAATTAATGTATGAAAAATTATAGCTCAAAGTACCCATTGTAGGTTATCACAATTATAGGTCATCACAACTGTAGGTCCTCCGAATTAACCTCGGCCTTCAGAATCTGTTGTCATCACTTTAGGTCATCAGAATTGACCTCAGCCCTTAGAATCAGTCGTCATCACTTCAGGTCCTCTAAATTGACCTCGGCCCTCAGAATCGGTCGTCATCACTTTATGTCCTTAGAATTTACCTCAACCCCCAGAATCAGTCCTCACAACTTTCGGTCCTCAAAATTAACCTCAACCGCATAATCAGTTGCCATCGCTTAGGTCCTCAGAATTGACCTTAGCCCGCAGAATCAGTCACCAATAACTTTATGTCCTCAGAAGCGACATCGACATGGAAAATTGATCATCCCTAATATTACGTTAGGTCTTCAGAATTGACCTCGACCCCTCTAAATCGTTCATCCTCATCTCTTTGGTCCGTAGAATCGACCTATTTCCCAAACATCCACGTGGTGTCTATTTGATGGCTTTAAGTTTTCTAAAGCTCATCATTGAGGGGCTCTTTAGACACCACCTTCTAAGATCCTTCTAAGACTCTCCTTAGGTCCCTATGACTTCCCCATTCACCACAAAATCCTAGGTCACACTTTGAGTACTGATTTTGAGGCCAATGAGCAATTCCGAGCCTTGTTTGACTCCAATCAACTTTCTTTTCAGAGAAAAAGATCAATGAATCTTCGAGGGGCTCTAAATCCCCTTTTCAATGGTCTGCCTTATGCGTGATTCGGCCTCACGGTTCAAAAAAACGATTCGTTTTACTATCAAAAATTGATCTAGAAGTCACTGAGAAATCTCGGGCCCTATTTTGACCTCAATAAACTTCCTCACCTGACTAAAAACTCAAAATCAAATTTCCAACGATCCGCGTCATGTGCGAATTAGCCTTACGGTACTGACGAATGACACGTTTTACTCTAAAGGGTCAACGAGCATTTTTGGTCCCCGTTTGACCTAGGTCAACTTTCTAAATCGAATAAGACTGAGTAATAATTCGAAGGGCTCCGAATACCTTTCCCACGGTCCATCGTTCACAAATTGGCCTTACGATTCGGATGAACGATCTGTTTTCCTATGAGAATCTCATTTCCAAAAGACCGTGGGGCACTTCCAAGCCTTATTTGACTAAATTCTACTCCTTCGCTCGGGATCCTCCCAATGGATTATTAAAGGGATCTGAATACCCTTTTCAATAGTATATCCCGTGTGTGATTCGGGCTTACAGATTGCATTTTATGACCATTTTTTGAGAAATTTAGATGAGATTGTCGAATGGCAAACCCATTTCCCTGCATATCGGCAGTGTGTCTGGGGAAGCCTGCCGATAGGCAGGTTAAGGACGATGTAGATCGTCACCCCATTGACCCTATATAAGGAGAGCAGGAGCTCACTTAAGAGGAACCTCCGAATCATCAACTTCAGTGATCTTAGGAACATTCTTCTAAAGTCTGCGTAGTTTCCTTGTTTGAAACCTCTACCCATTATTGTTTCCATCAATTTCACACCCAATTTAGAAAAATTCCATTTCCTCTCCTCCTACAACGTCCAACCACTTGCGAGGGAAGCCTCTTTAACAATGAAGACCAATCTTCAAGTCTTCAAAGAAGGTCTAAATTTATTCTCTCTTTTAAATTTCTTTATTTTCACATTAGTTGTGTAATCGTTACTTTAGCATTTCATCCTTGTTAATCCATACATATTAATAATCTCACTTTTTATTAATATTATTTCACATAACATATTTTCTATAAAAAAATAAGAAAAAAGGGGTTTACTCATAAATTCCAAACGGGACTCCTCATCACATTTTCTCAAATCAAAATAACCCTTTTTCTACAAATACACATATAAATAAAATCTCCAGTTGGATTTATGGGATAACCCCCACCCTTATATTGCATGCGAACTACATGGACTTTGATGCCTTTTGAGGCTATGTAAACGTCTCGGGTCAAAACTCGAGACTCGTGTCATCCTTGCATATTTTTTATTCATATATTATTTATATATATTGTATTTGTGATTCTTATTCACGCTTTATCTAACATATATCATCGTTTCACCATAATGATAGATATCTCGATAAGCGCACACATTATGTTTTTTGATTATTATTTTGGGAACATTCTTATGGATGATCTCACTCCGCCCTTTTCCATGACGTGAGCTGAGGAATTCCATTCTCCACTTATATACATATGCGCACACACTTCATGGAGCTTTTCATGGAGAATCATAACACATGCCCATGAGAGACCATAATTGCGGAATGGGTGCCTAAAACCTTCCCATTCCGTAACTTAGCCCTCGAACCTTTGAACTATTGGTTTCGCAAGCATCAATATGATTTTGATGCCTTTCTCTCGAGGCGACTACTTTTTTGCTCAAAATAAGCTGTCAACACCATCCCTTTACATTACCCCCACATTGATGATGATCAAAGAGCTCCTCCTAGAAAAGGGCGCGAGACTGTATTCTTTTCTACCTCTAATAGCGCACGCAAGCACCGAGACTTCCCCAGGGGAAGGGGAAGGAAAAACTTTGATGATGATGAGGGTTCTGGGGAATCTTCCATTGTGCTTACAGACACTGCTGACCTTCCTCCTGCTGACCAAGACTAGGTCAATGACAAGTAGAAGGTTTAGTTCCTTTCAACTAGGTTTTTGATTTTTCTCTTGTGTATTTTTCCATTTCTTCATATGTTCATTTGTATTGGAATCATCTATGTAACCACTCACTTATCAATGAAATAAATGGTTTTTTTTCTGTCTTTCCAACTTTTCTTTGATGTTGATTGCTTATTTGATCAATATTATTTATCTTCCTTAGTAGGGCTCATAACTTTTCTTTGATGTTGATTGCTTGTTTGATCAATATTGTTTGTCTTCCTTTGTCGGGTTCATATACTTATGCTTGTAAATTTCCATCTTGACGTTAGAAAAGATATTATAATTTATGATAAATCTGACCTATTGAGGCGATGCAAGAGTCTTTTAGAAGCTGGTCATATGCCTTTAACTGAAAAATATTTGGTGGGGTTGCTAAGCTCAGATGTTTTTTACCAAGTGAAAGATGTTTATGTCCATCTTCACGGTTTTTAGGATAGAGCAACGGCTAATAATGTTGCCTATTGTGAAATCATTGAACAATTGTAAGAAGACCACAAACTTTCTCTGGCATTGCTTCATTGTGATTATGAAGTTATAAACAAGGCCTTGAGCAAAGCTTGGGGGTTTGATAAGAAGGTGCAAGATATTACTTCTTCTTTTAATAAGAAGGAGATGCTGTTAAATAAAGAAATTGAAAATGCTCGGGAGGTTGCTTCACTCTTAGAGAAATAAAATAATGCCTTGAGGAATGATTTTGACAGTCTGAAGAAGTCAGCCAATACTGGGACAAATGAAGGAGTGTCCTTCTTGGAAATGGATAATGCCAGGATGTTAAAAGAGATGGAGAGCCTGAAGAAGAAGAAAACCAAGTCTCGCTAGTTTTCTAGGAAAGTCATGGTTACTCGACCAACAGTAGATAAAAAAAGAACTAAGAAGACATTAGCCGACCAAGCCGCTCTGCTACACGAGAAGGATAAGGCCATTAAAAACTTTAAAATAGAGTGGATCGACTAACTTTAACTTTAAGAAGCAACCCATGGTTGTCTAGATGGAGGGATATGATGAAGCCTTAACTGATTTGGACAAACACATGGAGTAGTCTAGGTCTAATGGGTATAAATGGGGTTGGTTGAACTTGTTGGGTCTATTGAAGGTACCCAGGGGTAATGGATTTTACTGGCATGATCAAGGAATGTTCGATTATCCTGATATATTTTTCAAAATTGATGTTAATTGGATTCCAACTAATGCCATTCCTTGAAGATTGGTTCAAAAATATATTGGAGGTTATGGACTTGAAGGATAGGATGAATATGTTCGCCCCCAATATTTGCTGGATAGGACGAGTAGTAGAAATCATACTAGAATGAGGGATTTTAGATCTACAACTTTATCGAGCACCCGTGATGAGACTCCTGGTGAGATGAGCAAAGATGAAGGAAAACGACCTGTATGATATGATTTTATTTCTTTTTGTTTGCTTTCTATATTTTAACACAAAATGTTGGGGATAAAATAAACTTATTTCTCCATATGCATGTGTGTCACACATTTTCGTCTTTACTTATGCTTTTGATTAGTTTTAATAAGTTTTTCGATTAGGTAATCTATCTTGTGATTAGTTAATTAGCATACCGACTAAGTAATGTTGCTTAAATGATAAGTGCTTGGTCCAATGTTGAACCTGATTCATAATGCCTTAGATTCTACTAATACCCTTAAATAAAACTGTTAGTAGTTTTGTTAAACCAGGCTTTTGCATAGTTATCATTGGCAACCAAGTGTGTTAGGAATGTATATTTATTCCAGTGTTTAATCCAGCCGAAGAAAACTTCTTGTATTTATACATGAAGCTTTACTGACTTCTTATTCTTGATTTGCCGAAGATGAAATCATACTTGAAGTTATAAATACTCCCAAACTAAAGTTTTTTAAAGTTCGAAAATTTTGAACTTTTATGAAGTTGGAAAACTTTAGATAAGAAAGACTTCCAAACTAAACTTTTTCGAAGTTGGGAAAATTTGAATTAGAAAGACTTAGAAACAAAACTTTTTTAAACTAAAAGTTTTTGAATTTTAAAAAGTTTACATTAGAAAAGTTAGTTACTAGTGGCATCATATCACCATATTTCGGCAAAAAATAAAAAGGAAGAATAATTGGTAGAAAATTGCAACTTCATTAAATTAAATAATGGATTACATTAAAATAAAATTATTAATAATATTTGCGAATGTGATTGGCATTCCAGGGATTCTTAAACTCTTCAACCTCCATTGTTTCAAAGAGATATGTTATTATTTGGATAACTACAAAGATATGGTATGGACCGTGTCAATTTGGTTCCAACTTGTTGCTCTTCTGGATGACCTTCTTAAGTACTAGATTTCCATTCTTTAAGTTGGTCATCTTGACCCTTTGGTTATAGAACCTAGCAGTTCTTTGTTGATAAGCAGTCATCTAAATTGCAGCATCCTCTTTGACTTCTTCAACCATATCCAGATCTAGTAGCGTCATGGGATCACTTTTGGGGGAGTCAAAATTCTGGACTATATGAGTCGGAAGACCTATTTCAACTGGTACCACTGCTCCGGTACTAAAAGCGAGCATGCATGGAGTCTCCCCTGTTGTCGTTCTTGGTGTATTCTTATAAGCCCAAAGGACACTGTGCAGTTCATTGATCCAATTTCCTTTAGCATCATCTAACCTTTTTTTGAATCCATCAAGCAGAGTCTTTTTAGTAATTTATGTCTAACCATTACACTATGGATGTCCAAATGCTGAATGAAGCTTTTAAATTCCAGATCGAATGCAATATTTCTCAAATCCATTATTATCAAACTAGGTACCAAGGTCGGTGATGACATCATAAGGCATACCATAACGGCATATGAGTTATTTCCATATAAATTGGAAAACCCTTTGATAAAACATATCAACCAAAGGTTCAGCCTCCACCAAATGGGTCCTTTGGTAGTCAATAATGTACCGATCATGTCTATTCTTCATATAGAAAATGGCCAAGGAAAAGTGATGGGAGTTAGGGTAGCCCCTGGTCTTTAATGGATAGTAGTAAATTTTTGGCATTTATCACACGTTCTGGCGAAAGAAACATAATATGCCTTCATCATCGGCCGGTAGTAGCCCTATATGGCAATTCCTTATACTAGTGATCGACCGGCTGAATGAGATCCACATGAGCCTTCATGTACTTACTTAATCGATCATTTAATTCGGCTGGATTAATACAATGAAGTAGAGAGATAGTATACCCCCTTCTATATAGAATTATCTTCTCTAGAACATAACTGGTTGCTTTGAATCTCATCTTCCTAGTTTGTCTTTGGTCGACTAGTAATAAGCCTCTCTTAATGTAATCATTGATCTGATTCATCGAAGAAGGACCCAATTTTACAGAGATTATACTGGCATCTTCCACATCAATTCTTCTATGGTTGATAATTTCTACTGGAATGGTTCTCCTGAGCTCCATCTGAGTCGCTGAGGCTAGCCGAGCTCGGGCATCTGCTCAGGCATTCTCCACTCTTGGAATCTAGACCTTCTTGACTGCAGGATATAAATAGATAACCTCCATAGTCTTGTTTAAATATGTTACCATTATTTCTCCTTTAACTCCATATATATGAAGCATATGATTGATAATGAGTTTAGAATCACTGTGAACTATCACCTACTCGGTACCTAGTGATGAATCTAGTTCCAACCCTGTAATTAATGCCTCATACTCGACTTTATTGTTGGAAGATTGAAACTGAAATCAAAAATAATATTCCACATCTAAATCATTTGGAGTGTTGATAATAAGTTCAGGTCCACTGCCAGTGGCGCACGAAGATCCGTCTATAAATAATTTACAGATTGTAATGTCATTGTTGAAGTCTTCCTCTGATAGCACTCCATGTATGAATATCTTCTTTCTTTGTCCAGCCAATCATTGAGCTCTTTCCCGAGTAGCTGATGATTTTAGTTGGTCGACGGTAATCTCAGTTTGCTTTTGAGCTGAGCTATCTTCCGAAGAAGTATGTTCAGCAGGCAAACTTGGATAATTTGGGACCTCTGCATATGTGAACTCTACAATGAATCTGCAATTGCTTTCCATTTTAATATAGTTCTTAGCTCACAAACAATCTCATATTCCCCAAGTTCAATTGCCCAAGCCATTAACCTTCCTGTCTTTTCGAGTTTGTGCAAAGCTTATCGCAGAGGTAAGTTAATGTATACCACAACAGTATGGGCCTGGAAGTATGGTCTCATTCTTCTAAAGGCTTCAATAAGTGCATGTGACAGCTTCTCTAAGCATGGATACCTAAATTATGCTCCTTGGAATGCTTTGTTGGTGTAGTACACCAGTTTTGAACTCCTCCCTCTAGTCGGATCAAAATCAAGCTAATAGCTGACTTTGAAACAACCAAGTATCGATACACTTTTCCTCCCAAAACTGGTTGGGAAAGGAGTGGTGGATATCCCAAATATTTCTACAGCTCTAGAAAACCGTTCTTGCACTTATCATTCCAGTCAAAGGTCTTTTTAATCACCTTAAAGAATGGAAGACATTTATCTGTTGCTCTGGACACTAAACGATTGAGAGTTGCCACTCTTTTAGTTAATTTTTGCACGTCGAACTGCATCTCCATTAAAGCCTTTATTTTGTCAGGATTGGCTTCAATTCCCCTCTAGTTCATAATATATCCTAAGAATATTCTTTCATGTACCCCAAATATACAACTGGTCGAGTTGAGCTTATTTTAATGCTTCTTTAGTTGTTTAAATGTCTGAACTAAATCTTTTATGTGGTCGGTGGCAACCTTGCTCTCAGTGAGAATGTCATCCACATACACTTCCATATTTTTGTCTATCTGTTCTTCAAATACTTTATTCACCAACCTTTGGTATGTTGCTCCATCATTTTTCATCCCAAGGGGCATAACGTTGTAGCAATATATTCCTCAGTCGGTGATAAAGGAAGTACTCACCTTGTCTTATGGCTTTATTTTAATCTGATTATACCTAGAGTAAGCATCCATGAAACTATGCAACTCATGGCATGCAGTTGCATCTACTAACTGATCAATTCTTGGTAAAGGAAAATGATCATTTGGGCATGCTTTGTTGAGGTTGGGGAAGTTTACACACATGCTTCACTTATCATTTCTCTTTTTTTACCATCACCACATTAGCCAACCAATTGGGATACTTGACATATTCTATAAACTGGGCTCTCTGTAATTATTCCACTACCTCCTAGATTGCCATATTCTTTTCGGGATTGAAAACTTTACATTATTGCTTGATCGTCTTAGAGTCCTTGCAAATGTTGAGCTCGTGGCAGATGAAATTAGGATTAATCCCTGGCATTTTCTCATGTCTCCAGGAGAACACATTCTTCCTTTGTTTGAGGAATGCAATCAATTCCTATTTGAGGAAAGGGGTTAATCTTGAACTAATTTGAGTAGTCCTTTATGTCTTCTCGTCATCAAGCACAATAGTCTATGTCGCCTCCATAGCTTGTCACTTCACTAGATCTTCTTTTTCTAGATGATCCAGTGTGTCGATATGATAGGTAGTAGTGTTATTTTTTACTTCTTATTGGTCAACTGAGGTCTAATAGCATTATCTCACTTCTATTTGGTTGTCATTCTCTATAACGACTCCATAATTGGTTGGAAACTTCATGCACTGATGCACAGTAGACGGTCCTACCTATAACTCCTGCATTACCATTATGTTGAGAATTATGTTGTAAGTTGAAGGGATATTTTTATCCAATTTAAAGAAACGAATCCTTTCCTTTCTGCTTACCAGCCAAGTGTCGACCAGTACAGCCATCATGATTATTCCTAAGCGTACACTCTTTCTCCCGATAACCTTATGAGAGGACTGTGATGAGGTTCTAGCTTACTTTTCCGTAGCCCTAGGCTGTGAAAATAGTTGTAGAACATAACGTCTTCAGCACTCTCATTATCTACCATGATTCTTGCTACTCTACTATGATGAACTCTTTAAGTGATTACTAGTGGATTACCATGAGGATAAAGTACTCCGCTCAAATCATTCTTAGAGAAAATGATCACTAATCTGTCCTTAATGACTTTCCTAGGCCAAACACTTATACATTGGATATGTCAATCTATCTTATAGTAGGATAAAATTTGGCTTCGTTCAGATAAGCATTTCTATCGGTAATCTCATCTCCTCCGCCAATATTTTCTCCTGCAATAAAATAATAGCCAAAAGATATCATTCCTACCTCTACTTCAGGCTCCTCGGGTTTCTTTGGCAGGTCAGGATTATCCTAATAACTGTTGTTGCATGCTTTTTTCGTGTCATCCCTTCCTCGGCCAAATGACTCAAATCTTCTTTTGGTGTCTTGGCCACCATTCTGATAAATAAATTTAGTTAATTTTCCCCACCGAATAAGATTCTCCACTTCATCCTTTAGGGCAATGCAATTATCAATAATGTGACCATGATCTTTATGAAGATCATAATATTTGGATTTATGTCTCCTATTAGGAGGTGACTTTAGCTTTTTAGGCCAATTTAAATCTTTGTTGTCCCTGAACTCCTCCGATATGTGATGGAAACCCTTAGTGAGAGAAGTGTACTCGTCATACTTTTTTATTTTGTCAATCTTCTTATCTTTTTTATCTTTGTTGATCTAAGTCTTCTGGCTTTCGATTTTCACACTCGAGTTTTTTTAAACAACCATAGATTACTCGACGTTCATAATCTTCCCAACTTTAGCCATCAACTTTGTCATATCTTTAGGAGGATTCTTTACTAGAGCATAGTATGAATCCTTTTCGAGTAATCCACTTATTAGTTCTGCAATGGTGGTCTTCTCTTCGTAATCTACCACCTCTAGTTTGTCATTATTGAAGTGTGTAATGTACTCCCGAGTACTTTTTCCAGTTTTTTGATGCACAATCAAGAGATGAGTAACACTTTTGATTGGCTTAGCCCCAAAATAGAAGTTATTAATAAATTGCTCGACCAACTGATGGAAACTATAAATTTACCTCTGGGAAGATTATTGTACCATGTCTGGGACGGGCCTGTGATGGAACTAGAGAAATTCCTACAACGTATCTCATCAGGGACATAATAGATATCACTAGTAGCTTGATATAACTCAATATGGAGGACTGGATCAGTCTTCCTATCAAACTTGGGAGTAGCAATTGGTGGCTTGAATTTAGAAGGCGTGGGGTAATACCCAATAGCCTGAATAAAAAGTAATATCTTTACAAACTTCTTTGAAAAGGATCTTTGGTTTTTGCCATTTCTCCCAGTTGATCTTCAAGTCATTGTATAAATCCTTTCCATGAATGTTCCTCTAGTTTAGACTTGGCTGAAGCATCTTTGGGTCTTTACCATGCACATGTGCTGAGCTCTTTTCCTGAGAAGTCTGCTCGACATGCACAGAGCCTCTCATGATATCCCTAGGCCTCACGAATCTCTCTTTATGCTCGCGATGTCAATCATGTTCTCTGTGATGGCCTCTGGATGCTCGGGGACCCAAATGATCAAAGGCAGACTCAACTGCTCAGCCACGCTCGGCCACTTATTGGAGAAAGATCGACCATCATAGTAATCCGTTGATAGGATTGATGGCGTTGCTCTAAGATGGTATGATATGTCCCGAGAGGATCTGGAGCAATGACTTCTCTCATTCTTGGCTGGCGGAGGTGGCATGTCCCTCCTAGAAGGTTCATTGGTGGACTTGTCTTGTAACTTGCAAGCCAATTGCCTAACTGACTCCTGCATGGCTTCCTGTACCTTAGTTAGGTTGAGAAAAATTCCCTTAAGGTTTCCCATACAAGGGGGAACAAATGGATCTGGGTTACTACCTGCAGCAGCAATGTTATTCTTAAGAACTGTTGTCATTCTTCAAAGAACTTCCAAATAAACAAAAGAAATAAAAAAAAGGTAGAGAATGATGACAATAGTCATTACCACAGACGACGCCAATCTGTTGATGTCTAAAAATGGATGGGGTCCAAATTTATAATCACAGATAAATAGATATAAACAAGCCAAGGCAAACACACAAGAAAACAGGGTTTTTAAAATGGTTCAACTATAAAAAAAATCTACGCCCACTGTTGATATTATTTCAGGTGATTACAATAGCTTAGTATGGGGTGTGCTTGTCTTGGTTAGATTGTCCCATTGAGATAACGGAGAACATGCATTTATACTGGTTAGGAACCCAAGAGATGGAATGCATTTATATTTCCAGGCACTTACATCTATATACAAGTGATGGTCGTTATTCCACTTGAGTAACCTTTGCTATTTTCGATGGTTTACGTTCTTGGTGTTGGTCGGCATTCTAGTTGATTAAGTGTCTCTGAAAGCCGACCAAGATAGTTGATTGACCACATAGGAGGACAAGTGTTTTTTTTCATTGGTCCACGTATGAGAGTAATTTTCATATACAACAATGACCCAATTAAAACTCGACACAACACGAAATAGTTTTTTAACCTAACATTAATATGACCCAAGCAAAATGTTTTGCTCTCGTGTTGGGTGAAAAAATAATGTTTTCGTTTTTTAATCGAGTCATGTCCATGTTAGGTAAAATAAAAAGATTGTGTCATGTTTGAATTGGTAAACAATACAATTACGACATCTCGCATTTCAATTAGCTCGTGTTTGTCTTAGAAAAAAAAAGTGTCTCGTGTCATGCGTATTTTAATAAGGTCGTGTTCGTGTTCAATAAATAAAATTTGTTCGTATTAGGTACAAAAAAAATCAAGTCATGTCACGCTATATTTTGACTTTATTTTTTATGATTTCTAGACATTTTAGGTCACCCTTAAAAAATAATTCAGCTCAAAATGAATTTTTTTTGCTACTTTAAAAAATTGGGTAAAAGAACTGTAAGAAAAAGTAACATAAAAATTGATAACTGTTTTACTCAATTTTTTAAAATAGCAAAAAAATTCATTTTGAGTTGAATGTTTTTTAGCAGTACCTTGAAATGTTTAGAATCCATAAAAACATTAGGTCAAAAAAATTATTTGCTATTTTAATAAAATAAATCCATCTATAAACCCATTGCGCTATAGTAACCGTTCTAAATCCTTTACCAATATATATATATATATATATATATATATATATATATATATATAGCTATGGAGAGGTTCTCTTGTGAACCTAAAAAACGAACTTTTTAATGAACCTTAACAAAAAAACACCTCACAACCCCTTAATTTTAATTCCTATGTTGTAATTGGTCCTTGCTAGCGGCAACGAACACGCGTGCCTATCGATCCCCGCCCCCTTTACCACCCCCAACCCCAACCACCACCATCACCATGGCAGCTCTTATGGCAGCAGGGCTGCCATAGAGGTGCTGGTGTTAGGGGATTGGTGGGGGGATCGATCGACACACATGTCCGTTGTCATTGTCGTGGACCAATTACAACATAGGAATTAAAATTAATGGATTGTCAGGTGTTCTTTTTGTTAAGGTTCATTAAAAAGTTTGATTTTTTGGTTCACTAGAGAACCTCTCCTTATATATCTGTGTGTGTGTGTGTGTCGTTGAGTTTTAACGGTTATTTGTCGAAAAGGGTCAAGTAGTTGTAATTCAATAATAGTTTAGTGGCTCAATTGATTAAAGTTTTTTATTAAAGACAAACTGAATTTTTACATTGTTTATGGGGGCATTAAGATAGAATACTCTTCATCAGTGATATATCGATCTTTTTCGCTGTTTTATGAATAGATCATGGATATATTTCCATGAGTTAGCACAAAAAATATATTAGATCAACACATGATGTCTTGGTAGCATAGATATTGTGTTGCACACGATTCTGTATACCATGTCCGTAAGGTGAAGTAAGGGAGAGAGTGAACATGATCATAAGGTTATTGTGGTCTTTTTCTTCTATTTGATAACAAGATGGGGCACTAGAGTATTTTGAAGGAGTGTCAATGGCTCTACTCATTACTTTTTTTTGAAGGTTCGCTCCAGCGGCACCCACCACCATCACTTCCAACTGTCGGAGCTCCGATAGTGGAGGGTGGGATGGTGAGAAGTGCCACTAGCGTAGACCTTTAAAAATAAGAGAAAAATAATTAATAGTGGATTAGCTATGATAAATGATATTTTGGTCTACTCTAAAAGATGAAGGGGATCTCATTAAATATTTTGATCTACTTTGGTCTACTCTAAAAGAGGAAGAGGGTCTCACTAAATAATTAATAGTTGATTAGTTATGATAAATGATATTTTTCTCTTGAATTTTTTATTCCAAAAGTTTGATACCAAAAATATATATATGCAATCAAATAATACCAAGTGAAAAATGGGTGAAATGAAGTATTCTCATTAAAAAAATATACATGCCAATCAAACACCCCTCTTTTTTTTTATGAAAATGTAATTTGGAAACCTTATGTTACAGTCAGACCTTTCGTCTCCCAATCTTCCATCTTTTTTTAATTGCCGCTGTAACAGTCAACTCCCCTCTTTATCCTTTATATATATATTCTTTTTAAGTTAAAATTCATAAGGAAGATTCTTCAACCTTTAAGATACGTCCCCTTGTTCTATTTTTCAAATATTATTTTTCAGTTAAATTACATAAGGAACATTTTGGAACCTTTAAGATACATTACCATTCAAAGGAATTGTAAAATCGCTACAAAATGTAGTCTAACTGGGGAAAACAATCAAACATACGAAAGGTCACTGCATGGAAATATTAAGGAGAGATGTGTAATAATCACAAAACTTAGGGCAAGTCTTTGTGATTAACCTAATAATTTATGTAGGAGGCCATTGCAGTCTTGCTCTATAAAGTGTATGATGAATTACATAATAATAAAAGATAATAAACCCTTTCAAAAAATGATAATAAAATATTCCAATACAGGTAAACTCAAAAAATAAATATAATCTCCAAAGTTAAATTTAAAATAGACTCAAAAAGAAGGGAGAAAAGAGACCCTCTTCAACTTATGAAAAATGAATTCCTACCTTGTTAAACAAAGAAAGCAAGTGCATAAATATGCTTGGGCAAGCTTGGATGATTTCTTCTCTTCAAACTCTCATTTCTTTGACACACCCAATACTTTTCTTTAAACTTAGACCTGTAGGTTGAATTATAGCATGTGAACTTCTTTAAAATTCTACGCAAACATACTTTATAATTCTGGATAGATGAAAATACTTTACAATTAAGGGTCCATTTGGTTTGGGGTAAAATACTTTCGACCGTGGTAAAAAAAAATTCACATATTTAAATCAATTTTTTGTTGGTTTGAAATTATGAATAAGTGCACACCCTATATACAAAATCTGAAATTATGAATAAGTGGTAGTGTAAAGAATACAGCATAGCTACCTTCACAAGATATGAAACCTATGCATATCCATTCTCTTATCAACCAATCATTAAGTTGTCATATATACAAATATATCATATAAAGTGAAGCTATGTTCCTCTTTACAGTGCAAAACTCAGTTTGCTTTCGTAGTTACTTTTTTCATTCTCATAATTTCTTTAATATGTTTGTGAAAGTCTTCAATTGGATAAGTATATTTCAAGATCTATATTATATTTTTATTCCCTTTACTAGCTGAAAAAGAATTTAGCTATCATTGATGCATGTTTTTATTATCGTTTGTTATTAGCAACATATTTAATGTGGTAGTGTTTAGTGGTGCTGCCAGTCAGGTCCTTTAGGATGATTTGAGATCTTGATTTTTCATTGCTATATCTGTACAAGTCTTAAGATTTGGGCATGAGCAAGGAGACACGATCCATTGCCAGCATAAACTGCGTCATTTGATTTATTATTATTATAATTATTTTTGAATTTAGTTGTTGAAGAACTATTTGTTTGGGTCTTAATCCCTGTCATTCGATTACAACTATTCGTGATTCACGGAGGATGAGGTTTGATATTTTGATGTTGCTCTACCTTGTGTACTTTGATTATGTATAGAGTAGTGCCTTGGATTACATATATTTATATCGAGCATCTACCGAGAAACCATTAAATTCTATTAGTGAAAACTAGTGCCAAAATAAGCCTTTCTCTTTCTAATTTTCTTTTATTATTATGAGTTCATCAAGATATTAGATCAAATGGTCATCGATTGTTATTATTGACCTCAGATTATCATGCATGTATTGGAAGATTTACAGGTTTTGTAAATAGTATTTATAATACATATTGAATTCTTTATCGTTTACATCAATTTATGGGATCTTTCCATTTTAATCGTGGCCAATATTTTTTTTAACGACTGGACTTTTATTGTAAGCCTTTGTGATTGACTTTTAGGTATCTTGACAATTTATGCATTTTCATATGGGTATTATTATTTGTTTTTTATTAATCCCATGATCTCATCACATTACACATGTTAGAAATTCAACTCTCTTAACTTTATGTTTCTGGAGTTCTTGCCATTTTCACCATATTTGTTTTTATTTTTTATTTTTTTATTTTTTGTCTGGTGGCATTTTTGTTGACCAATGAACTGCATGTGTAAAAGTTTTAAGAGTATAAGTTTTAATTTCATGCTTGACATATTTTAGTCACAATGCATACGAGGTGTGGTTTATTTTAAAGGGTTTGAAGTATACATTTGTAGTCCTAAAAAGTTATACTAGTTTTGATCATTAAATATGGCTCTTAATGTGTACTTAAGGAACAATTGAATGTATGAACTCGGCGAATGTTGGGCAACTTTTCATTTTCTAATTTTCTTTATTTTAATTTTGTTCTTATTAGAATTTCTTTGCCCAAAATTGTCATTGCCATGAGAGCAAAGATTCTTTCGATAAATCTATTTAAAATTGCTCTAATTTCAACCATTGATTTTATTGATGTAACATACTGTACTGTGTTGCCAATTAAATTTTAATTAGCTTAAAATATAATAGGTGGAATGTGTATGTTTGTTGGTTCTTTCCAATTAAAATACGTGGTTGCTCTCGTCATATAGTTAAAAATATAGAAATTTATCTTTGAAGTTTTACTTTTTTGCGCCGTTTTGAAAAGTAAAATATTGGTGCATTTTTTGTGGGTTATTTTTTTAAGTACAACTTCATGGTGTTATAGTCATAACGTCCACAAATTTAGCTAGTACGATTGAACCATGGGCTCACCATTTATACCCGCCATAGACATGTGTGTGTGTATATATATATATATATATATATATATATATATATATATATATATATATGTGTGTGTGTGTGTGTGTGTGTGTGTGTGTGTGTGTGTGTGTGTGTGTGTGTAATGTATTCGTAAATGATAGATATAACCAAGTAATACAAGCATGGTCGTTGTAGGTGGTAATTTTCTATAGGTGAAAATGCCCAATGCACACTAGCCAAATAAGAATAAATATTAAAGAGAGTAATGAAATCACTCACACAACATAAGATATACATGGTTCGTCAAAGAGCCTACATCCAGGGAGTTTAGGGTTTGCACTTTATTACTTTAGAGAATGGTCAACTATAATTTTAGTACTATTCGATAATATAATCTCACATGACCCATCATGAGGGAACATGTTTACATTCATCGGGGAGTTTCCCAGCCAGCTTCGTCAATAGCCATCCCTAAGAGTACAGACATATCCCGTTCTAAGTGGTGAATACGTGGCTTGTGACTTGGACTCTTCATGAACTTTGGGCGCATATAACCTCAACGCTTGTGTTAATCACGCGTTTACATAATTATGGTCCCTGCAATATTAGGTTCTCATAATCGACCTCGACCCGCAGAATCGGTCCCCACAATCTTAGGTCCTCATAATCGACCTCATCCGCAGAATCGATCATCCCTAGCACAATGTTAGGTCCTTAGAAGCAACCTCAACCCTCGGAACCGTTCACTCTCATCCTTTTGGTCCGCATAATTGACCTTAAACATTCTCTCTCTCCCAAGGTCAATGTGGAGTCTATTCAATGGAATTCACTTGTTCCAAGCACACCCGTTGAGGGAATTTATATACACCATATTTTAGGGTCCCCTAAGAATATCCTTAGGTCCCTAACACTTCCTTTTTCATCATAAAAGCTAGGCCATATTTCGAGTATTGATTTGGAGGCCACCGGGATCTCCCGAGCCCCATTTGACTGTCGATTAACTTTCTTACCTGTATGAAAGCTCAGTTTATCTTTAAAGGGCCCTAAATCCTTTTTTCTAACTATACACCCCATGTGCGAATCGGCCTTACGGTTTGAACAAGAGGACCACTTTCCACCGAAATCTAATTTAGAGGCCACTGGGTGCTCTCAGGCTCTATTTGACTCTAGCCAACTCTCCAATTTGAGCAAATATCTTTGGATCCTCTAAGGTCTCTGAATTCCCATTCCAACGGTCCTCTTCATTCGTGAATCAGTCTTACGGTATGAACGAACGATCCATTTTTGTTCGAAGGGTCACCGGGCGCTTTCGGGCCCCATTGGCCCTGGTCATCTCTCCGAACCGAATGAATATCTCTAGAACATTGAAGGTCCTTGCATAACCTTTCTAACTATTTATCTCGACACAAATCGGCCTTACAGTTTGGATAAACGATTCGTTTTCCTCTTGTCCAAAAGATCGACGGGCGCTTTCGAGCCCCATTTTAACACAATCAATTCTCAAACCCTGGAGTGGCCCATGTATTCTTATTGATATCTGAATACCCTTTCCAACGTTTAGCCCCGTGTACAATTTGAACTTGCTGATTGCGTTTTATGACCGTTTTTCTGAAAAATCTCCTTAAGACTTCCAAATGGCAAACCCATTTCCCCACATATCGGTAATGTGTCTAGGGTCGCTTGCCGATAGGCGTGTCAAGGACCATATCGGTTGACATCCCTTGACACTATATAAGGAGAGCATGATCTCATTTCAAAAGGCACCTCAGAAACATCCCTCTCAGTTATCTCAACAACATTCTCTCAAAGTCAACGTGATTTTCATATTAAAATTTCTCCCCCGCATTCCATTTCCATCTTTTCCTTACCTAATTTGGCAAATTCCCTTCCATCTGCTCCTACCACCTTCATCCACTTGCAAAAGCAGCCCTTCAACAATCAAGATCAACTTTAAAGCTTTAAAAGAAGGTCCAAACCTTTCACCCTCTCTTTTAAAATTCTCTTATTTTTGCATTAGTTACTTAATTCTTATTTTAGCATTTCATTTTATTAGATCGCACCTATTAATAGCCAACTTTTTATTAGTAGTTTTTCATATACTATACTTTTTATAGGAAAAAACAAAAAAACAAGAAAAAAGAGGGTTTGCTTGTAAATTCCAAACGGGGATTTCTCACTACATTTCCCAACACTAAAACATACTTTTCCACACACCAACATATAAGAAAAGTCCCTGGTTGGATTTCTGGGATAAACCCCACCCCATGTTACATAAGAACTATGTGGACTTTGATGCCTTTTTAGGCTACATAGGCATCTCAGGTAAAATCTAAGATTCGAGTTCTTTTCGATCTTTGTTCATATATTATTTTCATAACATATATTTATAATTCATGCTTGCATTTTGTCTAATTTACACCATCGTCCTTCTATAAGTGATCCGTGACACGAAAAACACAGGCATTATATTTTTAAATATTATTTTGGGAACACTCTTGAGGATGACCTCACTACACCTTTATCTATGATGTGAGTCGAGAAATTTCATTCTCCAATTATATATACATGCACACACTTATTAAGGAGAATAATAACACATTCCCATAAGAGACCAAAGGGCGGGATGGGTGCCTAACACCTTCCCATTACGTTACTTAGTCCCCGAATCCTTGAACTAATTGGTTTCACAAGCATCAATGCCTTTGATTCATTCTCTCGAGGCGGCAATATTTCTTTTGTCTATTTTGTGCAAAATAGACTGACGACTCTATCTCTACACACCATCCTAATTAACGACAGTCAAAGTTCCCTGAAAGGGCTCGACCCTCCCGCACGTGCCGACTGGGAGAGGGATGGCCACACATGCATTGTGGAAAATTACAATATTTATGTACCTAAGTGCTGTCTCGACACACTGGAAGTCCCCAAAAGGTCCAAAATTATCTTGTACTAGTGACTACGGAAGATAAGAACCTGATAGTTTGAACTACTAAAAAATAGGCCATATTTAAAAATTTGCGAGCTTTACATCGAATGATGTGCCTAGAAGTCACACATGGTGGAAAATTATAACATTTTCTTACCTAATTATTGTCTTGACAAATAGAAAACCCCAAAATTGTCTGATATATCTTGTATGGACGAATACGGAGGGAAAAAGCCTAATCATTCGAACTACCGAAAAATAGGTCATTTTAAAAAAATTCACGAATTTTGCTTTGAACGGCGTATGACATTTTTACCTAATTATTTGCTCAATGCATTGGAACCCCAAAATAATTCAAAAATATCTTATATGAGTGAATAGATATGAGAAGACACCAATCATTTGAACTAACAAGAAATAGGTTGTCTTGAAAAATTCACGAGTTTTGCTTCGAACGGCATACCAAGAAGTCCTGTATAGTTGAAAATTATAATATTTTCATAACTAATTCTTGGATAGATGCACTAAAAGTCCCAAAATGGTCCAAATATCTTGTATGGATAAGAACATATGATAAGAAAATAATAATTCAAATTATTAGGAAATAGGTCATCTTCGAAAAATTCACAAGTTTTGCTTCAAACGGGGTATTTAAAAGTCGCGCGTGATGAAAACGTATGACATTTTCTTAACTAATTATTATCTTGACGCAGTGGAATCCCCTACATGATCCAAAAATATCTTATACGTGTGACTACGGAGGGTAAGAACCTAATCATTCGAACTACCAGTATTTAGGTTGTGTTAAAAACATTCACGAGTGTTGCTTGAAATGCATACCTAAAAGTAGTGTATGGTTGAAAATTATAACATTTTCATACCTAATTGTTTGATTAATCCATTGGAACCCTAGAAAGGGTCCGAAAATATC
Source organism: Sambucus nigra (assembly GCA_949130495.1). Classification (NCBI taxonomy): domain Eukaryota; kingdom Viridiplantae; phylum Streptophyta; class Magnoliopsida; order Dipsacales; family Adoxaceae; genus Sambucus; species Sambucus nigra. The sequence goes on along the minus strand of OX422214.1, from coordinate 407,143,925 downwards.
TTGTATGGGTGACCACGGACGAGAAGAACCTAAGCATCTGAACTACCGCTAAATAGGTCATCTTGAAAAAATTCACAAGTTTTGCTTCGAATGATTCACCTAGAAGTCCTGCATTTTGGAAAATTATGATATATTTTTACCTAGTTACTGAATAAATGCATTGAAAGAAGAAAAAAGGTCCGAAAATAACTTGTACGTGTGACTACAAATGACAAGAACTTAACAGTTCGAACTACCAAGAAATAGGTCGCCTTCAATCAATTCAAAATTTTTGCTTCAAACGGTGTGCTTAGAAGTCGTGCGCGGTGGAATAGTTTGATGTTTTATTATCTAATTGTTGGCTTAACGCAATGTATGCCCCGAAATGGTTCAAAAATATCTTGTACGGGTGACTACGGACTAAAAGAACCTAGTAGTTCGAATTACCGAGAAATACTTCATCTTTTAAAAATTCATGAGTTTTGCTTCGAATGACGTGCCTAAAAGTTGCGCAAGGTGAATAATTATAACATTTTTGTATCTAATTGTCATCTTGATGCATTGCGAACCCAAAAATGGACCAAAAATATCTTCTACGATTGACTACGGAGGGCAACAACCTAATCATTTAAACTACACAAAGTAGGTTGTCTTAAACAAATTTATGAGTTTTGCTCCCAACAGCATATCTAGAAGTCACACCTGGAGGAAAATTGTAACATTTTACCAAATTGTTTGCTTGATGCATTAGAAGCCCCAAAATGATTCGAAAATACCTTGGTTAGGTGTCTACAAGCGATAAGAACCTAATAGTTTGAACTACAGAGAAATTGACCATCTTCAAAAAATGCACGAGTTTTGCTTTGAAAGGAATGCCTAGAAGTCATGCATGGTGGAAAAATATAGTATTTTCTTATCTGATTATTATCTTTACGAATGGAAACAACCAAAATGATACAAAAATATCTTGTGAGGGTGACTACGAAAGAGAAAAACCTAATCGTTCAAACTACCTAGAAGTCATGAGTAGTGGAAAATTATAACGTTTTCATATTTAATTGTTTGATCGATGCATTAGAATCCCAAAAATAGTCCGAAAAAGATCTTGTATGGGTTACTGCAAATGAGAAGAGCATTATAGTTCGAAATACGAGAAATAGGTTGTCTTAAAAAAATTCACAAATTTTGCTTCGAAAGGTATACCGTAAAATCATCTGTAGAGGTAAATTTATAACATTTTTGTACCTAATTATTGGCTCGAAGCATTGGAAGCCCCAAAATGGTCTGACAATATCTTGTACGGGTGATTATGGAGGGCAACATCTAAACATTTTGGCTATCGGGAAATAGGCATTTTTTAAAAATCATAATTTTTCTTTGAACAACGTACCTAGAGCTCTCGTGTTTTGGAAAATATAACATTTTTGTACCTAGTTGATTGTTTGATGCATTCAAAGCCCTAAAGTGGTTTGAAAATATCTTGTAGCTGTGACTATGGAGGGAAAAAACCTAATCATTTTGATTTTTGGGAAATAGATCGGCTTACAAAATTCACGAGTTTTCCTCTGAATGGCATACCTAGAAGTCACGAGTGTTTGAAAATTATAACATTTTTATAACTAATTTATTCCTAGATACCTTTGAACTCCCAAAATAGTTCGAAACTATCTTGTACGTTAGAGAGGGAAAAAACCTAATCGTTAGAACTAGTAAGAAATGGGTCCTCTACAAAAAATTCACTAGTTTTACTTCGAACGACGTAACTAGACGTCACGAATGGTGGAAATTTATAATATTTTTGTACGTAATAGTTTATTTGACACATTGGAAGACCTAAAATGGTCCAAAAATATCTTATATGGGTGACTACGCACGAGAAGAACATAATCACTTGAACTACCGGGAAATGGGTCCTCTTTAAAAAAATTACGAGTTTTGTTTTAAACGACGTACCTAGAAGTCTCGCGTAGTGGAAAATGATAACCTTAATACTGACTAGATTCATTGGATTTCCCAAAATGGTTCAAAATTTCTTGTATGGATTACTACGGACGATATGAACTTAATAGTTTGAACTTTCGAGAAATAGGTCAACTTTAAAAAATTCAAGAGTTTTTTTTCCTAATGACATATCTAGAAGTCGCGCATGGTGGACAATTATAACGTTTTTGTACATAATTGTTGTCTTGAAGCATTTGAAGCACAAAAATGATTTGAAAAATATCTTGTATGGGTGATTATAGATGACAAGAACCTAATAGTTTGAATTATCTTGAAATAGTTTATCTTCAAAAAAATTCATGAGCTTTGGTTCGAACGACGTAACTTTTAGTCGCGCGTGGTGGAAAATTATAATATTTTTATACCAAATTGGTGAATTGATTCATTGAAATTACCAAAATGGTTCAAAAAAATCTTGTACGTGTGACTACGAATAATAACAACTTCATAATTTGAACTACCAAGAAATTGGTCATCTCTAAAATATTCACCAATGTTTCTTTGAACGACGTGCCAAAAAGTCAGGAGTGGTGAAAAATTATAACATTTTATTACCTAATTATTGATTTGACGCATTAGAAGCCCCAAAATGGTTGGAAAATATCTTGTATGATTGACTACGGAAGGCAAAAACCAAATAGTTCGAACTATCGAGAAATAAATTATGACAACCCGAATATGATTATGATAAATTATGCTTAGCTTATGTGGCATGGGTAACGTGTTATTAATATATATAATGTTAATTTATTATGTTTAGTCTAATCCTACCTTCATAAAACATGAAATATTCAATAAATTAAAAATACAAAATTTTGAAGTTTCGATAGGAATATTCAGGTTGGAGACTAGTTTTGACCCTTATAAAATAACAATTGACTTAAGGTAAAAACTAAATAGTTGTAGATATATGATTTAGGTTTGTAAAAAAAATGGTGTATTAAGTGGAGGTCCGAGCAAGAAGTTATATTGGAATTACAACCACTACACCAAAATGACAAAATTCTCACCTTTCAGCCGGTCACCCTTGTCAAGGTCATTGACCGTGACAAAAAACACGCGTTTTGTGTCACGGTCAATGACCTTGACACGATCGTGACAAAGAATTGTCACGGTCAATGATCGTGACAAGTCCGTGACAAATTTACTTGTCACGGTCAATTACCATGACAATCCTTTAAATAATTGTCACGGTCAATGACCTTGACACGACCGTGACAATGTTTGCAGCAAAAACCCTTTCCCCCTTCCTTTTTCCCTCCCGCCGTTCCCTCCCTCTCTCTCTCTCGACACTGGTCTCTCTCTCTCTCTCTCTACTTTCAGGTTTAATTCTCTCTCTCTCTCTCTCTCTCTCTCTCTCTCTCTCTCTCTCTTCCATTTATATATATGTTTATGTGTATATATATGTGTGTATGTGTGTATATATGTGTGTATGTGTGTATATATGTGCGTGTGTGTGTGCGGGGGTAGGGGTAGGGGGTGGGGAAGGATGGGGGTAGGGGGTGGGGCAGGGTGGGGGTAGGGTGGGGGTAGAGTGGGGGTAAGGGGTGGGGTAGGGTGGGGGTAGGGGGTAGGGGGTTAAAAATGTAATATTATTTTGATACAACATTAATTTGTGTATGAGTTTCATAATTATAAATAATATCCAAAAATATTGGATAACAATTTATTTTCATTCAAAATAAATAAGTAATTTTCTACAAATTTCATAAAAAAATGAAGGCCGGCTTAATATGTGATTTAAGTGTGAAATAATCGCTATATACTTATACTAATGGAGAAAAAAACCATATATGGTGTTTTTTGTTTTTATTAGATGCAAAATAACACATATAGGTATCACATGGCTTTATATCCATCAAATAAAATTTTACCAAAAATATCATTTTGTGGAAGGCAAGATCTATTACAATATATTTACATACCTAAATGATTTTTTTTAAATGACATTACAACAAAAAACTACAATAAGGGTTAAAATGGCATCCGAAATTGCTAAAAGCATGAAAAATAAAATATCATTTAGTCTATGTTGTTGAAAAATTTGATCAAATTGGTGAGCCCTTCATATTTTAAAAATGTTGTTTTTATTCCTATTTAACTTTTCTTTCTATACACCCTTAATTATATTTAAAGTTTAATAAAATAGGAGTTATAGAAAGAAAAGTGGGTTTTAAATAAAAACACTTTTTTAAAATTTTAGGTTCTGGTGCATAATCTTACTTTGTCACAATTAATTTATATGCCTCAAAGTTATTTTATCACTCTTAGTTTATATTTGTGATAATACTTTATGAACCAAAACTTTAGGTTGATTATTTTAGAACTTAAACTTCAAGATACAAAAAATAATCCTATAGAACAGCTTAGATATCTTAACAAAACACATATCTAACATTGAATTTGATTTATAAAAAGCACAAAACAATAGTAGAAATTCAATACATGAAATTAACATTGAGATTATTTTAAATAGACAGTCACTACTGTGTGTGTGTGTGTGTGGTGGTGGGTGGGGGGCTATTGTGTGTGTGTGTGTGTGTGTGTGTATGTGGTGAGTGGGGGTGGGGGTGTGTGTGTATGTGGTGAGTGGGGGTGTGGAGGGAGGTGGGTGTGTGTGTGTGTGTATGTGGTGAGTGGGGTGTGTGGAGGGAGGTGTGTGTGTGTGTGTGTGTGTGTGTGTGTGTGTGTGTATTTGAACTAACCCATGAATTTGTATTTTTGTATTTGAATTAACCCATGAATTTATTTTTGTATTTGAATTAACCCATGAATTTATTTTTGTATTTGAATTAACCCATTATATGAAACATACTTGAAATTAAATATAGTGCGCATAGATACTAGCCTTCTAGTTCTTATGCGTACGCATTCAATAGCCCTTAGACCCGTTGGAGAGTCATTACCCCTGTAATGAGATCTCTCGAATTGTCCCGTTCGGACAGTTTGAGACTGTATAATTTCTGTATAATATTCTTATTGGCTTAAAGTTGTTACTTTTGGAGGAAGTTCTGCAGTCGTATCTTAATGTTCTCTGGGTACATACTAGATTGACAAGTGTGACTGTTATTTCAATTGACCAATTGAAATAACACTCACACCTGTCAATCTACGTCATGTACTTGGAGAACTAAGGGGATATGCTGTCAAATTTTTTTCAAATCGTAACAATGTGCATGAGCTGTTAAGTATATTACAAAAAAATGCAGTCTTGAATGGGATAGGACCACTTACCCTTTAATAGGATAATTAAATGATGGGATAATTAAATAAAACATACTATAAATCTAAGTTTTGTTTACCTTTAATAGGTGTTTAGTTGTGGTAGCTGTGATGGGATATCCGAAATACAAAGAGTGGATGGGTGAGACTAATAGAATGGGAGATGTGTTTTGCAGAGGTGCTAACGAATTTGTGAAATATGCAAAGAGATGTCGTAATGATGAAGAGTTTCCGTGTCCGTGTTCTAGGTGTAAGAATGGTAAGGTGTTTGAGTGGAAAACAGTTGAACTACATTTGTTAAGATCGGGTATGCAAGATAGTTATCGATTTTGGAGTTTTCACGGTGAATTGAAAGTTCCTTTTGTCCCCGACCAACCTTCACAACAACCTTCAACAAGTAGAATAGATGTAGAAGGGGACGACGTAGATCATAATATGTTAGAGGATTTAGTTGATGATGCGTACGGAGTTTATGAAGCTGAGGAGAATGAGGTTACTGATGATGTAGAAGATTCAAGTGCTCGTGAAGATAACACGATAATACTTGACGATGACTACCAAAGTTTAAAATTTAAGGCGACCCAACCATTATACTCTGGCTGTGAGAAATATCAAATAACTTTACATGCCAAGGTTGGTTTTCACAGTTTGAAGACGCAGTACGGTTTGTCTGGCAATAGCATGACGGGAATTCTGAAATGGGTGAAGGGCTTATTACCCAAGGTGAATACACTTCCAAATAGCTATCCTGTTATGAAGAACAGTTTGAAAGGTTTGGGAATGAAGTATAAATCGATTCATGCTTGTGTGTATGACTGCATACTATACCGAAAGGAGTATGAAAATATCGATCGTTGTCCAGTATGCGATGAACCTAGATATGTCCAATCTACTAGTAAGGAAGGCACGAGCTCAAAAGTGCCTCAAAAAGTATTAAAATATTTTCCCGTTGGGCCTAGATTAAAGCAAAATTCACAGTACCATGGATTGCAGAGGCAATGACTTGGCATGCTAGGGCAGAAGTAGGGGGTAATATCATGCGTCATCCTATTGATTCTACTGCCTGGCGGAGGATGAATTTTGAGTATCCCGATTTTGCTCGAGAACAACGCAACATTCGTTTGGCTATATCAACAGATGGTTTCAATCCATTTGGAAATCTAAGCACCAATCAGAGTGTATGGCCAGTGATCCTAGCCCCACTCAACCTCCCTCCTTCACAGTGTATGATACCTGAATTTTCAATGATGGCTTTATTGATACCTGGGCCAAAGGCACCAAGTGATGACATTGATATCTACCTGGCTCCTTTGGTAGAAGAATTAAATGAGTTGTGGGAAGAGGGTGTGCAATCATTTGACTCTTTTAGAAAAGAAGAGTTTACGCTGAAAGCTATGTTGATGTGGGCAATTCATGATTTTCCAGCTTATGGGACATTATCCGGATGTGTAGTACATGGTTATTTGGGGTGTCCTATTTATGGAGAGGAGACTGAATCTCTTCGTCTATCCTCTAGCTTAAAAAATGTATACCATTGACACAGGAGGTTTTTACCCCCAGCTCATAGTTTCAAATTTGAGAAAGGTTCCAATTTTTTATTGGGCGGAGTTGAACATAGGCTACCGCCGAGATAACTTTCGGGTTCAAAAATTGAAAGTAAATCTTCTGAATGTGGCCCAAATATGCCAGGTAAGAATCCCAAATTTAAGAATGTCAAGCATAAGAAGACCCCAACTGGGAATGAAACTGAGATAAGAAAGGCATGGTCTTGGAGGTCAATTTTATTTGACTTGCCTTATTGGAAGAAAAACCCGGTGCGCCATGTATTGGATGTGATGCATGCAGAGAAGAACTTAGTTGAAAATATTGTGGGTACTTGCCTTGGGGGAGTCATTCGAAGGATGGAGAAAATGCACGAAAAGACCTTAAAACGTTAAAACTTAAGCCACAACTATGGTTGAAAGAAGATAGTAGGGGAAGGACAATAATTCCCCCTGGTACGTTTACTTTGACGAGTGGGGAAAGGAAGGTGCTTCTAGACACAATATATAATTTGAAGGGCCCATCTACTTTTTCATCCAACTTGCAAAGGATTGTGAATTATGCTACTCATGATTTACATAAGTGTAAGTCCCACGATTGGCATGTGATCATGCAATTGGTTCCTCTATTGTTTAAGCACTATTTCTCCAAGCACAAGGATTTGCGTAGGGCTATTATGCAAATTAGTATTACCTTCTCCCTCTTGTGTGAGAAGGTAGTGAATCGGGAACACATAGTGGCCGCAAAATTGGCTGTGAACGAAGCGATTTGTGTATTGGAGAAGTACTTTCCCCCAGCATTCTTTGACATAAGTGTTCACTTGTTGGTACACCTATGCGATGAGGCACTTCTTTTTGGTCTAGTTAGATATCGGTGGATGTATCCGTTTGAAAGATTGATGAAAGTTTTTAAAGATTACGTCAAGAATACGCGATATATTGCAGGATCAATTGCAGAGGAATACATCACCGTGGAGTCATCAATATATACTCGGGAATAGATGCCTGACTCGACCAGCGTTGATGACATTGATGAATTCCTCGATGATGGTGGTAATGTGATGGGAAAACGAGTGAAATTAACGAGTTTGCAACATGAATAAATAGCTCGTTATCTATTTGACACACATGAAGATGTCGAAGAATGGAAAAAGTAAGTTTCGAATATTATAATGTTTAACATTATTTTAGATTATTTTATACATGATTAATTTTGTAATATGCAGTAAATATGAAACCTGTGAGAACAATAAAAGACGAAAAACAATGGTACAATCAGACAGCGAATTTAGGCTATGGTTGACACAAGAGGTAATTATAATGAAAACAGTCGTTACATAACGTTACATTACACTCAAATTTTACCACTAACATAATTAATTTATCTATATTCTCAGCTCCTAAAGATGGGTGATGCGACATCAAGGCTTGCTCATCTAGCCATTGGACCCTTGTTCGTGGCACAAGAGTACAAAAAGTATCCATTAAACGGTCACATTTTCGGCGCTAAAGTGTACGAGGAAAGTACAAATGTACAGAACTCGGGAATTTCATACAAGGCTCTTACTTTCTTTCGAGCGAACGCAAAAGATAAAAACCTCGTTGAAGCTGAAATGACTTACTATGGCGTAATCCAAAATATATTTGAATTGGATTATATAAGCTTCAAAAAGGTTGTATTTTACTGTGAATGGGTAAGAGTTGAGGATAAAAATGCTTGTAAAGTTGATCCTGTCACCAATTTGATCATGGTTGACTTGTCCAAGTTGAAGATCAACGACCACGTGAGCGATGAGCCGTTTGTTTGTGCATTTCAAAAGGTTAAGCAAGTGTTTTACTCGGAGTATATCAACAACGAGCCGTGGTCAATTGTCCAACACGCGCCAAGGCGTCTAAATAGTAGTGTGGATGACTTGGCTGCTCCTACCGAATATCAATCCATTTTTTATGATAACCTGAATTTGAAACAATTTTTCAATTTGTAATAAATATTTCAATTTGTAAAGAAACATCCATTTTTAATGCTTTTAATTGATCTGCACTTTATCATTTTCACTCTTGTGTAGTGTGCGTGTGTGGAGAGGAGATTAATACATAAATATTCCAACTACATCTAAGTTTTGTTTATACTAATCCATGAATATACGCTTCTTACCTTTAATAGATGATTAGTACATAGTTATTTGGGGTGTCCTATTTGTGGAGAGGAGACTGAATCTCTTCGTCTATCCGAACACTAAGAAATGCCATAATCCTATGGAGCGATGCTCTGCAAATTCCTCCCAACCGTTATGTAGCCAAACATCACCAGTTGAAGTTGTCAATTCCACTTTCCATACCCCACCACTTGGAACTTCTAGCAAAACATGGGAGACCATTGAAAGGTGGAATTGACAACTTTAACTGCTGATTTTTGGCTACACAACGGTTGGAAGGAATTTGCAACGCATAACTCCATAGGATTATAGTATTTCTTAGTGTTTAGATATGAAGAGAATTATATTTGACACGATTGCCCGGGGTACATTAGTTGGAAGGGGGTGCCATATGAGCTCAAGTTAGCTGTTTGAGTGACACTACAGGTAATGTATTTATATTTATATGTCAATTTCGATTTTGATTTCAATTACGATTTATATTTATCTATATTTGAGGGGCGGATACTAATTTTACTTTATTTCAATTCAGGGGACAGGGAGTGGCCCTAAGGGTAGGCCACATATGCTCTATACTTATGTGGCTATTCGGACGAGAAGGGAAGGATAAGGAGGTGTCCCCGAACGTCGCGGTACAAAATCTCTTTTCCATGCAAATAGTTTGTAGATTTGAGATAATTGATGGTGATGTTGTTTCTTCTTAAATAGTTTCTATTTTGAATATATATTTGCATTATCTTTAGTTTGTTTGGATATATGATGTTTGGAACAGGTACAACGTTGCTATAACAGGTACAAATATACTGCTGGGCAGTGGCAGTGGCCATACTGCCCAAGAAGATTTTTTTTAAATTCTGCCCAGAATTGTCACGGTCAATGGCCGTGACAATTTTTTTAAAAGGGGTCACGGCTTTGTCACGGTTATAAACCGTGACAAACGTGTCATGGTCATTGACCGCGACACGACCGTGACACGACCGTGACAAAAAAAGTTGTCTCGCCTCGAAATGTCACGGTCATTGACCTTGACAAGTTGGATTTGTCAAGGTCAATGACCTTGACAATTCGGCAGATTTGGTGTAGTGAATGCAGGGGTAAATTTGTCCATTCGTTAAATGATATTTTGTCTTATTAGTATAACAAATGGTGGATATTGATTGGTTAAAGAAGGAGGTGGTTTTTGGCCGACTTTAAAGGCTTTAAATAAGATAATCCTTCAGCATATTTCATCCATGGGATATTTTTATCCTAAAGAGAGAACCGTGCAGTTTGGTAAGAGAAAGGAGAGGAAAAGTTGGAGGCAAATTCATAGGAAATTACATAAAAGTCCCTGAAGTAATTCTTACCACAAATCTCGTTATTTTTATTTTATTACTGATTAAAAGTTAAAAAATCATAGATTGTTTATAACACTTTCATTCCTTGGTTTATATGTATGAATAGATGCAAGTTTATGCAAAAATTGAACGTGTAAACCCTTAAAATTGCTCTGGTCAGGAACCTTGTGTAGTTAAACTTCTATATCTTCTTGTATGCTTACTGGAACTGACTAATTTGAATTAGACATGAAAGTAGACTCATATATGTATAACATATACGAATATTATGTAAAAATACTAAGTAATGAATATTGGGTGATAGTTGGAAAATTGGGTATAAAATATGCCCCAAAAGTGTAAGTACGCATACCATGTGTTCGATGTTTGGCCTGACATAGCAAATGAAATATAAAAATTATGAAACATTAATTTCGTATTATTAAATATGTTTATTGATATTGGGTGGAATATCATAGAAAGTTATGGTTTAGATAAATTATTAAAATTCTTGGAAGCTGACTGAACGATTGATGAGCCTATAGGACATATTTGCTATGTATTGAAGAAATTGGCAGAACTTGCTCTAAGAACCTAAAATGATGTTTCTTCTGTTGTATTGGAAACTAATATGATGATAGTTGTATTACCAATAATAAATGAAAGCACGTTTAGTATATGATTTGGATATGTTAACTATCTTGATACGAATTTAAATGGAACTCCATCTACGATAAGTGATGTGAATGGAATCATATAATGCTTATGAATTGAGTTACATTTAAGTTACTCTTTGGATTGTTGATATTATTATGATGTTACCAATATTGTAATACCGATAGGAAAGGAGTAAGAACTGGCTGAACAAGTGCCAGACAAAGGAAAAGAGAAGGCCCGTTAAATTACCAAGGCGAGTGTACTCATTGGAAAAAGATGTATTATACATGGTTATGGATACGATCTGAATATGACTCATGGGTAATATGTATTACACATGGTTATGGATACGATCTGAATATTACTCACTGGTAAGATGTATTATATATGGTTATGGATATGATCAGAATAATATTGAATATGAATTTGTTCATTCCGGCTTACCGAAATGGGAGGTTACTCTCCGACCAGGAACGGGGGAGATTTGTCTATTAAAGACAAGGGGTTACTCCTCGACTAGGAATGGGGGAGAATTATCTATTGCAAATAGAATATGTGAATCATGATTCGGATAAGTTGGTCATTCTTTATGAATGAGCTGGATAGGTATATAATTGGTCATTCTTTATGAATGAGCCGAACAAGTATATAATTGGTCATTCTTTATGAATGGGCCGGATAAGTATTCATATATCATCACGGGAATATGATTTGTTGCATTTAAGTTTATGCAATAGTGTAGTAATGATGCATTTGTTGAGCTGTTTTGCTCATAGTTCCTATGTTTATATTTTTCGGGTATTGTGATATCATTGCCAAATCTAGTAGGTCAGTGGGGTTAGAAAGGGATGCATAAAATCATGATTTTGGTCAAACATAAATGGGGTAATTTAATCCCACTTATCTTTTTAGTTAGTTTGAATAAGCATAATTACCTAAAGTTGTCAAAAGTTTTGGTTTTATTGGTTCATGTTAATAAAGTTAAAGTTTTGGTTTTATTGGTTCATGTTAATAAAGTTAAAAGGATAATCGTGTTTATGGTTTGCTTAAGGTAATTATGATTTGACTCACTTTAACTTTAAAACTTAGTTATAAGTAACTGGGTTAGGGTGTGTCATAAATCGTCTTCAAACAGATTTATGAGTTTTTTTCCAACAACGTACCTAGAAGTCATGAATTGTGGAAAACTATAACATTTTCGTAGCTAAATAAATTTTTGATGCATTGGACTCTCCAAAACAGTCCAAAATAACTTGTACGAGTGATTACAGACGAGAAGAACCTAATGGTTTGAACTACCGGGAAATAGGTTGTCTTAAAACATTTCATGAGTTTTGCTTCAAACAACATAACCAGAAGTCCTGCATAGGAAAAATTATAACATTTTGTACCTAATTGTTGAATAGATGCACTGAAAGTCCCAAAATGGTCCAAAAATATCTTGTACAAGTGACTACGAACGACAAGAACCTAATATTTAGAACTACTGGGAAATAATTCATTTTACCAGTTTTGCTTCAAACGAGATGCCTATAAGTCTTACGTGATGAAAAATTATAACATTTTCTTAACTAATTTTTGTTTGTTGTAGTGGAAATACCCCAAATGATCCAAAAATATCTTGTAAGGGTGACTACAAAGGGCAAAAAACCTAATCATTCGAATTACCAGTATTTAGGTCATGTTAAAAATATTTATGAGTTATGCATCAAACGGTGTGCATATAATTCACGTGTGGTTGAAACTTATCACATTTTAATACCTAATTGTTTATTAGACACATTAGAAGCCCCAAAATGGTCCGAAAATATCCTGTATAGGTGACTCCGGACAAGAAAACTTATCGTATAAACTATCGATAAATAGGTTATCTTGAAAAAATTCATGAACTTTTATTTGAATGGCAGACTTAGAGATCCCACTTTGGACACCCCATATTATCACCCTCCAAATACGTCCTTAGGTACGTAACACTCCCCCTTTCACCCTAAGACCCTAAGTCTTACCCCAAAACCCCATATAGAGGCAACTGGATGCTCATGAGCCCCGTTGGACTTTGGTCAACTATACAATCCGAGTGAACCTTATTGCACTCTCATAAGGCTCTGAATATCCTTTTTAACGGTCCATACCATTCGTGAATCGACCTTATATTTGGTCATACTCTTTTTTTATTCTAAACCTTAATCTAGAGGCCACCGAGCAGTCTCGAGACCCATTTGACTTTGTCCAACTCTCCAACCCAAATGAAGCTCATTTAACTCTCATAGGGCTCTAAATCCCATTCTCAATGGTCAATACCATGTGTGAATGGCCTTATGCTTCGCATGTGCTTGCCTTTTTACTCCGAGAACCATCGGGTAAAGGCCATTGGGTGATTTCGAGCCCCATTTGGCCTATATTTTCATAGTTCTCTTAATCTCCTATCCAACGGTCTTGGCCATGCACGATTTGGACTTATAGTTTGCATTTTATGCTTGTCTTTCTAAAAAAGTCCCTTTCAAACTGCCTATAAGCACCCTAGACCTGCTACTTATAGGCAGGGGTGTACTTTACTTCGCCATCAAGCCAAGGGTATGATGATAGGATGGCTAGGGACTATACTAATCGATAGTCTCTTGAAATCAAAATTTTACTATATAAATAGGTCACTATTGCATTCCAACGGACCCTTTTTCAGCAATCAGAACATTCCACGCCTCAAAATTAGTGCGTTGCCACTCCAAAAAAATCCAATTTTCCAACATTCCTTTCACTTTTCTTGCCTAACATTCATACCACCTTTGTCACCTACCTCACCCTTAATTCACCATTATCCCACCACTATAAAATCAACTTACTCCTCTTTAAAAATCAGTAGTAAAATATTCTAGGAGGTATACTCTCACTCTTTCCTAAGTGATTAAATTAGTGTTATTTATTTAATTTTCTTCCATTTATTTATATCTTCTAGTATTACTCCATTATCACATATCAACTAATACACTTTTTTGGTATTCACATAATGTATTTTCATAAAACTAAAAAGACAAAAAATAGGGGTCACCTATAAACCTCTAAGTAGGATTTCACCACTTCTTCTACACTTTTACATGTGAGCACCTCTTTCTAAAATAACTAAAAAGGAGTCCTAAATTTGGTTTAAACCCCACCCATGTGATATTTCAAACTACGTGGACTTTGATGCTTATTTTGGCTATGTAGCCGTCCTGAGTCATTATATCTGGATTTGAGTACTAATTTACTCATTATGACACCTTTGTTTATATCTCATATTTAATAGTATTACGTGTATGCACACGCCCCGTATTATTGTTCCCATCCTACATGCACATTCACTTTCTCATTGTGAATCGTGATTCGGTGGTCACTAACATCATATTTTCTCATTATTCTATTTTATTTCGTATATATTTAGGACGACTCCTCTCCGTCCTCCCCCTGATGTGATTAGGATGATTACTTTTCTCTCTCTCATTTTCACATCGCACACATTATACATATGATTCATATCTTGGGGAAAAAGGAGAACATTATTATAACCCATGAGAGATTGAAAGGTAGGAATGAATAATTAACACATCCCCATTACGTAACTTAGTCCCCGGACCCTCGATTCATTTGGTTTTGTAAGCATCAGTTTGCCTTTTGATGTCATTGTTTTGGGGCGGCTACATTCTTTTATCTATTTTGACAAAAATAGGACGGCGACTCTATTTTCTGCATTTTTCTCCCCTTTAACAGTATTGGCTCATTGCATACAGGACACTCATCATTCAACTCGTGTTCATTAAGGTACAATATGTCAGCATACTTGCATGCATGAATAGATTTGTACTTTAAATCCAAACCTTCAAGCCCTTTTTAACAGTCGGATAACTATCTCATAATGTGTTTTATTTTTGAGAGAATGTCTTTATCCCACTTAAAAATTGTAGTTATGATATTGCCCGATAAATCGAAGTGAATATTTAAATTATAAAAATGGATCATTCCATACAAATATCGAATGATCTTCATTGTAATTTTTGTACAAAGTTCTTGCCACATTGGCTTTTAACCATATATATTCTCGATATTCAGGTAATTCAGCATCAATTTTTTATATGATTGGTCACAATGCACATTATCGTAATCCATGTCATGGTGGTTTTCATTATGGTGAACTTTATAAGCATTATCAATTAGGTCGATCAAAGGACGATGTGCTAGTGAATCATTCACCACTTTAACCCGGTTGGGTTCCGTTACGAGGTCGGGTATTGATAATTATTCCGGAACATATGGTACATTATATTCCTCATGTAATGTACATATCGTATAGTCTTGTGACATAATTCACCTTCGCAAATGCAACTCAATGTCTTCCAAATACATAAATTTAACAGTCATACAACAGGTGAACAGACATAAGATCTTGTCACTGTTAAGATTCATATCTGTATATTTAACAAATTCATGAACGCCCTTCACGATTATCAGGAGACTCTATTACTCTCTCATATCCACTCTTTGTATTGTGGGAAATTCGGTAAAGAGTCTTTAAAATTCAATTCACCTATACAAATAGGTTGAAATGAAGGTATATAAGAACCCTGAGTCGAACATATAAATAGGTTCTTATCTTGCTTATAAGAATTCTCAGTCGAACATATAAAGTCCAATTTTATTTCATTTTAATTAAATTAATTTTAAATTACTTTGTGTCCATAAATGTACAAGCCCTTCCACCAATTTGTGTTCACCCAAATAGCAACCAGTTAAGGAAGGGGTGAACACGACCATAAGAGTTAACGAACAAGATATATCCATTGATATTCATCTACATAATATCAACATTAACTAATTAATGTTTTTCGATTAATAAATCATACACAAGTCCATATTTTGTGTATTCCTGACTCAATGTTGTAATGAGGTGAATTTTAATTTTCTCATATGTGGAAAATAAATGTTGAACCCTAGTATGTTATTAAAATTGAAGAATTGCCCCCAAAGTATGAGAATGAAATTTTAGGTGTTGAACACCATTTGAAGAAATTGATTATTTGGGATTAGGAAATGAATAATTTGAGATTAGAAAATGGATGTTATAGAGTTAATTTATAATTGATAAATTTTGAAATATACGCATGCTTAGTATGGTTACTTTATGGGTAATACTTTTATAGTTATGTCCCAAATTCATGAAATTTATTATGAGGACCCTATTCATGCTATAATAAATTATGTGACTACATTTTTATGACTTTGGACACCTGATATGTACAAATGACCCCTTTATGATGTAACGTATCCTTGTAAGTCAATTATATGTTTTTTTTTCGCAACAACACAATATGAACCCTTACTTGAGATATTGTTATTGTTGATATTTGTTTTATCATGTAGACAATAAAATTAGTACGGGATAATTGCTGGTTGTTGGATAGTATTGTTGAACAAGTTAGGTTAATTGCTATAGTAGATATTAAAAATCCTTGCCTTGCTCTCTCATAACAAACCCTCATTAAATTTATCTCAACAACTACCTTATCTAAATGAAAGTGTATCATTGGTAGTCTTTGTTTGTATTTGACTTTTGTAATACCCCCCATGCACAAGGTTTAGGGACGGGTAGGAGTGATGACTCAAACCATTAATAAAATCAACATGCGTTTATTTTGGTGTCTTATTTTACGAGAAGTCACTAGAAGTATTACTATCCCATTATTTTATTATAACTGGAATAAACCTATAAATGGATTTAAATGGTTATAACATAAGGGTGAGGCATTTAGGTATAGGGATTATGATACAAAGCGGTAAAATACTTGTTCGATTAATGAAACTAGAACAAAAAATGGTTTTCACAACACCTAAAATATGTCTGAAAGGGTTTTGACGACACGTGTTTGGTGTCACTGATAATGGGAGTCATGAAAAGTCCACCCAATTTCACCACACCTTGTAGTTGTTATTGAAGTCATTACATGACTCATTTTAGGTGTCATTATTAATTGTTTTACGGCATATACTTAGGTATCCTAAAATTCGGTAACCGAATAGTTTTTACGATAAGTGAACTAATGTCGTGAGATGGACTTCTACAACACTTGGGATGTGTTGTTAATATTATTTACTTAAAAAAATCACATTTTACATATTCAAATCAGTTACATGTCACATGAATTTTATCAAAATAAAACAATTCACTTTCATTCAAAACCATAATCATAAATCAAACCATTTCAAAGACATTAATTTTTTTATTTTTTGGCAAACAACTAACTATTGTATAAGAAAAAAGACATGGAGAAAAAACCTCTCCCTAGTGGCATATACAACAGGGGGAAAATGATGATAAGAGAATCTAAAAGAATAAAAAAAGAGAATAAAAGAAGTACATTAAGAAATACATCAAGAAAATATATATTTCGCCAATCCAAAAAAATCATGGCTAAGAAGTCTATTTATATCTACATGAGAACACACTATATGGTTGACTCACTTGAGTCTGTACTATATAGGGGTTCTAACTAGTATGGATATGGTGACAAAATAGGACTAGATTTCTTGAGTTCCCTCTCTTGAATATTCAAGCTACATAAACCACATCATCCAGATAAAGAACCTAGACCATCTACCAAAAGGGAAGAATTATTATACTCTTGAACTCTCTATAGGTCAAAATTCATCCATATAGATATTAATAAGTGTGCACAAGTGTTTGCATATTTTTTAGGAATTTTTAAAACATTTTAAAAACATTTAAAATGATTTTTGAATTAATTAAAATTGTGTTTTAAAATGTCTTGGGGTTAAAATTAAAATTTTATTTTTCTTAAAAAGTATGGTTGGGTAGAATTTGAAAGCGGCAGAGACTTGTGTGGGTGTGTTTTGTATTTTTCAAAGTATAAAAACATGCTTTTTCAGTTTATCTCATCCTTACACGTGTTGCACTAATAACGGGTAGATCTGTGCTTTCTGTGTGTCTTAGAATTAAGACTCATTTATAGCCCTTGGGTCAGTTTAATCTACAATTTGCATGTTTTCTTGACCTCTCATTGTGAAGGTGAGTTTGGCCAATAAGAGTAGGCTTTTAAGAAGTTGTTCTTAATCCATTAGATTAGAAGCCAAAGATTCAAAATGATCTAAAATCTTGGTTTTCATCGATCATCCAAAATCTTCTTCGCTTAGTATAAAAAAGGCTCTTGGGGTCAGCCATCTGAAAACTTTTGGTCATTCTTGAGATCGAGAGAAAAAATAGAGAAGGAAGAGAGAAAAGAAAAATAGTAGAGAGAGAGAGAGAGAAAGAAAATCAGTAGTCAAATTTTCTAAACCCTTTAGATTTTCTCACCAACCCTACACTTTTTTTTATTAGTTTTCCAAATCAGAAAACCATAAAGTTTGAGGATTAGATCTTATAAGTTTTCTGTGAGATTTGGTGTGTGGTTGTACATTTCGAAGAACCTTTTCAAACCTTTATCTCTCTCAGGAATCCCTTCTCGTTTCAAATCTTACATTTCTTTTTAGAAATTGTGAAATTTGTTAAGCGATAAATTTCACGTTAGAAGTTTAGGGTTTCCATTTTTTCTGTTCTGTTGGATCTTGGTTCATATGTGTATATTTTTGTAAAATCCATTCTTTATTTCAAATATACTTGAAATAGATACTTTTAGTAGTTATTACTCACAGATTTGAAAACATTTGTTTCAACAAAACAAAGTTTCACAATTTGTGAAATTATCTTGTGTATAAATAAGTTTTGAAACACGAAAACATATTTTTCAGAAAGGTTGATTTTCAAATCTCGAAAAGCGTAAAGTATGATTTTCAAATGATATTTTAAACATTGCTTCATATCATATAGACTGTATGTAATTTGTAGGATTTATGTTGTATAAATCTTGAGAGGAGCGAGCTGCATATGTGCATGTAGTTGTAATCACTTCACGAGCACTTTCACTCTAACACGAACACATAGTTTAGTGTGATTCTTTTGAGAGATATTGAGTTGGTTAATCCATTGCAAACATATACAAGGAGCCGAGTAGCTACCAGAAATATCAAGCCAATTCAGAATTACCTTAGTGAGGGGGACTCTAATAGGTACATTTGTAACTTAGACTTAGGATCTTGGAATGCATGCTTAGGTGCTTCTAAACTTGTAATTTTTTTTTTATTTTAGTGGAATTTTAATTTTGTGGCATAGTGGTCACCGTAAATGTTTCCTTTACTTTAGAGTTTTACCACGTAAAAAATCTTGTCACGTATGTATGTTATTTTACTGATTCCCTACTACTGCTGCACGTTAAACGTATGTTTAATTTCTAAAACCTATTTCCTAAAGTCTAAAATAACTCACTCATAGTTTTAAACACGTCTTGTGTTACTATACTACTCTATAAAATAATTTCCTCAAAAGAAAATCGGAACCTACTTAAATGTTTTAACTAGTGTTAAAAAACTTAGTAAGACTATTTTCAATTGGTATCAGGGCGGGTTCTTGGTTTTCAAAAACATCTGTTAGCTCAATTCTTTGAAATTGTTTTCAAAACTATATCAAAATAGATAAGAAATTTGAGAGACTAGGAAGTTTTCCAGGCCTCCCCTCTTGGATGGGACAAATCTTCCTTACTGGAAAGTAAGGATGACTGCCTTCATCCAAGGGACCTTAGGAGATGATGCCTTGGATGCCATTAAAAATAGATATACTCATCCAACTAAGCCTATTGCGTAAGGTAGTAATGAAATAATTAAAAAACTACTCAGCGAGTTCATTAAGAAGAAAATTTTGCCTCCCTAAGCAATAATAAAAGATAGAGCGCCATATTTATGTATGTAAATGAACATGAGTTTAAACGCATATCATTTTGTTCAACCTCTAAGGAAGCCTGGGATACGTTGGTTACTACCCACGAAGGTGACACCCATGTTAAGGCTGTCAAAACCCAAATGTTAATTCAACAGTATAACACACTTCTTATGGCTAAGACAGAGACATTTGATGAATTTTACATTAAGTTGACTGGTGTCACATCCAAATTGCATGCTAATGGTATTATGTATGATAGGAAATACATATTTTTTAAATTCTAAGATCTCTTCCACTAAAATTTGACAACAAACGCTATGCAATTGAGGAGACGTACGATCCTAATTTAACTCCACAACTCCTCAGTAGAAAGCTTAGAACTATGGAAATGGAATTAAAATTTAAAAAACATCCTTCCAATAATCAAAAGAAACTCACCAGTCCTAATGTCGTCTTCCAGTCTAAGATGACCACACCATAGTTTGTTCTTCCTAACATTGACTTGAACTATACTGGAGAATATGACTTAGATAATTTGGACAATTAAATAGCCTTTATGTCTAAGCATTTTATAAAAATCTTGAAATTCAGAAATAATGTTTCTTCTAAAAAAAGGAAGGATGCATATCCAAATTATTCTAATAACATACCTCATGAGAGAAAACCAGATAAACACAATAATGACATCAATAGTAGACCTGATAAAGTTTTAGATGTGGTAAATTAGGTCACTTTGACAGTAAGTGTAGAATTAAATTGAACAAAAATAATAATAAGGTCAATCTTTGTAAGACATGGGATGATTCGAGCGACTTTGATGAAAATGAGCCCGAATCATGCAATGTCTTTGACCCTTGTATGTCTTTTTTCGCAAAGATTGTGTATACTGATGATAAGCCTACAAATCATGCTGAACTTGATGTTACAATGCCTGATACTGCTATGCCTTATGATATCTTTCCTGTTACTGGTTTATCTTCTCTTTGCCTAGAGAATGCTAAAATTATTGATACTACTAGTAGTTCATCAATGGTGTGTGTGAATCAAAGTGAGCGTATCATTGATGAATTGAATGGGTGCTTGAGTACGATAAATGAACCGCAGGGGAACAATTCACACACTGCAATTAATGAGTCTGATAATGATGATCTTCCTGATATTCACACACTTTACACCAAAACCCTTAGGAAGAGCACAAAACTTGAAAAGACTGTTAAATACCTCACTGAAAAAATATAAGGCCTAAATCGTATGGTAAAACAGAGTGCTGGGGAATATACCACTCAATGCCTGGCTTATGAAAACAAAACTAAGTCCTTTATTTAAAAAAATCAAAGATCTTTCAAAATCAAATGATGTTTTGGAAAATAAATATAAGGAAACCTTATTATAATTGGAACAATCTAAAGAAAAGTTTCAACAATTTTCAAAAAATATTCAAAATTTGAAAATAATTCTAATTGTTTTAAAAATTGTGTTGCCTTTAGTAAAATCAATTCTGAAGATAAAACTGACATAGGTTTTGGACAAAAAGATAAGGCACAATCAAAAACTTTTCAAAATGTTCAATTTGCGTCTGCCGAAAGATGGCCTATTTGACCTATGTCCAGATTTTCAAGAATCAAAAGTTGATTTTGACAAAAAACAAAAAGAGTTAAACATTTTTTTAAAAACAATGTCCTAAGCCACATGTTAAACCTAAGGATAAGTACATCTGCCCCCTATATGGCAAGGAGATTCCTTGTTTCAACCTGTTGTAGCTAGACATAAGACCAAAGTCCAAAAAATGGACAAACCTATTTTCAAAGGTTTTAAAAATGTAAAGAAACCATCCAGCCACCTATATTGTTCATACTGTGATGTTTATGGACACTGTTTCGAAGAATGATTTCAAAAACATTTGTATAAGTCCATATTTTATTCACCTGTTTACAAAGATTTTAACTATTATAGACAGATCAGGAATAACTGTATACTTCCTGACAGCCCAATAAGTACTCTAACTATAGAAATATGAAGAAGAGATCTAACTCTAAAAATAAATCTAAAAGGAAGAGTCCTAGGTCTATGTCTAAACCAAAAGCTCACAAGACATTAAAAAGTAGAGCTATATGGGTTCAAAAAGATGATATAATATACCAGTTGAAGTGTAACATTATGATTAGTGCTTTAAAAGCCGAACACACTGCTTTTGGTTGGTACTTAGACTCTGGTTGTTCTAAACATATGACCGCAGATGATACTAAACTAACCGGTGGAACTGACTTCTCAGGAGGAAAGGTTTTGTTTAGGGACATAATATCAGGTCAAATCATTGGCAAATGGACACTCCAAGAAAATGGACTACCTATCCTCAAAGATGTCATTTAAGTGAAATGTATTAAAGCTAATTTGTTAAGTATATCACAATTTTGCGACTCCAATCCTACAATCACATTCTCAAAGAAAAAGGAAAAGTTTTAAGCGAGAATGGAGATTGCATTATTACAGGCCTTCACACTCTAGATAACTATTACACAGTAAATATGAGTATTGCGATTTGTAACATTACTAGAATGGATGATAATGAAATATGGTATAATAGGTTGGGTCACATAAATTACGATAGCCTTGGAAAATTGAGCTCACAAGAAATACTTAGGCGTCTGCTCACAAGAAAGTTAAAGATACTTTAACAACAAAACCTCTAGTGTTGATCCATATAGACCTATTAGGTCCCTCTTAAAGTATAATCCTTTATGGTAATAGTTACATTTTAGTCATAGTGGATGATTTCACTCGATTCACTTGGGTAGCTTTCCTAAAAAAAAGGCCATTACATTTCGTGAATTTTTGAAAATCCTTTTACGTATTGAAAATGAAAAGGATACCTAAGTAAATAGAATTTACAACGATAAAGGAGGTGAAGTTAAAGAGTTAAGCGTAACAGAATATTGTAATTGTAATGGTTACCAATATGAATTCAGTGCTAATAAAACACCCCAGTAAAATGGTATGGTTGAGCGTAAAAATTGCACAATCTAAAAAATGTCCAGGGTAATGATTCATGCTAAGAATTTGCCAAAATACTTCTGGGTTGAGGCACTTCAGATGGCATGCCATATAATTAATCGAGTTTACCTCAGGAAAAATACCAAACAAACACCCTATGAACTTTGGTATGGCAAAAATCACAACATAAAATATTTTTGAACATTTGGGAGTACATGCTATGTTTGCAAAGACAAAGAGCACCTGTCAAAATTTGAACCAAGTTATAATGGAATCGATAAATGTGATAGTTAATGACACTAACGTTGAGAGTAAGAACCAAGGTCCAACTATAGTGGATGAGTCTGAAACTTTTTTATAATTATGAATCTCCAAAGATAGTTGATCCTTTACCAACAGAGACTCCTGAAGTACCTAACTGGATTTTTAAGGATCATCCTTTAGATAAAATAGTTGGTAACCCTGATGAGCCAGTACATACAAGATCCCAATTACGCAATGTTGCACATTTTGTATGCTTTGTTTCTCTAGTAGAACTAAAGAATGTGAATGAAACACTTAATGGCTCAGTTTGGATAGGTGCTATAAAATAAGAGCTCGTTCAATTTAAAAGTAATGATGTGCGGTATCTTGTACCTTGACTAAAAAATAAAAGGGTTATCTGAACTCTATAGATTTTTAAAAATAAATCAGATGAATCTGGAATGATAATTAAAAATAAAGCCAAATTAGTTGACCAAGGATATTATCAAGTTGAAGCGATAGATTTTGAGGAAACATTTGCCTCGGTCACTCGCCTCTAGTCGATTCTATTACTCCAAGCTGTATAATGTCACTTGTAATTCATACTTTATCAAATGGATGTAAAGTTTGCTTTTTTAAATGATATTTTGACAGAGGAAACCTATGTTGAAGTATCAAAAGGTTTCGTCGACCCTCATTACCCAAACCATGCTTATTGATTATGAAATAATTTATATGGTTTAAAGCAAGCCCCCAATCCTGGTATAAACACTTGTCAACCTTTCTCATCTAAAGAGTTTTTTGACATTAAAAGACATTAATTGTTAAAATTAATAGTTAAAAGACATTAATTGTTAAAAGACATTAATTGTTAAAATCGCAACCATTCTCATCAAAAGACATTAATTGTTAAAAATTTTAACAAACAAGTCCTAATTTCCAAGGCAATGTAGATGATATAATTTTTTGTTCTACCAACCCATCTAAGGTTAAAGAATTTTCTAAAATTATGCACGGGAAGTTCCAAATGTCGCTCATGGAGGAGCTTCAGTACTTTTTAGGACTTCAAGTC
The DNA here is from genome assembly GCA_949130495.1 of Sambucus nigra. Taxonomy (NCBI): domain Eukaryota; kingdom Viridiplantae; phylum Streptophyta; class Magnoliopsida; order Dipsacales; family Adoxaceae; genus Sambucus; species Sambucus nigra. The sequence continues at coordinate 407,119,950 of OX422214.1, read as the reverse complement.
AAGGAAAAGTCTGATGGGCTATTCATTTCGCAATCCAAATACGCTATAGAGTTAGTAAAGAAGTTTGGACTAGAAAACTCCAAGGTCATTAGGATCCCCATGAGTACCTCAACTAAACTGTCTAAATTTGAACATGGGAAACTTGTAGATCCTACCCTATATAGGAGTATGAAAGGAAGCCTGTTATACCTCACAGCCTCATGTCCTGATATAATGGATGTTGTGTGTGTTAATGCACGTTACCAAAGTGATCCTAAGGAAAGTCACCTTTTAAGTGTCAAATGTATTATCAAATATGTTAAAGGGATAATAAGCCTAGTAAAATGGTACACAACCGACACCACTAGCGCAATTGTAGGATACACCGAAACAGATTGGTTTGGTGTTTGGATGATAGTAAAAAAACCTCGAGTGCCTGCTATTATATAGGTAATAATCTTGTAGGATGGAATAGTAAAAAGCAAAATTGCACTTCACTTTCCACAGCAGAGTCCGAGTACATAGAGGTTGGTAGTTGTTGCGCTCAGCTAATGTGGATTGAGCAAATACTAAGTGACTATGGCATTCACGAAGAAAAACTACATCTCTATTGCGATAATCAAAGTGTGATTAATACTACTAAAAATACGGTTCAATATTCATGTACGAAACACATAAAGATCAGACATCACTTTATACGAGAATTAATTGAATTTAAAGAATTGGATATCAATTATTTGCCCACAGACCTCCAATTAGCAGACTTATTTACTAAGTCTCCAATTAAATTGATATTTGAATCCTTAAGAAAATCTATTGGTATGGTTACTCCTGAATAATTATCTATTACTTATTATTATATCCTCCGATTCTATTTATGCTATTAATTGGTTTTCGAGGATATAGGGCACGGTCATTTGAAAAATGATAAAAGATGCCTCTTATAACTATTTTATGTAGGAGATCCATAATGTCAGCCGTTGATTATTATAAGGTGCTAGATTTCTTATTATGATTGTTTATTAGTTTTATACCCTTTGTATATTTGAGAAAAAATGGGGGAGAAGAACTTGAGTAACTTGCTATATTTTACTGCTCTTGACTCAACTAATGTGCCAATTTATGTGTTTTATTTGAGGCAATTTAGAAACCATTTTATGCAGATATCACTGATTTACTATAATGGTTTGTATGATAGTTGAGTTATGTATTTTCTTTCTCTTATCTTTAGTTCTAAGATGGGAATGGGTAGATAGCTCTTCTGTATAGGAAAAGTAAGAGTTTTTTTCTTTTACCCATAAGTACAGGTTACTCAAGGGAATTTTGTCTCTAATATCCAAAGGGGGAGATTGAGAACAAACTATGTGGTTGACTCACTTAAGTCTGTAAGATATAGGAGTTCCAACTAGTTTGGATATGGTGACAAAATAGGATTAGATTTCTTGAGTTCCCTATCATAAGTATTCAAGCTACATCAATAACATCATCCAGACAAAGAATCTGGATCATCTACCAAAAGGGAAGTATTATTATACTCATGAACACACTATATGACACATTTCATACATATAGGTATTAATAAGTGTGCACATGGGTTTGCATATTTTTAGGAATTTTTAAAACATTTTAAATGGTTTTTAAATTAATTATAATCTGATGGAATAAATCAAACATGCAAGACAATCATAATTTGAGGAAAAATACCCTAAAGGGGCAAAACCATCTTATTTCACTATAATTTGTAAATCTCAATTCACATGTATTACAATCAAATGAAGTGACATGCAAAATACCCGTAGGCGTCGGTTCGATGTCATCGGCAAGAGATCCCGCAAGAGCTCTAATTGGTCAGCAATGGAAAAGCGTCTCATTCTCCACAAGTGTACTCCAGATGAGTAGAACAATCTTCTTGAGTTTAGAGGATTCACATAAATGATTGGGAAGTGATTGCGAATCAAAACAGTGTAGAAAATATGAAAAACAAAGTCTGTTTCGAACGTAGAAAACTGCAGAAACGTAAGTGCCAAATATTTGAAAAACATGTAGAATGGGGACTTGTTTAAATACAAAAATTGAGGCGGTGGATCTCTCGAACGACATGGGATGTCGTTTGAACGATCCCACGTGTCATTAGATAACTTCGTGCGACATGAACATTCGTTTGAACGACAAACTCTGTTGTTCGAACGATCTGAACGACGTGTACAATTTCGCCTCTTCTTTTTTTTTTAAACAAAACTTATTTCATGATAAACACATTTCAGACTTCAAAAAACTATTTAAAAATGTTCCCAAACATTTATGCACATATTAAAAACTCCAATTAAATTATTTTACCATAATTGCAAGTGGAGTAGTGGGAGCGGTTGAAGAGCACGTTGAATCAGGCATGATGCACGTATAAAGATGATGGATGCATGGATTCAGATCAAGGCCATCATGGATGATTGTGGAGACGTGCCGAATGCAGCGGTATCACACATACTAACTGTGATCTATGACACTTAGAAAATTTCTAGATTCTATCTCGGACATTTATAAAATCACGTCCTTACAGTTAAATATAATCTCAAAGTAGTTTATCATATTTATTAAATTCATCAAGTTTCTTGCAAAAGTAGTCTTCATCCTCCTAAAAATACTCTTCATGTTTCCCAAAAATACAAACCTCTTGAACAAATAAAATCACAATAAATGTAAGCATTAATACATATATGTAGCATTAATGATGTTATTTCTTAAATTTGATAGTTATTAAAAGTTAAATTCCAATGTATATGTCAAGTGTATTTATTTTAAGAATCCAAGGTATAAACCACTTCACAAACACACACAGTACGCTAATCCATCTCAACCATTACACAATTCACATCACAAATTCCTCACACTAATTCATAAACATCACTTCACACACTCACGGCTCATTTAAGAAATGCATGTCATGAATTTTGTTACAACTTCTTGATTAGTCACTTCAACTTGATTAGGCAACTATAATTTAACAAGTTTCCAAAACTTATAGTTCCAGAAATATGTTCAAAATATTTTAAGCCAAAAAATGCACAACTCTTTTGAACTTTGAAACAACATAACTACATTAAATGATCCATACACTTACTCGTTTGATCTATACACTTTTTTCATATTTTTTATTTTATTTTTTCAGTGAGTGACTCTTAAATGCAACATGAACTAACGACCTAATCACCCCCATGCGTGTCACTCCCCATGATTCGCCATAGCACAAACCATGGTTTACCACTTCACATTCACACTCATAAGTGCACAACCCACACTAAATATCAAATCTAATTGTTGTGAGAATACTTATTGTTTGTGCTCTTAAAAATCAAAAATCGCATTCAAAAAACTCAAAATTCATTTTTGCATAACATATTTACACCCCCAAAATACACTCTAATTCACAACAATGAAGCTATTGAACTATCACCTCACACACCTCACATTTATCACAAATTCACTAAAACTCTCTAATCTTCTTCTTATTCATAAGCAGGTTAAAATTACGAGGTTTGAGATAAAACTAAGGCCTCTACCAAGAATCCAATAATAACATTGTACAAAATAATTGCAAGGATTCAACAAATTGCTTCATTAGCTCCATGAGGTGGTCATGGGGGCAGATTAATAATTTAAGCTACACAACCCATAAATATATAACAAGATGAATATATGAAATAGTTGCCTAGAAAGCATACCCTTTGTGTATATGAAGTAGTCATTGCTTTATTTCATTCAAAAATGAACAAATTTGTCCAACTCTTCACAAAAATCCCAATTATGTTCAAAAGACAGGGAACACATAAGAACATAAAACTATAATATAAATTTAGATGTGACAGAATAAAAGAAAACTCTATTTGAACATAAAATTTGTATGTAAGTTACTTTTTGCTCCTCTACAATCTCTCTCCCATCAATTTAATTGAGAAGATATGCACTCACTTTAAAAAGCTGTGATACAAACTTGTAAAAGCCGTGTGTGATACTAATTTAATTAAATACGCAAATTCCCAATTCAAAATTATTTAATTAGAGTCAATTTTTAAACTAATTTAATTCAGCCCTTAAACATACAACTACGTGGGTGTGAGTGTAAAACTATAATAAACACAAATATGCTAACTCACAGATTTCCAAAAAAAAACACTTTCGGGTAAAACCTTTTATTTCACTATGAATAAATAAATCGCAACTTATAATTACATAATTAAATTTTCAATGATCACTCCTCGGAAAAATCACATAGGCCTCAACCTAGAGTCAGCAAGAACCGCAGTCCCAATCAGCAAGTCACACACTCGAGTGCTCCCAATGACGCGCAGTCGTAGTCAGCCCACTACCTCCCTCAAGTGACATCTATATTAGAAGTAAGTTGATCTCCCTACAAGAGAAACTTGACACAAGATGTATTCTTGGGTTCCAAAAACAATTCACACAAACTATTGGGATTTTGTGAATTGAAAACAAAGGGATTAAAGCCCTAAAATGAGAAGACAAAGTATTCAACCAAAGAAATTTTTGTATGAATAGAAAATCATGGGTCTTCTCAAGAAAACGAAGTTGAACAAACCCTTTTATACAAAATCTAAGGAAGCAGATTGCTCGAACAAAACCATATCTCGTTTGAACGAGTACACGCGTCGCTCGAACAAGCTTCGCGCGAGAGTGGATGTCGTTTGAATGACATTCTCTATCGTTCGAACGAGCTATTAAATTAATATTTTTTCTTTTCCTTTTTGTTAGTAATGCTGCGCCTTAAAACTTCAAAAATTAATTTTGACGAAAAACTTAAAAAATCCTCTCCAACACTTAGAGAACATTTTTAATGAAAAATATCCCAACACTCTAAGCAAAATGTTAAGGACCTAAACCTCAATCTTTACAAATTTATCTCGCGGATTCTTGATTATTGAAGAACTTTGATATTCGGATCCGTCTTGTTGCATATGTGATCTTGAACATTCTTCGACGGCTCTAATGGTATACGACACACTCCCTTGATAACAGACATTTATAAAATCGTGTCCTTACAAATCTCCCCAATATCTATGCCGGTACAAAATAAAAACATTCGAATTATCAAAACATATAATACCTATACAAATCTAATACCCTCCCATGAATCCAAAAGTGAAAAGGTACTAAATATGTTGGTCTCAAAACTTTTTCTTCAAAATCTTCTATTTCAAATCTTCAAGTCTTTAAGCTTTTCTCATCAGGGTGTGCAATCCAATAATCTTCAATCTTTGTACCTACACACATGAGACAAAGCAAATACCTTCGTGACATATCGAGTTTGAAATGAGATAAACATAAAATCAAACCAAGTATAAAATCTCAAATCTCCCCCATAACGTAAAAACTCCTCCATAATTCATTCTCCCCCTTTTTATTTGATCGAAATAGATATAGAAACGAATAAACAAATCAAGCATGGAGTTTTCACGATTAACCATGCAAAACAAACTACGATCATAAAGACATACTCAAAAGTATTCCAAAAACTATTTCTGATTTTTCAACTTTTTCAAACAAAAATGGAAAACTAATATTACAAAAATCACACACCATGAATTTACACTAAGATAACCAAATCATGGAAACAGAATGAATGGGTGTGAACAAATTCAATAGGTATCAATGCAATCTCATAACAAATGTGCACGATGAATCCAGATACTCCTAACGAATGAACTCAAAATGTCCTTAGGTATCAAAAGTGTTGAATTTAAATGACATCGACTCAATCCATCAACACATCAAAGTCGAAAGTGATTCTCACACCAATAACGTCTAAAACTATGTTATTCTTTTTCAAGACGTTGTCACGATGTGCAAACCCGTTTATTTATTTTTCCACCCAAACTCCCTCATAAATAATAATCATTTATTTTTTCTTGAGGTGATCCAAAATAAATGGCCCATTTTTGGCATAATTATCTTTTTATTGCCTTTCATTTTTTCGGGCTCTTTTCAAATGATGGATTTCACTCAGTGTCAATTTTACACTCTCGTAGCCCTTTTTCGTGAACACTCATCATATTTTATTGTAATTAAATCCTCACGGTAAACGACTCTTATATGCACTACTCCCATTGTCAAGTTTTATGGCATTTGGTTCGTTTTAATGACATAATTGAGATGACAACACTTCGACCAACATGTGATAAAGAAGTACGATATTCAAAATAATCTGTGCAAGTGTGCATTAAATGAAATTATGATTCAAACATGTAGATAGTAATCAGAAATTACATCTTAATGACTCCACACATTATAAAGGACAAAAATGAAATGATGATGCATATCAAAACACTATCAAACAGTTACATGGATATGGAATGATGTTGTGACTCGGTCATCCTAAATGTCAATTCATATATGGTGTAAAACAAAATACAAAACCTTTTTTGTCTTTTCCCAAACATTTTATGAAAATAAAATCCTTTTGGCTTTTTCAAATTTTTCAAAAAAAAATGAAAATCTTTTTGTATTTTTCCAAAAATTTTCAAAAACAAAAATCTTTTTGGTTTTTAAAAAAATATGTCAAAATGGAAAATATAAATACTAACATGATACACACTAGCAATAGGCAAAAAATATCATCATAGGAATCATCTTATGCTAGCAAACACGTCTAAACCTCATCCGATAGGTGAAGTGGAGTTTTCCAAGGGTGATGACATCCTATGAAAAACCTCCATGAACTTATGTGAAGACTTGACCAAAAACTTTACTTGCTCCCTAATATGTACAAACTCTTTCGTGTAATCATTCGGAGCATCAGGTGTGGATGCGTGCATGTGAACACGTGTAGTAGCAAAATGTGATACATAACCCAACATAAAACCAAACTCTCTAAGGTGTCCTCTCTTCTTGGAATATGTGAAAACATAAATCTGCCTAGGTACATCTCTCTCAAAATGTATCCTATGCATTCTCGTAACAGGTACCGGATGCCTAGGTGGGTTTGGTTGAGATCCGTGTGGATCCATAATAAACTCGAGAACCGGCTCGGGTGCAGCATGTGAAGTGGATGCGCCGTCATGACCTATTCCTAAACTCTCACCACTACCCAAAATGGGATTGAGAAACATCTTTCCAACCTTCTTAGATGAATTTTCTAAAGTGACTTTAACCTCTGGGGTTTGTTTAATATCTTTCTCTCATTGTGACACGCAGGTTAGAAGTTCACTTTTCTCCCGATTCACGACGATCAACTGCTCACTCAAATTTATCTTCATCTTCTCGAGTTGACTCACTGACGCCTCAAATCCCCTTAAACTCTCTAGCTCTCTCTAATTCTTTCACCCTGAGACCTAATTCCTTATTCAATTTCTTCATTTTCAAGGTCTCAGCATACAAATCACTAAAAGCAATCTGGAGCTCACTATCATCCTCACTAGCACACTCATTCTCAGACTTGCTACAAGCACTCAAATCCTCCTCGGGGGTCTCACATGAAAAATTATCCTCCTCTTCGTGGGACAAACTGGGTGTGCTCACGTGACAAGAAGAGAAAGCAACAAACTTACCTTGTGAATACTCACCCCCAGAATCTTTCACATCATCCTCACTGTCACTAAGAGTGGCTGGCATGGCATCTTTCTTTCCCTCTCTCCTGAGCCTAGTGGGACACTCAAACGACATATGCCCTCTACCCTATCACTCAAAATATGTCACTTATTCTGACTCTCCCTCACCATATTTCTCTTTCTCACCGCTTTCTTTGGCCTTGTCTTTCTTTTTCTCAAAAAACTTTTTATTGTAAGAATTTTGTTTTGAAAACTTGAGAAACTTTTTCAAATTCTTTGCAAGCATGGCCATATCAAAATAAGACTCGTCCTCAGACTCGGACTCACAAAATCGCACTTGTTTTTTTCTTCTCACTCGCATACACTTCCTTTTCCTTACTTGTCTGGGCTTTAAGCGCTATCCCTTTATCCTTAGGTTTGACAGTGTCGAGAAACATGCCAATTTCATATGTCTGGAGGTCTCCTACCAACTCTTCTAATTTTAGATGACTCAAATTTCCTAGGGTATTCAAAACAGTCACTTTTGGGATAAAACATTTTGGCAGTGATCTTAAAATATTTTTAGCAACTCGTGCATCAGGTATGGTCTCACAAGATTAAAACTAGTGTTGACAATATCGGGAAAATGTGCATAAAATTCATCAAAACACTCAGTCTCAAGCACGGTGATTATCTAAAATTGTGTGGTCAAATTTTGAATTTTAGACTCTTTGAACGCGTTAGTGCCCTCATGGGTGAGTTGTAAAACATCCCACTCTTCTTTAGACATGGTGCACGTCATAATACATCGAAACTCGTCGGGGGTGATGTGTCCAAAAATTTCACTAAGCCCACATGAATTAAAAGTGCTCCATCTAAACTCATCCTGAGTCCAGTCTGACACAGGTTTTAAATTAGTGACATTATTAGTGGTGGCAGTGGTAAGAGCCCACCCTCTTTCACCAGCAACCCAAACTCTTTCATCGATTGCTTTCAAATGGGATTTCATACGGGCTTTCCAGTAAGCATAATTAGACGCGTCAAAAATTGGCAACCGATTATATAAGTTTTCATTCGGAAACATTGCAACAATTTTTCAAAAAAAATCAACATCAGACAAATATTTCAAAAAACATGGATCACTCGTAGATTAGGGTAACCTGCTCTGATACCAATTTGAGATGATATGCACTCGCTTTAAAAAGCTTTGATACCAATTTATAAAAGCCATGCGTGATACTAATTTAAATAAATGCGTAAATTCCCAATTCAAACTTATTTAATTAGAGTCCATTTTTAAACTAAGTTAATTAAGCCCTTAAACATAAAACTACGTGGGTGTGAGTGTCAAACTATCAAAAACACAAATATGCTAACTCACAAATTTCAGAAGAAAAAAAACCTTTTGGGTAAAACCTTTTATTTAACTATGAATTAATAAATCGCAACTTACAATTACATAATGAAATATGCAATGATCACTCCTCGGAACAATAACATAGGCCTCATCCTAGAGTCAGTATGAACCGCAGTCCCAATCAGCAAGTCACACCCTCGAGTGCTCCCAACGATGCGCAATCATAGTGATCATAGTACCTCCCTCAAGTGGCACCTATATTACCAGTAGGTTGATCTCCATACAAGAGAAAATTGACACAAGATGTGTTCTTGGGTTCCAAAAACAATTCACACAAACTATTGGGATTTTGTGAATTAAAAACAAAGGGATTAAAGTCCTAAAATGAGAAGACAAAGTACTCTAACAAAGAAGTTTCGTATGAACAGAAAATCGCAGGTCTTATCAAGAAAAATGGAGTTGAACAAACCCTTTTATACAAAATCCAAGGCGAAAGATCTCTCAAACGAAACGACATCTTGTTTGAATGAGTACACGCGTTGCTCGAACGAGCTTCGCGCGAGACGAGATGTCGTTTGAACGACAGGCTCTATCGTTCGAACGAGCTATTAAATTAATATTTTTTCTTTTTCTTTTTTCCAGTAAATGTTGCGCCTTAAAACTTCAAAAATTAATTTTGACGAAAAAATTAAAAAGTCCGCTCCAACACTTAGAAATTTTTTGATGAAAAATATCCCAACACTTTAAGCTAAATGTTAAGGAATGAAAACACAATCTTTACCAAATTTATCTCACGGAGGCTTGAATGTTGAAGAACTTTGATATTCGAATCTTCCTTGTTGCATATGTAATCTTGAACATTCTTTGACGGTTGTAGCGGTATACGACATACTCACTTGATAACAGACATTTATAATATCATGTCCTTACATTAATTGTATTTACACTACACATAAACTGCCTACTTGTCATGGTCAATAATTGTGAAATTTTGGGGTGATAAAGCAAATTGTCACAGAATTTGACCGTGAAAATTTTTGTTTGTCACGGACTTGTCAAAATCAAAGTCCGTGACAAATCTGGGAAGAATTAAAAAGATAACTACTGGGCAGTATGGCCACTGCCACTGCCCAACAGTATATTTTAACATGTTACAACATACTTAAACCTTTTTAAACAGTATATATATCAAGCAACATTTAACAAATCATAACAAACCAACATTCAATATTCTAATCAAATAAATACGAATAATATCCAAAATTCAATATTCAATATTAAAATCAAATAAATACAAATAATGTCATGGGCTTGGGTTTTGAACAGGTTTGAGAAGGAAGGTAGGTCACACTACATTTGAATTGATACACTAATGCCGCATTGCTCTTTCAGACACAAATGTGCATTCTCTTTTTTTGCACAATATGTGTGGTGCAAACCTTTGCCTCAATATCTTGCAACACACGTCCATGACCCACATTACCTGGGTGTGTGTCCGGGTCCCTCAACCCCTACATATAGCCATGCAACTAAAGATTCTATTAAATACACATTCGGCTAACCCATTGTTAACATAGGTTGTTCGAGGGGGTCAAGGTGGCAAATGGATCATATGCAGGTGGCGAGTGGGTGCGTTTCAGCGATAAGGGTGAGAGAGATGGAGCAAAGGCATCCTCGTCTACCACCTTTCCCTTACCCTTAGATGAGGTGGACCCCAACTGACACTTCATGTACTCTAACATATTGAGGACCGTCGCCTCCAACCTTTCTAACATATCACCATGGGTGGCCACCTTATGAGCCAACCCAGTGTTGCTTGTATCAATCCCCATGAACCTTGACTTCCCCACCTGAGATCTCACCCCCGATCCTCCTCTTATGATCCAGCTCGACCACTTGTCTTAGTGAGTCTAGAGCCAGAGATGCCTTGTCAGCATCAGACAGGGAGTTGTTAAGTTAAGTTCGTTAAGTTAATAAAAAAATACACGATTAGTTAAGTTAATAAAAAATTTATATTGTAATTAAAAAAATTAAGCAATTATGAGATATATTTATAACTTACAATCATGGTTTCCACACTTGGGGTACACCTCCTTATCCTTGCCCTTCTTCGTTCGAATTTCCCATAAGCATCAAGCCTGTGTGGCCTACCCCTAGAGCCACTCCCCGCCTCTTGAAATTAAAAGTAATGCAAAATTCATAAGTAATGCAAATTAATGCAAATTTAGGATAACATAAAACTAAAATGAAATAAAATTAAAAACTTACCATCCTGTGCTCCACCTCGCCGTAAGACGTACGCTCGGAGTAGTGCACGTCGATATTTTTCACCTGGTTTGCCCTCCCCGATTGACGAGATATCAACTGCCACTCCTGGATCTCATTGCCAATAAAGTGTTGCCATTGTACCAATGGGATTGGCTCATTCGATGGTACGGAATCACAAACCCTCAATATGGACTCCTAGTATTTTCCAAAGTACCGTGCTCGCATATTTTTCTTCCATATTTTGTGTTGATCTCTCAATTGTTCGAACGTAGAGTCACGAACATGTGGGGACAGGTAGAATTATTCTTGTCAAATAAATACAAACCAAAAATAAAGTAAGTGTTAGTTGTAGTTAAATTGTTAAATATAAATATAACTATAAATACAAAATAAAAATAAAGTGAGCAACTACCTATAGTGCCCCCCAGATGGCCATCTTGAGATCTTATGGCACCTTCCTCCAATCCATGTACCCTGGGTCGACGATCATCTTGAGTAACTCCAGGGCTCTAGCCAGTACGGCCGTCTTGTTCTCAACGACGGACCCCAATTTTCCCCATTTTGGGGGCCTAGCGATAGACGAGCCTTCCTCGCCTCTGCTACTGTAATGCGCTGATGAAGTCATTTCCTGCAAAGTACAAACATGTATATGAGAAAATGATCAATTCCAAATGAATAAAATCACTAAATTGACTAAAATCCAAATGAATTAAAGCACTAGAAAAATACAAGTTAACAACATTATAAGAATACAAATCCATATCATCAACCAAACTAAGCACTGTTTCAATAAATGGAATACTTATTAAAAATCTAAAAACTATTTCAAATTCGGGTCATTTCTCGGACTAAGAATTAATGGTCAAGCTGAGTAAGATCCAAATTAACATATTCAATAACTAACCCATCAATTTTGATTCAAATCCAACGGGTCAAATTCAAATGAATAAACTAGAAGAATACAAGTTAATGACATTATAAAAATACAAATTCATATCGTAAATCAAACTAAATATGTTTCAAATAATTGGAATAATCATTACAAACTTGAAAATTGTTTCAAATTTGGGTGATCACCTAAAATTGATTGATATGCAGTATGAACAGCCAAATCATCCACACTACTGGTTAGATGTTTTGGCGCGTGTAGGATTATTGACCACAGATCGTTGTTGATATACATTGAGTAAAACACTTGTTTGACCTTCTGAAAAGCACAAACAAATGTCTCATCACTCACATGATCGTTGCTCTTCAACTTGGAGAAGTTAATCATGATCAAATTGGTGCCAGGATCAATTTACAAGCATTTTCATCCTAAAATCTTACCTAATCACAGTAAAACACATCCTCTTCGAAGATTATATAGTCCAATTCAAATATATTTTGAATAACACCATAGTAAGTAATTTCAACTTCAACGTGGTTTTTATCTTTCGTGCTCTAAAATAAGTAAGAGCCTTGTATGAAATGATCGAGTTTTATACATTTATATTTTTCTTGTATACCCTTGCACCAAATACGTAATCGTTCAATCGATCTTTTTGTACTCATATGCCATGAATAATGGTCCAGTGGCTAGATGAGCAAGTCTTGATACCTTTGGCCGAGGTATCAATAAAGACAACATTAAAAATTCAGGTCTCTTATATTGTGAAGGAGGGAGGTTGAGTGGTTCTAGGATCATTGGACATGCACTCTGATTAGTGCTTAGATTTCAAAATTATTTGAAACCATCGGTTGATATTGCCAAAAGAATGTTACACTATTTTTGAGAAAAAATGAGACACTCATAATTCATCATCTTCCAAGATATAAATTCAATAGGATGACACATGAGATTATCCCATACTTCTTCCCTAGCATGCCAAGACATTGCCTCCGCTATCCATCAAACTGTGAAAAACTGCTTCAATATATGCCCGATGGGAAAATATTTCAACACTTTTAATTCACTTTTAAGCTTGTTCCATCCTTGCCAGTAGATTGCACATATCTAGGTTCATCGCATATTGGACACTGATCGATATTTTCATACTCCTTTTAGTGTAATATGCAGTCATACACACAAGCATGAATTGATTTATACTTCATTCCTAAACTTTTCAAACTGTTCTTCATAGTAGGATAACTATTTGGGAGCATATTCTGCTTGGGTAGCAAGCCCTTAACCCAATTCAAAATTCGTGTCACCCTATTGCTAGACAAACCATATTAGGTCTTTAAACTATGCAAACCAACTATAGCATGTAAAGTTATTTGATCTTTGTCACAGCCAGAGTACAACGACTAGGTCGCCTTAAATTTTAAACATTGGTAGTCATCGTCATGGTTTATCCCAATATGTTCATGAGCACTTGAAACTTGTACATAGTTAGTGACCTCACTTTATTCCACTCCGTGAACTCCACACGCGTCATCAACTAAGTCCTCTAGCATATTATGATCTACATTATCCTTCCTCCCTTATACATCTATCCTAGTTGTTAAAGGTTGTTGTGAAGGTTTCTCGGGGACAAAGGGAACTTTTGATTCCTCGTGCAAAATTCAAAATTGATAACTATCTTTCATACCCCATATTAACAAATGTAATTCAACTGATTTCCATTCAAACACCTTACCATTCCTACACTTAGCACACGGACATGAGAACTCTGCATCATTACGATAATTCTTCATGTATTTTACAAATTCATTAGCACCTCTGTGAAACACATCCCCTAGTCTATTTATCCCACCATCTACTATTTGTATTTAGGATATTCTATCATATCTACTACAAACAATCACCTATTATTGGTAAGAAGCGTATATTCATGGATTAATATAAACAAAAGTGTATATTCATTTATTCAGTAGTAATGTTTATAGTGATTATTTATACATAGTTTTGTTTCATTCTGCATTATTAATTGTTTAACAAGAAGCTTTTAAAATTTATAGTATGCTTCATTTCTGTCTTATTTATATTCGATAAAATTACAACCCTAAATATTAGAAATGTCGAGGGCCAACCAAGTCAGTGACCATCTAAATGTTCAAATCCACCAGTCAACAACAATTCAAGAATCCCAAACAAAAATTCAAATAATAATGTGAAATATTATAAATGCCTAGGGCCAACCAACTCAATGGCCATCTAAATGTTCAAATCCACCAGTCAACAACAATTCAAGAATCCCAAATAATAATTTAAATAATAATGCAAAATATTAAAAATGCCTAAGGCCAACTAAATTAATGTCAATCTAAATGTTGAAATCCACCAGTCAACAATAATTCAAGAAATTGAAACAACAATTAAAATAATAATGCGAAATATTAGAAATGCCTAGGTCCAACCAACTCAATGTCCAATCAAATGTTCAAATCCACCAATCAACAACTTATGAAGTGAACATGAGAATGTAAAATGCATTATATCATTTTACAGTATCATTGTGTCATGTATTCACACGAGAATACATGCATGCATGCAACCCCCAAAGTAAGTGTTATATAACAAGTAATGAGGGTGAAAAGCTACTAAGTAATCGCATTCAAGTTGATTTGATGTAAATTTAAACATGCATAGATTATGGTAACGATCACCGCAATAGATAACCATTAGCTCCTATCCTTTCAACCTCGACTACACTACAGCTACGCATCCCTGGAATAGATAATCAAGTCTGGCGCCCCTATGGTTGGACACCTAAAAGCTTTTGAGAATATTTATAGCAAGTGTTAGAACCAAATTCATTTTGAAAACATTTAGCTAATATTTATCACAATTCAAAAATCACCTATTAGATACGCATGTTAGATTCACGTACACTCCCTTGAGTTTCCTCACCTCTTAACTATAGTGTACACTTAACGTCTTCTACTTATCCCACCTAGTTGTACTACCCATGATAAATAGACATAAGTTTCTAACTAACTTACGACACATTTTAATCCTCGTGCCTCCCATACAACACATTATCCAATAGTTAACGTTTGTCGTACATTAAGAGTTGAACTTAACACTACACATATGCTATCATTAATCATTTAATTAAGTTTACCTACTTATTTTATTTCTTTAGATATATACTATCTAACTATCGAGTGTCACGCATAATTAAAATATTCAAATTGATATATATATAAAATTACGGCGTCTCTAAAAATGACCGCGGTGAGACATGCATACTCTGCTATCAATCCATGTACCTCCCGTACAAAATCAAGGACTAGTTGTTCTGAATGTCTCCTCGAACCCAAAATACAATAACACATAGTGGAGGTGAACATAGTTCTAAGACGTGTGCCACACACATACCTAACATATCCGAACGACATGTCGGCACCTTTATATTCACGCAATAATGGTCCGCCTAAATTCTATGTCCTGGGGAACTCATCGAGACCTTACTGGCATCTTCGAGGTGGGATCGCCCACTGCGCGGGAACATACATGATAGTAGGCAACGTAGGTATGCTAACACTTAAACATCAGTGATATAATAGATATGCATGCAACCTATATATATACACTAGAGAAATGCCCGTGCCTGAAGGCACGCCGAAAATTTTGAAAGTACGTAATCGTGAAACGATAAAAATTTTCAAAGTACATAATTGTAAAACGACAAAAATATCATTCCCCAACAAAACAAAGTGTAATTTTTAAAAAAATTGGCCATAATCTCCCTTGTTTATAGGACTATCTACCCTGCTTAACAAATAACAAATTGTCCAACACCATTCAAATAATCTAAATTCATCAAACAAACTCACATATAACATGAAATATATAATATTCATTAAATGAATTCACATTGCCTCTAATAAACAAAGCGTCCATTTAAAAAAAAATTGGACATAGTCTCCTTTGTTTATTGGACTATCCTCCCTCTTAAGGGATAATAACAAATTCAACAATATTAAATTATCTCAAATTCATATAACAAATACTTCAACGAAACAAACTTCATAACAAAAATAACATATATATCAACTTAGGTTCAAGGGATTTAGACGTTTCTTTTTCTTCATCATCATCCTCGATGAATGAGTATGCCACATCCTTCAAAGCTTTAGAGATTCTCGAAGCGACAACTTGTGGAGAATTTTGACCAAGAATAACTGTATATGCAAACAATATAGAAAAATTATGTCGAAATTCTAAAAAATATGAGAAAAATAAAACAATCAATATCATATCTAAAGAATAGAAAAGACCATACATTTCATCCACATGAATTTGTCTATCGAGACCCTGAAACATATGCCATTTCGGATATTGGCCTTATGAGTCATCTATCAACAAACATACATATTCACAAAGTATTATAGAGAGGGAAATATGGATCATTCGTGATGTGAGTGATGTTTACGAACATATGTGGTACGCACGTATTCTTATGTTTCCATGCCACATTCCTACGACATTTATTGCATTAACCCCCTTCCTATGATGTAATATTAAACTAAATTTGTTACAAAATAAGTGAACATAATAATAACTTCAATTTGTTACTAAATTTATGTCCGCATATAGCTTGTCCAAATTTAGAATAACCCACTCTTAACATGGAAAACACTAAATTTATATAAATCCAGTGGGAGAAGAATAAAAATCTGAACACACCCCACACCCACATATGTATATGCATTTGGTCATGTGAAGTAGGAATTCATAGAACGAAAAAAAAAATTGTTCTAACCTTGAATTAAACACAACCACGTTAGTATCATGGTTAATTGATGTATTAGTAGGGGTGACAATTTAATAATGACACTAACATTATCGTGTTGTATTTTAAAGTGGTTATGCTCTTGACAAATTAAAAAAAAATATATACCGTGTCGTAATGGAATCAATTATTCAAACTATAACATAATGAGAAGAAAAAAACGGTACCTTTAAATTTTATAGTCTACCTTCGCATACCAACTTAAAATTGCAATGGCTTAAGATTGAATCTTTAAAAAAAGAGAGAAAAAATCAGCACTGCCCGAAATGGGATCAATTAGTGAAACAACACAAAATGAACTACCAGTTGTTGGTGAAAGCGAATTTATGGTATACCGTAGGCTGCTTGTGACACCCCGCCTAATTAATCCCGGGTGATCAATCCTAAATCAAGTTAGAAAAGGTTTCTCCGTTGGTCCATTCTCAGCATCACTGCCGTCTTTTTAATTACTAACCACCTAAGTGAGAAAAGTAGACCGGTGCCAATTTTTATCTTTTAATTAATTAAATAAAACTCATGTGGAACATAAAATAATACACAATCACAGTTAGCAAAAATAACCATCCACAATTAAAATACTTAACCGAATAAACCATCGGTCCAATTATCCAATACAAGTAAAGATGAGAAGAAAATCATAACAAGTCTAATACTGATAAATGAACTATGAGCAACAAGCTCAGATAACTGCTAAAGAGTTTCTACACTAATGAAAGAAGGAGGCGTCTATCAAAACCCCGCAACATCCACATGTGCTGCAGCATAGGATACTTGGAATAGAGTCAAGCCTGGCGTCCCTGTGGTTGGACACCTAAAAGGTTTATAAAAAAATTTATAGCAAGGGTTAGTATCCAAAAACATTTGAAAATATTTAACAAATGATTAACTTGCAGTAATAAATAAACATGCATGCTCTTCATATTTTAGTTAGTGCCGCACTCTCTTGAGGATTTCCTCACCCCTCCTCTAATGTGCACTATTAACGCTTATATTTAATTTACTAGGTTCTACGCTCCTATCCCAATACTTATTTTAACCCTTGAAATTTACCTACTCTAACCGAGTATACTTTGATTCATGATTTTTAAGTTATTATAAATGACAACTTAATTAAATCATTACCCTTTTTAATTTCATATAGCATTCACACATGTTATGCACGTAATACATTTTACACTATGTATCAATCATCTCATGTATAATTATTTACCTAATTATATATTTAATCATATTACCGCATGCACGAACATACTGAAATAACATTTAATACAAATTTCCGACCGAGTAACAATACTCACAAAATATAAGTTTTTCCCAAGTGCTATCCCACTAGGTGTATTCACATAACCTAGTTATTCAAGTTAGATTAGCTCACTAACTTAGTTTAACATACGAATTTGGAGGCGGTCATATTCCTTCCCTGAAAGTGAGATGCCCCTCACCCATATAACGGACGTTATGACCTGGGATTATACTCGCCCTACTCCTCAAGCTAGGGGATTCATCCACTACGCGCAACCTCCCCCTATAGCACTAGAGTATATACTAATAATATTCAATCACTGATATTAATGCACACACACTATATATATATATATACTGTCACACTCCGTATATATATATATATATATATATATATAAAATATCCCGGCTACACCATGTACACAATCCGTAACATAAGCCTATTTAATTTATTAAGAGTTTATGGTCCAACTCTAATCATTAATTAATTCGTACATTAATTAATTAAGTCACCTTTGGTGTCGCCCCCACCATAAAATTGGACTTACTCTCGTAGTCCGAATCAACCTCACCCGAGTCTAAATTCCCGACTCCCAAATTATTTAGCCTTTACCTAAATAAGATTTATTTCTCGGTATTCCTCAACCGTTATCCCTGGACTTGTTCTCTAACTATATTTAATCCTTTTGAAAACCTTCCCAAAAATTCGACCTTAGTGTATCACACCAAATTCCTCCAAAACCCAACAAATTTAAATTATGATGTCACACTAAGTCGTCTCCAAATTCTAATTAATTTTATTCACCATTAATTAGATTTAAAACTCATGTACAAATTTCTAACCAAATTAATTCATGGAAAAAGATTAAATTAAATTTTCTTCATATAAAAGAAAACTGGGCGAACTGTCAAAATCTACCGACCTTCGATCGATCGACCCCAGACCTTCGATCGATCGATCGAACAGGTCTTCGTCTTCTTCGCGAAGACAGATTCTGCCATGGACGAGTTTCATAAAACCCTAACTCCTTCTATCAGCAAGCTCAAGCTTGCTTAACAATAGTACAAGTTAGGAACCTTATTAGGGACCTCCAGAATGTCCTCCAACGTTATTAATTCGTCCATTAACTACAATTTCTGAATTTGGGAAATTATTCATCTCTAATTCCTTACCCATTTACATCCCAAATTCCTTCACCAAATTCTTTCCTTAACATCCACATATTATCCTACCAGATTTGTATCAATTTATAATATCAGATTTCTACAAGAATTCTCATTCAAATTCGTAAATCAGATTATTATTTTCAAAACCTCATGTTTATGCCATGAACACCCAAAACGAATTTTGATCAAACACATCACATGAATATGAATTGAAATATAGATTCAATACTATTGCAAGTTATCCACTTGCCTTAGGTTTCGTAGTGTCTGATTCGGAGATGAATTCCAAGGTTGAAGATGATCCTTGTTGGCTCTCTAGTGATCCCAAAACTACCTTTAACTGCTATCAGGGTTCCTTAATACACTTAGCCTTTTTCTAAAACTCTATCAACCATTTTCTTACTCCTTTTAATTCCTTAATTTACCTAAATCCCGTTTTTTGCCTAATGGGTCAAGCCCAAGTGACCCAAATGCCCCCGTGTGGGCCCGACTATGTCTAAAAACGCCCCGTGACTCGTTTACTACCCCCGGGTACACTTTCCGACTATCTCGGCCCATCCGGACTCAACCGTACACTCAGAATTGGCATCCGAATTAATTTATAAAAATATACTTTTCCCCCACCCTTGTAGTCTATACCGACTCCCGGTTAGGATAAGTGCATACCCTGTCATTAATACTCGAAATGACGTAATTACGATATTACTATTCACTTAGTAAATAAGTTTTTCTTAAATATTAATCATTCACTTCCCGATTAATGTTTAAATAAACTTTTCCTAATTATTTCAATTAAAAATTACGACTCACAAGTAATTTTCAATTCTCGAATTAATTTAAATATTAAATGCACGAAAGTACGGGGTGTTACATACTCCCCCTCTTACAAAGGAATTTCATCCCCGAAATTTGGTCATACCTGTGATGAAAAGCTCCGGATATTGTTCCCGCATATCCTCCTCCCTCTCCCAGGTAGACTCGTCAATGTTGTGATGATCCCACTGTACTCTAACTAGTGGAACAACTTTGGATCGTAACTTCCGCTCGCTCCGGTCCAAAATAGCCACCGGTCTCTCCTCATATGAGATGTCTGGCTGTAAATCAATTTCCTCGAGTGGAATGTGCCAGAAGGCCCTCTCACTCCTGCGATATTTCTTTAGTGACGCCACATGGAACACGTCTTGTATCCACTGAAGGTGCTCTGGTAATCCTAGTCTGTAGGCTACAGGCCCCACCCTCTCGATAATAGGGAAAGGTCCCACATACCTCGATGCTAGCTTACCCTTCTTGCCAAACCTCATCACTCCTTTCATAGGGGACACCCGGACCAATACCTGATCCCCAACCTCTAACTCCACATGTCTCCGTGAAGCATCAGCGTAACTTTTATGCCTATCCTGAGCTATCCGAATCCTCCCTCGGATCAGCTCTATCTTGGCAGATGTCTCCTGAACAATCTCTGGGCCCAATAGTTTGTTGTCCCCCACCTCTAACCAACAAGCGGGTGAACGACAAGGCCTCCCGTATAATGCCTCGAATGGTGCCATGCCGATCGTGAATTGGTAAGAGTTATTATACGCAAACTCAACCAGAGGAAGATATTTCTCCCAACCTCCCCCAAAGTCTAGTATACACATTCTGAGCATATCTTCCAACATCTGATTGACTCTCTCGGTCTGTCCGTCAGTCTGTGGGTGATAGTCTGTACTCAAACGTAACTTTGTGCCCATGGCCTCCTGAAAACTCTGCCAAAAGCGGGCCATAAAGATCTTGTCCCTATCTGACACAATATTAATCGGTACCCCGTGCAGTTTAACAATCTCCGCTATGAATAGCTGTGCGTAACGCATCGTCTCAAAGTCTATGCGAATCGGTAGGAAGTGGGTCACTTTGGTCAACCGATCCACAATAACCCATATGGAATCGTGACCCTTCTGCGATGTCGGTAACCCTGTAATGAAGTCCATAGAGATGATCTCCCACTTCCACATGGGAATTTCAAGTGGTTGTAGCATCCCTGATGGTCTCTGATGGTCAACTTTCACGAGCTGACACGTGGCACATTTCAAAACAAACTCTGCTATGTCCCGTTTCATTCTTGCCCACCAATACTGTCTCCTCATATCCTGATACATTTTATCCCCACCGGGATGGACCGCGAATATCGACCCATGAGACTCCGTCATAACAGCGTGCCTCAACTCCGCATCCTCTGGCACGATCAATCTCCCATTATAGCGTAAGCCTCCCTCCGAGCTGATCGAGTAACCCTCTGCTCCCTCAGCTAGAAACTGGCTCACCCTATCCCGGCAGGTCTGATCCTCTGCCTCAACCCTCATAACCCGCATAATGATCTCAAGTGTAATGGATAATGCTGACATACAAGACCTGCCTACATCATCCTCGTATTGAAGTTCTCTCCACTTCTCTTTCCAGACTTCTGATATTTCCCCAATCGGTCTCCGACTCAATGCATCTGCTACCACATTAGCCTTACTAGGATGATACTGAATATCAAGCTGATAGTCTTTCACGAATTCTAGCCATCGCCTCTGTCTCATATTCAGATCCTTCTGAGTAAAGAGATACTGAAGTGATTTGTGATCCGTGAATAGCGTGAACTGCTCCCCCAGAAGATAATGTCTCCATATCCTCAAAGCAAAAATGACTGCTGCTAACTCCAGGTCGTGAGTGGGGTAATTCCTCTCGTGGGGCTTTAGCTTCCTGGACGCATAAGCTATAGCCATTTCCTCCTGCTGAAGCACACCCCCAAGTCCCTGTAAGGATGCGTCAGTGTAAATCCGATACTCTAATCCTCCTTTCGACAATGCAAGCACGGGTGCAGATGTCAACTTGTCCATTAACTCGTCAAAAGTTAATTGATAATGATCATTCCAAGTGAAAGGTACCCCTTATGGCGTAAGATTCGTCAAAGGGCCCGCAATCTTTGAGAATCCTTTGATGAACCGTCGGTAATAACCGACTAACCCCAGAAAACTGCGCACTTCTGTCGGTGTCGTGGGCTGTCCCCACTCCCTCACGGCCGATACTTTACTTGGATGCACCACAATACCCCAGTCTGACACCACGTGGCCAAGGAACTCAACCTCCCGTAGGCAAAATCCACACTTACCGAATTTGGCATAGAGTTGGTGATCCCGTAATGTCTGTAACACTATATGCAGGTTCTCTGCGTGCTCCTCCTCGGTACGCGAGTAGATCAGGATGTCATCAATGAACACGATAACAAACTGATCGAGAAACTCCCTGAAGACTCTGTTCATGAGGTCCATGAACACTGCTGGAGCATTGGTGAGCCCGAATGGCATCACCCTGAACTCGTAAGATCCATATCGAGATAGGAAAGCGGTCTTCGGAACATCTTCCTCTCAGATACGTAGTTGATGATATCCTGACCTCAAGTCGACCTTAGAGAAATAAGACGCCCCTCTCAACTGGTCAAATAGGTCGTCAATCCTAGGCAACGGATACTTATTCTGTGTCGTGGCCTTATTTAGATCTCTATAGTCCACGCATAACTGTAGTGAGCCATCTCGCTTTTTCACAAATAACACCGATGCACCCCACGGTGATGTACTCCGTCGTATGAAACCCTGACCCAGAATCTGCTGAATCTGCTCCCTCAGCTCACGCATCTCTGAAGGGTCCATACGGTATGGGGCCCGAGCAATTGGCCTCGTCCCCGGTGCTAAATCGATCACAAATTCGATTTCCCTACTAGGTGGCAACCCTGGTATCTCCTGAAACACATCCTCAAAGTCTCTCACCACTGGGATTGAATCCACACCTCCTGTGAGGTTTCCTCCTCAATGTAATACAAGTGTGTGCGTGACCCTCCCTCGGGTAGTGGCATTGCTATCAAGAATATCTCCTGTCCTGGAATGGAGAACACGATGGTCCTTTCTTAGCAATCCACCGTCGCCCGATAACCTGCCAACCAATCCATACCCAAGATGACATCGTACCCCTCCATATCTAACACTAAGAGGTCCGCTGCTAAACTAAGTCTCCCAATCAAAATGTCCACACCCCTACAAATCGAGTGAATCGTAGCCCCGCTGCCAACTGGAGACTCTACACACATCCGAAGACTACCCGCGGTCTCTAGTAGTCCGGCCCGTTTAGTAAAATTTAATTTAATGAATGAATGTGATGCTCCCGTATCAAAAAGAATACTACCCTCATAACCATGAATGAGAAACATACCCTCAACTGCTGGCGGTGCTTGCTGCGCCGGGGGATTAGGAACATCTCGGACGTTATACACACGTCCGTAGTGCATCTGCCCCTGCTGAGGTGGGGCGGGTGGGGCTGGTGTTGCTGGTGGTAATTTCCCCCATTGCCCCTGTTGGGTCTCCTGCTGTTGACCTCTGCCCCTCTGTGGGCACTCCCCCTTGAAATATCCTGGATGGCCACAAACAAAACAGCGTCTCTGACCATCCCCCTGTCGTTGGCCCTGCTGGCCCTGGCCCTGCTGGCCTCCCCTATTGTTCCCTTGACCCTGACGGCCTTGAGGAACCTGCTGCTACTGATTTAGGACCGGTTGTCCCTGTCTGAACCCCTGTCCTCCCTGTCGGAACCCACCAGGCTTAAACTTCTTAGCCTGATTCCCTTGCTGATTGCCCGCCTGCTGCTGAGCACCACTTGTGTCACTACAAGTAACGGCCTTGCCCTGTTGGCTCTGCTCCCATGTTCGCTTGCTCCTTTTTGCATGGAAGCGATGATCCTGGCAGTATACAAGTGCAGCATTAACGACGTCTGTATACGTCACTAACGCTGGATTCCCAATCAAGTGTTACCTGATCCTCCAGGCTAAACCGTCCATAAACCTCGATTTCTTCTGCTCCTCATCGCTCACCTCATTTGGCACAAATTTTGCCAAACGGGTGAACTATTCCTCGTAGTCTTCCACTGATCGGTCACCCTGAACTAAATCACTGAATTTCTTTCTCATCTCAGCCTCTACTGCTGGTGGAAAGTATTTGCGGTCGAACCTCACCCAGAACTCTGCTATCGACATCAAGTCTCTCTCCTCGGCGGTGGTAACTGACTCCCACCATTGTAAGGCTGCCCCCGACAGACGGAAGGTAGCAAGCATCTGTTTCTGTACCTCGGTACACTTCAGCATGCGCAGATGGCGCTGAATGTTCTTCTTCCAGTCACAATCCTCTACTACATCTGTGCTACCCCGAAACTCAGGTGGGTGACCCTTCTGGAAGGTCTCCCTAACTCTCTACCAAGATTGTGGCCCCACTGGAGCCTGAACTACTGGTGCCACTGGAGGTGGTGCTTGGGGCGGTGGAAAGTGAGTGGCCATAGCTAGGGGTGTTCAAAAAACCGACTGGACCGACGGACCGAACCGAACCAAGCCGAACCGACCCTTTTTTTCGGTCTTTTTTCTTAATCGGTCCGGTCTTGGTTTATTTTTTTGGTGGACCGACCTAGTCGGTCCGGTCCACGGTTTACAGTTTCAAAAACCCTGTTAGGACCGACCCGGACCGACTGTATATAAAATAATATATTTTTACATATATATAAGATAAATAAATAGTAAAAATATATATTTCAATATTTGATTAGTTTAAATTATAGTTTAATCCAATAGTAGGTTTGTTTTAATCGCAAATTTTGATATTTTTTAGTTTTTAATGTTTGAAAAAAATAGACCTGGGTATATTTGTACTATTATAAATGATGTAATTCATTAATGTGAGGACCGACGGGTTAGACCGGACCGACCCTATAAAAAACCGAACCGACTAGGGTCGGTTAATCGACATTATCGGTCCAGTCTCGGTCCATTTTTTTAGAGGACCGACCAAGTCGGTCCGGTCCAAAAAAAATCTTAAAACCGAACCGGACCGGACCGCGAACACCCCTAGCCATAGCTCTCATTGCTGTTTCGACCGCCTGGGCCACTATCACTGCCACCTGAGTAGTGGAAATAAACTCGGGTGGGGGTGGGGGGGGGTGGCGGTACCTGTGGCTCCTGGTGAGCTTCCCTGACCTCATCCCTAGCCTCAGCCCTCTCCGCTCTCAGTCACCTCGGTGGCATCTGAAATAGATTAAATCGCATAAGTACACAGTTTACACAAAATATATTCACAGCAGAAGTACGATATATCACAAGCGGAAAATGAATCAACAGTCCTAATAATAAGGCTCTATAACAACCGAGTGCTACGCTGAAACGTAGAAAGCCGCGCAGATCCTAAGGACACTAGAACCTGGCTCTGATACCATCTATGACACCCCGCCTAATTAATCTCGGGTGATCACTACTAAATCAAGTTAGAAAAGGTTTCTCAGTTGGTCCATTCTAAGTATCACTGTCGTCTTTTTAATTACTAACCACCTAAGTGAGAAAAGTAGACTGGTGCCAATTTTTATCTTTTAATTAATTAAATAAAACTCATGTGAAATATAAAATAATACACAATCACAGTTAACTAAAATAACCATCCACAATTAGAATACTTAACAGAATAAACCATCGGTCCAATTATCCAATACAAGTAAAGATGAGAAGAAAATATTAACAAGTCTAATACTGATAAATGAACTGTGAGCGACAAGCTCAGATAAATGCTAGAGAGTTTCAACACGAATGAAAGAAGGAGGCGTTTATCAAAACCCCGCAACATCCACATGTGCTGCAGCATAGGATACCTGGAATAGAGTCAAGCCTGGCGTCCCTGTGGTTGGATACCTAAAAGGTTTTTAAAAAAAATTTATAGCAAGGGTTAGTACCCAAAAACATTTGAAAATATTTAACAAATGATTAACTTGCAGTAATAAATAAACATGCATGCTCTTCATATTTTAGTTAGTGTCGCATTCTCTTGAGGATTTCCTCACCCCTCCTCTAATGTGCACTATTAACGCTTTTATTTAATTTACTAGGTTCTACGCTCCTATCCCAATACTTATTTTAACCCTTGAAATTTACCTACTCTAACCGATTATACTTTGATTCATGATTTTTAAGTTATTATAAACGACAACTTAATTAAATCATTACCCTTTTTAATTTCATATAGCATTCACACCTGTTATGCACGTAATACATTTTACACTATGTATTAATCATCTCATATATAATTATTTACCTAATTATATATTTAATCATATTACCGCATGCACGATCATACTGAAATAACATTTAATACAAATTTTCGACCGAGAAACAATACTCACAAAATATAAGTTTTTCCCAAGTGCTATCCCACTAGGTGTATTCACATAACCTAGTTATCCAAGTTAGATTAGCTCACTAACTTAGTTTAACATACGAATTTGGAGGCGGTCATATTCCTTCCCTGAAAGTGAGATGCCCCTCACCCATATAACGGACGTTATGACCTGGGATTATACTGGCCCTACTCCTCAAGCTACGGGATTCATCCACTATGCACAACCCCCCCCCCTATAGCACTAGAGTATATACTAATAATATTCAATCACTGATATTAATGCACACACACTATATATATATACTGTCACACTCCGTATATATATATAAATATAAAATATCCCGGCTACACCATGTACACAATCCGTAACATAAGCCTATTTAATTTATTAAGAGTTTATGGTCCAACTCTAATCATTAATTAATTCGCACATTAATTAATTAAGTCACCTTTGGTGTCGCCCCCACCATAAAATTGGACTTACTTTCGTAGTCCGAATCAACCTCACCCGAGTCTAAATTCCCGACTCCCAAATTATTTAGCCTTTACCTAAATAAGATTTATCTCTCGATATTCCTCAACCGTTATCCCCGGACTTTTTCTCTAACTATATTTAATCCTTTCGAACACCTTCCCAAAAATTCGACCTTAGTGTATCACACCAAATTTCTCCAAAACCCAACGAATTTAAATTATGATGTCACACTAAGTCCTCTCCAAATTCTAATTAATTTTATTCACCATTAATTAGATTTAAAACCCATGTATAAATTTCTCACCAAATTAATTCATGGAAAAAGATTAAATTAAATTTTCTTCATATAAAAGGATACTGGGCGAACTGTCAAAATCTTCCGACCTTCGATCGATTAACCCCAGACCTTCGGTCGATCGATCGAACAGGTCTTCGTCTTCTTCGCGAAGACAGATTCTTCCATGGATGAGTTTCATAAAATCCTAACTCCTTCTATGAGCAATCTCAAGCTTTTTTAACAATAATACAGGTTAGGAACCTTATTAGGGACCTCCAGAATGTCCTCCAACGTTATTAATTCGTCCATTAACTACAATTTCTGAATTTGGGAAATTATTCATCTTTAATTCCTTACCCATTTACATCCCAAATTCCTTCACCAAATTCGTTCCTAAACATCCAGATATCATCCTACCAGATTTGTATCAATTTATAATATCAGATTTCTACAACAATTCTCATTCAAATTCGTAAATCAGATTATTATTTCCAAAACCTCATGTTTATGCCATGAACAGCCAAAATGAATTTTGATCAAACACATCACATGAATATGAATTGAAATACAGACTCAATACTATTGCAAGTTTTCACTTGCCTTAGGTTTCGTAGTGTCTGATTCGGAGATGAATTCCAAGGTTGAAGATGATCCTTGTTGGCTCTCTAGTGATCCCAAAACTGCCTTTAACTGCTATTATGGTTCCTTAATACACTTAGCCTTTTTCTAAAACTCTATGAGCCGTTTTCTTACTCCTTCTAATTCCTTAATTTACCTAAATCCCGTTTTTTGCCTAATGGGCCAAGCCCAAGTGACCCAAATGCCCCCGTGTGGGCCTGGCTATGTCTAAAAACGCCCCGTGACCCGTTTACTACCCCCGGGTACACTTTTCCGACTATCTCGGCCCATCCGGACTCAACCGTACACTCATAATTGGCATCCGAATTAATTTATAAAAATATACTTCTCCCCCACCCTTTTAGTCTATACCGACTCCCGGTTGGGATAAGTGCATACCCTGTCATTAATACTCGAAATGACATAATTACGATATTACTATTCACTTAGTAAATAAGTTTTTCTTAAATATTAATCATTCACTTCCCGATTAATGTTTAAATAAACTTTTCCTAATTATTTCAGTTAAAAATTACGACTCACAAGTAATTTTCAATTCCCGAATTAATTTAAATATTTAATGCACGAAAGTACGGGGTGTTACACTGCTCTAAAACATATATGTCCAATTAACATAAACCCCACAACTATGTACTTCCTAAACCACTGCGTTACTTCTATCAATAGAAGTCTGCATTGATCAGTAAACATTTAGATATTTCATCATGTTTATTTTTGTTATGAACCACCACTATCTAGTATCACGCGTGTACCATTTTATATTCATTAAATTCATGTCAATAAAAGTCTGTGTTGATCAGTAAACATTTAGATATTTCATCATGTTTATTTTTGTTATGAACCACCACTATCTAGTATCACGAGTGTACCTCTTTATATTCATTAAATTCATGCGATCCTGGAGTAGTTGTAAAATTTACGAAACACCTCAATAACAGAATCTGTGCAAACACAAATAATACAGTATAATATTCAAACTGTTCAAAACTCAACTAAATAAATCAATCATAGGCGGTCCGGCTCACTTTACCATTTTATCATTTGAATTGTTGACCCGTACGCATACCCATTCAGAGCAATATCAATCATAAGAGGGCTCACTTCTACTGCTTAAGCTTTTGTCCCATAAGCCCCAAGGAAACTACATATGTTTTCACACTTTTTGTCTTATGGAAGTAAAAAACAGCGTACACATAATCCTCCTTGTGGCACACAGCAACATACATTAGTCACTGTTAAGGCAGCACACTAATCACTGTTAAGGTAGCGCACAATCTACACCTCATTCAATATACAACACACAATATACATAAAACGGAACCACCGTTTAATGAAATATCATGTAATTTTCAATTCTAAAAGCAAAGAATTTTTAACAACTCTTTTAAACTATTGAATGAGCATATAATTATTCTAATATAGCGTCATGTGTTCCACATTACCTTTGCTTGAACAAAATAAAAACTCTTTTAAAATATTTTACCGTTGCTTGGACCAAATATAATACATAGATTCAAAAAAATATGAATCTATATCAAAATAATAAATATGAAAGACATAGCCATTGTTTAAAATGTTAATATGGCAATGGAAAAACATGCGCATCAAATAAATTTAGAATGCTCATAAGAGAATTTAAAGGAACAAACAAAACAGTTGAGTGTAGGAGAATTGCACATCAACTCCAAACAACGCAAAACATAAGGTCTAATGTTCAAATTTCTCATTATATTAATAGAAAAATTAGTAAAATAAAAAATTCTTGCTCTGTTTACCGCTGCCAAAAAAACTAACAGCACATTAAGAATCTAGTCGGCAATGCTTTGCGAGCCTGAGGCACCATAGTCACAGCCATAGAAACTTTTAAAATTAAATAACAAAGATCTTAAATTTAAGTATTCTCTAAAAGGCCTCCAAAAAAGAAGGAATGAAGACATGTCAAGAGTGTAAATTACCAAAATTGATTTTAGGGAATGGACTAATAAATAATAATTTCATATCAATTCAGTACCAAGATTCACCGTAAGTCCGCTGAGGATACAAATACAAACTCAACAATCCATAGTTTGAAACTCGCATGGTGTACGCAATCAAACATTCAACAAAAAAATAAAAAGGGAATGAACTTAAAACTAAAGCCCACCATATTTAAATGAACTTTTAAGTTCCATAAATACCTTTAATGAAGATTCCATCAAGTAGTTGAATTTTTATCCCCTCCATCAGTTGAATTTTCATGCATATCTGTGGAAAGAAATAGCAAATTGACAACAAATTTGATAACTTTGGGGGTTGTATTCTGGACATTAACCCATTGAAAAAGAATCACAGCTGAACAGTAACCCATGAAACCTATGTTCCTTAGATTCTCCCCTTACTCGAGCTCAAAAAGTAGAGAACTGTTACCTTTGATAAAGAGGTGAAGATGGTTGTTCCAGTGACCGCTGTGCAGAGCCCCCATGAGGCCTATATTCTTAAAATTCTCCCCTTACTTGAGTTCCGTCGCTCAGCTGCATTTGTTCATTCGTACCAGCGAAGCCAACTGGGCCTAATGACCCAAATCCAAGTTGTCCACCATGCAGACCATAACTGGAATTATGGTCAACCAGATACAACATTACAACAGATGGAACTGTTGGCTCGTTTGATGGCATTCCACCAGATATTAAATGAAATCAAAAAGTTAAAACTGAAGGCCCTAAAACATAACCAACAGACATTAAATTAAATAAAAATAAAAAAATCCCAGACTATAACTGTTATTCACTTAGTCCAAAATAGTAATAGTTCATTGATTTTAATTTGAATAAAACAACATGAACTCTTCAGACTTGAGGAAAGGTTTGTGGTAAAAAATAAAATTTCATAGGATGGAGATTTTTTTATGGGTGTTGCTCTTGTATATACAACTTCTATTAGTGGCTAAAGTTTATCGAATCTACAAAATGGACATAAAAAAAAAATCCCACTTGAGAAAACCTTACAGAAAAACACAAATTGGTATGTTTAGTATAGATTAAAACCATAGTTTCGACTTAAAATACTCTATATAAAATGAGGTTACTATAAAATAAAACTTAGATCTAACAAAAAATGCGGGATTGGCACCTCTGTGGAAATCATAATGAAGCTCATTAGGCAATCGCAATGAAGCTCATCAAGGCAATAAATTTCATTAATATAACTATCTCTAAAAAAACATGCGTATGAAATTTTGTTTGTTCAGTACAAACACTAAAAATTAAGGTCATTTTGGATGCCATGGTACCAAGTTTAAAATGAAGTCAGACACTCTAGTAGAAACAAAGTAGTTTCATCATTATATCAAAAGGAAAAGGGATAACAGATATTTAATAAGTTAATTTCAATGACATCACCACAACAAACTGAATAGTTCTAAACTGAAGAGTGCCCAATATGTATGTTTCAAACAAAACCAATTTTTCTCCAAAAAAGATCTAACTTTTAATTATGCAACAAACCAAGTTGTGAAAAAACCCAATTCTTACTTTAAACCAATTTTATTTTGATTAATCCTAAACATGCATCTAGAGATTAAATCAAGTAAAGTAAAGTAAAGAATACTCACAACACCGGATGTACGAGGAAAAAACCCAAAACGGGAAAACAACCTTAGACGGTCCAAGCCAGACAATCACTATGAACAATGGATTTACAAAGACAAATTAGCCTTACACTAAGACTCGATCCCCACGGGTCTTGACGCTCCTTATGATCTTCAACCGTTCTTCAATAGTGCCCATGCAGAAATTCCGTCTTCCACAATACCTGTCCACAACACACACGTCCATGTATGTCTCGGTGTCCACCGATATGGCTTTGATTCGTCTACGATGTCGAACACGATGTCCGTCGCTTCTTCACCGCAAAACCCTTTGATGTTTGATGTGTAGAACAAACAACTTTGGTGCAGCAAGATGACTTAAACATATAAGAATGATAACTCGGATGTTTGCAAACTCTAAGGATATGTTTAAGACTTTTAAACCTTAGAAAACATGTGCAAACAATGTTCTGGTTCGTAAAACTGTTTTCCAGAAAGCACACTTATGAAATTATGATGAAAACACTGTTTAAATAGGATTTAAACGCCGCCTCGAAAAAGGTGTCATTCGAACGACTTGAGAAACTCGTTCGAGTGACATTCCTATTCCTTCGAGCGAGATTGGATGTCATTTGAACGACAGCGCGAAAGTTTAACTTTTTGACTTTTTATTTAAAACGTCTCTTTCAAATAGAGATCCAAAAATGTCAAACTCTTTTACGAGCTTGTCATCATAAAACGTATTTTAAACCTTTAAAAACTTTTAAAACATTTTTCTTTATGAAAAATACATCCTTATCTTTTATAAAAATAATTTCGAGCAATTATAAGCATTCATACCTGAGTGATCTCGGAATGAAATTATCTTTGAAGACGATTAAACTTGCACCAATTAAACATCGGCATGATTAATTCTTTGAAGCTTTGTCACAACGTCTTCAATTTCTTCAATGCGTCATAGACCGAGTGGGATTGTGACAAAATAAAATTCTCCCAATGACATATTACAAATATAGTTTTGTTCACGGAATTAAGTCAAAATAATACAGGAACTCAACTGGAAATTTATGTCCTTACAAATCTCCCCCTTTGACTATTCCGGGACAAAACTAAACCAGTGAAATGCCTAACCAGGCCATCAAGCCGTATGACACCTAAATCCCATCCCATAAACCCAAAAACAAATATACAGGACACAGATAAGAATATGTAGCACCGGCAAGCATGAACTGTCTAAATGTGATGTAGGCTTGAAATCTCGAATTGCTGAAAGCATACCTGCACACATGAAACATACAAATAAATACCCAGTGAAGTATGGAGGAACAAAAGATACCAATTTTCAAATGATACTAACTTATATTTCTGATAAGAACAGATCATTTGAAACATGTGAGCAATTATTTGATACCAATTTGAAACAAATATAATCAAACAATATATAAATCCAGATATCAATAGTAGCGCTCCAAATCTCCCCTACATCACATACATCTTTCCCCCTTTTTGTCTCGAATAGACAATTCGGTGAAAAGATAAACCAATATGAAATATCTAGCATGAGAATATGAAATCAATTTGAATCAAGTTGATACCAATTTATGAATTGAAAAAAAACGCTAGATAAACATGAAACAACCAGCTAAATGTGATCAAGCACTGATAAATCAGTAGCTAGTAAACTATGGAATCACAGAAAGAATATCGCAAATTAATCGGGTGTGATAAACAGACTCATATGTAAAATACCAATATGGAACATAAAAGATCCTGCATATAAACCAGACAGTCCAGAAATGCTTCCCGCAGTACCAAAAATATACCAATTTGAACCTGAGGACTGCAAACCAATCAGAAGCCATTTTTGACTATGTCGTTCTAACGAGCCAGGGACATCGCTCAAACGAGATGAGGATGTCGCTTGAACGAAGTACAGAAGTCATTCGCGTGAGATGAGTTGTCGTTTGAACGACTTCGCGCGACCTGCCAAAAATTCCCAAATTCTCATAAATATTATAAAAAATTGCCCAGTGAAAAAATTTCCACAAAAAAATTCCAGGAAGGGCCTGACAGATGCAAAACAGTGTTAACACAGTAGGCTTTTAACACTAAACGCAAAAACTCATAAAAACTTAAAATGTGAGTTACATGCAAACATAGTACCGATGTGCTCAAACATGGGCATGGAATGAATGGGCGTGAACCTACAACAAATGAGTCGCAATTCCAACACATTAAAACGATCAAGAAGCTCTAATTGATAGCGATAAATCATCAAACTTTATCATATCCATATGACAATTAAAGAGTGAGCTTAATGAAGTAAACATACTACATGCACACAAATACAGAATTTTGACGATTCTACAAACAATAGCGTTAAATTGCAATGTTTCAGCATTAGGATTAGATGTACAAACCCGTTTAAATTTTCTCCAACCAAAGTCCCTAATATATATATACTTTTTCAAGTTCTTTTGAGGTTTCTAGCATTCTCAACTTAGAGAAAATCTTATTGGCCCTTTTCTTAGCATAATACTTTTTCTTTGGGGCTCTTTTAAACGGTGGCTTTCACAACGAGTTAATTTTAAACTCTTGCAGCCCTTTCCCATGAATCACTCATTATTTTTACCAATTTCAAATCCTCACGGTAAACGGTTATTACATGCACGCTTCTCCTTAAGTCTACTTACGCATATATGACAAGATTGAGATAAGAACGCCTCGCCAAATTCAAATATGCAAGAGAAGTCAAACATCCATATAAACTTGTGCATGTGTGCAATGTCGGCATATATACAAAGTCGAATCAAAATGCATATCAACTTCGAAACAACCCCATATAAACAATGGTTAAGATCATTCTAAGCATCAATAATAATGAGCAAATGTCCTAGCCACGTGGATAATGAAATGATTGGGGTGGGGGTTCAAGCACACCAATATGACACATCAAACATGTAAACTAAAAAAAAAACAGAATCGAAAATCTTTTTGGCATTTCAAAAGTTTTCTCAAAAAACAAAATCTTTTTGTATTTTTCAAATAGGACTTAAATAAATGAAAACTATAATAAAAAAAGATAAACATGTCATAATACTAGCAATGAATATATCATGAAGCAAACTAGCATATGACAAACATGGAAACACTATCATCCTTTAGATTTAGCACGGAAAGAATCAAGTGCACCCAACCGAGAATCATGAAGTTTAATTCCTAAAGCCACTAAATCCGATTTCCTAACCCAAGTAGGTGTAAAACGACGCATGGGGGTTTGGGTAACCGGTGCAACTTTATTCTTAAACTTCCTAGGAGCTTGTCTAAGGTCATAACAATAACGCCTAAGGTGACCTTTCCTACCACAAAACGAGCAAATGTAGCGGTGGTGGGAATGATTGCCTTTATATGGACCTTTTCTAACCATCCTAGTGTTTCTCACACGTGCGGGGGGGAATGGGAACAACTCTCTCACCAAAACCTATACCTCCCCTATCTTCCTTAATTTGGACGGTGCCTAGGATCTTATCTAACTTCTCCGACCTAGCCTCCAAATCAAACTTGACTCTAGACGAGTCTATCAATATCTCCTCCAACTCGTGAATCCTAGACTCGAGCAAACGCCTAGACTCCTCAAACACTAAAATCTCCTTTTTCAAGGACTCCATCAAACCACGGAGGTTATCTCTCTCTTTCTCCACAAACTATAATTTATCCCTACGCTTCTTCTCTCGTGCCCTAAGATCCTCAATCAAACTATTATTATTTTCTATGGCACGCTCATTAAACTTAGATTGCAATTTTGAGTTAGCCTTTTTCACCTTCACCGTTTCGGCATACAACTCATTAAACGCATTTTGCAATTCTTTCACATCAACCTCCTCCTCACTCTCTTCACCCTCACTAACATGGGATACACTCAAAAGCTCCTCAGAAGTGTCATGCACATGAGAATCGTCATCGCTCACATGACATGCCATAAATGCAACGAAGTTATGCTCAATGGGGGAGCTCTCTCCCTCTTTCGATTCACTATCACTTAAGGTGGCATTATAGACAACGGGTTGCTTGACCTCTTTCTTAAGTCTAGTGGGACACTCCTTAACCTTGTGACCGTACCCCTCACACCCAAAACACTTATCCGACTCATCTCTCTTAGGCTTCTCAAACTTATCCTTAGAAGCGGGATCTACTTTGTTGTTCTTGAATTTTTCAAATTTCTAGGCATCTTTCGATTGAGTTTGAAACTTAATAAATTTTTTAAATTTCTTTGCCAACAAAGAAACATCCTCAAAATCGGAATCTGAAACTTTAATTTACTCCTTTCGGGTTTTCAAAGCAATACCATTTTCTTTCTTAGGCACTTGCTTGGAGGTAATCATGTCGATTTCATAGGTTTGTAAGTCACCTGCAATATCTTCTAGTTTCATTAACTCTAGCCTACCCAAGGAGTTTAAAATGGTCACTTTCGCATCAAACCTACTAGGCAACGACCAAAGGATTTTCTTAATGACATGGTTGTCGGGAATTTTCTCACCTAGGTTAAACGACGAGTTGACAATATTGGACAACCTAGCATAAAACTCATCAAAGGTCTCACTCTCTAACATCCTAATGGTCTCAAACTGTGTAGTGAGATTTTGAAGTTTTGACGCCCTAATCGTGCTAGTGCCCTCGTGAGTGAGTGCCAAATTATCCCAAGCCTCTTTTGATGTTTTACAAGTCATAATTCTATTATATTCTTCTTGTGTGACAAGTGAAGAAATAATGTGCAGACCCTTAGAATTATATTGTGCAAGTATGTGTTCAGTTTCGATCCATGACTCAACAGGCTTTAAACTAGTGACCTCACCTACAATAGTGACAGGGGGTGTCCAACCTTTCTCAACTGCAAGCCAAACACGATCATCAATAGATTTTAAAGCACATCTCATTCTCATCTTCCAATAAGTGTAATTAGTGCCGTCAAAAACAGGAGTTCGAGAAAACTCATTATATCCAGAATTCATCTTTGAAAACACATGGGATCACAAAACAAATCAAAATGTTTTCTAGCTCTGATACCAATTTGAAGAGTGCCCAATATGTGTGTTTCAAACAAAACCAATTTTTCGCCGAAAAACATCCAACTTTTAATTATGCAACAAACCAAGTTGTGAAAAAATCAATTCTTACTTTAAACCAATTTTATCTTGATTAATCCTAAACATGCATCTAGAGATTAAAGCAAGTAAAGTAAAGTAAAGAATACTCACAACGTCGGATGTACGAGAAAAAAACCCAAAACGAGAAAACAACCTCGGACGTCCCAAGCCAGACAATCACTATGAACAATAGTTTGAGTATACGACGAGAATTTGTGAAAAAATATACTTAGGCTTAAAAACATGAAACATGTGAAAATGTAAAAGAACCACTAAACGGCCCAATGAGAGGCACAATTATCTCGTACGGGACCAATGTAACTCATGGGGATCGATCGCGTAGTCCCCGGCCTCCCAGTTTGAGTATATGACGAGAATTTATAAAATTAGACTTGGGCTTGAAAACCTGATGTCAAAGGATAAAAGCGTAAAACAACAACAAAACGATCCCATTATAGGCACCATCACCTCGCACGGGACCAATGTAACTCATAGGGACCGATTGCGTAGTCCCCAGCCTCCCGGTTTGAGTAGACGATGAAAATTTGTAAAAATTTAGACTTAGGCTTAAAAACCTGACGTCAAAGGTTGAAATCGTAAAACAACAAAACGGTCCCGTTAGAGGTACCATCACCCCGCACGGGACCAGTGCAACTCGTACGAACCGTCCTCCCGCAACTCGTACAAACCAACCGCGTAGTCACGGGACTCCCAGTTTAAGTATACGACGAGAATTTACAAAATTTATACTAGGGGTAAAAACATGGCATCAAGGGGTGAAAACGTAAAACAACCACAAACGGTCCCGAAAGAGATACAGGCACCTCACACGTGTCTAATGTAACTCGTACGAACCGACGATGTTGCCACGGGACTCCCCATTTGAGTATACAACGATAATTGGCAAAATTTAAGACTTAGGCCTAAAATATGGTGTCAAGGGGTGAAAATGAAAAACAGCCACAAAACGGTCCCGTAAGAGGCATGGGCACCTCGCACAGGACCAATGTTACTTGTAGGAACCCACTACTTAGTCACCGGACTCCCCGTTTAAGAATACAGCGACAATTTGTAAAAAATTAAACTTGGGCCAAAAAACTTGGTGTCAAGGGGTGGAAACATAAAACAGCCACAAAACGGTCCCGTAAGAGGCACAAGCACCTCGTACGGGACCAGTGTAACTCGTACGAACCGACCGCGTAGTCAAGGGAGTCACGATTTGAGTATACAACGAGAATTTGCAAAAATTTGGACTTATGATTAAAAATAT
Organism: Sambucus nigra; assembly: GCA_949130495.1. Taxonomy (NCBI): domain Eukaryota; kingdom Viridiplantae; phylum Streptophyta; class Magnoliopsida; order Dipsacales; family Adoxaceae; genus Sambucus; species Sambucus nigra. The sequence continues at coordinate 407,082,092 of OX422214.1, read as the reverse complement.
GGCGTTAACGGGTGAAAACCTAAACATCCACAAAATGGTCTAGTGAGAGGCATGATCACCTCGCACGGGGCCAATGCAACTAGTAGGGACCGATCGCGTAGTCCCCGGCCTCCCGGTTTGAGTATACGACGAGAATTCTTTAAATTTAGAGTTAGGCTTGAAAACTTGACGTCAAAGGATAAAAACGTAAAACAACAAAACGATCCCGTTAGAGGCACTGTCATCTCGTACGGGACCAATGCAACTCGTACGAATTGATCGCGTACTCACAGGACTCCCGGTTTGAGTATACGTCGAGAATTTGCAAAAATTTAGACTTAGGCTTGAAACCTGTCGTCAATGGAAGAAAACGTAAAACAACAACAAAATGTTGCCTCTAACGGGTGAAAACGTAAAACAACAACAAAACGGTCCCGTTAGAGGCACCATCACTTCGCATGGGACCATTGCAACTCGTACGAATCGACTGCGTATTCCCTGGCCTTCCGATTTGAGTATACGACGAGAATGTAGAACATTTAGACTTAGGCTTGAAAACATGACGTCAAAGGGTGAAAACATAAAACAATAATGTGGTTCCGTTATAGGCACCATCACTTCGCACGGGATCAATGTAATTCGTACGAACCGACGACGTAGTCACCGGACTCCCCGTTTGAGTGTACGATAATAATTAGGAAAATTTAAGACTTAGGCCTAAAATATGGCATCAAGGTGTGAAAACGTAAAACAGTCACAAAACGGTCCCGTAAGTGACACGAGCACCTCGTACGGGACCAATGTAACTCGTAGGAACCTATCGAGTAGTCACCGGACTCCAGACTTGTGTATACGGAGAGAATTTGCAAAATTTAAACTTATGGCAAAAAACATGGCGTCAAGTGGTGAAAACATAAAACAACCTCAAAACGTTCCCGTAAGAGGCACGAGCACCTCGCACGGGACCAATGCAACTTGTACGAACTGATCGCGTAGTCACCGGACTCTCCGTTTGGGTATACGATGAGAATTTTTAAAAAATTAGGCTTGGACAAAAAAACTTGGCGTCAAGTGGTGAAAGCGTAAAACAGTCACAAAATGGTCCCGTAAGAGGCACGATTACCTCGCACGGAACCGACGTAACTCGCAGTGACCGACCGCGTAGTCCCCGCCTCTTGGTTTGAGTATACGACGAGAATTTGTGAAAAATTAGACTTAGGCTTAAAAATATGAAAAAGGTGAAAATGTAAAAGAACCACTAAACGGCCCAATGAGAGGCACAATTACCTCGCAGGGGACCAATGTAACTCGTAGGGATCGATCGCGTAGTCCCCGGCCTCCCAGTTTGAGTATACGACGAGAATTTTTAAAATTAGACTTGGGCTTGAAAACCTGATGTCAAAGGATGAAAACGTAAAACAACAACAAAATGGTCCCATTAGAGGCACCATCTCCTCGCACGGGACCAATGCAACTCGTACGAATCGACTGCGTAGTCACGGGACACTCAATTTGAGTATACGACGAGAATTTGCACAAATTAGGCTTAGGGTTGAAGACCTAACGTCAATGGATAAAAACGTAAGACAACAACAAAACGGTCCCATTAAAGGCACCATGACCTCACCCTGGACCAATGCAACTCTTACGAACCGACCGCATAGTCCCCGGCCTCTCGGTTTGAGTATACGATGAGAATTTGGGAAATTTGGACTTAGGCTCGAAAACATGACGTCAAAGGGTGAAAACATAAAACAATAACAAAACGGTCCCGTTAGAGGCACCATCACATCGCACGGGACCAATGTAACTCGTAGGGACCGATCGCGTAGTCCCCGGCCTCCCGGTTTGAGTAGACGATGAAAATTTGTAAAACTTAAGATTTAGGCTTGAAAACCTGACGTCAAAGGATGAAATCGTAAAACAACAAAATGGTCCCCTTAGAGACACCATCACCCCGCACGGGACCAGTGCAACTCATACGAATCGTCCTCCCATAAATCGTACAAACCAACTGCGTAGTCACGGGACTCCCAGTTTGAGTATACGACGAGAATTTGCAAAATTTAGACTAGGGGTAGAAACATGGCATCATGGGGTGAAAACATAAAACAACCACAAACGGTCCCGAAAGAGATGCGGGCACCTCACACGCGTCCAATGTAACTCGTATGAACCGACGACGTTGTCACGGGACTCCCCGTTTGAGTATACGACGATAATTGGCAAAATTTAAGACTTAGGCCTAAAATATGGTGTTAAGGGGTGAAAATGAAAAACAGCCACAAAACGGTCCCGTAAGAGGCATGGGCACCTCGCAGATGACCAATGTTACTTGTACGAACCCACTACGTAGTCACGGGACTCCCCGTTTAAGAATACGACGATAATTTGTAAAAAATTAAACTTGGGCCAAAAAACTTGGCGTCATGTGGTGAAAGCATAAAACAGCCCCAAAACGGTCCCGTAACAGGCACAAGCACCTTGTACGGGACCAGTATAACTCGTACGAACCGATCGCGTAGTCAAGGGACTCACGGTTTGAGTATATAACGAGAATTTGCAAAAATTTGGACTTAGGATTAAAAATATGGCGTCAACGGGTGGAAACGTAAAACATCCACAAAATGGTCCAGTGAGAGGCACGATCACCTCGCACGAGGCCAATGCAACTAGTAGGGACCGGTCGCGTAGTCCCCGACCTCCCGGTTTGAGTATACGACGAGAATTTTTTAATTTAGAGTTAGGCTTGAAAACTTGACGTCAAAGGATGAAAACGTAAAACAACAAAACCGTCCTGTTAGAGGCACCGTCATCTCGTACGGGACCAATGCAACTCATACGAACTGACCGCGTACTCACATGACTCCCGGTTTGAGTATACGTCGAGAATTTGCAAAAATTTAGACTTAGGCTTGAAACCTGTCATCAATGGAAGAAAACGTAAAACAACAACAAAATGTTGCCTCTAACGGGTGAAAACGTAAAACAACAACAAAACGGTCCCGTTAGAGGCACCATCAATTCGCATGGGACCATTGCAACTCGTACGAACCGACTGCGTATTCCCCGGCCTTCTGATTTGAGTATACGATGAGAATTTAGAACATTTAAACTTAGGCTTGAAAACATGACGTCAAAGGGTGAAAACGTAAAACAACAATATGGATCCGTTATAGGCACCATCACCTCGCACGGGACCAATGTAACTCGTACGAACCAACGTCGTAGTCATCGGACTCCCCGTTTGAGTACACGACGATAATTAGCAAAATTTAAGACTTAGGCCTAAAATATGGCGTCAAGGGGTGAAAACGTAAAATAGCCACAAAACGGTCCAGTGAGTGACACGAGCACCGCGTACGGGACTAATGTAACTCGTACGAACCTATCGAGTAGTCACCGGACTCCAGATTTGTGTATACGGAGAGAATTTGCAAAATTTAGACTTATGGCAAAAAATATGGCGTCAAGTGGTGAAAACGTTAAACACTCTCAAAACGGTCTCGTAAGAGGCACAGGCACCTCGCACGGGACCAATGTAACTTGTACGAACTGATCGTGTAGTTACCGAACTCCCCGTTTGGGTATACGACGAGAATTTGTAAAAAATTAGGCTTGGACAAAAAAACTTGGCATCAAGTGGTGAAAGCGTAAAACAGTCACAAAATGGTCCCGTAAGAGGCACGATCACCTCGTACGGGACCAACGTAACTCGCAGGGACCGACCGCGTAGTCCCCGCCTCTCGGTTTGAGTATACGCCAAGAATTGGTGAAAAATTAGGCTTAGGCTTAAAAATATGAAACAAGTGAAAATGTAAAAGAACCACTAAACGGACCAATGAGAGGCACAATTACCTCGCACGGGACCAATGTAACTCGTGGGGATCGATCGCGTAGTCCCCGGCCTCGCAGTTTGAGTATACGACGAGAATTTGTAAAATTAGACTTGGGCTTGAATAACTTATGTCAAAGGATGAAAACGTAAAACAATAATAAAACGGACCCATTAGAGGTACCATCTCCTCGCACGGGACCAATGCAACTCGTACGAACCGACCGCGTAGTCACGGGACACTCGATTTGATTATACGATGAGAATTTGCACAATTTAGGCTTAGGGTTGAAGACCTGACGTCAATGGATGAAAACATAAAACAACAACAAAACGGTCCCGTTAGAGGCACCATCACCTCGCCCTGGACCAAGGCAACTCGAACGAACCGACCGCGTAGTCCCCGGCCTCTCGGTTTGAGTATACGACAAGAATTTGGGAAATTTGGACTTAGGCTTGAAAACATTACGTCAAAGGGTGAAAATGTAAAACAACAACAAAACGGTCCCGTTAGAGGCACCATCACCTCGTACGGGACCAATGTAACTCGTAGGGACCGATCGCGTAGTCCCCGGCCTCCCGATTTGAGTAGACGATGAAAATTTGTAAAAATTTAGACTTAGGCTTGAAAACCTGACGTCAAAGGATGAAACCATAAAACAATAAAACGGTCCCGTTAGAGGCACCATCACCCCGCACGGAACCAGTGAAACTCGTACGAACCGTCCTCCCGCAACTCGTACACACCAACCGCGTAGTCACGGGACTTCCAGTTTGAGTATACTACGAGAATTTGCAAAATTTAGACTAGGGGTAGAAACAGGGCATCAAGGGGTGAAAACGTAAAATAACCACAAACGGTCCCGGAAGAGATGCGGACACCTCACACGCGTCCAATGTAACTCGTACGAACCGACGCCGTTGTCACGGGACTCCTCATTTGAGTATACGACGATAATTGGAAAAATTTAAGACTTAGGCCTAAAATATGGTGTCAAGGGGTGAAAACGAAAAACAGCCACAAAACGGTCCCGTAAGAGGCATGGACACCTCGCACAGGACCAATGTTACTTGTACGAACCCACTACGTAGTCACCGGACTCCCCGTTTAAGAATACGATGACAATTTGTAAAAAATTAAACTTGGGCCAAAAAATTTGGCGTCAAGGGGTGAAAGCATAAAACAGCCACAAAACGGTCCCGTAACAGGCACAAGCACCTCGTACGGGACCAATGTAACTCGTACGAACCGACCGCGTAGTCAAGGGACTCACGGTTTGAGTATACAACGAGAATTTGCAAAAATTTGGACTTAGGATTAAAAATATGGCGTCAACGGGTGGAAATGTAAAACATCCACAAAAAGGCCCAGTGAGAGGCACGATCACCTCGCACGGGGCCAATGCAACTAGTAAGGGTCGATCGCGTAGTCCCCGACCTCCCGATTTGAGTATACGACGAGAATTTGTTAAATTTAGAGTTAGGCTTGAAAACTTGACGTCAAAGGATGAAAACGTAAATCAACAAAACGGTCCCGTTAGAGGCACCGTCATCTCGTACGGGACCAATGCAACTCGTACGAACTGACCGCGTACTCACAGGACTTCCTCTTTGAGTATACGTCGAGAATTTACAAAAATTTAGACTTAGGATTTAAACCTATCGTCAATGGAAGAAAACATAAAACAACAACAAAATGTTGCCTCTAACGGGTGAAAACGTAAAACAATAAAAAAATGGTCCCATTAGAGGCACCATCACTTCGCATGGGACCATTGCAACTCGTACGAACCGACTGCGTATTCCACGGCCTTCCGATTTGAGTATACGATGAGAATTTAGAACATTTAAACTTAGCCTTGAAAACATGACGTCAAAGGGTGAAAACGTAAAATAACAATATGGTTTCGTTATAGGCACCATCAACTCGCACGGGACCAATGTAACTAGTACGAACCGACAACGTAGTCACCGAACTCCCCTTTTGAGTATGCGACGATAATTAGCAAAATTTAAGACTTAGGCCTAAAATATGGCGTCAAGGGGTGAAAACATAAAACAGCCACAAAACGGTCCCGTAAGTGACACGAGGGACCTCGTACGGGACTAATGTAACTCGTACGAACCTATCGAGTAGTCACCGGACTCCAGACTTGTGTATACGGAGAGAATTTGCAAAATTTAGACTTATGGCAAAAAACATGGCGTCAAGTGGTGAAAACGTAATACAATCTCAAAACGTTCCAGTAAGAGGCACGGGCACCTCGCACGGGACCAATGTAACTTGTACGAGCTGATCGCGTAGTTACCGGACTTCCCGTTTGGGTATACGACGAGAATTTGTAAAAAATTAGGCTTGGACAAAAAAACTTGGCGTCAAGTGGTGAAAGCGTAAAACAGTCACAAAACGGTCCCGTAAGAGGCACGATCACCTCGCACGGGACCAACGTAACTCGCAGGGACCGACCGCGTAGTCCCCGCCTCTCGGCTTGAGTATACGATGAGAATTGGTGAAAAATTAGGCTTAGGCTTAAAAATATGAAACAAGTGAAAATGTAAAAGAACCACTAAACGGACCAATGAGAGGCACAATTACCTCGCACGGGACCAATGTAACTCGTGGGGATCGATCGCGTAGTCCCCGGCTTCCCAGTTTGAGTATACGACGAGAATTTGTAAAATTAGACTTGGGCTTGAAAACCTGATGTCAAAGGATGAAAACGTAAAACAATAATAAAACGGACCAATTAGAGGCACCATCTCCTCTCACGGGACCAATGCAACTCGTACGAACCGACCGCGTAATCACGGGACACTCGATTTGATTATACGATGAGATTTTGCACAATTTAGGCTTAGGGTTGAAGACCTGACGTCAATGGATGAAAACGTAAAACAACAACAAAACAGTCCCGTTAGAGGCACCATCACCTCGCCTTAGACCAATGAACTCGTACAAACCAACCGCGTAGTCCCCGGCCTCTCGATTTGTGTATACGATGAGAATTTGGGAAATTTGGACTTAGGCTTGAACACATGACGTCAAAGGGTGAAAACGTAAAACAACAACAAAACGATCCCATTAAAGGCACCAACACCTCTCACGGGACCAATGTAACTCGTAGGGACCGATCGCGTAGTCCCCGGCCACCCGATTTGAGTAGACGACAAAAATTTGTAAAAATTTAGACTTAGGCTTGAAAACATGATGTCAAAGGATGAAATCGTAAAACAACAAAACGGTCTCGTTAGAGGCACCATCACCCCGCACGGGACCAGTGCAACTCGTACGAACCGTCCTCCCATAAATCGTACAAACCAACTGCTTAGTCACGGGACTCCGAGTTTGAGTATACGACGAGAATTTGCAAAATTAAACTAGGGGTAAAAACATGGCGTCATGGGGTGAAAACGTAAAACAACCACAAACGGTCCCGGAAGAGATGCGGGCACCTCACACGCGTCTAATGTAACTAGTACGAACCGACGACGTTATCACAGGACTCCCCGTTTGAGTATACGACGATAATTGGCAAAATTTAAAACTTAGGCCTAAAATATGGTGTCAAGGGGTGAAAATGAAAAACAGCCACAAAACGGTCCCGTAAGAGGCATGGGCACCTCGCACAGGACCAATGTTACTTGTACAAATCCACTACGTAGTCACCGAACTCCCCGTTTAATAATACGACGACAATTTGTAAAAAATTAAACTTGGGCCAAAAAACATGGTGTCAAGGGGTGAAAGCATAAAACAGCCACAAAACGGTCCCGTAATAGGCACAAGCACCTCGTACAGGACCAGTGTAACTCGTACGAACCGACCGCGTAGTCAAGGGACTCACAGTTTGAGTATACAACGAGAATTTGCAAAAATTTGGACTTAGGATTAAAAATATGGCATCAACGGGTGGAAATGTAAAACATCCACAAAATGGTCTAGTGAGAGGCACGATCACCTCGCACGGGGCCAATGCAACTAGTAGGGACCGATCGCGAAGTCCCCGACTTCCCGGTTTGTGTATACGACGACAATTTGTTAAATTTAGAGTTAGGCTTGAAAACTTGACGTCAAAGGATAAAAATGTAAAACAATAAAACCGTCCCGTTAGAGGCACCGTCATCTCGTACGGGACTAATGCAACTCGTACGAACTGAAACGTACTCACAGGACTCCCGGTTTGAGTCTACGTCGAGAATTTGTAAAAATTTCGACTTAGGCTTGAAACCTGTCGTCAATGGAAGAAAACGTAAAACAACAACAAAATGTTGCCTCTAACGGGTGAAAACGTAAAATAACAACAAAACGGTCCCGTTAGAGGCACCATGACTTCGCATGGGACCATTGCAACTCGTACGGACCGACTGCGTATTCCCCGTCCTTCCGATTTGAGTATACGACGAGAATCTAGAACATTTAGACTTAGGCTTGAAAATATGACATCAAAGGGTGAAAAGGTAAAACAACAATATGGTCCGTTATAGGCACCATCACCTCGCACGGGACCAATGTAACTCGTACGAACCGACGTCGTAGTCACCGGACTCCCCGTTTGAGTATACGACGATAATTAGCAAAATTTAAGACTTAGGCCTAAAATATGGCGTCAAGGGGTGAAAACATAAAACAGCCACAAAACGGTCCAGTAACTGACACGAGCACCTCGTACGGGACCAATGTAACTCGTACGAACCTATCGAGTAGTCACCGGACTCCAGACTTGTTTATACGGAGAGAATTTGCAAAATTTAGACTTATGGTAAAAAAACATGGCGTCAAGTGGTGAAAACGTAAAACAATCTCAAAACGTTCCCGTAAGAGGCACGAGCACCTCGCACGGGACCAATGTAACTTGTACAAACTGATCGCGTAGTCATCGGACTCCCCGTTTGGGTATACGACGAGAATTTGTAAAAAATTAGGCTTGGACAAAAAAACTTAGCGTCAAGTGGTGAAAGCGTAAAACAGTCACAAAACGGTCCCATAAGCGGCACGATTACCTCGCACGGGACCAACGTAACTCGCACGGACCGACCGCGTAGTCCCTGCCTCTCGGTTTGAGTATACGACGAGAATTTGTGAAAAATTAGACTTAGGCTTAAAAACATGAAACAGGTGAAAATGTAAAAGAACCACTAAACGGATCAATGAGAGGCACAATTACCTCGCATCGTGGGGATCGATCGCGTAGTCCCCAACCTCCCGGTTTGAGTATACGATGAGAATTTGTTAAATTAGACTTGGGTTGAAAACCTGATGTCAAAGGATGAAAACGTAAAACAATAACAAAACGATCCCATTAGAGGCACCATCTCCTCGCACGGGACCAATGCAACTCGTACGAACCGACTGTGTAGTCACGGGACACTCGATTTGAGTATATGACGAGAATTTACACAAATTAGGCTTAGGGTGGAAGACATGACGTCATTGGATGAAAATGTAAAACAACAACAAAACGATCCCGTTAGAGGCACCATCACCTCGCCCTCGACCAATACAACTCGTACGAACCGACCGCGTAGTCCCTGACCTCTCGGTTTGAGTATATGATGAGAATTTGGGAAATTTGGACTTAGGCTTTGAAAACATTACGTCAAAGGGTGAAAACGTAAAACAATAACAAAACGGTCCCGTTAGAGGCACCATCACCTCGTACGGGACCAATGTAACTCGTAGGGACCGATCGTGTAGTCCCCGGCCTCCCGATTTGAGTAGACGACGAAAATTTGTAAAATTTTAGACTTAGGCTTAAAAACCTGACGTCAAAGGATGAAACCATAAAATAACAAAACGGTCCGTTAGAGGCACCATCACCCCGCACGGGACCAGTGCAACTAGTACGAACCGTCCTCCTGCAACTCGTACAAACCAATCGCGTAGTCACGGGACTCCCAGTTTGAGTATACTACAAGAATTTGCAAAATTTAGACTAGGGGTAAAAACATGGCATCAAGGGGTGAAAACGTAAAACAACCACAAACGATCCTGGAAGAGATGCGGGCACCTCACACGCGTCCAATGTAACTCGAACGAACCGATGACGTTGTCACGGGACTCCTCGTTTGAGTATACGATGATAATTGGCAAAATTTAAGGCTTAGGCCTAAAATATGGTGTCAAGGGGTGAAAACGAAAAACAGCCACAAAACGGTCCCGTAAGAGGCATGAACACCTCGCACAGGACCAATGTTACTTGTACGAACCCACTACGTAGTCACCGGACTCCCCGTTTAAGAATACGATGACAATTTGTAAAAAATTAAACTTGGACCAAAAAACTTGGCGTCAAGGGGTGAAAGCATAAAACAACCCCAAAGCGGTCCCGTAACAGGCACAAGCACCTCGTACGGGACCAATGTAACTCGTACGAACCGACCGCGTAGTCAAGGGACTCACGGTTTGAGTATACAACGAGAATTTGCAAAAATTTGGACTTAGGATTAAAAATACGGCGTCAACGGGTGGAAACGTAAAACATCCACAAAATGGTCCAGTGAGAGGCACGATCACCTCGCACGGGGTCAATGCAACTAGTAGGGACCGATAGCGTAGCCCCCGCCTCCCGGTTTGAGTATACGATGAGAATTTGTTAAATTTAGAGTTAGGCTTGAAAACATGACGTCAAAGGATGAAAACTTAAATCAAAAAACGGTCCCGTTAGAGGCACCGTCATCTCGTACGGGACCAATGCAACTCGTACGAACTGACCGCGTACTCACAGGACTCCCGGTTTGAGTATACGTCGAGAATTTGCCAAAATTTAGACTTAGGATTGAAACCTGTCGTCAATGGAAGAAAATGTAAAACAACAACAAAATGTTGCCTCTAACGGGTGAAAACGTAAAACAAAAAAAAATGATCCCGTTAGAGGCACCATCACTTCGCATGGGACCATTGCAACTCGTACGAACCGATTGCGTATTCCCCGGCCTTCCGATTTGAGTATACGACGAGAATTTAGAACATTTAAACTTAGGCTTGAAAACATGACGTCAAAGGGTGAAAACGTAAAACAACAATATGGTTCCATTATAGGCACCATCACCTCGCACGGGACCAATGTAACTCGTACGAACCGACGACGTAGTCACTGGACTCCCCGTTTGAGTATACGACGATAATTAGCAAAATTTAAGACTTAGGCCTAAAATATGGCGTCAAGGGGTGAAAACGTAAAACAACCACAAAACGGTCCCGTAAGTGACACAACGGACCTCGTATGGGACCAATGTAACTCGTACGAATCTATCGAGTAGTCACCGGACTCCAGACTTGTGTATACGGAGAGAATTTGCAAAATTTAGACTTATGGCAAAAAACTTGGCGTCAAGTGGTGAAAACGTAAAATAGTCTCAAAACGATCCTGAAAGAGGCACGAGCACCTCGCACGGGACCAATGTAACTTGTACGAACTGATCGCGTAGTACCGGACTCCCCGTTTGGGTATACGACGAGAATTTATAAAAAATTAGGCTTGGACAAAAAAACTTGGCGTCAAGTGGTGAAAGCGTAAAACAGTCACAAAATGGTCCCGTAAGAGGCATGATCACCTCGCACGGACCAACGTAACTCGTCGGGCCCGATCGCGTAGTCCCCGCCTCTCGGTTTGAGTATACGACGAGAATTTGTGAAAAATTAGACTTAGGCTTAAAAACATAAAACAGGTGAAAATGTAAAAGAACCACTAAACGGCCCAATGAAAGGCACAATTACCTCGCACGGGACCAATGTAACTCGTAGGGATCGATCGCGTAGTCCCCGGCCTCCCAGTTTGAGTATACGATGAGAATTTGTAAAATTAGACTTGGGCTTGAAAACCTGATGTCAAAGGATGAAAACGTAAAACAACAAAAACAAAACGGTCCCATTAGAGGCACCATCACCTCGCACGGGACCAATGCAACTCGTACGAACCGACCGCGTAGTCACGGGACACTCGATTTGAGTATACGACGAGAATTTGCACAAATTAGGCTTAGGGTTGAAGACCTGACGTCAATGGATAAAAACGTAAAATAATAACAAAACGGACCTGTTAGAGGCACTATCACCTCGCCCTGGACCAATGCAACTCATGCGAACCGATCGCGTAGTCCCTGACCTCTCAATTTGAGTATACGATGAGAATTTGGGAAATTTGGACTTAGGTTTTGAAAACATGACGTCAAAGGGTGAAAACATTAAACAACAACAAAACGGTCCCATTAGAGGCACCATCACCTCGCACGGGAAAAATGTAACTCGTAGGGACCGATCGCGTGTCCCCGGCCTCCCGATTTGAGTAGACGACGAAAAATTGTAAAAATTTAGACTTAGGCTTGAAAACCTGACGTCAAAGGATGAAATTGTAAAACAACAAAACGGTCCCGTTAGAGGCACCATCACCCCGCACAGGACTAGTGCAACTCGTACGAACCGTCCTCCTGCAACTCGTACAAACCAATCGCGTAGTCACGGGATTCCCAGTTTGAGTATACTACGAGAATTGGCAAAATTTAGACTAGGGGTAGAAACATGGCATCAAGGGGTGAAAAAGTAAAATAACCACAAACGGACCCGGACGAGATGCGGGCACCTCACACGCGTCCAATGTAACTCGAACAAAACGATGACGTTGTCACGGAACTCCTCGTTTGAGTATACGATGATAATTGGCAAAATTTAAGGCTTAGGCCTAAACTATGGTGTCAAGGGGTGAAAACGAAAAACAGCCACAAAACGGTATAGTAAGAGGCATGGACACCTAGCACAGGACCAATGTTACTTATACGAACCCACTACGTAGTCACCGAACTCCCCGTTTAAGAATACGACGACAATTTGTAAAAAATTAAACTTGGGCCAAAAAACTTGGCATCAAAGGGGTGAAAGCATAATACAGCCACAAAACGGTCCCGTAACAGGCACAAGCACCTCGTACCGGACCAATGTAACTCGTACGAACCGACCGCATAGTCAAGGGACTCACGATTTGAGTATACAATGAGAATTTGCAAAAATTTGGACTTAGGATTAAAAATATGGCGTCAACGAGTGGAAACGTAAAACATCCACAAAATTGTCCAGTGAGAGGCACGATCACCTCGCACGGGGCCAATGCAACTAGTAGGGACCGATCGCGTAGTCCCCGGCCTCCCGGTTTGAGTATACGACGAGAATTTATTAAATTTAGAGTTAGGCTTGAAAACTTGACGTCAAAGGATAAAAACGTAAAACAACAAAACGGTCCCGTTAGAGGCACCGTCATCTCGTACGGGACCAATGCAACTCGTACAAACTGACCGCGTACTCACATGACTCCCGGTTTGAGTATACGTCGAGAATTTGCAAAAATTTAGACTTAGGCTTGAAACCTGTCGTCAATGGAAGAAAACGTAAAACAATAACAAAATGTTGCCTCTAACGGGTGAAAACGTAAAACAACAAAAAAATGGTCCCGTTAGAGGCATCAACACTTCGCATGGGACCATTGCAACTCGTACGAACCGACTGCGTATTCCCCGGCCTTTCGATTTGAGTATACGACGAGAATTTAGAACATTTAAACTTAGGCTTGAAAACATGACGTAAAAGGGTGAAAACGTAAAATAACAATATGGTTTCGTTATAGGCATCATCACCTCGCATGTGACCAATGTAACTCGTACGAACCGACGACGTACTCACCGGACTCCCCGTTTGAGTATACGATGATAATTAGCAGAATTTAAGACTTAGGCCTAAAATATGGCGTAAAGGGGTGAAAACATAAAACAGCCATAAAACGGTCCGTAAGTGACACGAGCACCTCGTACGGGACCAATGTAACACGTACGAACCTATCGAGTAGTCATCGGACTCCAAATTTGTGTATACGGAGAGAATTTGCAAAATTTAGACTTATGGCAAAAAACATGGCGTCAAGTGATGAAAACGTAAAACAATCTCAAAACGGTCCCGTAAGAGGCACGGGCACCTCGCACGGGACCAATGTAACTTGTACGACCTGATCGCGTAGTCACAGGACTTCCCGTTTGGGTATACGACGAGAATTTGTAAAAAATTAGGCTTGGACAAAAAAACTTGGCGTCAAGTGGTGAAAGCATAATACAGTCACAAAACGGTCCCGTAAGAGGCACGATCACCTCGCACGGGACCAACGTAACTCGCAGGGACCGACCGCGTAGTCCCCGCCTCTCAGTTTGAGTATACGACGAGAATTTGTGAAAAATTAAACTTAGGCTTAAAAACATGAAACAGGTGAAAATGTAAAAGAACCACTAAACGTCCCAATGAGAGGCAAAATTACCTCGCATGGGACCAATGTAACTCGTAAGGATCGATCGCATAGTCACCGGCCTCCCAGTTTGAGTATACGACGAGAATTTGTAAAATTAGACTTGGGCTTGAAAACCTGATGTCAAAGGATGAAAACGTAAAACAACAACAAAACGGTCCCATTAGAGGCACCATCTCCTCGTACGGGACCAATGCAACTCGTACGAACCGATCGCGTAGTCACGGGACACTCGATTTGAGTATACGACGAGAATTTGCACAAATTAGGTTTAGGGTTGAAAACCTAACGTTAATGGATGAAAACGTAAAACAACAACAAAATGGTCCCGTTAGAGGCACCATCACCTCGCCCTGGACCAATGCAACTCGTACAAATCGACCGCGTAGTCCTCGGCCTCCCAGTTTGAGTATACGATGAGAATTTGTAAAATTTAGACTTAGGCTTGAAAACATGATGTCAAAGGGTGAAAACATAAAACAATAACGAAACGCTGACGTTAGAGGCACCATCTCCTCGCACAGGGTCAATGTAACTCGTAGGGAGCGATCGCGTAGTCCCCGACCTCTCGGTTTTAGTATACGATGAGAATTTGAAAATTTTAGACTCAGGCTTGAAAACATTACGTCAAAGGGTGAAAATGTAAGCTAATAAGACGATCCCATTAGAGGCACCATCACCTCGCACGGGACCAATGTAACTCGTACGAACCGACCGCGTAGTCACGAGACTCCCAGTTTGAGTGTACGATGAGAATTTGTATAAATTTAGACTTAGGCTTAAGAACATGGCGTTAACAGGTGAAAACGTAAAACAGCTACAAAACGGTCCAGTGAGTGGCATTATTACCTCGCACGGGACCAATGTAACTCATAGGGACCGACTGTGTAGTCCCCGACCTCTCGATTTGAGTATACGACGAGAATTTGTAAAATTTAAATTTAGGCTTAAAAACATGGCATCAAAGGATGTAAACCTAAAACCACCACACAATGGTCCCGTGAGAGGCATGGGCACCTCGTACGGGACCAATGTAACTCGTACGAACCGACCGTGCAGTAACTGGCTTCTCGATTTGAATATACGATGAGAATTTAAAAAATTTAGATTTAGGGTTAAAAATATGGCGTCAAGAGATGAAAACATAAAACAGTAACAAAAGTGTTCAAGGAGAGGCTCGAGCACCTCGCATGGGAGAAATTTAACTCGCACGAACCGACCGTATAGTCAAGGGACTCCCAGTTTAAGTATATGACGAGAATTCGCAACATTTAGACTTTTAGGTTTAAACATTATTTGATTACTGATATCTTTTTTGTTTTGTTTCTTATATTTTTTTGCAGAATGACATTTTAGGGTTATATCTTATTCGCGCGGAACACATGAACAAGCCAATGGTTTGCGACAGGTAGATTGTGTATTTATTATTATTGTTGATATGCGAGATTGTTGTTTTAATTTTTTTTTACTGGTCGTGAGGGCTTTTGTGTTGATTAAATGGGTTGATTTTCTTGTATAAACAAAGGAGACTCTATCGAATGTTATTAAAAATAGTAAAGAATTGTTGATATCGGAGATTTTACAATTTTTTTATGGCTGTACGGGCTTTTGTGTTGATTAAACAGTTTGGTTTTCATGTATAAGAAAAGGAGATTATCGAATTTTTTTAAAAATTGTAAAGAATTGTTGATATGCGAGATTTTTATAGCCGTGCGGGCTTTTGTATTGATTAAACAGTTTGGTGCTCATGTATAAACAAAGGATGGAAACGTATAACAACAACAAAACAAAAAACAACATCAAAACGGTCCAGTCGATTTGATCCAATTTACGGTTGATTCTTTGTAATTAAAAATGGGGTTTTTATATTGATAGTCAATAATAAGTTTTGGGGTAGAAAATATAATTTTATGAAACTTTAAGGACTAAAAGAAAAATATAAAATGGGCCATTTTGTAAATAATAATATTTTCATGGACCTCTAAGAAATATTTAAAATATATATTTACTCCGAAAGAATTGAACATGAGACAAAGGAGGTGGTTAAATTGATGAAGGATTGTCATTTGAATATTCATTATCATCCAGGGAAAGCTAATGTAGTAGCTAACGCTTTAAGTAGGAAGTCTATACCAAATTTAGCATGTCTTATTACAAACCAGGAGGTTCTATTGAAGGATTTAAGAAATATGGAAATAGATATCCGTATTTATAGTAAAGGTAGAATAATTGCAAACTTACAAGTACAACCCATATTGATGGAAAGGATCAAAATTGCACAAGTAAATGACCCACAACTGAAGAAGATTATAGAAGAGGTTATTGAAGGGAAGAGAATGGAATTTGCAATACAGGATGATATATTGAGGTTTGGAAATAGAGTGTGTGTTCCACGTGATGCCCAACTAAAGAGGAAAATTTTGGAGGAAAGTCATTACTCAAGGTTCACGTTTCATCCAGGAAATACCAAGATGTGTAGAGATATTCGATAAGTGTTTTGGTGGAATAACATTAAAAGGGAGATAGCAGAATTTGTATCTCAGTGTTTGGTCTGTCAACAAGTAAAAGCTGAACATAAAAAACCATTAGGATTACTACAACCCCTACCTATCCCGGAGTGGAAAAGGGAACATATCACTATGGATTTTGTGACAGGTTTACCAAGGAGTTCAAATGGTAATGATTCTATTTGGGTAATTATTGATAGCCAATAATACCACATATCGGATAATACAAAATATATAAGATAATAAGTAATACAAGAGTGTAAAAACAAACTATATATATAAAAGTGGGGTCATTACAGGCACAATCACCTCACACGGGACCAACGTAACTCGTACGAACCGATCGCGTAGTACCTGGCCTCCCGGTTTGAGTATACGATGAGAATTTGCAAAAATTTAGACTTAGGCCTAAAAATATGGCGTCCACGGGTGAAAACATAAAACAGTCATAAAACGGTCCAGTGAGAGGCACGATCACCTTGCACGGGACCAATGAAACTCGTAGGGACCGACCGCGTAGTCCCCGGCCTCCTAGTTTGAGTATACGATAAGAATTTGTAAAATTTAGGGTTAGGCTTAAAAACCTGACGTCGAAGGATGAAAATGTAAAAAACTAATACGGTCCCGTTAGAGGCACCATTACCTCGCACGAGACCAATGTAAATCGTATGAACCGATCGCGTAGTCACCGGACTCCCCGTTTGAGTATACGACGAGAATTGGCAAAATTTAAGACTTAAGCCTAAAACATGGAGTCAAGGGGTGAAAACGTAAAATAACCCCAAAACGATCTCGTAAGAGGCACGGGCACCTCGCACAGACCAATGTAACTTGTACGAATCGATCGCGTAGTCACCGAACTCCCCGTTTGGGTATACGACGAGAATTTGTAAAAAATTAGGCTTGGACAAAAAAACTTGGCGTCAAGGGGTGAAAGCGTAAAATAACCACAAAGCGGTCCCAGAAGAGGCACGAGAACCTCGTACGGGACCAATGTAACTCGTACGAACCTATCGAATAGTCGACGGACTCCCGGTTTGAGTATATGACGAGAATTCGTAAAATTTAGACTTGGGGCAAAATACATGGTGACAAGTGGTGAAAATGTAAAATAGCCACCAAACGGTCCCGTAAGAGGTACGAACACCTTGTACGGGACCAATGTAACTCGTGCGAACTAATCGCGTAGTCACTGGCCTCTCGGTTTGAGTATACGATAAGAATTTGCAAAATTTAGACTTGAGCCTAAACAATTGGCGTTAAGGAGTGAAACGATAAAATAGCCACAAAATGGTCCCTCTAGAGGCACGAGCACCTTGTACGGGACTAATTTAACTCGTACGAACCTATCGCGTAGTCAACGGGCTCCCAGTTTGAGTATACGACGAGAATTTGCAAAATTAAGACTTAAGGCTAAAAACACGGCATCAAGGGGTGAAAATGCAAAACAACCACAAATCGGTCCCGTAAGAGGTGCGGGCACCTCGCACGCGACCAATGTAACTCATACAAACCGACGACGTAGTCACCGGACTCCCCATTTGAGTATACGATGAGAATTAGCAAAATTTAAGACTTAGGCCTAAAATATGGCGTCAAGGGGTGAAAACCATAACTGCCACAAAAAGATCCCATAAGAGGAATGGTCACCTTGCACAGGACCAATGTAACTTGTATGAACCGATCGCGTAGTCACCGAACTCCACGTTTGTTAATACAACGAAAATTTGTAAAAAATTAAACTTGGGCCAAACAACTTGGTGTCAAGGGGTGAAAGCATAAAAAAGCCACAAAACGATCATGTAAGAGGCAGAGCACCTCGTACGGGACCAATGTAACTCGTACGAACCGATCGCGTAGTCAAGGGACTCCCGGTTTGAGTATACAACAAGAATTTGCAAAAATTTGGACTTAGGATTAAAAATATGGCGTCAACGGGTAAAAACGTAAAACATCCACAAAATGGTCCAGTGAGAGGCACGATCACCTCGCATAGGGCCAATGAAACTAGTAGGGATCGATCGCGTAGTCCCCGGCCTCCCGGTTTGAGTAAACGACTAGAATTTGTTAAATTTAGAGTTAGGCTTGAAAACCTGACGTCAAAGGATAAAAACGTAAAACAGCAAAAAAAACGGTCCCGTAAGAGGCACGACCACCTCACACGGGACCAATGTCACTCGTAGGGACCGACCACGTAGTCCCCAGCCTCCCGATTTGAGTATACGAGGAGAATTTGCAAAAATTTAGACTTATACATAAAAATATGGCGTCAACGGGTGAAAATGTAAAACAACCACAAAACGGTCCAGTGAGAGGCACAATCACCTCGCACGGGACCAATGTAACTCGTAGAGACCGACCGCGTAGTCCCCGGCCTCTCGGTTTGAGTATACGATGAGAATTTGTAAAATTTAGACTTAGGCTTTAAAGCCAGACGTCAAAGGATGAAAACGTAAAAATACAACAAAACGGTCCCATCAGAGGCACCATCACCTCGCACGGGACCAATGAACTTGTAGAAACTAACCGCGCAACCTCCGACCTCTCGGTTTGACTTTACGATGAGAATTCGCAAAAATTTAGACTTAGGCTTGAAAACCTGACGACAAAGGGTGAAAACGTAAAATAACAACAAAACGGTCCCGTTAGAGGCAACATCACCTCGCACGGGGCCAATGTAACTCATAGGGACCGACCGCGTAGTCCTCGACCTCACGGTTTGAGTATTCGACGAGAATTTGAAAAATTTAGACTTAGACTTGAAAATATGACGTCAAAGGGTGAAAACGTAAGCTAACAAGACGGTCTCGTTAGAGGCACCATCACCTCGCACGGGACCAATGTAACTCGTACAAACCGATCGTGTAGTCAAGGGACTCCCAGTTTGAGTATACGACGAGAATTTGTAAGAATTTAGATTTAGGCTTAAGAACATGGCGTTAACGGGTGAAAACGTAAAAATCCCACAAAACGGTCCAGTGAGAGGCACTATTACCTCGCACGGGATCAAAGTAACTTATAGGGACCGACCGCGTAGTCCCCGGCCTCCCGATTTGATTATACGACTAGAATTTGTAAAATTTAGACTTAGGCTTAAAAACATGGCGATAAAGGATGTAAACCTAAAACCACCACAAAATGGTCCCGTGAGAGGCACGAGCACTTCGTACAAGACCAATGTAACTCGTACGAACCGACCACGTAGTCCCCAGCCTCCCGTTTTGAATATACGAAAAGAATTTGTAAAATTTTTACTTAGGGTTAAAAATATGGCGTCAAGGGATGAAAATGTAAAACAGTAACAAAACGGTCCAGTGAGAGGCTCGAGCACCTCGCATGGGAGAAATGTAACTCGTACGAATCGACCGCGTAGTCAAGGGACTCCCGGTCTGAGTATATGATGAGAATTTGCAACATTTAGACTTTTAGGTTTAAACATTATTTGATTATTGATATCTTTTTTTTTGTTTCTTATATTTTTTTGCAGAATAACATTTTAGGGTTATATTTTATTCGCGTGTAACACATGAACAAAGCAATGGTTTTCGACAGGTAGATTGTTTATTTATTATTGTTGTTGATATGCGAGATTGTTGTTTTAATTTTTTTTACTGGCCATGCGGGCTTTTGTGTTGATTAAACAGGTTGATTTTCATGTATAAACAAAGGAGACTCTGTCGAATTTTTTTAAAATTTGTAAATAATTGTTGATATGGTTGACTTTTTAATTTTTCTATGGTCGTGCGGCCTTTTGTGTTGATTAAACAGTTTGGTTTTCATGTATAAACAAAGGAGACAGTCCAATTTTTTTAAAAATTGTAAAGAATTATTGATATGCGAGATTCTTATAGCCGTGTGGGATTTTGTATTGATTAAACAGTTTAGTTTTAATGTATAAACAAAGGAAGAAAACGTATAACAACAACAAAACGGTCCCGTTAGAGGCACCATCACCTCGTACGGGACCAATGCAACTCGTACGAACCGATCGCGTAGTCATGGGACTCCCGGTTTGTGTATATGACAAGAAGTTGCAAAAATTTAGACTTAGGCTTAAAAACCTGACGTCAAAGGATAAAAACGTAAAACAACAACAAAATGGTCCCGTTATAGGCACCATCACCTCGCATGGGACCAATGTAACTCGTATGAACCGAACGCGTAGTCTTCGGCATCCCGGTTTGAGTATTCGACGAGAATTTGTGAAATTTAGACTTAGGCTTAAAAACACGGCGTCAAGGGATGAAAGCGTAAACCATTCACAAAACGGTCCAGTGAGAGGCTCAAGCACCTCGCATGGTAGAAATGTAACTCGTACAAACTGAATACGTAGTCACGGGAATCCCGATTTGAGTATACAACGAGAATTTGCAACATTTAGACTTCTAGGTTTAAACATTTTTTTATTACTGATATTTTTTCTGTTTTGTTTCTTATATTTTTTTTGCAGGATAACATTTTAGGGTTATATTTTATTCGTATGGAACACATGAACAAAGCGATGGTTTGCGACAGGTATATTGTTTATTTATTATTGTTGTTGATATGCGAGATTGTTGTTTTAATTTTTATTTACTGGTCGTGCGGGCTTTTCTGTTGATTCAACTTGTTGGTTTTCCTGTATAAACAAACGAAACTCTGTCGAATTTTTAAAAAAATTGTAAAGAATTGTTGATTTGGGAGATTTTTCAATTTTTTTATGACTGTGCGGGCTTTTGTGTTGATTAAACAGGTTGGTTTTCATGTATAAACAAAGGAGATTATCAAATTTTTTTTAAAATTGTAAAGAATTATTGATATGCGAGATTCTTATAGCTGTGCGGGCTTTTATATGGATTAAACTGGTTGGTTTTCATGTATAAACAAAGGATACTTCTTCAAAAATTTTAAAAATTGTAAAAAGTTGTTGATACGATTAACTAATATATTTGGATATTTTATTTTACTATAATATTATTTTAATAAAATTATTATTTATTGATTGCAGGTTGTGCACAAGAAGTTAAAGAGACATGTTTTTGAGTGTGTCTATTATATGTGACACTAAGAGAAGTTTTTGAAGTGTGACAACCATATTTATCATCTTAATTTAGGGTTGGGCTTGAAAGTCTGGCGTCTAAGGATGAAAATGTAAAACAACAACAAAACGGTCACGCTAGAGGCACCATCACCTCGCACGGGACCAATGCAACTCGTACGAACCGATCGCGTAGTCACGGGACTCCCGACTTGAGTATATGACAAGAATTTCTAAAAATTTAGACTACGGCTTGAAAACCTGACGTCAAAGCATAAAAACATAAAACAATAACAAAACGGTCTCGTTAGAGGCACTATCACCTCGCACGGGACCAATGTAACTCATAGGGACAGATCGCATAGTCTCCAGCTTCCCGATTTGAGTATACGCCGAGAATTAGGAAAATTTAGACTCAGGCTTAAAAACATGGCGTCAAGGGATGAAAACTTAAAACAACAACAAAACGGTCCCGTTAGAGACACTATCACCTCGCACGGAATGAATGTAACTCGTAGGGACCGACCGCGTAGTTGTCGGCCTCTCGATTTGAGTATACGATGAGGATTTGGAAAATTTAGACTTAGGCTTGAAAATATGACGTCGAAGGGTGAAAACGTAAAATAATAACAAAACGGTCTCGATAGAGGCACCATCACCTCGCACGAGATCAATGTAACTCGTAGTGACCGACCACGTAGTCCCCGACCTTCCTGTTTGAGTATACGACGAGAATTTGGAAAATTTAGACTTAGACTTGAAAATATGACGTCAATGGGTAAAAACGTAAAACAACCACAAAACGGTCTAGTGAGAGGCACAATCACCTCGCACGGGACCAATGTAACTCGTAGGGACTGACCGCGTTGTCCCCGGCCTCCCGGTTTGAGTATACGATGAAAATTTGTAAAATTTAGACTTAGGCTTGAAAACCTGACGTCAAAGGATAAAAACGTAAAACAACAACAAAACGGTCCTGGTAGAGGTACCATCACCTCGCACATGACCAATGTAACTCGTCGGGAATGACCGCGTAGTCCCTTACCAAAGGGTGAAAACGTAAAACAACAACAAAGATGAGAAATTACACATTAGTTTTCATTTGTTTCACAGCACCTGCTTTGTTCTCTTAACTTATTTGTAATTCTACAGTTGCTTGAAAGTCTGATTCATAAGAATAATGAGTAGTGTGTTTACTTTGTCCTCCATAGTTTATATTAGATTTTTAAATTTATAAAGAAAGTTTTTTTTATCATAAGCTTATATTATTGAGAGATAGAGTTGATAAAGCATTTGTGAGTTTTTAAATGTTTAGTCATTCCTATTATCTTAATTCAAATAATAATTTAAATTTTAATGAAATGCAAACTTTGGTGTGCTCGTTAATTTTAATTTTAATTATTGAATATCTTGCTTATAACTTATGATGTAACTTTGTTGGCTGATAATTATTGGCTGAAAAATTGATTATTTATTTCATATTGGCAGTGATAAATACAGGACATTATAATAATATGGGGAAAATTGGGTTTTTTCTTTGAATATGTTTTGTGTGGTCACTTAAGCTCATGAATGTGACTAAAAGAAGGCAAGAGTGTCTAAATAAATTATACATAAACTTTATCTCATATTTCTAATACTCCCGCGCATCGCGCGGGGTTTAAAAATAATTATAACTTATAAAATGCATTACAGGACGTAAGACCCTCTTTAATTTTGATGAGTTTTTAAGCTATCCACGTGGGAGTATTATAAATGAGTAATCTTGATTTCATTAATTTTTTTCTTTTTAAAAATGCATTACACGATTTGAATTATCTTCGTCATTGAGAGAGCCACGTGGCTGCCTCCATTACCCCCACCCAGTTAGACCCTTTGAATACAGAAGCTATAATATGTGTGATGCCACCTCTATGTAATAATTAAATTTGCAACTTGTATCGTCAGATTGACCGCATCCCAAAAATCCAAGCGTCGCCTCTCACTCATGTCTCTCTTGTCCCCACTGTCACAACTCACGTAGATTAAACCTTTTATGGATTTCTTTCTTCTCTATATATCGACGCGACTGTGTTATAAAGCTAAGTAATCTTGATTTCATTAATTTTTTCTTTTTAAAAAATTAAAAAAGAGAAAGCTATACGTCAGATTTTTGGGTTTCTCACTTTTTCTCTTTCCTGTACTCTGTCTCCCCCATTTCTCATTAAACCCATTTTTCCCTATACAGATCATTCATTTACTGAAGGCGGTAGGGCCACAAGACGTTTCCTTTCCTCTTCTCCTTCATTTTGTTTCTTTAAATACACCCCCATCCATTTGCCTCCCTTAAAAAACATAAACCCATTTTCACCGCCTACTCAAACTCACACGTAAAAATCAAAAGAGGATTCATAGAGAGAAACCGACATTGGTTGGTGACGAAATGGTGATGGTAAATTCGATTACAATATGCATGATTGGCTCCGGATGTTTCATTGGCTCACATCTCTGTGAGAAACTTATGTTGAAGACTCCTCACACGATTTTGGCAGTGGATGTTTATAATGACAAGATCAAGCATCTTCTTGAACCGCCTACTCTTCCTTGGGCCGACCGCATACGATTTCACTATGTTAATATCAAGAACGATTGTCACGCCTTGTAGGCCTCATCGAGATGTCTGATCTGGTATAATATCTTTCATTTCTTCTTTAATTTAAATAATATTTTATTTGAATATTGTTGTAAACTGTAGTTCTCATGAAGGCTTAGATTTGATGAAATATGTCGTTTTCATTGTGAATTCAATTTTTCCTATTTTGAAAGTATTTTCAAATTGAGCTTCTCTATAAATATTTTACTCCCTACATTTTTTTCCTTGATTTTAACTACCACAGCTTAGAAATGAAAAGGGTTTTTTTCTGTATGCTTTTCCACTATACAGAGCCCTGTATGTTAGAGAATATATCATAGAAAAATTACAAATCTCAAATCCATCCCTCTCTTTCCTTGTGTATCCATCAAATGCTTACCTTCAACCAGTAAAAAGCCCCACGCAATATGTTCAACATAATATGGCTACCAAAAGGGGCGACATTATGCTCTCTTTCAAGATCAAGTCATATTGCTATCATAAGAAATTTTAACTAGAGTTTGAGATTTTCTCGAGTGTATCTGCTGCCAATGCAACTCGTAGGAACCGACTGTGTATTCCCCGGCCTTCCGATTTGAGTATACGACGAGAATTTGGAACATTTAGACTTAGGCTTGAAAGCATGACGTCAAAGGGTGAAAACGTAAAACAACAATGCGGTTCCGTTAGAGGCACCATCACCTCGCACGGGACCAATGTAACCCGTACGAACCGACCGCGTAGTCACCGGACTCCCCGTTTGAGTATATGACGAGAATTAGCAAGATTTAAGACTTAACCCTAAAATATGGCGTCAGGGGGTGAAAACGTAAAACAGTCCCAAAACGGTGCCGTAAGAGGCACGGGCACCTCGCACAGAACAAATGTAACTTGTACGAACCGATCGCGTAGTTATCGGACTCCCCGTTTGGGTATACGACGAGAATTTGTAAAAAATTAGGCTTGGACAAAAACATGGCGTCAGGGGGTTAAAGCGTAAAACAATCATAAATCGGTCCAGTATGAGGTACAAAAACCTCGGACGAGACCAATGTAACTCGTACGAACCTATAAAGTAGTCAACGAACTCTCGGTTTGTGTATACGACGAGAATTTGCAAAATTTAGACTTAAGGCTAAAAACATGGCATCAAGGGGTGAAAACGTAAAACAACCACAAAATGATCCCGTAAGAGGTGAGGGCACCTCGCACGGGACCAATGTAACTCGTACGAACCGACGACGTAGTCACCGGACTCCCCGTTGGAGTATACGACGAGAATTAGCAAAATTTAAGACTTAGGCCTAAAATATGGCGCTAAGGGGTGAAAATGTAAAACAGTCACAAAACGGTCCCGTAAGTGACACGAGCACCTCGTACGGAACCAATGTAACTCATACGAACCTATCGAGTAGTCACCGGACTCCAGACTTGTGTATACGGAGAGAATTTACAAAATTTAGACTTATGGCCAAAAACATGGCGTAAAGTGGTGAAAATGTAAAACAATCTCAAATCGGTCCCGTAAGAGGCACGGGCACCTCGCACGGGATCAATGTAACCTATACGATCCGATCGCGTAGTCACCGGACTACCCGCTTGGGTATACGATGTGAATTTGTAAAAAATTAGGCTTGGACAAAAAAACTTGGCGTCAAGTGGTGAAAGCGTAAAATAGTCACAAAACGGTCCCATATGAGGCACGATCACCTCGCACGGGACCAATGCAACTCGTAGGCACCAACTGCGTATTCCCCAGCCTTCTGATTTGAGTATACGACGAGAATTTGGAACATTTAGACTTAGGCTTGAAAACATGACGTCAAAGGGTGAAAACGTAAAACAACAATACGGTTTCGTTAGAGGCACCGTCACCTCGCACGGGACCAATGTAACTCGTACAAACCGATCGCATAGTCACCGGACTCCCCGTTTGATTATACGACGAGAATTAACAAAATTTAAGACTTAACCCTAAAACATGGCGTCAAGCGGTGAAAACGTAAAGCAGTCCCAAAACGGTCCCGTAAGAGGCATGGGAACCTCGCTCAGGACAAATGTAACTTGTACCAACTGATCGCGTAGTCATCGGACTCCCCGTTTGGGTATACGACGAGAATTTGTAAAAAATTAGGCTTGGACAAAAAAAATTGGCGTCAAGTGGTGAAAGCGTAAAATAGTCACAAAACGGTCCCGTAAGAGGCACGATCACCTTGTACGGGATCAATGTAACTCTTACAGCGCTATGGAGTTGTCACCGGACTCCCAGTTTTAAGGGATAAAACGTGAAACAACCCCAAAAAACGGTCTGGTAGGAGGCACGAACACCTCGCATGGGATCAATGTAACTTTTACAAACCGACCGCGTAGTCACCGGACTTCCCATTTGGGTATACGACGAGAATTTGTAAAAAATTAGACTTGGGTAAAAAAACATGGCGTCAACTGGTGAAAGTGTAAAACAGTCAAAAAATGGACCCGTAAGAGGCATGACCACCTCGCACGGGACCAATGTATTTCGTAAGGACCGACCGCGTAGTGCCCGGCCTCAAGGTTTGAGTATACGACGAGAATTTGCAAAATTTTAGACTTAGGCTTAAAACCATGGTGTCAACGGGTGAAAACGTAAAACAATCACAAAACGGTCCAATAAGGGGAACAATCACCTTGCACGGGACCAGTGTAACTCGTAGGGACCGATCGCGTAGTACGTGGCCTCCCGGTTTGTGTAAACGACGAGAACTTGTAAAATTTAGACTTAGGCTTGAAAACCTGACGTCAAAGGATGAAAATATAAAACAATAACAAAACGGTCCCGTTTGAGGCACCTTCACCTCGCACGGGACCAATGCAACTCGTACGAACTGATCGCGTAGTCACCGACTCCCGATTTGAGTATACGATGAGAATTTGCAAAAATTTAGACCTAGGCTTGAAAAAGTGACGTCAAAGGATGAAAATGAAAAACAACAACAAAACGGTCTCGTTAGAGGCACCATCACCTCGCACGGGACCAATGCAACTCGTACGAACCGATCGCGTAGTCCCCGACCTCTCGATTTGAGTATACGACGAGAATTTTGAAAATTTGGACTTAGGCTTGAAAACATGACGTCAAATGGTGAAAACATAAAACAACAACAAAATGGTCCCGTTAGAGGCACCATCACCTCGCACGGGACCAATGTAACTCGTAGGGACCGATCGCGTAGCCCCCGGCCTCCCGGTTTCAGTAGACGACGAAAATTTGTAAAAATTTAGACGTAGGCTTGAAAACTAGACGTCAAAGGATGAAACCGTAAAACAACAAAACAGTCCCGTTAGAGGCGCCATCACCCCGCACGGGACCACCGTCCTCCCGCAACTCGTACAAACCAACCGCGTAGTCACGGGACTCCCAGTTTGAGTATACGACGAGAATTTGCAAAATTTAGACTAGGGGTAAAAACATGGCATCAGGGGGTGAAAACGTAAAACAACCACAAACGGTCCCGAAAGAGGTGTGGGCACCTCACATGCGTCCAATGTAACTCGTACGAACCGACGACGTTGTCACGGTACTCCCCGTTTGAGTATACGATGATAATTGGCAAAATTTAAGACTTAGGCCTAAAATATGTTGTCAAGGGGTGAAAACGAAAAACAGACACAAAACGGTCCCCTAAGAGGCATGGGCACCTCGCACAGGACCAATGTTACTTGTACGAACCCACTACGTAGTCACCGGACTCCCCGTTTAAGAATACGACGACAATCTGTAAAAAATTAAACTTGGCGTCAAGGGGTGAAAGCATAAAATAACCACAAAACAGTCCCGTAAGAGGCACGAGCACCTCGTACGGGACCACTGTAACTCGTATGAACCGACCGCATAGTCAAGGGACTCACGGTTTGAGTATACAATGAGAATTTACAAAAATTTGGACTTAGGATTAAAAATATGGCGTCAACGGGTGGAAACGTAAAACATGCACAAAATGGTCCAGTGAGAGGCACGATCACCTCGCACGGGGCCAATGAATCTAGTAGGGACCGATCGCGTAGTCCCCGGCCTCCCGGTTTGAGTATACGACGAGAATTTGTTAAATTTAGAGTTAGGTTTGAAAACTTGACGTCAAAGGATGAAAACGTAAAACGACAAAACGGTCCCGTTAGAGGCACCGTCATCTCGTACGGGACCAATGCAACTCGTACGAACTGACCGTGTACTCACAGGACTCCAGGTTTGAGTATACGTCGAGAATTTGCAAAAATTTAGACTTAAGCTTGAAACTTGTCGTCAATGGAAGAAAACGTAAAACAACAACAAAAGGTTGCCTCTAACGGGTGAAAACGTAAAACAACAACAGCAACAAAACGGTCCCGTTAGAGGCACCATCACTTCGCATGGGACCATTGCAACTCGTACGAACCGACTGCGTATTCCCCGGCCTTTCGATTTGAGTATACGACGAGAATTTAGAACAATTAGACTTAGGCTTGAAAACATGACGTCAAAGGGTGAAAACGTAAAACAACAATATGGTTCCGTTATAGGCACCATCACCTCGCACGGGACAATTGTAACTCGTACGAACCGACGACGTAGTCACCGGAATCCCCGTTTGAGTATACGACGTTAATTAGTAAAATTTAAGACTTAGGCCTAAAATATGGCGTCAAGGGGTGAAAACATAAAACAACCACAAAATGGTCCCGTAAGTGACACGAGCACCTCGTACGGGACCAATGTAACTCGTACGAACCTATCGAGTAGTCACCGAACTCCAGACTTGTGTATACGGAGAGAATTTGCAAAATTTAGATTTATGGCAAAAAATATGGCGTCAAGTGGTGAAAACGTAAAACAATCTCAAAACGGTCCCGTAACAGGCACCTCGCACGGGACCAATGTAACTTGTACGAACTGATCGCGTAGTCACCGGACTCCCCGTTTGGGTATACGATGAGAATTTGTAAAAAATTAGGCTTGGATAAAAAAACTTGGCGTCAAGTGGTGAAAGCGTAAAACAGTCACAAAACGGTCCCGTAAGAGGCACAATCACCTCGCACGGGACCAACGTAACTCACAGGGACCGACCGCGTAGTTCTCGCCTCTCGGTTTGAGTATACGACGAGAATTTGTGAAAAATTAGACTTAGGCTTAAAAATATGAAACAGGTGAAAATATAAAAAAACCACTAAACGGCCCAATGAGAGGCACAATTACCTCGCACGGGACCAATGTAACTCGTAGGGATCGATCGCGTAGTCCCCGGCCTCCCAGCTTGAGTATACGATGAGAATTTGTAAAATTAGACTTGGGCTTGAAAACCTGATGTCAAAGGATGAAAATGTAAAATAACAACAAAACGGTCCCATTAGAGGCACCATCTCCTCGCACGAGACCAATGCACCTCGTACGAACTGACCGCGTAGTCACGAGACACTCGATTTGAGTATACGACGAGAATTTGCACAAATTAGGCTTAGGGTTAAAAACCTGACGTCAATGGATGAAAACGTAAAACAACAACAAAACGGTCCCGTTTGAGGCACCATCACGTCGCCATGGACCAATGCAACTCGTACAAGTCGACCGCGTAGTCCTTGGGCTCCCAGTTTGAGTATACAACGAGAATTTGTAAAATTTAGACATAGGCTTGAAAACATGATGTCAAAGGGTGAAAGCGTAAAACAACGACAAAATGGTGCCGTTAGAGGCACCATCTCCTCGCACAGGGTCAATGTAACTCGTAGGGAGCGATCGCGTAGGCTCCGGCCTCCCGGTTTGAGTATACGGTGAGAATTTGAAATTTTTTTACTCGGGCTTGAAAACATGACATCAAAGGGTGAAAATGTAAGCTAATAAGACTATCCCGTTAGAGGCACCATCACCTCGCACGGGACCAATGTAACTCTTACGAACCGACCGCGTAGTCACGAGACTCCCAGTTTGAGTGTACGATGAGAATTTGTAAAAATTTAGACTTAGGCTTAAGAACATGGCGTTAACAGGTGAAAACGTAAAACAGCCACAAAACGGTCAAGTGAGAGGCATTATTACCTCGCACAGAACCAATGTAACTCATAGGGACCGACTGTGTAGTCCCCGACCTCTCGGTTTGAGTATACGACGAGAATTTGTAAAATTTAGATTTAGGCTTAAAAACATGGCGTCGAAGGATGTAAACCTAAAACCACCACACAATGGTCCCGTGAGAGGCATGGGTACCTCGTACGGGACCAATGTAACTCGTACGAACCGACCGTGCAGTACCTGGCTTCTCGGTTTGAATATACGATGAGAATTTAAAAAAATTAGAGTTAGGGTTAAAAACATGGCGTCAAGAGATGAAAACATAAAACAGTAACAAAAGTGTTCAAGGAGAGGCTCGAGCACCTCGCATGGGAGAAATTTAACTCGCACGAACCGACCGTATAGTCAAGGGACTCCCAGTTTGAGTATATGACGAGAATTCGCAACATAGACTTTTAGGTTTAAACATTATTTGATTACTGATATCTTTTTTGTTTTGTTTCTTATATTGTTTTGCAGAATAGCATTTTAGGGTTATATATTATTCCCGTGGAACACATGAACAAGCCAATGGTTTGCGACAGGTAGATTCTGTAGTTATTATTGTTGTTGATATGCGAGATTGTAGTTTTAATTTTTTTTACTGGTCGTGAGGGCTTTTGTGTTGATTAAATGGGTTGATTTTCTTGTATAAACAAAGGAGACTCTATCGAATGTTATTGAAAATTGTAAAGAATTGATGATATGGTCGTACGGACTTTTGTTTTGATTAAACAGTTTGGTTTTCATGTATAAGAAAAGGAGATTGTCGAATTTTTTTAAAAATTGTAAAGAATTGTTGATATGCGAGATTTTTATAGTCCTGCAGGCTTTTGTATTGATTAAACAGTTTGGTGTTCATGTATAAACAAAGGATGAAAACGTATAACAGCAACAAAACAAAAAACAACATCAAAACGGTTTAGTCGATTTGATCCAATTTGCAAAATTTTAGACTTGGGCCTAAAAATATGGTGTCCACGGGTGAAAACG
Organism: Sambucus nigra; assembly: GCA_949130495.1. Taxonomy (NCBI): domain Eukaryota; kingdom Viridiplantae; phylum Streptophyta; class Magnoliopsida; order Dipsacales; family Adoxaceae; genus Sambucus; species Sambucus nigra. The sequence goes on along the minus strand of OX422214.1, from coordinate 407,050,812 downwards.
TAAAACAGTCATAAAACGGTCCAGTTAGAGGCACGATCACCTCGTACGGGACCAATGAAACTCTAAGGGACCCACCGCGTAGTCCCCGGCCTCCCGATTTGAGTATACGATAAGAATTTGTAAAATTTAGGGTTAGGCTTAAAAACCTGACGTCGAAGGATGAAAACGTAAAAAACCAATAGGTACCGTTAGAGTCACCATCACCTCGCACGAGACCAATGTAAATCGTACGAACCGATCGCGTAGTCACCGAACTCCCCGTTTGAGTATACGACGAGAATTGGCAAAATTAAGACTTAAGCCTAAAATATGGTGTCAAGGGGTGAAAATGTAAAATAACCCCAAAACGATCTCGTAAGAGGCATGGGCACCTCGAACAGACCAATGTAACTTTTACGAATCGATCGCGTAGTCACCGGACTCCCCGTTTGGGTATACAACGAGAATTTGTAAAAAATTAGGCTTGGACAAAAAAACTTGGCGTCAAGGGGTGAAAGCGTAAAATAACCACAAAGCGGTCCCGTAAGAGGCACGAGAATCTCGTACGAGACCAATGTAACTCGTACGAACCTATCGAGTAGTCGACGGACTCCCGATTTGAGTATATGACGAGAATTCATAAAATTTAGACTTGGGGCTAAATACATGGTGACAAGTGGTGAAAACATAAAATAGCCACCAAACGGTCCCGTAAGAGGTACGAATACCTCGCACGGGACCAATGTAACTTGTGCGAACTGACCGCGTAGTCACTGGCCTCTCGGTTTGAGTATACGATGAGAATTTACAAAATTTAGACTTGAGCCTATACAATTGGCGTTATGGAGTGAAAGCATAAAATAGCCACAAAACGGTCCCTCTAGAGGCACGAGCACCTCGTACGGGACTAATTTAACTCGTACGAACCTATCGTGTAGTCAACGGTCTCCCAGTTTGAGTATACAACGAGGATTTGCAAAATTTAGACTTAGGGCTAAAAACATGGCATCAAGGGGTGAAAACGTAAAACAACCACAAATCGGTCCCGTAAGAGGTGCGAGAACCTCGCACGCGACCAATGTAACTCATATAAACCGACGACGTAGTCACCGGTCTCCCCGCTTGAGTATACGATGAGAATTAGCAAAATTTAAGACTTAGGCCTAAAATATGGCGTCAAGGGGTGAAAACCATAACTACCACAAAACGGTCCCGTAAGAGGAATGGGAACCTCACACAGGACCAATGTAACTTGTACGAACCGACCGCGTAGTCACCAGACTCCACGTTTGTGAATACAACGACAATTTGTAAAAAATTAAACTTGGACCAAAAAAATTGGCGTCAAGTGGTGAAAGCATAAAAAAGCCACAAACGGTCCCGTAAGAGGCAGATCACCTCGTACGGGACCAATGTAACTCGTACGAACCGATCTCATAGTCAAGGGACTCCCGATTTGAGTATACAACGAGAATTTGAAAAAATTTGGACTTAGGATTAAAAATATGGCGTCAACGGGTGGAAACGTAAAACATCCACAAAATGGTCCAGTGAGAATCATGATCACCTCGAACAAGGCCAATGCAACTAGTAGGGATCGATCGCGTAGTCCTCGACCTCCCGGTTTGAGTATACGACGAGAATTTGTTAAATTTAGAGTTAGGCCTGAAAACCTGACGTCAAAGGATAAAAACGTAAAACAGCCAAAAAATGGTCCCGTAAGAGGCACGACCACCTCACACGGGACCAATGTTACTCGTAGGGACCGACCAGGTAGTTCCCGACCTCCCGATTTGAGTATACGAGGAGAATTTGAAAAAATTTAGACTTAGGCTTAAAAACATGGCATCAAAGGGTGAAAATGTAAAACAACCACAAAACGGTCCAGTGAGAGGAACAATCATCTCGCACGGGACCAATGTAACTCGTAGGGACCGACCGCGTAGTCCCCGGCCTCTCGGTTTGAGTATACGATGAGAATTTGTAAAATTTAGACTTAGGCTTTAAAACCTGACGTCAAAGGATGAAAACGTAAAATAACAACAAAATGGTCCCATCAGAGGCACCATCACCTCGCATGGGACCAATGAAGTTGTAGAAACCGACCGCGCAGTCCCCGACCTCTCGGTTTGAGTATACGACGAGAATTTGCAAAAATTTAAACTTAGGCTTGAAAACCTAACGTCAAAGGGTGAAAACGAAAAATAACAACAAAACGGTCCCGTTAGAGGCACCATCACCTCGTACGGGGACAATGTAACTCATAGGGACCGACCGCGTAGTCCTCGACCTCACAGTTTGAGTATTCGACGAGAATTTGAAAAATTTAGACTTAGACTTGAAAATATGACGTCAAAGGGTGAAAACGTAAGCTAACAAGACGGTCTCGTTAGAGGCACCATCACCTCGCACGGGACCAATGTAACTCGTACAAACCGATCGCGTAGTCACGGGACTCCCAGTTTGAGTAAACGACGAGAATTTGTAAGAATTTAGACTTAGGCTTAAGAACATGGCGTTAACGGGTGAAAAAGTAAAACAACCACAAAACGGTCCAGTGAGAGGCATTGTTACCTCGCACGGGACCAATGTAACTTATAGGGACCGACCACGTAGTCCTCGGCCTCCCGGTTTGATTATACGACTAGAATTTGTAAAATTTAGACTTAGGCTTAAAAATATGGCGACAAAGGATGTAAACCTAAAACCACCACAAAATGGTCCCGTGAGAGGCACGAGCACTTCGTACGGGACCAATGTAACTCATACGAACCGACCACGTAGTCCCCAGCCTCCCGTTTTGAATATACGACAAGAATTTGTAAAAATTTTACTTAGGGTTAAAAACATGGCGTCAAGGGATGAAAATGTAATACAGTAACAAAACAGTCCAGTGAGAGGCTCGAGCACCTCGTATGGGAGAAATGTAACTCGTACGAACCGACCGCGTAGTCAAGGGACTCTCGGTCTGAGTATATGATGAGAATTTGCAACATTTAGACTGATATGCCCCAAGTGTCACCTCGGCTCAGAGGCATCAACCTCGGCCAAGGATGTAGCCGACACTGGGAAAGCCTTGGGTCCGTGACATCCACCCTAGGCCATAGCAAGGTCGGCCCAGGCCGACACTGCCACCAACTTCATCAAAAGGGGCACTGCACGTACCATAAGGGTCAGCAACACTCCAGTACACCTGGGAATGGCAACCTCGGCCAGATGTAGGCCGAGCTCGCAAGAAGCCTCCTACCAAGGTCAACATCATCAAGATATCAGTTAATGCTCCAAGCACACGCCAGCTCAACCTCGGCCCAGGCCAACCCCTATCCATTGTCTCGGCTGAGCTTAAGCCGATACTTTTATGGATCATCTCGAATTGAACGAGCAACTAGACTTATCAACCTCGGCTTTTCCCAGGCCGAGGTCATGCTCCAAGCACGATAGTCGAGCACCTACTGACATTTGGATAAGGGCACGTGGACACAAATCAGTTATAACAAGATTATTCCCCACGCGTGGGGAGAATATTTCATCATCATTATCTACATGTGACAGTGACAGATGGCTTCTCCATATTGGTTAGACCAACACACACATGCTCATTGCATGCATGGGGGGTACATTACACCCCCTAGGTACTATATATAGAGGTCATCCTCTACCTTGTAAAAGGATTCGATATACAACCCTAGCTGAAATTCTGTTCAAATACACAGTAGAGAGAGAAAGCTTGAGAGATTATATCTATGGCCATTAGTGCCCTCACATATTGAGACACATCATGTAAGCCTGATTGGTTGAACCACTTATATTTCGGTGTTGATTCTTCTTCTCCTCACCTCCTTCTACTATATATATACCTTTATACTGCCATTGTTGACATTGAATTGAGCTTATAAACACCTTGAAGGGTGGTGTTGTTTTCAGCATCATCATTTTGGCGTCGTCTGTGGGAACGAGAAGCTATCTCTTCCACTTCTCCAGCTTAAACTCACCGGAGACTCTGGTGGTGAACCAGGCACCACCCCTTGCGTGGAGTCGTTTCACCATTGAAAGAGGTCCTTAAAGGTATTAAGCTCACCTAATACTTAAGCTCTTACTAAGCAACACATGGCACCAGAGTTACCGCTGCCTCTTCCGCCAGCCGGAGGTGGGGGGCTTAGTTCCAGTCAGGCGCCGCCCCAGTCCGAAATGGCGGAGGTAGCTGCAGCCTTGAGGTCTTTGGCTGCAACAAAACAAGCTATGCAGGAACAATTTGCACAGCTCAACCAAACTATGATGAGGCCACCTGGAGTCTCATCGGATATGATCACTCCGGCGGCTGTTCAACCTCATCCTGACGCCAGGGGACCACCCCAGGCACCGATGAAGGACCAGCCTGCATCCCAGCGGAGAAGGGACGTTGCTGACCCTAGGCGCTTACGCCTGGGGAGGCAAGGAAACCCTTGCCCAAAGGACAGGTATGAAGATCTAGAGGCGTAAGAGGCCTCGGAATATTGTTGGGAGCCATATGAGGTTTCGAATAATACGGTTCGTCCTCTTCAGCAGAGCCGAGGATGTGCTGGCCGAAGAGCTAAAGAGGCCCAATAACGAGGATTAGCTTTTGATCGATTGAGCAGAGGGTCAGCCTTCGAGAGGTTGGGTCCAGTGAATGACCTAAGACAGAGGTTATCCAGGTTAAGAAGTGCTGCCGGTTCGCAAAGAGGGGACAGACGAGTTCGGCCTGACCAAGGCCGACCCCGTGAAAGAAGAGGTAGAGACGAGGAAGAGGTCAACAGCCGACGTTGTGCTGCGGCAGGGGAACCCTCAGTCCATCCCTTAGAGGTGGCTGGGGACAACCTCAGCCAGGCCAAAGGCAGAAGACCATGGAATGACTCTATCCAACGCCTTGAGGAGAAGATAGGAGACCTCATCAAAAGTAGGGACCCGTTGCAAAGGGGTTAATCAGAGGGCTCTCCATTTGTGGCTAGGATAGTGAGCTTCCCAACTCCAGCTAAGTTCAAGCCTCCTATGGTGTCTCCCAAGTATGATGGCAGCGCCAACCCTGTATATCACATCGAGATGTATCAGTCGGCAGCAGACATCTACTCGATACCCGATGAAATAAAGTGTAGGGCCTTCTCAGGGACCTTGACAGGAGCAGCACACAGCTGGTTTACTTCTCTTCTGAAGAACTCAATTGAGAACTTCAAAGGCTTGGCTGAACGATTTATCCACAACTTCTGCTTTGGGGTGAGACCTCAAAAGAAGACTACTCACCTGCTGTATGTCAAGCAGGGCAAGGACGAGAGCCGAAGAGGCTACATAGCCAGGTTCAACAAAGAGAAGCTGGAGGTCAAAGATTATGAAGAGAACATAATCATGACCGCCCTCACAGGGGGTCTGCAGAAAGGGAAGTTGTTGTGGAAACTCGCGAAAGACCCTCCTAGGTCTATGGCGGAGATCCTTGCAACCGCAGGAAAAGTCATGAATGCAGAAGAGGCAATGGCCGCCAAGTATGAGGATGAGAATCGTGGTAGTAGTGGGAAGTCCCAAAAAAAGAAAAATGGGAAGAAGAGGTCGGGTGATGATGAGTTCTCCCACTATACTCCTCTGACTATGAGCTGTGAGCACATCCTCAACGAGATCAAGAATGACAAGACTCTGAGATGGCCAGAGAAACTGAAAGCCCCACCACATAAGAGGAACAAAAACCTATGGTGCGAGTTCCACCAGGACCATGGCCACCTCACAGACAGGTGCTTCGCCTTGAAGGATGAGATTTAAAAGATGTTAAAATCTGGAAAGTTGAGGAAGTATGTGGACGGTAAGGCTCCTAAGGGGGGAAGATATGACCCTAAGAAAAGGAGAAATTACAGATGCCATGACAATTCCCCAGCCAGAAGAGACGATGATTCAGAAGGTGATGATGAGGACGATCCGGATCTTCCGCCAAAAGATGACAACACCCCGGTGAAGAGGGTTGGTATGATCTCGTTTGGTGTTGACACTATATGCGGAGGATTTGCAGGAGGTGGCTTTGAAGTAGCTGATAGTAAGGCTCACGTGGCAGAGGCCAAGTCAGTGGCCAAGCTTGAAATTGTAAATCTAACGTCTTCTGATACAGTGCAGAAGAGGAAGAAAGTGGGGATAAACACCCTTGTAGTTGGGTTCTCCAGACTCGACTTCAAAGGTATCTTAGCCCCCCATGATGACCCTCTGGTAATAACAACAAGGGTGCATGGGTGCGAGGTGCAGAGGATCCTCGTAGACGGGGGGAGCTCGACAGACGTGATGTTTCGGCCTTGCTTCAAGAGCCTAGGTCTTAGTAGAGCAAGGTTAGTACCCTATCATCACCCCTTGATAGGCTTTAGTGGAAAAAAGGTCCACCCCTTAGGCATGATGTACGGATGGGTGATGAGTGGCCTAAGAGGTTGACCAGGAGGATAAATTTTTTCGTGATGGACGAAAACGTATTCTCGGCCTATAACCTCATCATAGGAAGAGTGGCCCTAAAAGAGTTTGAAGCTGTGCCGTCGACGGTTCATCAAATGCTAAAATTCCCGACTCCCTATGAGGTAGGGGAAGTGCAAGGTGACCAGACCATAGGGAGAGAATGTTACTTCAACTTGGCCGAAGAGAGAGAGGCCCATAAGAGGGAAACCACCACTTATAGCATTGATACGCTTGACCCAAGAGATGAGACAAAGTTGAAGAAGGGAGAGGCCGCGAAAGAGGTAGAATCCATCGTCCTCAATAAGGACGAGCTGGAAAAAACCATCCAGGTCGGCAAATCCCTAAAGATAGAAATCAAGGAAGAGTTGATAAATTTCCTCAGGAGGAGGCAGAGTGTCTTCGCATGGAGTCACACAGACATGCCCGGCATCGACCCTGAGGTTATGAGTCACAAGCTCAACGTGACCAAAGATGACAGGCCTATCAAACAGAGAAGAAGAGTCTACTCCAGGGAAAAGTAAGACGTCATCCGGGAAAAGGTCAAAAAATTAGAAGAGGCGAAGTTTATAAGAGAAGTCACATATCCGGAGTGGTTATCAAATGCAGTCATCGTGCCCAAGGCCAATGGGAAGTGGAGAATGTGTGTTGATTTCACTGACCTGAACAGGTCTTATCCAAAAGATAGCTATCCTTTACCTCGGATAGATCAGATGGTGGATGCTACAGCGGGACATAAGCTCATGAGCTTCATGGATGCGTATGCAGGCTACAACCAGATCTTCATGGATACTGAAGACTCAGAGAAGACAACCTTCATTACCGATAAAGGGACGTACTGCTACAAAGTGATGCCCTTCGGCCTGAAAAATACAGGGGAAACATACCAGCGTCTTGTGAATAAGATGTTCGAAGAGCAAATAAGTAAGACCATGGAAGTGTATGTAGACGATATGCTAACGAAAAGCTTGAAAGCTTGCACTCGTATAGCGGATCTCGAGAAGACCTTCGATATTATGGACTCATACAGAATGAAACTCAACCCCGCGAAGTGTGTCTTAGGAGTAGGAGCTGGGAAGTTCCTAAGATTTATCGTCAACCAGAGAGGGATTGAAGCGAACCCTGAGAAAATCAAGGCTTTGCTTAACATGAAGACACCGAGGAGTATCAAAGATGTCCAAAGACTCACGGGGAGAGTGGCTGCGCTTAACAAATTTGTTTCTAGGGCAACGGACAAGTGCCTTTCATTCTTTAAGGTGCTGAGAAAGGCCTTCCAGTGGGACGAAGAGTGAGAAAAAGCCTTCAACCAGCTCAAGTCTTACTTGGGGTCTCCCTTATTGCTATCTCAGCCTGTAGCAGGGGAAAAATTGTACGTGTATCTGGTAGTCTTCGAATCAGCCATCAGTGCAACCATAATACAGGAAGACGCTGGGATCCAAAGGCCTGTGTATTTCAACAGTAAGGCCTTCAAGGGGCTGAACAAAATTACCCTAGCATGGAAAAGTTGACTTACGCACTGATACATGCTTCGAGGAAGATGAAGCCTTACTTCCAAGCCCACTCTATGGTTGTCCTCACCGATTCCCCACTAAGACAGGTCCTACATAAACCTGAGAAGTCCGGGAGATCGATGACCTGGGCCATTGAGCTGGGGGAGTATGATCTTACCTACCAATCTAGGACAGCCATCAAAGGGCAAGCCCTCGCAGACTTTGTTGCTGAGTTCACATGGGAAGAGGCCGAGGCAAAGAATGGCCTAGAGGGTGTTGAAAAGACAAACAATGGTGTCTTCCGAAATCAGGAAGAGACGACACCAAACGTCTTTCGAGATCAGGAAGAGGTCGCATCTAACAAGGCCAGGGGCAGAGTAGCGGAGAACGAGGAGGATCGATACCTCTTCAAATAAGGAGTCATGTCAGAAGGGGCCTTCTCATCCGATACAGACATTTGGAGTCTCTTTGTTGATGGTTCCTTCAGTGACAGTGGAAGCGGTGCAGGGCTGATACTTTCTGCTCCAGATGGTGCCAACATTAAATACGCTTTGAAATTCAACTTCCAGGCTTCTAACAACGAGTCCGAGTATGAGGCCATGATAGCAGGTCTCTCATTGGCAAAGACTCTTTGTGTAAAGTGACTCCTACTCCACAGCGACTCAAGGTTCAAGTATTGGGGGTCTATGAGGCCAAAGATGAAAGGATGGCCAAGTATTTGAAGAGGGTGAGAACGATGTTAGAATATTTTGAAGAGATAAAACTGAAGAGAGCTCCCCGAAAAAGTAATAGCCACGTAGACGCGTTAGCAAGGTTGGCCTCGGCGACGAAGACAGACGTCAGAAGGACAGTTTCGGTTGAGATCTTGGGGAAGGCGACCATCGAGGAAGAAGAGGTATGTAACTTTTATCACAATTTGAACCTAGGAGACTCGTGGATGGACCCCCTCGTCAGATATATCATAGAGGGAGAGCTACCTGAGTCCAAGCTAGAGACGAGGAAATTGAGATATAGGGCTGCCAAGTTCTCGATGATAGGAGATGTCTTGTACAATAAGGGATTTCTATTACCTCTCCTCAGATGCGTGCATCCCTTGGAAGTTCCCCAGATCTTACAGGAAGTTTATGAGGGTTCTTGCTCTAGCCACATAGGGGGAAGACCCTTGGCCAAAAGAATCATCACACAGGGGTACTGGTGGCCAACCTTGTCCAAAGACGCTGCAGCCTACGTGAGGAGGTGCGATAAATGTTAAAGATTCGCCACTATTCCTTACCAACCTCATCAACCTATGACGTCAATCACCTATCCATGGCCATTCGCATTATGGGGGATTGACTTAGTAGGACCCCTACCAAGGGATGCCAAAAGCTATCGATTCTTGATAGTTTCCATTGACTATTTCTCAAAATGGGTGGAGGCAGAGCCGATGATAATAATCACAGAGCAGAAGACCTTCCAATTTATTTGGAGGAACATCATATGAAGATACGGCCTCCTAAACACTCTCATCTCAGACAATGTGACCCAGTTCAAGAACTCCTCTTTAGAAAAGTACTGCCTAAGATTTAGGATAAAGCAGTTCTCTTGGTCGACCTCAGGCAAACGGACAGACCGAGGTCACGAACAGAATAATTCTCGATGGAATCAAGAAGAGGTTAGAAGATGAGAATGGAAGATTGACTGAAGAGGTCTACGCTGTGTTATGGGCTTACAGGACCACAGCAAGGACACCTACAGGAGAAACCCCGTTTATGCTTGCACATGGCTCAGAGGCTTTCATACCAACAGAAGTTGGACTCCCAACTCATAGGGTTCAGACCTATGACCCCGATAAAAATGGGGAAGAGAGGAGGCTAGACCTAGATCTAATTGAAGAAAGAAGAGAAGATGCAGAGATCAGACAAGCAGCCTACCAACAGAGGGCAGCGAAATTCTATAACCAAAGGGTGAAGTTAAGACCCATCGCGGTGGGAGATCTAGTGCTAAAGTAGACCTTACAGAAAGCAAACAAACTCCACCCAAACTGGTATGGTCCCTACAAAGTGACAGAAGAGGTTGTGCCTGGCACCTATAGGCTAGAAAACCTAGAAGGGGAACCTTTCGCTAACCCATGGAATGCTGATCACCTAAAGAAGTATTACATATGATGTTTCAAAGAGTTTTATGCAAATGTAATATCTTATTATGAAGAGGTTATTAATAAAAGATCAGTTCCCATGACGATTCTTGCTACATTATGCACTTATGTCAAAAATTATGAGGATAACATCTTAGGTGATGACCTCAGACCCTCATAACACCATTCAGTGGTGACAAGGTCTGTGCTCAGACACCATAATGGGATGACCTCAGACCCTTATAACATCATTCAGTGGTGACGAGGTCTGAGGTCAGACACCATAATGGGATGACCTCAGATCCTTAACATCATTAATTTGGTGAGATAAATTATGAGGATAACATCTTAGGTGATGACCTCAGACCCTCATAACACCATTCAGTGGTGACAAGGTCTGAGCTTAGACACCATAATGGTATGACCTCAGACCCTTATAACATCATTCAGCGGTGACGAGGTCTGAGGTCAGACACCATAATGGGATGACCTCAGACCCTTAACATCATTAATTTGGTGAGATTAATTAATGAGGATAAAATCTTTGGTGATGACCTCAGACCTTCATAACACCATTCAGTGGTGACGAGGTCTGAGCTCAGACACCATAACATGGATGACCTCAGACCCTTAACATCATTAATTTGGTGAAGAATTAATGAGGATAACATCTTAGGTGATGACCTCAGACCTTCATAACACCATTCAGTGGTGACAAGGTCTGTGCTCAGACACCATAATGGGATGACCTCAGACCCTTATAACACCATTCAGTGGTGACAAGGTCTATGCTCAGACACCATAATGGGATGACCTCAGACCCTTAACATCATTAATTTGGTGAGATTAATTAATGAGGATAACATCTTTGGTGATGACCTTAGACCTTCATAACACCATTCAGAGGTGACTAGGTCTGAGCTCAGACACCATAACATGGATGACCTCATACCCTTAACATCATTAATTTGGTGGAAGAATTAATGAGGATAACATCTTAGGTGATGACCTAAGACCTTCATAACACCATTCAGTGGTGACAAGGTTTGTGCTCAGACACCATAATGGGATGACCTCAGACCCTTATAACATCATTCAGTGGTGACGAGGTCTGAGGTCAGACACCATAATGGGATGACCTCAGACCCTCAACGTCATTAATTTGGTGAGAGAAATTATGAGGATAACATCTTAAGTGATAACCTCAGACCTTCATAACACCATTCAGTGGTGACAAGGTATGTGCTCAGACACCATAATGGGATGACCTCAGACCCTTAACATCATTAATTTGGTGAGAGAAATTATGAGGATAACACCTTAGGTGATGACCTCAGACCCTTATAACATCATTCAGTGGTGACGATGTCTGAGGTCAGACACCATAATGGGATGACCTCAGACCCTTAACATCATTAATTTGATGAGAGAAATTATGAGGATAACATCTTAGGTGATGACCTCAGACCTTCATAACACCATTTAGTGGTGACAAGGTCTGTGCTCAGACACCATAATGGAATGACCTTAGACCCTTAACATCATTAATTTGGTGAAATTAATTGTTTGGATAACATCTTAGTTAAGAACCTCAGACCCTTATAACATCATTGTGGCGAAAAGGTCTGAGGTCAGACTACTAATTTGGTTTAAGCAGGCACCATTGCAACAAGACTTCAAGAGTTAAAATATCACATGACAAACATTCAATAAAGTAAATGAAGATGATCCTCCTCAGAGATTGACATATTCAAGGACTATAAATATTCAGAGGTTACAAGATTCAAAAAATGAGTCAACCATGTTCATTCAGAGATTACAAATGTTCAGGAGTTACAAATAAGCTTCACAATTGAATTCAAGGGTTTGAGGGGGGAATGCTGGTGCCTTCGGCCTGGTCATGCTGGACGACATTAGTCACCTCGGTAATGTCATCATTGTGGTCTGCCCCTACAACCTCTATGTCGTCCAACGTTGTAGTATCGGCAGGCGCGGTAACCTCCTCCTCAACCTCCTGAAGGGCCTGGGCAAGCTGAGGATTAGCAAAGCCAAGGACTAAGAAATCAAAGGCTTTCAAAGTTCCAGCCTCCTTCTCCTTGGCAGCTGCCCACTTGGTAGTAGCTTTGATACCTCTCTCGAGGTATTCAAAGCCAAAGCTCATGAACTCATCAGAAGTTTTGTAGTCAGCTATTATCCCCTCAGAGGCATCATCGAGGGCTGTCTTCACAGCCGAGTTGACCTTCGGCTACAGAACGTCGTCCTTGGCCTTCAGAACCACAACATGGTCCTTCTTAAGCTGAGAGATCTCCTTCTCCAACCCCTTCACCTTCTTCTCAGACTCACCAAGCTCATACCTCAGGTGGTCAATTTCTGCGTTCAGAGTGCTTTGCACCTTCTCGGCCTCTTGAACCCTTCTAGATGAGGGGCAACTTCCTCAGAGTCTAGTTAGAGAGGTGGTACATAGCCACCAGGCCCTGCAGATTTTATGATCATGAATAAGTTTGAGACAAATCAGAGATTACACTTGGAAATTACAAAGAAATATGAGGTCATACCAGAATGGATCTATGGATGCCGAACTCGATCAGCAAGGGAGTATCCAGTGATCAGAAGAAACGCTTATCGGCCTCGGTCATTATAGAGCCGAAGGCATCCAGGGCCTACAAACTGTGGCCGACGATGCTGTCAGTAATCTTCAACTACTCTAGACGAGCTGATAAGGCGTCTGCTGAAGAGATTGGGATGGCAAAATCAACACTCTTCTTCTTCTGCCTCTGATGCTCAGGGGCATGTTCAGCAGGAGCCCTCTTCTTCGTGTCTTGGGGCTTTGGGGCAGAGGGAGCTGGAGGAGGAGCATTAAGACCTGCCTTCTTTATAAGCCTCATCAATCTAGGCACAGCCATTTCCCAAAGCTCATCTGAGATATCCTTTGGGCGCTCTGCAAAAATTAATAGATCTGAGTTAGGGAATCAGATATGAATAGACTCAGAGGTTCAACTTGGAATAAAAAAATGCTTACCAAACTCGACAAGAGGACTTCCACCTAGGCCGGTCTCAGAGAGGTAGTGGGGGGTCATCAAGTGTTCGAATTTTACGAACAGACCATGCATCCCCTGAGCTTGAAGGCCTTTCACCTTCTGAAAATTCTGCGGGCTCAGACCAGGGTCGGCCCTTACAGACATTGTGACCTTACCCCATCATAGGGGCATCCTAGGCTCTAGCAGGGATGAGGGAACACATGGACAAAATTCCCGTGGCCCAGAAGTAAAAAAGTATCGAGGCTTCCAGTTGTGGTTGAAAGTCTGAGTGATTTAGAGCATCTTCTTCTCAGACTTCCGAGCTATAAAATGATAGTATCTCGGATGATTTTTAGCAAAGGTAGGAACATAACAACCAACAAAGACCTGAACTTGAAGGTCTGAGTGGTGGACAGCCCTCCACAAGACTATGGCCCCTATTATGACCCTCCAATCATTAGGGAACAGTTGGGAAGGGGCCAAATTGATGAAGGCAAGGATGGACCTGATAATAGGATGAATGGGCAAACGAAACCCTAACTTGAACATCTGCTCATACAAGCAGATCTCACCATCACGGCCATAGTAAGCCCTCTCCTCCCTCAGAGGTCGTCTAAGCTTTATGGAGGGGCTGATAGAGTACAGATATCTGAAGCAAAGAAGATCTACCTCAATAACGGTACTCTCGATCTCGGCCGCCTCAGAGACGTCGACATCGCTTTCAACCTCATCATCATCATCATCATCTAGCTCAACGTCGGCCGGAGCAGACGTTGATGGGTTACTTGGGAACTTCTGAGTGAATTCGTCCCCGGTGACGGCCGATAGAGGAATGGCTTCAAGTATGGGTGGAATAGCCACACTCGGCTCGATAATCTCAACCTCTGAGGAAGAGGATGAGGTGCTTGAATTATTATGGGATGAGGCCCGGCTAGAGACCTCGGCTTGATCAGGGGCCTGATCTTGCCGAGTTGAGAAGCCCGTGGCCTCCTGGAAGGAATCCACAGACATAGGGTCTGAGGTAGAAGACTCAGACTTAGACATCGGCACTGGTTCGGTAGGGACCTCTGTTTGGCTAAATGGCTATAATGGATCAGGATATATCACCTTCAGGGGTGGTGGAAAGATGGGCCTCAGAGGTAATTCTTGTGACCTACGAGCCTCCACCTATGCTCTCTCTATTTGCCTAATTTTTTCTAAAGTTTTCTCTCTGAGAGAAGGGAACTCCTCAAGAAGTTGATAGAGGGGTCTGAGCATCAGAGGAAGACACTACACTTCAAAGATCAATTGACAAACAAGATTGGCCAAGGAAATAAAGCAATTTAAAGATCAAACTACCAAACCTAGGGCAAATACAGCTCGCCTGAAAGTATGGAGATCTCACCGGAAAACGCCCAAACTCGTCGAAAAATGCAAAAGTAAGAATGCTTGCAGGAAAAATGAAGGAAAAAGTATGGCAGAGGTTACCTGAGGATGAAATGGTAAGGGAGAAATAAGAAGACACGAGAAACCACCACCAAAAGCCTCGAGTAAGGATCTTTCTAGAGTGAGAAAACTACTGCAGTGAAATCGTGCAAGGAAAGAGAATTAAGGAAGAAGGAGGAAAAAATGAGGGTTTAAACCCTTAAATATGCAGGCACATTTCCCAAGGCCCATAATTGCCTTGGGAGCCCCAAAGGGCGGATGACAACACATGCTTGCCAAGCAAGCCACACTTCAGCGTTGGATAAGTGTCAAACGAACATTGGCTCATAAGAAAAAGGCCTCAGAGGTTTAGAGATCCCATTGTCACCTGCTCTCACATGTAACTAAGAGCTGGGGGTGATTGATATGCCCCAAGTGTCACCTCGGCTCAAAGGCATCAACCTCGGCCAAGGATGCAACTGACGCTGGGAAAGCCTTGGGTCCGTGACATCCACCCTCGGCCATAGCAAGGTCGGCCCAGGCTGACACTGCCATCAACTTCATCAAAAGGGGCACTGCACGTATCATAAGGGTCAGCAGCACTCCAGTACACCTGGGAATGGCAACCTTGGCCAGATGTAGGCCGAGCTCGCAAGAAGCCTTCTACCATGGTCAACATCATCAAGATATCAGTTAATGCTCCAAGCACACGCCAGCTCAACCTTGGCCCAGGCCGACCCATATCCATTATCTCGGCTGAGCTTAAGCCAATACCTTTATGGCTCATCTCGGATTGAACGAGCAACTAGACTTATCAACCTCGGCTTCTCCCAGGCCGAGGTCATGCTCCAAGCACGATAGTCGAGCACCTACTGACATTTGGATAAGGGCACGTGGACACAAATCAGTTATAACAAGATTATTCCCCACACATGGGGAGAATATTTCATCATCATTCCCTATATGTGACAGTGACAGATGGCTTCTCCATATTGGTTAGACCAACACACAAATGCTCATTGCATGCATGGGGGGTACATTACACCCCCTAGGTACTATATATAGAGGTCATCCTCTACCTTGCAAAAGGATCTGATATACACCCCTAGCTGAAATTCTGTTCAAATACATAATAGAGAGAGAAAGCTTGAGAGATTGTGTCTATGGCCATTAGTGCCCTCACATATTGAGACACATCATACACTTGCACAGTGGATGTAGGCCTGATTGGCTGAACCACTTATATTCCGGTGTTGATTCCTCTTCTCCTCACCTCCTTCTACTATATATATACCATTATACTGCCATTGTTGACATTGAATTTACCTTACAAACACCTTGAAGGGTGGTGCTGTTTTCAACATCACTATAGACTTTTAGGTTTAAACATTATTTGATTATTGATATCTTTTTTGTTTTGTTTCTTATATTTTTTTGCAGAATAACATTTTAGGGTTATATTTTATTCGCGTGTAACACATGAACAAAGCAATGGTTTTCGACAGGTAGATTGTTTATTTATTATTGTTGTTGATATGCAAGATTGTTGTTTTAATTTTTTTTACTGGCCGTGCGGGCTTTTGTGTTGATTAAACAGGTTGATTTTCATGTATAAACAAAGGAGACTCTGTCGAATTTTTTTAAAAATTGTAAATAATTGTTGATATGGTTGACTTTTCAATTTTTCTATGGTCATGCAGCCTTTTGTGTTGATTAAACAGTTTGGTTTTCATGTATAAACAAAGGAGACTGTCGATTTTTTAAAAAAATTGTAAAGAATTATTGGTATGCGAGATTCTTATAGCCGTGTGGGATTTTGTATTGATTAAACAGTTTGATTTTAATGTATAAACAAAGGATGAAAACGTATAACAATAACAAAACGTTCCCGTTAGAGGCACCATCACCTCGTATGGGACCAATGCAACTCGTACGAACTGACCGCGTAGTCACGGGACTCCCGGTTTGGATAGATGACGAGAAGTTGTAAAAATTTAGACTTAGGCTTAAAAACCTGACGTCAAAGGATAAAAACGTAAAACAATAACAAAATGGTCCCATTATAGGCACCGTCACCTCGCACGGGACCAATGTAACTCATACGAACCGAACGCGTAGTCTTCGGCGTCCCGGTTTGAGTATTCGACGAGAATTTGTGAAATTTAGACTTAGGCTGAAAAACACGGCGTCGAGGGATGAAACCGTAAAACATTCACAAAACGGTCCTGTGAGAGGCTCAAGCACCTCGCATGGTGGAAATGTAACTCGTACAAACTGAATACGTAGTCATGGGACTCTCGATTTGAGTATACAACGAGAATTTGCAACATTTAGACTTTTAGGTTTAAACATTTTTTTATTACTGATATCTTTTTTGTTTTGTTTCTTATATTTTTTTTGCAGGATAACATTTTAGGGTTATATTTTATTCGCGTGGAACACATGAACAAAGCAATGGTTTGCGACAGGTAGATTGTTTATTTATTATTGTTGTTGATATGTGAGATTGTTGTTTTAATTTTTATTTACTGGCCGTGCGGGCTTTTGTGTTGATTAAACTTGTTGGTTTTCCTGTATAAACAAACGAGACTCTGTCGAATTTTTTTAAAAATTGTAAAGAATTGTTGATTTGGGAGATTTTTCAATTTTTTTATGGCTTTGCGGGCTTTTGTGTTGATTAAACAGGTTAGTTTTCATGTATAAACAAAGGACACTCTATCGAATTTTTTAAAAAATTGTAAAGAATTGTTGATATGCGAGATTCTTATAGATGTGTGGGATTTTATATGGACTAACTGGTTGGTTTTCATGTATAAACAAAGGAGAGTTTGTCAAAAAAAATTAAAAATTGTAAAAAGTTGTTGATACGATTAACTAATATATTTGGATCTTTTATTTTACTATAATATTATTTTAATAAAATGATTATTTATTGATTGCAGGTTGTGCACAAGAAGTTAAAGAGACATGTTTTTGAGTGTGTCTATTATATGTGACACGAAGAGAAGTTTTTGAAGTGTGACAACCATATTTATCATCTTAATTTATGGTTGGGCTTGAAAGCCTGACGTCTAAGGATGAAAACGTAAAACAACAACAAAACGGTCACGCTAGAGGCACCATCACCTCGCACGGGACCAATGCAACTCGTACGAACCGATCGCGTAGTCACGGGACTCCCAACTTGAGTATATGACAAGAATTTCTAAAAATTTAGACTACGGCTTGAAAACCTGACGTCAAAGGATAAAAACATAAAACAATAACAAAACAGCCTCGTTAGAGGCACCATAACCTCGCACGGGACCAATGTAATTCGTAAGGGTTGATCGCGTAGTCTCCGGCTTCCCGATTTGAGTATACGCCGAGAATTAGGAAAATTTAGACTTAGGCTTAAAAACATGGCGTCAAGGGATGAAAACTTAAAACAACAACAAAACGGTCCCGTTAGAGACACTATCACCTCGCACGGAATGAATGTAACTCGTAGGGATCGACCGCTAGTCGCCGGCCTCTCGATTTGAGTATACGATGAGGATTTGGAAAATTTAGACTTAGGCTTGAAAATATGACGTCGAAGGGTGAAAACGTAAAATAATAACAAAACGGTCCCGTTAGAGGAACCATCACCTCGTACGGGATCAATGTAACTCGTAGTGACCGACCACGTAGTCCCCGACCTTCCTGTTTGAGTATACGATGAGAATTTGGAAAATTTAGACTTAGGCTTGAAAATATGACGTCAATGGGTAAAAACGTAAAACAACCACAAAACGGTCTAGTGAGAGGCACAATCACCTCGCACGGGACCAATGTAACTCATAGGGACTGACCGCGTTGTCCCCAGCCTCCCGGTTTGAGTATACGACGAGAATTTGTAAAATTTAGACTTAGGCTTGAAAACCTTACGTCAAAGGATAAAAACGTAAAACAATAACAAAACGGTCCCGTTAGAGGCACCATCACCTCGCACATGACCAATGTAACTCATCGGGAATGACCGCGTAGTCCCCAGCCAAAGGGTGAAAACGTAAAACAACAACAAAGATGAGAAATTACACATTAGTTTTCATTTGTTTCACAGCACCTGCGTTGTTCTCTTAACTTATTTGTAATTCTACAGTTGCTTGAAAGTCTGATTCATAAGAATAATGAGTAGTGTGTTTACTTTGTCCTCCATAGTTTATATTAGATTTTTAAATTTATAAAGAAAGTTTTTTTTGTCATAAGCTTATATTATTGAGAGATAGAGTTGATAAAGCATTTGTGAGTTTTCAAATGTTTAGGCATTCCTATCATCTTAATTCAAATAATAATTTAAATTTTAATGAAATGCAAACTTTGGTGTGCTCATTAATTTTAATTTTAATTATTGAATATCTTGCTTATAACTTATGATGTAACTTTCTTGGCTGATAATTATTGGTTGAAAAATTGATTATTTATTTCATATTGGCAGTGATAAATAGAGGACATTATAATAATATGGGGAAAATTGGGTTTTGCCTTTGAATATGTTTTGTGTGGGCACTTAAGCTCATGAATGTGACTAAAAGAAGGCAAGAGTGTCTAAATAAATTATACACAAACTTTATCTCAATATTTCTAATACTCCCGCGCATCGCGCGGGGTTTAAAAATAATTATAACTTATAAATGCATTACAGGACGTAAGACCCTCTTTAATTTTGATGAGTTTTTGAGATATCCACGTGGGAGTATTATAAAGCTGAGTAATCTTGATTTCATTAATTTTTACTTTCTAAAAATGCATTACACGATTTGAATTATCTTCGTCATTGAGAGAGCCACGTGGCTGCCTCCATTACCCCCACCCAGTTAGACCCTTTGAATACAGAAGCTATAATATTTGTGATGCCATCTCTATGTAATAATTAAATTTGCAACTTGTATCGTCAGATTGACCGCATCCCAAAAATCCAAGCGTCGCCTCTCACTCGTGTCTCTCTTGTCCCCACTGTCACAACTCACCCAGATTAAACCTTTTATGGATTTCTTTCTTCTCTATATATCGATGCGGCAGTGTTATAAAGCTAAGTAATCTTAATTTCATTAATTTTTTCTTTTTAAAAAATTAAAAAAGAGAAGGCTATACGTCAGATTTTTGGGGTTCTCACTTTTTCACTTTCCTGTACTCTGTCTCCTATATTTCTCATTAAACCCATTTTGCCCTAAGATCATTCATTTACTGGAGGCGGTAGGACCACAAGACCTTTCCTTTCCTCTTCTCCTTCATTTTGTTGCTTTAAATACACCCCCATCCATTTGCCTCCCTTAAAAAACATAAACCCATTTTCACTACCTACTCAAACTCACACGTAAAAATCAAAAGAGGATTCATAGAGAGAAATCGATATTGGTTGGTGATGAAATGGTGATGGTAAATCCGATTACAATATGCATGATTGGCTCCGGATGTTTCATTGGCTCACATCTCTGTGAGACACTTATGTTGAAGACTCCTCACACGATTTTGGCGGTGGATGTTTATAATTACAAGATCAAGCATCTTCTTGAACCGCCTACTCTTCCTTGGGCCGATCGCATACGATTTCACTATGTTAACGTCAAGAACGATTATCGCGCCTTGTAGGCCTCATCGAGATGTCTGATCTGGCATAATATCTTTCATTTCTTCTTTAATTTAAATAATTTTTTATTTGAATATTGTTGTAAACTGTAGTTCTCATCAAGCTTAGATTTGATGAAATCTGTCGTTTTCATTTTGAATTCGGTTTTTCCTATTTTGAAAGTATTTTCAAATTGAGCTTTTCTATAAATATTTTACTCCCTCGATTTTTTTCCTTGATTTTAACTACCACGGCTTAGAAATGAAAAGGGTTTTTTCTGTATGCTTTTCCACTATACAGAGCCCTGTATGTTAGAGAATATATCATAGAAAAATTACAAATCTCAAATCCATCCCTCTCTTTCCTTGTGTATCCACAAATGCTTACCTTCAACCAGTAAAAAGCCCCACACAATATGTTCAACATAATATGGCTACCAAAAGAGGCGACATTAAGTTCTCTTTCAAGATCAAGTCATATTGCTATCATAAAAATTTTAACTAGAGTTTGAGATTTTCTCGAGTGTATCTGCTGCCAAGGTTTGGACATTGATTGGGAAGTGGGTGCATGTTCATTGCCCCATCTCGTCGCCTGATCCCATATAATTTTTTTTTTGTGCTTACCTACCCATTTTGAAGTCAATTTTAAATATGTGGTTTTAAATATGAAAATATAAGTCAATTTTCAAATTGTGTATGTCAAACATTGAATAGGCGTGTATTATTGATATATGTTAGTAATTTTTGTTACCAAAAATATTTAATAAATTTAGTTCCCAACCCGAATTAAAAAATGTTGAGAAGATGCATGAAAAAATCAAAGACTTCAAATTTAAGTCGGACAAGTAGGCGTAAAAAGTACTATACACAATGCTTAAGGACAACATGTAAAAATGTGTGTCAAGTTTGGAAATAAAGGATATAAGAAAATAAGGGAGGGTTTGGAGTGAAACATATATTTAAAGAGGTAACATTTTTACTTTAATACATTGATACTAGAGTTTAATATAAATTAGTAATTATGGGAATTAGACTTTAATATAAATTAATCA
This sequence comes from Sambucus nigra, assembly GCA_949130495.1. Classification (NCBI taxonomy): domain Eukaryota; kingdom Viridiplantae; phylum Streptophyta; class Magnoliopsida; order Dipsacales; family Adoxaceae; genus Sambucus; species Sambucus nigra. Next base: position 407,029,736 of record OX422214.1, on the reverse strand, counting down.
CTTTATTATAATTTAGAACATTTGTTTCCGCTAAATTTTACAAAACATTACTTTTTAGTGGCGAAATGTTCACATTTAAAACATAATAATGTATTAAGGTAAAAAAAAAAAATCTCATATTTATTATTTATCTAAATGGAATCAACATTTAGATTTAGATATTAATTAATGTTTTTTATAATTAGATTTTAGTGGTCTTTCCTTTATACTCGATGCACATACACATTTTGTCATCAATTTTTTGGCAAGCTATATCTTGAACAAGTTTGGAGTAGGCATATTGAAACTTGAAAATTTACTTGGTTGTAGCTACATCATTTTGGGTTAAGCCAATCAAATACATCAAGCTTCATCTTTTTTTAATTCAATATTAAACATGTTGGTTTAAAGTTTAAAATATATCTTTTTATTTGGAATTGGAATATAATCCAAATTCGTGGGGGAGATTTAAACATTTTATTCCATGAATTTTAACAAGAGATAATTATATTTAAGTCCCATTTGTCGGGTCAACATTTATATAAGTCCTATTGACTTTTCAACAATCCTATAGGTCCTATTCCAACTTTTTAGGGAATTTTTTCACAATTTTACCCTTTTATAACTAATCATCCGTAACTTCCTTTAGGAAGTTACATAAGTGGTTGGTCTTTTTTTTTAATCTTTAAATGATCATAACTTTTGATTCACTAATCCGTTTTTTGCACAATTACTATTTTTGAAATCTGTTGGACGAGATCTATCAAACAAGATCCATGAAGGCTATAAAATTCCAAAGAAACAAATTTACACAGACAAGAAACTTTACTGTAGCACTAGAATATGAAATAGTTTTATATATATGACATTTTCACAAACAGACAGTAACATTTACTGTGGTAATATTACACAGTATATATATATATATATATATATACGGTGGATCCAAACCCTCTTTTTTTAAAATTACCTTATATTTAAAGGTTCGCGCTAGCGGCATCCAATCCTTACCACCATTGTTGGAGCTTCAACGACCTTCGTCAGAACTCCGATTTGGGGTGGGTAAGGGTTTTTTTGGTGCCGCTGGCGCAGACCTTTAAAAATAAGATAATTTTGAATAAATGGGTTTTGGATCGACCGGAGTGTCATGAGGTGCCGCTGACGCGGACCGTTGAAAATAAGATTGAATAAATGGGATATGGATCCTTTTGAGCACCGATTTGGGGTGAGTAGGGGTGGCTTAGGTGCCGGTGGCGCAGAGCTTTAAAAATAGGAGCATATTATATATATATATATATATATATATATATATATATATATATATATATATATATATAGAGAGAGAGAGAGAGAGAGAGAGAGAGAGTCAGGCTATAGTACATCATGCTCTATACATCACCCATGCATCACGCCTAATTCTAGGCCCTAAAAAACTTTTTTTTTTCCAAATTTTATATTTTTTTCGTTGAAATTAACCTTCCAATCAACCCATATGCAAAAAATTAGCTCAAAATACATTTTGTAGCTATTTTTAAAAAATCCACAAAAAACTGCTAAAAATACCTTATTTATAAGGGTCTGCGCCAGCAGTTTTTTGTGGATTTTTTAAAAATAGCTACAAAATGTTATTTTGACCTATTTTTTTGCATATGGGTTGGAAGGTTAATTTCAAGGAAAAAATATAAAATTTAAAAATAAAGTTTTCTAGGGCCTAGAATTAGGCGTGATGTATAGAGCATGATGTATGTGAGCCTCTCTCTCTCTCTCTCTCTCTATATATATATATATATATATAATGTGATAACACAGTAAATGCTATTGTTTGTAAAAATGTCATAGATATTAAACTTTATTGTATACAACAGAAAATGAAATAGTTTTATATCTGTGACATTTTCACAAACAATAACACTTATTGTGTTAATATATTTATGAAATAGTTTTATATATATATAACATTTTCACAAACAGTAACATTTACTCAGTTAATATTACACAATATATATATAGCATTTTCACAAACAATAACATTTACTGAGTTAATATATATATATATATATATATATATATATATATATATATATATATATATATATATATATACACACACGGTAGATCCAAACCTCTTTTTTTATTTCAAAATTACCATATTTTTAAAGGTTTACGCTAGCGACATTCAATCCCCAGCACTACCCACCCCCATTGTCGGAGCTTCAACGGCTTTCATCAGAGCTATGATTTGGGTGGGTAGTAGTGGCATAAGGTGCCGCTGGCGCGGACCTCTAAAATTAAGAGAATATTAGATAAATGGGGTTTGGATCAACCGGAGCTGCTATTTGGGGTGAGTAGGGGTGGCATTGGGTTAGGTTTATATCTTTAATATTTTCACAAATAATAAATATTACTCTTTGTGAAAATGTTACATCGGCATCCCATGTCACCTCAAATCAGAGCTCTGATGAAGGTTGTTGAAGCTCCGACAAAGGGGGTGGGTGGTGGTTCTCTTTCAAGATCAAGTCATATTGGTATCATAAGAAATTTTAACTAGAGTTTGAGATTTTCTCGAGTGTATCTGCTGCCAAGGTTTGGACATTGATTGGGAGGTGGGTGCATGTTCATTGCCCCAACCCGTCGCCTGATCCCATACAATTTTTTTGTGTGCTTACCTACCCATTTTGAAGTCAATTTTAAATATGAAAATATAAGTCAATTTTCAAATTGTGTATGTCAAACATTGAATAGGCGTGGGATTGTTTAAAGTTGTTTGTAATATGTATTATTGATATATGTTAGTAATTTTTGTTACCAAAAATATTTAATAAAAATTACCTTATATTTAAAGGTTCGCACTAGCGGCATCCAATCCTTACCACCATTGTTGGAGCTTCAACGATGAATATATATATATATATATATATATATATATATATATATATATATATCCGGTGGATCCAAACCCTCTTTTTTAAAAATTACCTTATATTTAAAGGTTGGCGCTAGAGGCATCCAATCCTTACCACTATTGTTGGCGCTTCAACGAAAATTGGATATGGATCCTCTTGAGCACCGGTTTGGGGTGAGTAGAGGTGGCATTAGGTGCCGGTGGCGCAGAGATTTAAAAATAGGAGCATATTATATATATATATATATATATATATATATATAAAGAGAAAGAGAGAGAGAGAGAGAGAGAGAGAGAGAGAGAGAGAGAGAGAGAGAGAGAGAGTCATGCTATAGTATATCATGCTCTATACATCACCCATGCATCACGCCTAATTCTAGGCCCTAAAAAACTTTTTTTTTCAAATTTTATATTTTTTCGTTGAAATTAACCTTGCAATCAACCCATATACAAAAAATTAGCTCAAAATACGTTTTGTAGCTATTTTTATAAAAATCCACAAAAAACTGCTAAAAATATTTTATTTATAAGGGTCTGCGCCAGCAGTTTTTTGTGGATTTTTTAAAAATAGCTACAAAATGTTATTTTGACCTAATTTTTTGCATATGGGTTGATTGGAAGGTTAATTTCAAGGGAAAAATATAAAATTTTAAAAAAAAGTTTTTTAGGGCCTAGAATAAGGCGTGATATACGGTGTGATGTATAGAGCATGATGTATGTGAGCCTTCCTCTCTCTCTCTCTCTCTCTCTCTCTCTCTATATATATATATATATATATATATATATATATATATATATATAATGTGATAGCACAGTAAATGCTATTGTTTGTAAAAATGTCATAGATATTAAACTTTATTGTATACAACAGAAAATGAAATAGTTTTATATCTGTGACATTTTCACAAACAATAACACTTACTGTGTTAATATATTTATAAAATAGTTTTATATATATAACATTTTCACAAACAGTAACATTTACTGAGTTAATATTACACAATATATATATATATAACATTTTCACAAACAGTAACATTTACTTAGTTAATATTACACAATATATATATATATATACACACGGTGGATCCAAACCTCTTTTTTTTCTTTTCAAAATTACCATATTTTTAAAGGTTTACGCTAGCGACATTCAATCCCCACCACTACCCACCCCCATTGTCGGAGCTTCAACGGCTTTCATCAGAGCTATGATTTGGGTGGGTAGTAGTGGCATAGGGTGCCACTGGCGCGGACCTATGAAATTAAGAGAATATTAGATAAATGGGGTTTGGATCAACCGGAGCTCCTATTTGGGGTGAGTAGGGGTGACATTGGGTTAGGTTTATATATGTAATATTTTCACAAATAATAAATGTTACTGTTTGTGATAATGTTACATCGGCATCCCATGTCACCTCAAATCAGAGCTCTGATGAAGGTTGTTGAAGCTCCGACAAAGGGGGTGGGTGGTAGTTCTCTTTCAAGATCAAGTAATATTGCTATCATAAGAAATTTTAACTAGAGTTTGAGATTTTCTCGAGTGTATCTGTTGCCAAGGTTTGGACATTGATTGGGAGGTGGGTGCATGTTCATTGCCCCAACCCGTCGCCTGATCCCATACAAATTTTTTTTGTGCTTACCTACCCATTTTGAAGTCAATTTTAAATATGAAAATATAAGTCAATTTTCAAATTGTGTATGTCGAACATTGAATAGGCGTGGGATTGTTTAAAGTTGTTTGTAATACGTATTATTGATATATGTTAGTAATTTTTGTTACCAAAAATATTTAATAAATTTAGTTCCCAACCCGAATAAAAAAATGACAAGAAGATGCATGAAAAAATCAAAGAGTTCAAATTTAAGTTGGACAAGTAGGCGTAAAAAGAACTTTACACAATGCTTAAGGACAACATGTAAAAATGTGTGTCAAGTTTGGAAATAAAGGATATAAGAAAATAAGGGAGGGTTTGGAGTGAAACATATATTTAAAGAGGTAACATTTTTACTTTGATACATTGATACTAGAGTTTAATATAAATTAGTAATTGTTGGAATTAGACTTTAATATAAATTAATTAATTTCTTATAATTTAGAACATTTGTTTCCGCTAAATTTTACAAAACATTACTTTTTAGTGGCGAAATGTTCATATTTAAAACATAATAATGTATTAAGGTAAAAAAAAAAAGCTCATATTTATTACCTATCTAAATGGAATTAACATTTAGATTTAGATATTAATTAATGTTTTTTATAATTAGATTTTAGTGGTTTTTCCTTTATACTCGATGCACATACACATTTTGTCATCAATTTTTTGGCAAGTTATATATTGAACAAGTTTGGAGTAGGCATATTGAAACTTGAAAATTCACTTGGTTGTAGCTACATCATTTTGGTTTAAGCCAATCAAATACATCAAGCTTCATCTTTTTTTAATTCAATATTAAACATGTTGGTTTAAAGTTTGAAATATATCTTTTTGTTTGGAATCTGAATAAAATCCAAATTCGTGGGGGAGATTTAAACAATTTATTCCATGAATTTTAACTAGAGATAATTATATTTAAGTCACATTTGTCGGGTCAACATTTATATAAGTCATATTGACTTTTCAACAATCATATAGGTCATATTCCAACTTTTTAAGGAATTTTTTCACAAGTTTACCCTTTTATAACTAATCATCCACAAAACAGTCCCGTAAGAGGCACGAGCACCTCGTACGGGACCAATGTAAGTCGTAAGAACCTATCGAGTAGTCCCTGGACTCCCGGTTTGAGTATACGGAGAGAATTTGCAAAATTTTGACTCATGGCTAAAAACATGGCGTCAAGGGTTGAAAAAGTAAAACAACTTGAAAACGGTCCCGTAAGAGGCATGTGAACCTCGTACGGGACCAATGTAACTTGTACGAATCGATCGCGTAGTCACCGGACTCCCCGTTTGGGTATACGACGAGAATTTGTAAAAAATTAGACTTGGGCAAAAAAAAGTTTGCGTCAAGTGGTGAAAGCGTAAAACAGTCACAAAACGGTCCCGTACGAGGCACGATCACCTAGCACGGGACCAATGTAACTGCCAACCACTCAACGGTCAACGGATAAAAATGTAAAATAATAACAAAACAGTCCCATTAGAGGCATCATCACCTCATACGTGACCAATGTAACTCATCGGGACTGACCGCGTAGTCCTCGGCCAAAAGGTGAAAATGTAAAACAACAAAACGGTCCCGTTAGAGGCACCTTCACCTCGCACGGGACCAATGTAACTCGTACGAACTGACCGCATAGTCAAGGGACTCCCGATTTGAGTATACGACAAGAATTTTAAAAAATTTAGACTTGGGCTTAAAAACATGGGGTCAAAGGGTGAAAATGTAAAATAGCCACAAAACGGTCCAGTGAGAGGCAAGATCACCTTGCACGGGACCAATGTAACTTGTAGGGATCGATTGCGTAGTCCTCGGCCTCCCGATTTGTGTATACGATGAGAATTTGTAAAATTTAGAGTTAAGCTTGAAAACCTGATGTCAAAGGATGAAAACGTGAAACAACAACAAAACGGTCCCGTTAGAAGCGTCGTCATCTCGCACCAGACCAATGCAACTCGTACGAACTGACCACGTACTCACAGGACTCCCGGTTTGAGTATACGCCTAGAATTTGTAAAAATTTAGACTTAGGCTTGAAACCTAACGTCAATGGAAGAAAACGTAAAATAATAAAATAGACCCTGTAGAGGCACCATCACCTCGCATTAGACCATTGTAACTCGTACGAATCGACCGCGTAGTCCTCGGCCTCTCGGTTTGAGTATTCGACGAGGATTTGAAAATTTAGACTTAGGCTTGAAAACATGACGTCAAAGGATGAAAACATAAAACAACATCAAAACAGTCCCGTTAAAGGCGCCATCACCTCGTACGGGACCAATGTATCTCGTACGAGTCGATCGCGTAGTCAAGGGACTCCCGGTTTGAGTGTGCAACGAGAATTTGCAAAAATTTAGACTTAGGCTTAAAAATATGGTGTCAACGGGTGGAAACGTAAAACAGCCACAAAACGATCCAGTGAGAGGCACGTTCACCTCGTACGGGACCAATGAAACTCGTAGGGACCGACCGCATAGTCCCCGACCTCCCGGTTTGAGTATACGACGAGAATTTATTAAATTTAGAGTTAGGCTTAAAAACCTGACGTCAAAGGATGAAAACGTAAAACATTGAAATGGTCCTGTTAGAGGCACCATCACCTCGCACGGGACCAATGCAACTCGTACAAACCGATCGCGAGGTCATAGGACTCCCGGTTTGAGTATACGATGAGAATTTGTAAAAATTTAGACTTAGGCTTGAAAACCTGATGTCAAAGGATGAAAACGTAAAACAATAACAAAACGGTGCCTCTAACGGGTGAAAACATAAATCAACAACAAAACGGTCCTGTTTGAGGCACCATCACTTCGCACGGGACCAATGTAACTCGTAGGAACCGACCGCTTAGTCCCCGACCTCTCGGTTTGAGTATACGACAAGAATTTGGAAAAATTTAGACTTAGGCTTGAAGACCAACCTTTCATATTTTCGTGTTTTTTGGAGCAAATGTTACATCATATGGGATAGGGAGCAATTAGGAAAGTTCGACTCCCAGAGTGATGAGGGAATATTGTTAGGTTATGCATCGATGAGTGGAGCATACCGTGTTTTTAACATAAGCACCTCTAAGGTTATGGAGTCAATAAAAGTCATCTTGTAAGATGACGAACTATCGGTGCTTATTGATTCTAGTCTTTAGTGTGAGGATGATGTACTTCCAGCTGATGATCCCATTATCCCTCACACACCCAATGTGAACCCTACTCCTGACTTAGGGGACACACTTGCTTGGGTTTGAAAGAGTCATGACCCTTTCGTCATTCTAGGAGATCCCACTTTAGGGGTCAAGGCTCGTGATCATCTAGAAACTGTGGTTAGCTTTATGTGTTACATGTCTAAAGTCGAGCCCAAGAACATCAAAGAAGTAATCAAAGATGAACACTGGATATCGCTATGCAGGATGAGTTACTTCAGTTTAAAAAGAGTAATGTTTGGTAACTTGTCCCCTGGCCTAGTGAGAAGAATGTGATTGGTACCAAGTGGATCTATAAGAATAAGATGGATAAGAATGGTACCATTATCCAAAATAAGGCTAGGTTGGTCACTTAGGGCTATACAAAGATGGAGGGTGTAGACTTTGAGGAGACATTTGCTCCTGTTACGAGGCTTGAGTTATCCGTTTACTGCTCACCATCGCATGTCATTTATGCTTCAAGTTATATAAGAGAGATTTCAATAGTGCATTTATGAATGGCATTCTATAAGAGGAGGTTTACGTGGAACAACTAAAAGGGTTTGAAGACCCTAAGCACCCTGAACATATCTATTATCTGAGAAAATCCCTGCATGGTTTAAAGAAAGCACCCCGTCCTTAGTATGTTAGTCTTACTTTCTATCTCTTAACCCGTGGCTTCAAGAGAGAGGGACTTGATAAGACGTTATTTGTTAGGAGAGGGGATGGTGCTATTTTTACTGCCCAGGTTTATATGGATGACATAGTCTTTGGATCCACGTGCTCCCTCCATGTTCATGACTTTACGGAGGAGATGAAGAGTGATTTCGTGATGAGCATGATTAGTGAGGTTACTTTCTTCTTTGGTCTCCGGGTTTGTCAGCTAGAGGATGAGATGTTCATCTCCTAATCTAAGTATGCAAGAGACCTTGTGAAGAAATTTAATTTAGACTCTATTAGGCAATCACGTACCCTGATGAGTACCTCAACTAAGCTTAACAAAGACCCTTCGGGTAATGACGTAGGTCAAACCTTGTATCGGAGTATGATAGGTAGTCTTCTCTACTTGATTGCCAGTTATCCCAACATCTCCTTTAGTGCTGGAGTCCGTCCACAATATCAGGCGTTCGTGAAAGAGTTGCACTTACTTGCTCTTAAACGTATTGTCAAATATATGAGTAGGACTCTCTCATACGGCATTTGGTATTTCTTTGGTAGCGACGACCGTTTATCAGCCTATTTGGATGCTGAATCGGCCAGGGATGCAGATGGATGTAAGAGCACTTCTGGTGCGTGTTTATTATTCTTTGGTTATGCTCTTGTCTCTTGGTTGATCAAGAAGCAAAAATCCATCTCTTTGTTCGCTGCAGAGGCTGAGTACATAGCCACCGGGAGTTGCTGCACGCAACTTCTGTGGATAAATCAGATAATGGAGGGTTATGGGATATCACAGGACACCATGGATATTTCCCGTGATAACACACCATAAATATTTCCTGTGATAACATGAGCGCGATACACATATCCCGCAATCCAGTCCCGCATTCGCGCCCAAAACACATTAGGATACGCGAGCACTTTATTCGCGAGTTAGTAGAAGAAAAAGTCGTGTCCTTGAGTTTTGTGTCCACTCACCTTCAGTTAGCTCATAATTTCACGAAGCCTTTAGACGCCCTTAGATTCGAGAGTCTTTGGAAGTCTTTATGAATTTGCACAATTGACTGAGGGGTAGTTACCATGTCTAAAATATGATGCATTTTTCAGGTTCATATCAGATCATTCCTATTGTTAAACTGTATCATTTGTATCATTTTTTGCAGTATATTTTCATTTTTTATATTTTTAGGAAACTACAAAAAGATTTTCTTTTTTTGAAAAATTTAAAAATCCAAAAAGATTATGTTTTTGATATTTTTTTAAAAAGGGCAAAGAGATTTTATTTTTATATTTTTTTTTTTTAAAACACAAAAAGAGTTTTGTATTTTGTTTACACTGTTTCTGGATGAACATTTAAGATATCCAAAGTCACAACTACATTTCCATATTCCATATGACTTTTTTATAGTGATTTGAGATGCTACATCATTTCATCCATGTGCTTTATAATGTATGGAGTCATTGAGATGTGGTTAGTGATATCTTTCTATATGTTTGGCTCCTTATCTCCTTTAATACACACATGCACAGTCTTATTTGAATTTTGTACTTGTCTGTCACATGTTGGTTTGAGTGTTTTCATCTCAATTCTGCTTATACAATGAACCACATGCGATAAAACGAGAATAATAATAGTAGTGCATATAATAACCATTACCCATGAGGATTTTGTTTCAATGTATGTATGTTGAGTGACAAACGGGGAAGGGCTACGAAATGTGCTTATAATATCCTTTATGATTAAGGCACCGTTTAAACTTGGTAAAAAAAGTGTGGCATTGAAAATAGTAGCCAAGACCCAAAGAACTGAAAATAGCCAAAAAAAGTGTGGCATTGAAAAAAGTATCCCAGGCCAAACTAGTTTAGATTGATATGATCATTCATAAGAAAAGAAATATCATTATATGATCATTATTACATTTGAGGGAGTTTGGTCGGATATGTATATCAACGGGTTTGGACTTCTTGAAAATCTCAAAAAAACATTAAATAGAGTTCGGCATCATTGGTGTGGAAATCACTTTAAACTTTGATTTGTTGATTAGATTGAGTCAATTTCTCATAATTCCACCATTTTTACACCCAAGGAAGATGTTGAGTTCATTCGTTAGGAGTATCAAAAATTTATCGTGCACATATGTTATAATTATTTGCGTTGATTTTCCTATCGAATTTCTTCACAACCCTTCATTTACGCTATCACCGACTTGGTTATTTTCGTGTTCTTTCATGGTCTGATTCTTTGTTGCATATTTTTTTGTTAGAAAATTTTTGCGAAATTGAAAAGGAGAAGTTTATTACCTTGTGACACTCTCCATATGCATTGCTTTGTGTTCATCTTATTTGTCTATTTGGGGACATCATAAAACGGGGGAGAAAGAATTATGGGGTAGATATGCTTGTTTGATTTAATGGTTTGCTTTAACTTAATTGATTTTGATTTTCTTCTTATCAATATATTTCAATTGTTGCGCGTCACGAGTATTTGTTTCTCGTCTCATGTATGTAGGTACAAAATTGAGGATTATTATTTTGCAGACCCTGGTGATGACAAAGAAACGTTGGAGAATTGAAGCTTTGAAGATGTTGAAGATTTTTGAAGACATGTTATTTGATATTTCCATTTATGGGTTTGGGGGGATATAGATTGTACGTCTCATATATTTGTTGGGTAGCACAATTCGGATTTTTTATGAATGTACCGGCATAGACATGGGGGGAGATTTGTAAAGACATGTTTTATAAATGTCCGTTTAGAATCTGGAAATTTTTGTGTTGTCCTAGATCATAGTTAGTATGTCGTATACCGTTACATCTCGGCACGTCTTCACAAGTTCTACCTTGATGTCCATCATCTGAATCTTGACCTACATGCATCATCAACACGTACCCATCATTAACAACGCGCGTCGTGCATCTTCAACCGGCTCCATTCCCACTAACTCCACTACGCTAAAAGGTAAACTGACAAATTGGAGTTATTAATGTTCACGTATTTATTTGGGATATTTTTACAAAAAAAAATTTATCAAAATTGAGGCATTTTTCTAAGTCAAATATTATTTTTTAAGACCTATGACGTTTTTAACAAGTATTTTTTGCTTGTGTCGTTCAAACGACAGCTTCTAATGACAGCACTTGTCATTTCAAGGGTCGCTTGAAAGTCATTTTTAAGTACTTCTAAACCCTTGAAATGACATATCTGGTGCAATTAAAGACTTTATTTTTTGTACTTTTAAACCCTTTTTTATTCACTCCAAAGTCCCAGATCATTTATGTGAATCATTCTTGACTTTATTACTCATATTACTCATTCTGGAGTCACCCTTCGTGGAGAAGGAGGCTATCTCCATTTCTGACCAATTGGAGCTCTTGCGTGATCTCTTGCTGAAGACTTTGAACCGACACCTGAGGGTATTTCGTCGTCACAAAACGTTGCATTTCTACTTTGTAATTGTAAGTTGGATATTTATAGTTTATAGAGAAATAAAAGGAGTTTCCCCTGCTGGGGATTTTTTCCTCAAATTTGTTTTGTGATTCTTTGGTTGTGCATGTTAGATAATTCGTATTAATTTTCAATCACAATTAGATGCATGTTTCGGGGTGTTAATTAAAATATGGGCATAAAATTGGAATTTAATTAAACAAGTTTATTCATTGGACGCAAGCTCACTTCTTTAAGTTCAACTTTATATGTCATGAGACTAAAGCTTAGTTTGATAAAGTTTTACGGTCAATTAGAACTTCTTGAACATATTTGAGTGTTTGGGTTATAATTCTTTTGTTACTAGTTCACACCCATTCATTCTATTCTACACATTTTGGAGACATCGATGATATGCAAGTGTGTAAAGTATGTGTTTTGTGGTCGTCTATACCTATATATATGTGCTGAATATTCTTTGATATATTTTGCATATACTATATATGGTATGTTTGTTATATTTGTGAAATTTGCAATTTTAAAAAAAAAATGAAAATTTTAAAAAATAGTCGGTGTTTGTCTACCTTTGAGATGATCATTACACATGCGTGATTTACATCTTTTATGAGCATATATTTTCTTCGTCGTGATACTTTGCACTTAATGTTTGTTTTTTCTACTTCTTTGTCTATTTGTCTATATCGATAAAAACAAAGGGGGGAAACAAATTAAAATGGAGTTTTTGATGAGTTTGAACCGACCAATGCAACTCGTACGAACCGATCGTGTAGTCACGGGACTTCCAGTTTGAGTATACGACGAGAATTTGCAAAAATTTAGACTTAGGATTAAAAACCTGACGTCAAAGGATGAAAACGTAAAACAACAACAAACGGTCCCGATGAGAATTCGGAAAAATTAAACTTAGGCTTGAAAACATGGCGTCAAGGGGTGAAAACATAAAACAACAACAAAATGGTCCCGTTAGAGGACTCGGTTCGAGTATACGATGAAAATTTGGAAAATTTAGACTTAGGCTTGAAAATATGACGTCAAAGGGTGAAAATGTAAAACAATAAAAAAACGATCCCGTTAGAGGCACCATCACCTCGCACGGGACCAATGCAACTCGTAGGGACCGACCGCGTAGTCCCCGGCCTCCCAGTTTGAGTATTCGATGAGAATTTGAAAATTTTAGACTTAGGCTTGAATGCATGACGTCAAAGGGTGAAAACGTAAAACAATAAAATAGTCCCGTTAGAGGCACCATCACCTCACACGGGATCAATTTAACTCGTACGAATTGACCGCGTAGTCACGGGACTCCCAGTTTGAGTATACGATGAGAATTTTCAAAAATTTAGGCTTAGGCATAAGAACATACGTTAACGGGTAAAAACGTAAAACAGCCACAAAACGGTCTTATGAGAGGCATGATCACCTCAAACGGGACTGTGACACCCCGCCCAAATAAATACCGGGTGATCAATCCTATATCAAATTTAAAACAGGAATCTCAGGGGTTCATTCTTAGCATCACTGTCGAAAACTTTTCAAACCTTTACTAACCACCTAGTATTCAAAAAGACTGATGTCAAATTTTATCTTTTTATTAAACAATTAAATATGCATGCTGAATAACAAATAAACCATACATCCAAACCATGAGTCTAAAACAATACTAAATGACCTGCCGAATAAACAATCGACTCAAAATCCCAATAATAATAATTCAATAAATGAATACATAAACCAAATATCGAGTCTAAAAGTAAAAGGGGAAACATGACCTGAATGAATCTACAACTGAGATAAGAATCCTACTCTAGGAATAAAGAAATGATACGTCTAAATCAAATCCTGCAACCATCCACAATGTTGCAGCTGCGTAACCCTGGAATAGATAAGTCAACTATGGCATCCCTATGGCTGGACACCTGTTAATATGCATATACATAGACAAGAGATAAGAAGTACAAGAAACGGGTCAGAACCCGATTTATAAAAATGTTTAGCAAGCATTTTATTGCAATAAATGAAATGCGTAGTATATAATGTTCATAATTGCTTTTACGGTCCCACTCTCTTGAGGACAATCTCACCTCTCTTCTATAGTGCACACCTATCGCATTCATTTATTCCGCCTAGCCATCTGACACACTTCTAACTAGGAAAAAGGCTTATCCTTCTAGTTACCCCTCGTAGTAGTATATCATATTTGATCTCAACAATTATCATTTTTAAATAAGTGTTATCACACTAAAGTCAAGTATTTACTATTTACATTTATATAAGATTTCACTATCTTAATAGTGTATAATTATCTCATTGTAGATATACCATAAGCATATATATATATCCATCACTATTATATATATGTATTAACACAATCTTAATAGCCTACAATTATCACATTGTAATTATATCACAAGTATACATATATATCACCCACCATTATATATATATACTAACACAGCACCCTAAGGATACACCTATAGTGCATTGCATACTCTGCTATCATGTCCCAGTACGTCTCGTACTCAAACAAGGACTATCGGTTCGGAAATGTCCCACGAACCATATAAACAAATCACACATATTGGCGGCGAACATAGTTCACATACCTATGGGTCACGCACATACCTACGCTTCCATAGTCAGCGGACTTATCAACTCACAAATAAGTCTTTCACAGTCCTATGTTCTGAGATACAAGTCAAATATCCCCCCGAAGGTCACTCAGGATAAGACCGTCTCTACACAACCCCCCGCGATAGCAAGCAGCTAGGTATGTCATACACATAATAAAACATTGAAATAGGTATTCACGCACCCTATTAAAATATTAGGTATTCACAAAACCTTTCATTGTTTTACGTATTCACACAACCTATCATTGTTTTACGTATTCCCGTAACCTATTATCATTTTTCTATTGGATTATGTATTCCCATATTTATATATATAATTCACACATTCATATATATATACATATATTCCAATTATTACTAGTTCGCTCGTATTAAATACGATCCAATACCAAAATAGCTACATCCCACTATTTAATATAATTTATATGATTATATATCTCACCTCATATATACTTGATTAAGTTCATATTAGTCTCACAAAGTTCCCAACAATTTTTAGTTTCAATTCGGGAAAGTTTCGTCACTAATTAAAACTCCAAGGGTATTTTAGACATTTCACAATATATGCCTCAGTAATGAAATTCCTAGTTTGCGTACTACCCTCCATTTGCTATGCTTGGCCACAAACGGCACGTAAATCCGAATTCGTATGACAAAGTTATGCTCATTTAAAGTTGTGCTAAAAATCAAATAACTCATTCCGTCTTCAAGGGTATTTTAGACCTTTCAATTTTTGTGTCTAATTAAAAATATTCCCAGGACAGCGTAATACTCTTCGCTATCTATGTGTGGCCGTGAAGGGCACACTAATCCGAGTCCGTATGCCGAAAGTTAGGGCATTATAAAGATTCACCTCAAAGAAGATTTAAAAAAAAAAACTTTCTTAAAAAGTTTTCCCACATTCTGCCCAGATTAATAAATTGATGTTTTGCGGCATTTTGGAGCAGTTTTGGAGGAAGCGCGTGAGACAACAAAATGTAGAAAACGCGATTTTCTAAAGGGCAGTGAGGACAGAATCACCATTAAAGCTCCAAAACCTTCGATTATACCCAGATCTTTTAACCCAAAAACCTCCCAAGATTCATCATAAATCCACCCAAACTTCATCATTAACAATTTCTTCCAACAATACCACTAATGGAGATTCAAAAACCAAGATCTAATCATGTTGTTCACTTCTTAAATTAAGTTATAATCTCACTATTAACCCAATTTCTCACAAAGTTAAAAATCCCCCATTAATGGTTATTCTTCATCTTCTTCACCATAAACCCACAAAATTCAATTCAAATTCCTACTTCCAAATTTCCAGAATTAATTGACATAATTACAACTATTTACATCATTAACTACAACTCAAATTAAAGCAAGAAAACACTTGCCTTGGGGGATTAAATCCGACGAGCTCATGTCGAAATTCTTGCCCGGATTGCTCTTGTCATCCTTCTTTCCTTCTTCTTCTTTCTCCTTTCTCTCCTCTCTCAACCCTTTGTGTTTTGGAATGACCCATGGCTGCCCAACACACTTAAACCTAGGTTAAAATTCCTCAATCCCGTAATTAAGCCTATTGGCCAATTAAAAATGACTTAAATGCCCCCGTATGGGCTCGGTCATGTCTAAAAATGCCCCGAGACCCATTTACTACCCCCGGGTACTCTTTTCCGACTATCTCGACCCTTCCGGACTCAACCGTGCACTCAGAATTGTCATCTGAGATACTTTATAAAATTTTCCATTTTCAACCTCAAAATGCGACACATGTGAAAATTTTCAATAACCCGAATTAATTTGAATTTCTAAATCCCCAAATTTAAATACTAAATTCTAAATCTCCAAATTCAATAATTTCTCCAATTTAAATAAATTAAATTTAAATCACCAAATTAAATGAATTTTTCCAAATTAAATAAATCCAACTCACTAATTTAATTAATTTATATATCCTCTAAAATATGGGGTGTTACATACTTCTCCCCTTACAATGGAATTTCGTCCTCGAAATTCAGATAAGACTAGTACTCAAAGCTTCAGATATAATCTCGTACACCTTCATCCTTTCCCACATAATCTAAATCGTTATGATGTTCTCATTACACTTCTCCTAGCGATACCCGTTAGTCCAACGGTCCCTACACTACCGTTCAATCCTGTGGCCAATTTGCTTTAGTCATTTTATATTAAAATGTTCCATCATATAATGTATCATCTCACATTGCTGCCTACACAACACTTTGAAGCTTCCAACTTCTGACACTACTATGAGCCTAACCACTAACGGCTATAATACGTCCTTTACTGGGGAATACTCCATCATCCCCCTGCGATAACTCCCTTATTCGTTTACTCTTTTGGCACATGTATTTCTACATCTATCGACCGCGGATAATATATAAAAATTTAACTATCTAGGGTGCCCATACACCCTATATGCTGCACATAACTGCCCAATTCAACTTAACGTAATAAACTTGCTATAATTAAGCTTTTCATATTTGAGCTGATTATACGGTGAGGTTATACTAAACTACCCTACCAATTGCAACTTAATTATCATTTAGGTTATCCCACCGATCTACTCGTGGTGAAAGTGTTCCACAAAGTTTTCTCACATCAACACTATATGGCTCTATCGGCCTTAAGTCGTAGTATAATTATCAACTCATAGTTATAACTATATATGTATAATAACCACGGTACCAAACCTATGTCCTATGGCCAAACAACTCCCCACTTCCAACGTTGCGCTAAGTTTCATGCGTGGGATGTCTCGCAAAGCGAAATCCAAACAAGGAACCCTCCCGATACACTACTACCTAACATTGTTGGTCGTTGAGATCCGTTAGGCCCTCAGTCCATAGCACATACCCCCCAAATCCCCGTCTCTTAACATAAAAGTATATTCGTTCACTCACATATTACACAAGACAATATATAATACGGTTCTTTTACTATCACCAGTTTCTTAGCGCGAATAAATCACGAGCTATATCTCTCCGCTCAATAATAAGTTAGTATACCCTGAATCACATCAGTAAATGTCCCTACTCATCGGGATTACATATAACAATGCCAACATATTCTCATATGTCTATTATGAAACACAGTATCAAATATATACACGTATATGCACACTATAATATATATATATATATATATATATTCGTCCACTGGCCCTATATTTTTAATAGCTCTCAACTTAAGGTGTTTTCACTACACGTTCAGTAACTAAAATTTTAAAACCGATGCATTAGCATCCAACTACGTCTCGTCACCGCGGACATAAATTAAGGTCCCTACGTGTAACATCCTGCAACTAAGTTCAAAGAAATTTCTCAATGCACTATTATCTAGCATTTTCAACAAAATTCGTAGGTCCAAAGCACATAACTTAGATATCACGAATCCTGTCTCTCGACACATAATTTAATTTGCCTATGCCCACGTCTCTCAAGGCATCACACAATACGGTGTTCTAGCTATCACTTAATTCTCATCACGTAAACAATAATGATCTAAATCTGTAAGCTCAACGGTTGTCTGATATACCTTGAATTACACCGGTAAAAGTCCCCACTCACTAGGATTTAAACATAACGAGACAACTATACTCGTCGAAGTCTATGGTATAATACAATATATATATATATATATATATATATATTGACTCGACCCTCCTTCGGGTGATGATTTATGAAGTAGAATGTCTTACCCTGGCACAGCGAGCACCATAGACTTCCCATACAGTCTACTATTGCTCCAACCCTCGGTATACAGTCACTACGCAAGATAAAAATATGCTCCCTTTCATATCCCTCAAATGGAGAAAAAAAATCTATCACATAATATACGACACCCTCCTAGTGTCCTCACCTGCTCCCCTATAGATGGAACTAACGAGAGCCCTGTTACCCGATGACAAAGATATGTACACTATTTTAATATTCATGACATCTCTACTAAACCCGTTTCACATGTGAATTTAGTATTAACAAACTACTGTCACGCAGAACATATCTCAATCACCTCGAGTGGAGGTTCAAATGGTTCTGGGACATAACGCCCTCGTCCTAACCGAACCAAAACTTCTTATAACTGTTACCCCTACTGGGCATCCCATTTCTATCCCCGATTCGCGATAAACACGGTATACACATGTGTTCTTACTCTTTACACATAGGACACCTCTCCATGTTATCTTCCTTGCCTAATCATCGGGTCCCCGATTGCTACCCCCGTTGTCTATTTGTCTTCGCTGGCCCTCTTGGACTTGTTGTTGTCCTCAATGGCCCTAACTGAATCCACCATTACTTGGTAGAAATTCAATTTAATCGAAACATTTAGCTGGGTCCCTACTGGGTATACCCTCATGTGGTGCTTTACTAACACCGTTAAATTCAGTCTTTCTTTTCAGCTTAATTTTCAATTCTCAAGGTTCACTTCCCATGGAAGCGTTAATATAAACTTGTAACGCACAACCTTGATGATGTCGACACTAGTCATCTTATTCGGATTTTACACTCACGCTTCTGTATTCTACTCACGAGCCCATTAATAACTTATGTACCCTTCATATACTTCGTATCCCCTTTGTCGGGTACGAAGTTCACTAACCAAGTTAACTTCTCTCTCGCAATCAGTTTCTATCTTGCTCACTTGTGATAAGTTTTAAAACTTCATTCGTACCCCAGTCCGAACAACAGATCGAAAATCTAACGATTAAATTGTACTCAAATTTTTCATTTAATCCCATATTCTTCTTATATATAGTGACTGGCTCTTGTCACTTTACGTTGCTCCTATGAGCTTAAAATTTTATTGTCCAAAATTTACTACTGAGTATCGTTGTACTCTACCCTACATAGATGTCGTTGGATTTCTCCTTCCATTGGTTTATCACACTTCCTCTTTTTTCTGGATTCTTATCGACGACTCCTCGAAAGAGTCCTTTCGACTTTCCCCACCCCTTGCCGACTACGCTGGGTGAGTGTAAGATTTTCACCATTGTCATCCTTGACTGTGCTAGGGGAAACTACTGTCCCCGAGATTTTCCTATCATCACTTTTCTAAACAACAATTATGGTGGCTTCTATCGCCATTACTATTTTCAGATTACTCTATTGCTTATGCCGCCTTCCTCCTGCATTCTTTCTAACGGTTCCCGTTGATTGTCCCATAATGTTCGGTGTCAAAAACCTAACCGCACTCGTACATAAATCACATCAACTATACTTGATAGCAGGAGAACGAAATCACATACGTAGATGAATTCGACAATCATATCATAAGGCTCTACATCAAAGAACGCTAAACTGAAACGTGAAAAGCCATACAGATCCTAAGGACACTAGAACCTGATGCTCTGATACCACCTGTGACACCCCGCCCAAAAAAATACCGGGTGATCAATCCTATATCAAATTTAAAACAGGAATCTCAGGGGTTCATTCTTAGCATCACTGTCGAAAACTTTTTAAACCTTTACTAACCACCTAGTATTCAAAAAGACTGATGTCAAATTTTATCTTTTTATTAAACAATTAAATATGCATTCTGAATAACAAATAAACCATACATCCAAACCATGAGTCTAAAACAATACTAAATGACTAAATGACCTGCCGAATAAACAATCGACTCAAAATCCCAATAATAATAATTCAATAAATGAATACATAAACCAAATATCGAGTCTAAAAGTAAAAGGGGAAACATGACCTGAATGAATCTACAACTGAGATAAGAATCCTACTCTAGGAATAAAGAAATGATACGTCTAAATCAAATCCTGCAACCATCCACAATGTTGCAGCTGCGTAACCCTGGAATAGATAAGTCAACTATGGCATCCCTATGGCTGGACACCTGTTAATATGCATATACATAGACAAGAGATAAGAAGTACAAGAAACGGGTCAGAACCCGATTTATAAAAATGTTTAGCAAGCATTTTATTGCAATAAATGAAATGCGTAGTATATAATGTTCATAATTGCTTTTACGGTCCCACTCTCTTGAGGACAATCTCACCTCTCTTCTATAGTGCACACCTATCGCATTCATTTATTCCGCCTAGCCATCTGACACACTTCTAACTAGGAAAAAGGATTATCCTTCTAGTTACCCCTCGTAGTAGTATATCATATTTGATCTCAACAATTATCATTTTTAAATAAGTGTTATCACACTAAAGTCAAGTATTTACTATTTACATTTATATAAGATTTCACTATCTTAATAGTGTATAATTATCTCATTGTAGATATACCATAAGCATATATATATATCCATCACTATTATATATATGTATTAACACAATCTTAATAGCCTACAATTATCACATTGTAATTATATCACAAGTATACATATATATCACCCACCATTATATATATATACTAACACAGCACCCTAAGGATACACCTATAGTGCATTGCATACTCTGCTATCATGTCCCGGTACGTCTCGTACTCAAACAAGGACTATCGGTTCGTAAATGTCCCACGAACCATATAAACAAATCACACATATTGGCGGCGAACATAGTTCACATACCTATGGGTCACGCACATACCTACGCTCCCATAGTCAGCGGACTTATCAACTCACAAATAAGTCTTTCACAGTCCTATGTTCTGAGATACAAGTCAAATATCCCCCGAAGGTCACTCAGGATAAGACCGTCTCTACACAACCCCCCGCGATAGCAAGCAGCTAGGTATGTCATACACATAATAAAACATTGAAATAGATATTCACGCGCCCTATTAAAATATTAGGTATTCACAAAACCTTTCATTGTTTTACGTATTCACACAACCTATCATTATTTTACGTATTCCCGTAACCTATTATCATTTTTCTATTGGATTATGTATTCCCATATTTATATATATAATTCACACATTCATATATATATACATATATTCCAATTATTACTAGTTCGCTCGTATTAAATACGATCCAATACCAAAATAGCTACATCCCACTATTTAATATAATTTATATGATTATATATCTCATCTCATATATACTTGATTAAGTTCATATTAGTCTCACAAAGTTCCCAACAATTTTTAGTTTCAATTCGGGAAAGTTTTGTCACTAATTAAAACTCCAAGGGTATTTTAGACATTTCACAATATATGCCTCAGTAATGAAATTCATAGTACTGCGTACTACCCTCCATTTTCTATGCTTGGCCACAAACGGCACGTAAATCCGAATTCGTATGACAAAGTTATGCTCATTTAAAGTTGTGCTAAAAATCAAATAACTCATTCCGTCTTCAAGGGTATTTTAGACCTTTCAATTTTTGTGTCTAATTAAAAATATTCCCAGGACAGCGTAATACTCTTCGCTATCTATGTGTGGCCGTGAACGGCACACTAATCCGAGTCCGTATGCCGAAAGTTAGGGCATTATAAAGATTCACCTCAAAGAAGATTTAAAAAAAAAAACTTTCTTAAAAAGTTTTCCCACATTCTGCCCAGATTAATAAATTGATGTTTTGCGGCATTTTGGAGCAGTTTTGGAGGAAGCGCGTGAGACAACAAAATGTAGAAAACGCGATTTTCTAAAGGGCAGTGAGGACAGAATCACCATTAAAGCTCCAAAACCTTCGATTATACCCAGATCTTTTAACCCAAAAACCTCCCAAGATTCATCATAAATCCACCCAAACTTCATCATTAACAATTTCTTCCAACAATACCACTAATGGAGATTCAAAAACCAAGATCTAATCATGTTGTTCACTTCTTAAATTAAGTTATAATCTCACTATTAACCCAATTTCTCACAAAGTTAAAAATCCCCCATTGATGGTTATTCTTCATCTTCTTCACCATAAACCCACAAATTTCAATTCAAATTCCTACTTCCAAATTTCCAGAATTAATTGACATAATTACAACTATTTACATCATTAACTACAACTCAAATTAAAGCAAGAAAACACTTGCCTTGGGGGATTAAATCCGACGAGCTCATGTCGAAATTCTTGCCCGGATTGCTCTTGTCATCCTTCTTTCCTTCTTCTTCTTTCTCCTTTCTCTCCTCTATCAACCCTTTGTGTTTTGGAATGACCCATGGCTGCCCAACACACTTAAACCTAGGTTAAAATTCCTCAATCCCGTAATTAAGCCTATTGGCCAATAAAAAATGACTTAAATGCCCCCGTATGGGCTCGGTCATGTCTAAAAATGCCCCGAGACCCATTTACTACCCCCGGGTACTCTTTTCCGACTATCTCGACCCTTCCGGACTCAACCGTGCACTCAGAATTGTCATCCGAGATACTTTATAAAAATTTTCAATTTCAACCTCAAAATGCGACACATGTGAAAATTTTCAATAACCCGAATTAATTTGAATTTTTAAATCCCCAAATTTAAATACTAAATTCTAAATCTCCAAATTCAATAATTTCTCCAATTTAAATAAATTAAATTTAAATCACCAAATTAAATGAATTTTTCCAAATTAAATAAATCCAACTCACTAATTTAATTAATTTATATATCCTCTAAAATATGGGGTGTTACAGGGACCAATGTAACTCTTAGGGACAGACCGCATAATCCCCGGCCTCCCGGTTTGAGCATACGACTAGAATTTGTAAAATTTAGACTTGGGCTTAAAAATATGGCGTCAAAGGGTGTAAACCTAAAACCACCACAAAATGGTCCCGTGAGAGACACAAACATCTCGTACGGGACCAATGTAACTCGTACGAACCGACCGCTTAGTCCCCGGCCTCCCGATTTGAATATACGATGATAATTTGTAAAGTTTAGACTTAGGGTTAAAAACATGGTGTCAGGGGATGAAAACGTAAAACAGTAATAAAACGGTCCAGTGAGAGGCTCGAGCACCTCGCATGGGAGTAATGTAACTCGTACGAACTGATCGCGTAGTCAAGGGACGCCCCGTTTGAGTATACGACGAGAATTTGTAACATTTAGGCTTTTAGGTTTAAACATTATTTGATAATTGATATCTTTTTTGTTTTGTTTCTTATATTTTTTTGCAGAATAACATTTTAGGGTTATATTGTATTCGCATGGAACACATGAACAAAGCAATGGTTTGCGACGTAGATTGTTTATTTATTATTGTTGTTGATATGTGAGATTGTTGTTTTATTTTTTTTTACGGGTCGTGCGGGCTTTTGTGTTGATTAAAAAGGTTGGTTTTCATGTATAAATGAAGGAGACTCTGTCGAATTTTTTTAAAAATTGTAAAGAATTGTTGATATGGGGGATTTTTAAATTTTTTTATGGTCGTGTGGGCTTTTGTATTGATTAAACAGGTTGGCTTTCATGTATAAAGCATGATGTAGATGAGCCTTCTTCTCTCTCTCTCTCTCTCTCTCTCTCTCTCTCTCTATATATATATATATATATATATCGTTTTTACAATTTGTATTATTAGTTATATTTATTTATATTTTTAACTATGTTATTGTAATGGTTAGGATTATTCACTATGGGTTTAAAGTTTGTAATTTATCCACCCCAACAAATAGCTTAATATGACATGTTACTTCTGTAGTTAGTTATTTGAGTATTTTAATTTTTTGGTTATATTTTTAACAAATATAATAGTGCTCCCGCACATCGTGCGGGTTACATGCTAGTTAAACATTATTATAGGCACTAAACTTTAATTTACTTTTATTTTTAAGATTCTCAATGATAGGTGCCTAATGTTGAAAGTTGAGCTTTGATAGACGCTAAATTTAATTTAATTTTATTTATTTTGATTATCTTACCATTATTATATATTTAAAAACTATTTACACTATTGACATTTACTCACATAAAAATGGAAAAAAGTTCATTAAAAATCAACTCCAAATTTTAACCACCCCCTTAAAAAAAATACTTTATCATTTCAAATTAACCCTTGTTTTCTTTAAATGAATCAAACTAAGATTCATATTTTTTAAATTTTGGATACAAATATTATATTTTTTGAAATTTTAACACTAAAAATTCACCACTAAGTCCAATATATTACATCCCCTAAATAACTGTTGAATTTGATTTTTAAAGTGTTTATATTTCGAGACATGACCTTATTTTGGGAAAAAAAGTGTTCTTGAAAGTGAAAAATATGCTCTAAAAACATGAGTTTGAGAGTATCCTAATAACCAAGCGTCTTGGCCTAGTGGTATAAGGTTGCCACTAGGACAATGTTGGGGGTGGATTGGGTGTAAGGACATTTTTGTCCATGAGCAATTTATATGTCGTACGCCGTTACACCGTTGAAGAAAATCAAGATCATACACTCATCAACGGATCCGAATATCAAAAGCAAAAGAGGAATCAAAGGCTGACACCCGGACCGATCCGCCTGAATAAAAGAACCGATCCGGTCAACCGGACCGATCCGGCCACAAACGGACCGATCCGTTATGCTGAAGGCCAGTATACCCCGGATCGATGGCGAACCGATGAAGCTGATAATCAGACCAATACGCATTCAATAAAAGAACCGATCCGATGTCAACCGGACCGATCCGCCTCAGACCCGGATCGGTCCGCCAAGGATAACTTCAATCAGATCGTGTTCAGATCGTGTTTCGAATTTTATGTCTCAAGTTCTCTTATTTAATCCCACTACGGGAAGTGGTTTTCTAAGACTTATTCACACGATTTCCAGATTAAAGAAAGCCCTAAGTCTTCACCTATTGAGTACCAATATTCTAGGTTTAATTGATTCACACAAATTCCATACATTTGTGAATCACTTTGCAACCCAGGAACGCACTTTTGCTGTTCAACCCTTTATGGAGGAGACCGTTCTTCTTCTCCATTGCAGCCCTACTGGACAGGGATAGTTCCAGCCGCCGACTACAGAATCCGATACCTGAGGGTAATTCTTAGTCACTTGTATTTTCATTGTAATCCGATTGTAAGCCGTTTTCTTACAAATTATAGTGAAAATAAATGGTTTTGCCCCTGTGGGGGATTTTTCCTCAATTATGTGTGTTTGAATAACTCTTGCATGATTTCATATTGTTTCAATCACACCTAGTTGCATGTTTAGGGTTTATTTGGGTTAAAAGGTGTTTAATATATAATTTGATCATTTGAACGCGAGCACGCACGTTCTCAAATTGGTATCAGAGCAGGTTACGCTAATCTATCGCGTATTCCTATTTTTCGCAAAAAATTTTTAAGATATCAATTTTCTGAAAAAATTGATTTTTGAAAAAGTGCATGTTCAAATGGAGAAGTTATATTATAAAATGCCTGTTTTTAACGGGACAAATTATGCTTATTGGAAAGCCCGTATGAGGTCGGCTTTAAAAGCCATTGATGAACGTGTCTGGATTTTAGTTGAACGAGGGTGGACTCCTCCCTCCGTGACTGTTAATAATGTGACCAACTTGAAACCTGACACTTCTTGGACTGATGAAGAATTTAAATGGTCATCTTTTAATTCTAAGGGTCTAAGTGCTATTTTTGGGTCTGTCACACCTGATGAGTTCAAACGCATAATGACGTGCACCACGTCAAAAGAGGCATGGGATGTTTTACAACTCACCCATGAGGGAACTAATGCTGTGAAAGAATCTAAGTTGCAAAATTTGACAACTCAATTTGAAACTATCACCATGCATGAATCTGAATGCTTTGATGAATTTTATGATAGACTTTCTGACATTGTGAATACTAGCTTTAATCTTGGTGAACATATTCCTAATGCTAGAGTTGTTAAAAAGATTCTTCGTTCTTTGCCTAAGCGTTTTATCCCTAAAGTCACTGTGCTAAATTCTATGGGTAATTTAAATACGCTAAAATTGGAAGAACTTGTAAGAGATTTGCAAACTTATGAAATTGATATATTCCCCAAAACTGCTAAATCTAAAGATAAGGGAATAGCACTTAAAGCCCAAGAGAGAAGGAGTGAGGGGTCAGCTAGAAAGAGGGTAGAGTCATCTAGAAAGAGAGAGACTGACACGTCAGATTCTGAGTGTGATTTTGACTTAGATGACTTGGCTCTTTTTGCAAAAAATTTCAAGAGGATTCTCAAATTTAAGAAAACTGGTAATTTTAAAGATAAAAAGAAATTTGAGAAAAATAAGTTTGAAAAGAAAAATGAAAAAGACTCCAAAAATCCTCCTCTGAAAGAAAGTGAGAGATGTTTTGAGTGCGATGGTAGGGGTCATAGAGCCTTAGAGTGTGCCAATCGTCTGAATAGAGAGAAAGGGAAATGTGTCCTTAATGCTACCCTTAGCGACGACAGTGAGGTCGAGACGGTGGATTCAGGTGATGAGTCACCGCATGAGTGTAACTTCACCGCATTCATAGCCGGTCAAGTGAGCACTCCTAGTTCTCCTCACGACGATGAGGATGATGCTTCACAGGGACACCTCGACATTGAGATTGATGTGAGTGAGGGGGAGGATGACACAAGTGAGAGCGAGAGTGATATTCAACGCGCCTACGTTGAGTTATATTCTGAGTCTTTTAAAACTAAAAAGTGTAACAAAGCGTTAGTTCTTAAGATCACCTGCTTAGAGGAAGATTTAAGGAAAGCGAGAGAAAGAGAGTTCTCCACCTGCACCGCCCTGAGAGAGAGAGATTCTACCTGTGTCGAGAATGAGAGTTTGTTTAGAGAAAGAGAGAGTGTTTTAGAGAAAGAGAGAGGGGACTTGACTAAACAAGTGGCTAGTCTTACGAGTCAGCTCCATTCCTCCGTGGAGACTCGGAAGAAACTTGAATCCCTTGTTGCCCAGCTGACTCATGATCTTGAGAAAGCACGGGAAGTCAAGGTACAAATCGAGGACAGATCTGGGAAGATGGAAAAGATGCTCCTCGTCCCCGCTTTAGGTTTTGGTGATCGGCAAGGAATTGGTTACGATGATGCCTCCACGTCCAAAATTGCACCTGGACCAGTTCCTGAGTTTACTACAACTCCTTATGGCCATCATCAAAAACCTCGAAGAAGAGTTCAACCAAGAAAAGCAAACCAAGGTCCGCCTTTGACTATCATTTTTTGTACTTATTGCAAAAGAAAAGGCCACCTTAGGGAATCTTGCTATAGCATGGGTCGGACACGACGTACTACTGCTCCACCACGTCATACTGATGAGTTTTCTAGTCTGAGAGAGCGAGTTGAGTTCTTAGCTACCACGACTCAGAGTTTAATGGAAGAATTCCCACGGATGTCTTTGCCGTTAGTGAATGCTTCTCACATTCCAGCTAAAACCAACAACAACAAAGGCAAACAAAAGGTCATCTCAACTTGGGTACCTAAGAAAGTTAAAAAGGCTTTTGTTGTTCATGTTGCTCTCAAAGCACATAATACTTCTCAGTGGTATTTTGATAGTGGGTGCTCCAGACACATGACAGGTGATGCCTCATTTTTTACTACTCTTGAGGACTATCAAGATGGCAGAGTCACCTTTGGAGATGGGAGTAAGTCTAACATTATAGGACGTGGTACTGTCGAGTTACTTCGATTTCCTAAGCTAGAAAATGTTTTGTACGTCAAAGGTTTGAAAGCAAACCTTCTCAGTATTAGCCAGCTGTGTGACACTGACTTTGCAGTAAAGTTTGACCGGGACGCGTGTAAATTTTACAATCAAGCCGGTACACTTTTGATGCAAGGGGTGAGGACCGAGGATAATTGCTATGGGAATAAGCCCACATCCTCACTTGTCTGCAACAGCGCCACGATCACTCCTATGGATCTGTGGCACCAATGTCTAGGTCACGTGAACGTTAGAGATCTTAATCGTTTAGCTAAAAAAGACCTAGTACGTGGCTTACCATCTCTTGGAAAGTCAACTTCGACCGTTTGTGGACCCTGTCAGTTGGGAAAACAAATTCGTAGTCCTCATAGGAAGTTACATTCCATTACCACCTCTCGTGTTCTGGAGTTGATTCACATGGATCTTATGGGTCCCACTCGTACTGAGAGTCTAGGTGGTAAGAGGTACATTCTCGTGATGGTGGATGATTTCTCCAGGTACTCTATTGTAGGTTTTCTGAGAGAGAAATCCGATGCTGTAGAATTTTTATCGACCAAGTGCCGTGTCCTGCAAAATCAACACGGTGTCACTATTAACAGAATACGTAGTGACAACGACACTGAATTCAAGGAAGCAAAGGTGGATTTGTATTGTGATAGCCTTGGGATCAAACATGAGTTTTCTGCTATGAGAACTCCTCAGCAAAATGGGATTGTTGAGAGAAAGAATAGAACGATCCAAGAGATGGCTAGATCTATGCTTCTAGGTCGTAAAATTTCTAGGAGATTTTGGGCAGAGACAGTGTCTACTGCATGCCACACGGTGAATAGGGTTTATTTGCGTCCACACACACTTCAGACTCCTTATGAGTTGTGGACTGGCAAGAAGCCCAACCTGGCATATTTCCGTGTTTTGGGGAGTAAATGCTACATCCTACGGGATAGAGAGCAATTAGGAAAGTTCTACTCCTGGAGCGACGAGGGAATATTTCTAGGATATTCATCGAATAGCAGAGCGTACCGGGTATTTAACCTGAAGAGCTCTAAGGTTATGGAAAAAAATAAACGTCACTGTGCAAGATGACGAACCTTCGACGGTTATTGATCCTAACCTTCAGTGTGAGGATGAGAATTCTTATGACAGTGACTTACCCGTTCCTCTCTCACACTCTGTGGACCCTACTCCTGCGCTAGGGGACACACCTGCTTGGGTTCTCAAGAGTCATGACCCTTCTTCCATTGTTGGCGATCCCACTTTAGGGGTCAAGACTCGTGCTCAGCTAGAGAACGTTGTTAGCCACCTTTGCTACACGTCCAAAGTCGAGCCAAAAACCATAAAGAAGCACTCAAGGATGAACACTGGATATCTGCTATGCAGGATGAGTTGCTTCAGTTTAAAAAGAATGATGTCTGGGAACTTGTCCCCCGACCTAGTGAGACTAATGTGATAGGTACCCGGTGGATTTTCAAGAACAAAATGGATGAAAATGGTACCATAATCAGAAATAAGGCTAGGTTGGTCGCTCAAGGCTACACACAGATAGAGGGTGTAGACTTTGGGGAGACATTTACTCCTGTTGTGAGGCTTGAGTCCGTCCGTCTCCTGCTCGCCATCGCATGTCATCTGCGCTTCAAGGTATATCAGATGGATGTCAAGAGTGCCTTTCTGAATGGCATTCTATAGGAGGAGGTTTATGTGGAACAACCAAAAGGGTTTGAAGACCCTCAGCACCCAGAGAACGTCTACTATCTGAGGAAAGCCTTGTATGGTTTGAAGCAAGCACCACGTGCTTGGTACGAGAGGCTTACTTCCTATCTCTTAGCTCGTGGCTTCAAGAGAGGGGGAGTAGATATGACGTTGTTCGTCAGGAGAGATGACGGTGCTATTTTGATTGCCCAGGTCTATGTGGACGACATAGTCTTTGGATCCACATGCTCCCAGCATGCTCACCACTTTGAGGAGGAGATGAAAAGTGAGTTTGAGATGAGTATGGTTTGTGAGCTTACATTCTTCCTTGGTCTCCAGGTTCGTCAGCTAAAGGATGGGATGTTCATCTCCCGATCCATGTATGCTAGAGACCTAGTGAAGAAATTTGGTTTAGACTCCGCTAAGCATGCACGTACACATATGAGTACCACTACCAAGCTTAGTAAGGACACTTCAGGCAAGGACGTAGAGAAACCTTGTATCGGAGTATGATAGGTAGTCTTCTCTACTTGACTGCCAGTCGTCCCGATATAGCCTTTAGCGTTGGAGTCTGTGCGCGATATCAGGCGTCTCCGAAAGAGTCACATTTACTTGCTCTAAAACGTATCATTAAAAACGTGAGTGGGACTCTCTCATACGGTATTTGGTATTCCTTTGATACCGATGACCGTTTGTCCGCCTATTCGGATGCCAATTGGGCCGGGGATGTAGATGGTTGTATGAGCACTTCTGGTGGGTGTTTCTATTTTGGTTCTGCTCTTGTCTCCTCGCTGAGCAAGAAACAAAATTCCATCTCTTTGTCCACTGCGGAGGCTGAGTACATAGCCGCAGGGAGTTGTTGCACACAACTCTTGTGGATGAAGCAAATGTTGGAGGATTATGGGATATCACAGGACACCATGATCATTTCATGTGATAACACAAGCGCGATACACATATCCCGCAATCCAGTTCAGCATTCGCGCACCAAGCACATCAAGATACGTGAGAACTTTATACGTCAACTTGTTGAGGAGAAAGTCGTATCCCTGAGTTTTGTTCCTACCGACCGTCAGTTAGCCGATATCTTCACGAAACCTTTAGATGCCTTTAGATTTGAGAGTCTTAGGAAATCTTTGGGAATTTGCACAGTTGACTGAGGGGTTGGTCTATGTCTAGAATAGGATGCTTCTTCATATTCATATCATATGCTTCCTATTGCTAGTCTGTTATATATGTACCATTGCTTAGTTGTACAACTTTTATTTCTTCTTTCTGCTTTTTATATCTCTTTTGAAAAATACAAAAAGATTTTCCTTTAAGAAAAATTTTGAGAAAAGCACAAAAAGATTTTAGTTTTTATAAAATTTTTGAAAAAAAAGGGGGGGGGGGGGGTTCTGTTTTTATGGATGAGCATTTAAGATAGCCAAGTCACAACTTCATTCCATTTATCCATGTGACTGTTTGATAGAGATTTGAGAGGCTACATCATTTCATCCATGTGCTTTACTTAGTATGGAGTCTTTGAGATGTAATTAGTGATATCTTCCTACATGTTTGACTCCTATATCCTTTATTGCACACATGCACGACTATATTTGATTATTGCACTTGTCTATCTCATATTGGCTTGAGTGTTTCCATCTCAATTATGTCTATACAATGTACAATATGCGATAAAACTTGACAAGATTGGAATGCATGTAACAACCGTTTTGGTGAGACTGTGTGTTTTTATATAACGGGGAGGGGCTGCGAAAGGTCATCATCTATCCTTTGCGCAAAAGTCACCGTTAAAAAGGACCTAAAAATGGAGGAATTTTAATATCCGAGGTCCAAAGAGGTTAAAAGATCCCGAAAAAAATTTAAAGGCAATAAAAAGAAATTCATGCCAAATATGGGCCACTTAGGTTTCACCATCAATTCTCCAAAGTTTGAGAATTTAGAATGCCTCTATTCAAAATAATATCTGAGGGAGTTTGATTGGAGAATATAAACGGGCTTGCACTTCCTTGAACGTCCTGAAAAAGCATAAAATCATTTTGGACGTTATTGGTGTGAAAATCATTTTTTGAGCTTTGATTTGTTGATTTGATTTAGTCAATATCTTATGTTGTCATTCTTTTACACCAAAGGAAGCATTTGAGTTCATTCGCTAGGAATATCCAATATTCATCGTGCACACATGTCATGTTTGTATGCTTTGATTTTCCTATCGAAATTGATCACACCTCTTCATTTACGCTATCATCGACTTGGTTGCTTTGTGTTCATTCATGGTGTGATTTTATACTTGTGACACCCCGCACTTGCTTATTTGATTTATTTCTCTCATTTGTCTATTTTGGGACATCATAAAAAAAAAGGGGAGAATGGATTATCTTATTATGGGGGAGATTTGAAAGTTTGGGTTTGTTCATAAATTGTATATATGTTTATCTCATTTCAAACTCGATATGTCACTTGGTATTTTGCTTTGTCTCATATGTGTAGATACTACATGGATTATCATTGGATTGCACACCCTAATGAGAAAAGCGTTGAGATTCCTGCAGAATTGAAGAGCAAATGCTGTAGTCTTATTCAATTGTATTTTTCCAGTTTTGGGTTCATGGAAGGGTAGATTTGTATAGGCATTTTCATTTCTTTGATAATTCGGATGTTTGTTTTTATGTATGTACCGGCATAGACATAGGGGGAGATTTGTCAGGACATTTTTGTCCATGAGCAATTTATATGTCGTACGCCGTTACACCGTTGAAGAAAATCAAGATCATACACTCATCAACGGATCCGAATATCAAAAGCAGAAGAGGAATCAAAGGCTGACACCCGGATCGGTCCGCCTGAATAAAAGAACCGATCCGGTCAACCGGACCGATCCGGTCACAAACGGACCGATCCATTATGCTGAAGGCCAGTATACCCCAGATCGATGGCAAACCGATGAAGCTGATAACCGAACCGATCCGATGTCAACCGGACCGATCCGCCTTCAATAAAAGAACCGATCCGATGTCAACCGGACCGATCCGCCTCAGACCCGGATCGGTCCGCCAAGGATAACTTCAATCAGATCGTGTTCCGAATTTTATATCTCAAGTTCTCTTATTTAATCCCACTACGGGAAGTGGTTTTCTAAGACTTATTCACACGATTTCCAGAGTAAAGAAAGCCCTAAGTCTTCACCTATTGAGTACCAATACTCTAGGTTTAATTTATTCACACAAATTCCATACATTTGTGAATCACTTTGCAACCCAGAAACGCACTTTTGCTGTTCAACCCTTTGTGGAGGAGATCGTTCTTCTTCTCCATTGCAGCCCTACTGGATAGGGATAGTTCCAGCCGCCGACTACAGAATCCGATACCTGAGGGTAATTCTTAGTCACTTGTATTTTCATTGTAATCCGATTGTAAGCCGTTTTCTTACAAATTATAGTGAAAATAAATGGTTTTGCCCCTGTGGGGGATTTTTCCTCAATTATGTGTGTTTGAATAACTCTTGCATGATTTCATATTGTTTCAATCACACCTAGTTGCATGTTTAGGGTTTGTTTGGGTTAAAAGGTGTTTAATATATAATTTGATCATTTGAACGCGAGCACACACGTTCTCATTGGGTTTGGTCCCCAGTTCAATTTCTGGCACTGTCAAAATAATGCTTGGCCAGCAGAAGCCATGAACCGTAGATGGGGATTAGTCGAGGTGCACGTAAGCTGCCCAGACACCTCATGGTAAGATACCAAAAAAAGAAGATTATCCTTCTCGTACCTCTACAAATGAATATTCTTACGAATTTTTTTAGCCGACATGAACATTTAATAGACAACGATTAATCTTTTATGTGGTTATATATTTAGTTTAACCTAAACTTTTATTTAGCAAAAAAAAACATTTTAGCTGGTAATGTAAAAAACACAGTTTGCTAAAAATAAATTTTGGACAAAAATAGTATAATTTTTGAAATTTTAACACTAATATAACTATTCACCACTAGGTCAATTATATTACTTCCCTTAAGTAAAAGCTGAATTTGACTTTTAAATTGTTTATTTTTAGGGATATAACCTTATTTTGGGAGAACGAGTGTACTTTAAAGTGAAAAATATGGTCTAAAAAAATGAGTTGGAGATTATCCTTCCCATATCTCTACGAATGAATAATCTTACAATTTTTTAAAACTTTTTTTAAGCTGGCACATTTAATAGACAATGATTATTATTTTATGTGGTTATTTATTTAGTTTAATTTAATCTTTTACTTAGGGAAAAAGAAACATTTTAGCTGGTAATACAAAAACCATAGTTGGCTAAAAATAAATCTTGAATGCAGATAGTATAATTTTTGTCGTTTTAACACTAAAATAACTATTCACCGCTAAGTCAACTATATTACGTCCCTTAAGTAAAAGCTGAATTTGATTTTCAAAGTGTTTATTTTGGGTGCGGCTATTGTCGCTCCTTCAAAATTTGTTGGCACTCCAAATCATAATCTAGTGAGAAAAGTGTCCTTCCTATAAAAGGCAAAGAAAGGTAGTAACTTAAATAGTGTCGTTTTTGTGGGTGAATCGAACAAGTGTACCACTATTAGGGAATCATGTCTTTATTATTTGTGGGTGAATCATGTCTTTCTATATTATGTGAATTAACCAGTAAAGAAAGGGAGAAAACTTAGATGGACAACCATCTCAAACCGCCTCCAAGCCACATTCCGTTTTTTTTCTTATTCTTTTGCTTTTACAATTAATATAAGAATAGTTTTTTATATAAAAAAACAGTTTTCCTAATAGAATAAAAAAAATCATAAATAAAAAAATTAGGTTTATTGACATGATAGCGTGACTGATTAGTGCCGAAGGCACGAACCCGCATTCCCGGACCCAAATCATTTATTGAATGTGGGTTCGCGTCAGCGGCATATTAGTAAACATTGTTTTTTTAATTTATGAAAAAATATTTTTTAATTTTAATGAAAAATCGTTTAATTTTAATAAAAAAATTATTTAATTTAATGTCTTAGATTCGAGCTTGATTAGTGTCGCTGACGCGAATCCACATTCAACGAATGATGTGGGTCCGGGAATGTGGGTCCGCGCCAGCGGCACTAATCAATCGCGATATCATGTCAATAAAATATCGCGATTAATTAGAGCATCATTCCCGGCCCACATCATTTGTTCTAATCAACCACAATATCATGTCAATCACGAATATCGCAATTGATTAGTGCCGCTGGCGCATACCCACATTTCTGAACCCACATCATTTCTTGAATGTGGCTCCTCGCCAGCGACACTAATCAATCGTGAATTTAAGACATCAAATTAAATATTTTTTTTAGTAAAATTAAAAAATATATATTTTTAGATGTTGTTTTTAATTGAAAAAACTGTTTTATAGCTTTTTTATTAGTAAACATAGTTTTTTTATTTATGAAAAAAATATTTTTTTTATTAAAAAAAAAACATTTAATTTGAAATTAAAAAAAAACTGTTCAAAAAAAGTTGTTTAATTCTAATAATTAAAAAAAAAAGAATAAAAACTTAAAAACAAAATAATAAAGACTAAAAAAAACAAAAGGAATCTTATTTTTATCTAACACGAACACGACTCTAATAACACGACACGATACAGAATCTTATTTTTTTAACAAACACGAATAGAGCCTAATTAAAATGGAACATAAACATGACTTAAAAAAAAGTAACACGACATGACCTAACACGCAAAACTTTACAAGATTTTATTTCAACATTAGTTTAAAAATCTTTATTTCATCTGTGTCGTGTTATGTTTTAATTAGATCGTGCTAGATAAAAAAATAAGATTTTATGTCGTGTCGTGTTAGTTAAAAAATACAATTTTGTGTCGGGGCATATCCTATCGCTTTTATTTAGGTCGTGTCTTGTTTAAAAAAAAGATTATGTATCGTGATGTGTCGGGCGACACAAAATTAAAATGCGATCCAATTAAAATGTGACACATCCAATTAAAAATGCGTATCGTGTCGGGGCATATCGTGTCGCTTTTGTTTAGTTGTGTCTTGTTAAATAAAAAAAAATTAGATCTCGTATCGTGATGTGTCATATCGCGTTTTAATTGGATCGTGTTTGATTATAAAAAAAATATTGTGTCGTATCATGTCTATTTTATTTGGATTGTGTTCGTGTTAGGTAAAAAATAAAATTTCAGATCGTTAATTTTTGTTATCATTTTCTTACCTATCTTTACTGGTTAATTAACATAATATAGAAAGACATGATTCACCCATAAATAATAAATACACGATTCACTAATAGTGGTACACTTGCATGATTTAACCACAAATATGACACTATCTAAGTTCTTACATTTCTTTGCATTTTATAGCAAGGACACTTTTGTCATCTATTATCTAATCTATATAACTATATAAAAATTGTAGACCCAAATCATATGAGGTTGACACGTGGCACATGTATTAAATATCATTAAGTCCCACCTCTTTTTCTTTGTCTTCTTCGATTGTTGCAATTAATTTACGGTGCTTTGAGTTGAGAAGGGCATTGTGGCTTTACGGTTTCCCACTATGTGGAATCATTGTATTTTTCTCGAAACTATAAATCTATATAAAAATTATAGACCCAAATCATATGAGGTTGACATGTGGCACATGTATTAAATATCATTAAGTCCCACCTCTTTTTCTCTGTCTTCTTCGACTGTTGCAATTAATTTACGGTGCTTTGAGTTGAGAAAGACATTGTGGCTTTACGTTTTCCCACTATGTGGAATCATTGTATTTTTCTCGAAACTAGAAATGCTTTGAATAATATCACGGAAGTTATAATCAGTGAACTGAAATAGGACAGATGGGATTATATACAATAAGGGATCACATTACATAAAGATATGAACCATCTGACTGCTTACTATAAAGGGTAACAAGCTGGCCAGATATGTTAACTTTTACAATTATCCTTCAAAAACCAAAGCCTTCTTCTAAGAGATCTCACCAACCCATATGTGTAAGTTGGATCCACTTTTAATCCTTATATTATTATTTGTTAGTAGGTGTGCCTTTTCATTATATACATCCTTCTCTGTATACGTGGATTAATTTATGTTTTTATTTAGTTTTATTGATTGGATTGATAAAGTATTTTGGTATTTGTTAAGTTTTCCATGATAATTTATATTTTTTTAGGTAAACATGAATCGAGTGTTTCTTGACAATAAGTTTGTTATAGTTCAATAAAGGAATCATTATATTTTTATTTTCACATTTTAGCATCTTAATAGGTGGGTATAGTTTATAAAATAAGGTTTGAGCACTAAAATATCATATAAATTTAAAAATACATGGATCACCAATGTAATTTAATCTTTGATTCGGTTAGATGTCATACAACTAGATAATAATTTTTTTAAATGAAAACCAATTAGGAATAATTATGGAATGGAACATTTGCTTATATTCGACCACGCATCGCGTGGCCTTCATGCTAGTAACTAAATATAATTTTGGCGTCTTTTCTCAAAGAATTGACACGTGATTGCAAGCATTAAATATATTAAAACCAAATTAAATTTGGATAATACGAAAGGACGCGTTGGTTTCGAGACTCCTCTCAATCTATATCTACTTCTTCCATTCACATTTACTTTAGGATGACCTTTCACTTCTATTGGGTTTTGCCTCTCCGTCTATTTATACTTCGTTCTTACACGAGCACATAATAGTCCATTCGATTTCTCTTTCCCCGATATTAATCTGCATTTATCTTCCACCAGTGCCCTTGTGATGTTGCTTGGAATGGAGATGGCGTTCTCAACTTTTATGAGTTCAGATTCATGATGCACCGAATAAAGTGTGTTAGTATAAATTTTTGTATATAGCAGTTCTTATTCTTATCTTATAATTGAACCCTTTAGGTATACTCTTATATTATACATAGTTCTTGGAATACTTTTTATGTCCCGTCAAACAATTCATTTGCTAGATTGTTAGCTTTTACCCATTCTTTGATTGTAACAATCTTTTATTTTATTTTAATTTGAAGAAAAAGTGAGATGAAACCCAATTTAAGACCCGAAACCCCACCACTTAAGCGTTGATCTGGGTGAAAGGTTGTTCATACATTTTGGGCAACATGATTTTCACACTTGGATTATTTGAATATCCAAATGTCATTTGGAAAAATGTGAGTTCATGTTTTTTAGTGACGTGTACTTATGCGTATGAATATTAATATTATATGTTTTTTAGGCAAGAATCTAATTTCACCATATTCCTATTCGGGTCATTTTACAAGGAAACTTATTAGTTGGGCAATGAGAGTTGCGATTTTTTTAAAAATAATCTAAGTTCTTTTAACGGTGAAAAGAATATATAAGAACTTAAGTAGTTTTGCTTCTTAGTTTGAACTTAAGATTTTGTTATACCCTTTGATCTCTTTATAGTGCAAAATTATAGGACAAGATTTTACTTTTTGAGCTATTTTTTTGGGAACCTAAAAAAAAAACTCAGTTTTTTTAGTATCTAGACAAGATTGGTTTATTTTTCACGCTCATTTTTTTTGGGCCGTTGGAGATCTTCGTATTGTGTGCTCATGTAGAAATAATACCGGGGATTTTTATGTGGCAGTGGATGTTGCTATTGAGGATCATTCTTATAATGAAAGAATGGGTCAACAGTTAGTTAGTTAGTATTATGAAGATCAAGTCAATATGTAACCAATCTCCTGAATTTATTCCCACGACTTGTTCATTGGGTGACTGCATGCATGGTAGTAGCCACGTTCAAAATATTTGCATGATTTAAGGAAGTAGTTTAGCTGATGTACCTATATTAATATAGCTTGTGTTCGTCCAATTCAAATATGAGAAATAACACATTAGTTTTCATTTATTTCACAGCACCTGCTTTGTTCTCCTAAATTATTTCCAATTCTACATGGTATCAGAGACATAAAGCTCTAGCGAGTAATCTTATTCCTGGTTGTCCACACCGGTATACCATTTCTCCGGTGGCGATACCCATTACTCTTTGCTACTGTCCGCCGAATACAAAAAAAAAAGAAATTTCTCTATAAATGTTCCATCTATACCAAAACTTGGAACCTCCAGCCCAAATAAACCAACTAATCTTAAACCTGTTGAAGGATAAGATTATTTGGGCACAACAATTTTCTAATCCAATCTTTTCTTTTGATATTGATAATGAAGAAGTGAAACAACGCTTCTCGACCTTTGGTGAAGTACATTCCTTTTACCAGTTCTTCATCAAGTCTCCAAGCGACCTAGAGGAATTAGATTTCTCAAGTTTGAAACAATAGATGTTGTTGATGTTATGGTTTCACCAGTCAAAGCTGTAATTGGTATGGGTATCTTTCCAAAAGGTAGACAATTGAAAGTTTTGAAGACTTTGAAAAAAATAACATCTCAGGACGAGGAAGTAGAGTTTATCACGTGCATATGTTCCGTGTTCCAAGCGATATTTTATAAAACTGAACATTGAAATTTCTTATGAAAAAAAAATCCATAATTGTGGGAACTTTACCCACATTGAAGGCATGATCATGCATCCACTTCACACGATCAAACAACTCAATGGCCCCTCAATCACTCGTGATCAAGCCCAACAAGCAAAGGCCCCTGAATCCATTGTGATCAAGCCCAAGAAGCCTAGAGCCTCTGAATCATCTGGGATTAAGCTCATTTTGATCCAAGAGGTCTATTACAGGTGTCGGTCTAGCCAAAACTGATAATTAAGCCTCTGAATCAATTTTGATCAAGCTCATTACGGTTTAAGAGACCTTTTTTTTATTAAGCGGGGTATTATGAGCTTGCGTCTACCGCAATGAAAATCATATGGATTATTTTTATTCTCAAGGTGTTTTGGTAATAGTGGAGATGTTCTCACTTGATTCAATCGCACTCAAAACCAAACCCGTCTACTCAGCATTTTCAATCTCTAACCCCAAGCTTGGTGTGTGCCATGAACCCCACCTTTGCTTACGGGGGAGTATTGAGGATCATTCTTATAATGAAAGAATAGGTCAACAGTTCGTTAGTATTATGAAAATCAAGTCAATATGTAACCAATCTCCTGAACTTATTACCGTTACTTATTCAATGGGTGACTGCATGTATGGTAGTAGCCACATTCAAAATAAATGCATGATTTAAGGAAGTAGTTTAGCTGATGTAACTCTATTAATATAGCTTGTATTCATCCAATTCAAAGATGAGAAATAACACATTAGTTTTCATTTATTTCACAGCACCTGCTTTGTTCTCCTAAATTATTTGCAATTCTACAGTTGCTTGAAAGTCTGATTCACAAGAATAATGAGTAGTGTGTTTACTTTGTCCTCCATAGTTTATATTAAATTTTTAAATTTATAAAGGAAGTTTTTTTTGTCATAATATTATATTACTGAGAGATAAAGTTGATAAAGCATTTGTGAGTTTTCAAATGTTTAAGCATTCCTACCATCTTAATTCAAATAATAATTTAAATTTTAATGAAATGCAAACTTTGGTGAGCTCATTAAATTTAATTTTGATTATTGAATGTCTTGCTTATAACGTATGATGTAACTTTGTTGGCTGATAATAATTGGCCGAAAAACTGATTATTTATTTCATATTGGCAGTGATAAATATAGGACATTATAATAATATGGGGAAAATTGGGTTTTTTCTCTGAATATGTTTTGTGTGGGCACTTAAGCTCATGAATGTGACTAAAAGAAGGCAAGAGTGTCTAAATAAATTATACATAAACTTTACCTCAATATTTCTAATACTCCCGCGCATCGCGCGGGGTTAAAAACTAATTATAACTTATAAAATGCATTACAGGACGTAAGACCCTCTTTAATTTTGATGAGTTTTTTAGCTATCCACGTGGCATTATTATAAAGGTGAGTAATCTTTATTTCATTAATTTTTCTTTTAAAAAATGCATTACACGAATTGAATTCTCTCCCTCATTGAGAGAGCCACGTGACTGCCTCCATTACCCCCACCCAGTTAGACCCTTTGAATACATAAGCTATAATACGTGTGATGCCACCTCTATGTAATAATTAAATTTGCAACTTGTATCGTCAGATTGACAGCATCCCAAAAATCCAAACGTCGCCTCTCACTCATGTCTCTTTTGTCTCAACTGTCACAACTCACGCAGATTAAGGATTTCTTTCTTCTCTATATATCCACGTGGCAGTATTATAAAGCTGAGTAATCTTGATTTCATTAATTTTTTCTTTTTAAAAAATTGAAAAAGAGAAGGCCATACGTCAGATTTTTGGGTTTCTCACATTTTTCTCTTTCATGTACTCTATCTCCCCCATTTCTCATTAAACCCATTTTGGCCTATACAAATCATTCATTTACTGAAGGCGATAGGGCCACAAGACCTTTCCTTTCCTCTTCTCCTTCCTTTTATTGTTTTAAATACATCCCCATCCATTTGCCTCCCTTAAAAAACATAAATCCATTTCACCGCCTACTCAAATCACACGTGAATATCAAAAGAGGATTAATAGAGAGAAGTCGACATTGGTTGGTGACGAAATGGTGAAGGTAAATCCGATTACAATATGCATGATTGGCTCCGGATGTTTCATTGGCTCACATCTCTGTGAGAAAACTTACGTCGAAGACTCCTCACACGATTTTGGCGGTGGATGTTTATAATGACAAGATCAAGCATCTTCTTGAACCGCCTACTCTTCCTTGGGACGATCACATACGATTTCACTATGTTAATATCAAGAACGATTGTCGCGACTTGTAGGCCTCATCAAGATTGCTGATCTGGTATAATATCTTTCATTTCTTCTTCAATTTAAATAATGTTTTATTTAAATATTGTTGTAAATTGTAGTTCTCATCAAGGCTTAGATTTGATGAAATCTGTCGTTTTTATTTTGAATTCGTTTATTTATTTATTTTGAAAGTATTTTCAAATTGAGCTTTTCTATAAATATTTTACTTCTCTCGAATTTTTTCCTTGATTTTAACTACCACGGCTTAGAAATGAAAAGTGTTTTTTTCTGTATGCTTTTCCACTATACAGAGCCCTATACGTTAGATAATATATCATAGAAAAATTACAAATCTCAAATCCATCCCTCTCTTTCCGTGTGTATCCATCAAATGCTTACCTTCAACCAGTAAAAAGCCCCACGCAATATGTTCAACATAATATGGCTACCAAAAGGGGCGACATTAAGTTTTCTTTCAAGATCAAGTCATATTTCTATCATAAGAAATTTTAACTAGAGTTTGAGATTTTCTCGAGTGTATTTGCTGCCAAGGTTTGGACATTGATTGGGAGGTGGGTGCATGTTCATTGCCCCATCCCGCTGCTTGATCCCATACAATTTTTTTTTGTGCTTACCCACCCATTTTGATGTCAATTTTAAATATGTGGTTTTAAATATGAAAATATAAGTCAATTTTCAAATTGTGTATGTCAAACATTGAATAGGCATGGGATCGTTTAAAGTTGTTCGTAATATATATTATTGATATATGTTAGTAATTTTTGTTACCAAAAATATTTAATAAATTTAGTTCCTAACCCGAATAAAAAAATGTCGCGAAGATGCATGAAAAAAATCAAAGACTTCAAATTTAAGTTAGGCAAGTAGGCGTAAAAAGTACGTTACACAATGCTTAAGGACAACATGTAAAAATGTGTGTCAAGTTTGGAAATAAAGGATATATGAAAAAAAGGGAGGGTTTGGAGTGAAAAATATATTTAAAGAGGTAACATTTTTACTTTAATACATTGATACTAGAGTTTGATATAAATTAGTAATTATTGGAATTAGACTTTAATATAAATTAATCACTTTATTATACTTTAGAATATTTGTTTCCGCTAAATTTCACAAAACATTACTTTTTAGTGGCGGAATGTTCACATTTAAAACATAATAATGTATTAAGGTAAAAAAAGCTCATATTTATGATCTATCTAAATGGAATCAACATTTAGATATTAATTAATGTTTTTTATAATTAGATTTTAGTGATTTTTCCTTTATACTCGATGCACATACACATTTTATCATCAATTTTTTGGCAAGTTATATATTGAACAAGTTTGTAGTAGGCATATTGAAACTTGAAAATTCACTTGATTGTAGCTACATCATTTTGGGCTAAGCCAATCAAATACATTAAGCTTCATCTTTTTTTAATTCAATATTAAACATGTTGGTTTAAATTTTGAAATATCTCTTTTTGTTTGGAATTGGAATAAAATCCAAATTCGTGGGGGATATTTAAACATTTTATTCCATGAATTTTAACTAATGTTTTATTTCATCGTGCCATATAATATAACCTTTGTGCATGTCATATAATTTAATTTTAACTAAATTAAGTTATGGGAATTTTAAATCATATGAAAAAATAAGCCAGAATAAGATGAGAGGGAAATTTTGTGTAAGATATAATATTACCTCTATGTGTGTCATGCTTTTATTTATTTGTATTTAATTTTTTATTGGGTTCAAATTAAATTATGGGGATTATGGCAGAAAGATGAGAGTAGTGTGAGTGCGATGGTTTTTACAAACACTTTAAATGCAAATCAAGTATCAGAATCGTCTAGTCCGCACATCGCGCTGGTTTACACCTAGTTAGATTATGAATTGGAGTGGCATCAGATTTCGAAGAAGGGGCAACAACCGCACCCTTTATTTTTAGGGACATAAACTTATTTTTGGAAAACGATTATACTTGAAAGTGAAAAATATACACTAAAAACATGAGTTTGAAACTATCCTCCTCGTACCTCTACGAATGAATAATCTTACATTTTTTTTATAACTTTTAGTTTTCTAGATGGCATGAAAATTTAATAGACAATGATTAATATTTTACATGGTTATTTATTTAGTTTAATTTAGTCTTTTACTTAGGGACAAAGAAACATTTTAGCTGGTAATGTAAAAAAACACAGCTGGCTAAAAATGAATTTTGGATATAGATAGTATAACTTTTATAATTTTAACACTAACATAAGTATTCATCACTAAGTCAACTATATTACTTCCCTCAAGTAGAAGCTGAATTTGATTTTTTAAGTGTTTATTTTTAAAAACATAACCTTATTTTGGGAGAACGAGTGTGCTTGAAAGTGAAAAATACGCCCTGAAAACATGAGTTTGAGATTATCCTTCTCGTAGTACGAATGAATAATCTTACAATTTTTTTATAACTTTATTTTAGCTGGCATGAAAATT
Source organism: Sambucus nigra (assembly GCA_949130495.1). Taxonomy (NCBI): domain Eukaryota; kingdom Viridiplantae; phylum Streptophyta; class Magnoliopsida; order Dipsacales; family Adoxaceae; genus Sambucus; species Sambucus nigra. The sequence goes on along the minus strand of OX422214.1, from coordinate 406,985,864 downwards.
TAATAGACAATGATTAATATTTTATGTGGTTATTTATTTACTTTAATTAATCTTTTACTTAGGGAAAAAGAAACATTTTAGCTGGTAAGGTAAAAAAGACAATTGGCTAAAAATAAATTTTGGATAGAGATAGTATAATTTTTAAAATTTTAACATTAAAATAACTATTCACTACTAAATCAACCATATTACTTCCCTTTAAAAGCTGAATTTTATTTTTAAAGTCTTTATTTTCAAAGACATAACCTTATTTTGAAAAAACGAGTGTACATGAAAGTGAAAAATATAACTTAAAAATATGAGTTTGAGATTATCCTTCTCGTACTTTTACAACTGAATATTCTCACTTAATTTTTTATTATGTGATTATTTATTTAGTTTTAATTTAATCTTTTACTTGAGGAAAAAGGAAACATTATAGGTGGTAATGTAACAAACATAATTGGCTAATAAATTTCGTTTGGCTAATAAATTTTTTGGACGGCGGCTATTCCAAAAAATTTACAGTTGTAATCGAATTTTTTGGGACGCCCTAACGGTGTGAGATCATATCAAATGTGACCCTACCCTATATATCTATTTCTCATTCACTCCCGCATCACTCGTCCCTCCAAATCCTACCCCTCTCTCCCTCTCACGAACCAGCCGCCCTCTCTCCTCTCATCTTCACGCTTCCCCCCCCCCCCCCCCAAGCCCACGCCGTCCCTCCTCCTCTCTCCCTTTTACACACACACACAAACAATCGCACCGTATCTCCATCTCTCTTACACAGAAAATGGCGCGCACACACACACACTGATTTTAACATATCCACACACAATCGCACACACACAATCGCGGCTGATGGTTCCTCCTCACGCAAATCAAAGTTGTCGCCCTCCGAAACCCCCCCTCAGGTATCCTCTCCCACAACCACGCATACACACGTTATTTTGACTTTGGATCTAATCTACGATTTTCACCCATACACAAACACACATACGAACACTATTTTGACTTCGGATCTAAATATATGAAGACTTTCAACCCATTTTTGGGGTTTTTTCTGCATCTCCCTTTTGGTACGAATTATTGGGATATGTAAATGTTTTTTAGTTTTGTCATTAAAATTTATGGTACTTGAAAGGCATTATGCATTTTGCTTAATTAATTTGTGAATATTGATTTTATGTTTTTGTTTTGTCTTTCTGAGCAGTGCTTATGCTGGAGATTTCTTCTTCTTCAACGGTTGTCATCCGTCTTCTTCTTAAATGTAAGATTTCTATAGTGATGATTTTTTATTATTTTTTCTCTTGGATCCCATAAATTGACACTGTTTCTTTTTTTTTTTTGAGAAAACTAAGATACTTGCTTTATTTTTTTCTCTGTCTATATGTCAATTTTGGAAACATATGTTTTAAAAAATTACGGGATTTTTTATCTTGGCTATCATAAACTAATGTTGTTTCCATTTTTTGAGCAGGCTAATGTATTTTCTCTGTTTTACTTCCATGTATGCGTGACAATTTTGAAAACATGCTACCTAAAAAAAACTAGGGCTTTTATTTTTAGTTGTGTGATCTTTTTTTTCTATGTCTATATGTCAATTTTGAAAACATGCGTTTTAAAAAATTACGGCTTTTTAAATATTTTCTATGTTTTAAGGTCTTACATAAGAGTTTTAGGAGACCTTACAATTTGTAGACCTGTTTGATAACTATTCGGTTCAAAAATTTGCACATGATTCCAACTAGAAGGTGGTACATCAACTGCTATTGTGACCTGCGTTGTCACATCTAGCATTTGTGCCTCTACTTTTTTGCTATTTTCTCACTAACTCTTCGGGGATTAACGACCTAAGACCATCTCCATTTGCATTGCCTCCCTTTACAGTGGGTAGAAGAATGTACACAATTAGGAGAGAGAAAACCTAAGCGGGATGCAAATGTAAATGGTCTCTACACAATGTTTAAGAGGTGGGGCTAGGGGTGGGCGCGGCCCAGTCCGGTCCGGTTTTTGGTCATTTTAGGTGTCGGACCGAATTATTCGGTCCTATATTTGAGAAGACCGTATTTGGACCGATTTAATCGGTTTAGCCTATTTATTCGGTTTAGGCTATTTTCGGTCCGGTTCGGTTAATAATCGGTCCACATTTACATTTATTTACTTTTTTTTTTCAATAAAAACTTGTTAATTTTTTTATGTTTGTACTATTTAAAGGCTGTTTTGGCACTGAAATAATGCTGTTTTGGCACTGAAATAATGCTGTTTTGCACCAACTAAGGGTGCTGTTTTGCACCATCTAAGGTGCTGTTTTTTCCTTCAAATGTGCTGTCCTGTTTTGCCCAATTTTAGTAGAATAAAACACGCTGTTTTGCACCTTTAAATGTGCTATTTTGCACCTCCAACATATACAATGATATGCAGACATTAAAATAGCTTCAAAAGTAATACATGTCCACCATAAGAAAATATTACATGTCCAAGCAAACACCATAAGAAAATATTACCTGTCCAACTAAGTCCAAACAAGCAACATAAGAAAATATTACATGTCCAACTACGCCCAAGCAAGCAACATAAGAAAATATTGGTCCATAACCAAAAGTAAGGTAAAACAAAGTCCTCGAGTCTCCTCCAAAAGGCGCATCAATCCACCACAATAGTTGAAATTGAGGTCTTGAATCTTTCTCCCAATATTTCTAGAAAAAATACAAAACAAAGATTATGTCAAATAAAAACTCAATAACAAAAGTTAACATTTAAATTATGAAAAATATATATTAAATTTAACTATTACCCGCATCAAGTTTCTCCATTTCTTGAATTTCATCCATGGCATCTCGAATGTTGATAGGTTTTGTTGAAGATTTGAGCCAATTTTGTGCACAAACAAGTGCCTCCACCGTTGTAGGAGCTAGAGAGCTACGAAAAGGATCAAGCACACGACCACTCGTACTAAAAGCGGATTCGGAGGCAACGGTGGACACGAGAATAGCTAATACATCTCGTGCCATACGAGATAGCACTTGATACTTGCCTTGATTATTTTTCCACCAACCAAGAACATTAAAGTTATCATTTTCCACTTCACAAGTTTCCATTTATACTTTTCCACCTCCGATTTTGCACCTAAATTATCCTCCGACTCTAAATGCCTTTTAAATTGAGATGTTAAAAATGCACGACCATCCTCATCCTCATCAACCCCAACCACATTAATTGGTGGATTCATATTGTGTGAAGATGCATTAGATGATTTATGACCATCATACCACTCAAACAAACGAATTAATGCATCTTTAACTCTTCTTGACAACTCCATTGATTTAACACAACCATACAACTCACTAAACCAAAATCCAACATACTTTAACTTGTAACGTGGGTCAAGGACAATGGCAATAAACAACAAGAAGTTAATTTTCTCTACATTCCAATACTTTTCAAATTTGGCAATCATTTTCCCGGCCATTGAAGATAAAAAATCATCACTATAATTTTTCAAATGCACTAACTTACTTTCAATAATCACAAGTTCATGAAAAAAGGCATTGAATGTAACATATAAAGACCCCGAGAATTTTAGGGTAGCATTATAAAAGATTCGAAGAAACTTCACAAAACTCTTAGCTTTTTCCCAATCCTCAAATTTTGGAGGTCCTAAATTTCTTCCAAACACCGACCCTCTTCCCCTCTCATCACCATCACCATCATTTTCCTCCTCTAAAGCAAAGTAGGACAAATAATCATTGTCATCTTGCTCCATCCTTTTAAATGCTTTCTTAAATTTAATGGCCGCCTCCAACATCATAAATGTGGAGTTCCATCTCGTTGGAACATCAAGACATAACAAACCATTTGATTCTATCTTTTGCTTCTCACAACAATTTTTAAACTTTACTAACCTAGAAGGTGACGATTTCACATATTTTACCGCCCTACGCACTTTTGCAATTGATTCATTCAAATCCCATAATCCATCTCCAACAATAAGATTGAGAATGTGTGCGCAACATCTCATGTGTAAATACTCATGGTCCAAAATGGTACCATTCCAATGTTTTGTCATTCTTTTCAAATAACTAATGGTACCATTATTGGAACTAGCATTATCAACCGTGAGAGTGAAAATACTATCTATCCCCCAATCACACAAACAATCCTCAACAACTTGTCCTAATTCCTCACCCTTATGAGTTTTGACTTGACAAAAGTTCAAAATCTTTTTGTGTAGGTTCCATTCTTTATCAATATAATGTGCGGTGAGACACATGTAATTTACATTTTGAATGGAAGTCCATGTATCGGTGGTAAGGCAAATCTTTTGACCTTTTAAATCTTTTTTCAACCTTTTCTTTAAATCCACATATATGTTTAGGCAATCTCGTGCAATTGTTCGACGACTAGGAATATGCAATTTTGGTTGTCCGAGAGCCATAAACCTCCTAAACCCCTCATTCTCCACAAATTTATACGGTAGCTCGTCAATTATAAGCATTTCAGCTAGCCCTTGACGACAAGCTTCCGCATTAAAAGAGATGGCCAATAAATTTGAACTTGGCTCATTTCCGTTTGGTTCTTTTTTCAACATAAATGACAACTTTTTTTGCCCATTTTCCTCAACTAATCTCTTATTAACGGGTAACTCTCTACAAGGTGAAAACGTAAAACAACCACTAAACGGCCCAATGAGAGGCCCAATTACCTCGGACGGGACCAATGTAACTCGTAGGGATCGATCGCGTAGTCCCCGGCCTCCCGACTTGTGTATACGATGAGAATTTGTAAAATTTAGACCATAGTTATTAAAGGCGCGCAGGCGCACACCTAGGCGCTAGGCGCACTAAGGCGCAGGTGAGGCGCCTAGAGGAGGGGTGGGCGAGGCGCATTTCAAAATGCGCACGCCTGAAGGCGCGAGGCGCACTCAGGCGCCAGGCATGGGACTAGGCGCACTTTTTTTTTTCCAGCTTTCCTGCTTTTCTGCTCTCTTTTTTTCTTCTTTTGTTTCTTCGTTCCGCCTATTTCTTCCTGTTTTCTTCTCATACTTTTTTTCCCCTTTTTTCTGCCCAATTCTTTTGGCTGCTTTCTGCCTTTTTTTCTTTTTTTAGCCCCTTTTTTCTGCATTTTCTTTTCTTTCTTCTTTTTGTGGCTATTTTTTCTTCCTTTTTTCTGCCTTTCTTATTGTTTGCTGTGAGGAAAAAAAATATCAGTTGAAATACAATACAATGAAAATTTTAAATACAATACAACACCATTTAAATACAATAAAACACTGATTTAGACATAGGCTTGAAAACCTGACGTCAAAGGATAAAAACGTAAAACAATAACAAAACGGTCCCGTGAGACGCACGGGCACCTCGCACGGGATCAATGTAACTTGTACGAACCGATCGCGTAGTCACCAGACTCTCCGTTTAGGTGTACAACGAGAATTTGTAAAAAATTAGACCTGGGCAAAAAAAATTTGGCGTCAAGTGGTGAAAGCTTAAAACATTAAAAAAAACGGTCCCGTAAGAGGCACGGCCACCTCGCATGGGACCAATGTAACTTGTAGGGACTGACCGTGTAGTTCTCGGCCTCCCGGTTTGAGTATACGACGAGAATTTGGAAAATTTAGACTTGGTATTGAAAACATGGCGTCAAGGGGTGAAAACGTAAATCAACAACAAAACGGTCCCGTTTGAGGCACCATCACCTCGCACGAGACCAATGTAACTCGTAGGGGACCGATTGCGTAGTCCTCGGCCTCCCGGTTTGAGTATATCATATGACGAGAATTTGCAAAAATTTAGACTTAGGCTTGAAAACCTGACGTCGAAGGATGAAAACGTAAAACAACAACAAATGGTCCCGTTAGAGGCACTATCACCTCGCCCTTGACCAATGCACTCGTACGAACCGACCGGGTAGTCTCCGGCCTCTCGGTTTGAGTATACGACGAGAATTTGGAAAATTTAGACTTAGGCTTTAAAACATGACGTCAAAGGGTGAAAACGTAAAACAATAACAACACGGTGCTGTTAGAGGCACATCAACCTCGCAAGGGGCCAATGTAACTCGTAGGACCGACCACATAGGCCTCGGCCTCCCGGTTTGAGTATACGACGAGAATTTGAAAATTTTAGACTTAGGCTTGAAAACATGACGTCATAGAGCGAAAACGTAAGCTAACAAAAGGGTCCCGTTAGATGCACCATCACCTCGCACGGGACCAATGCAACTCGTACGAACCGACCGCGTAGTCATGGGATTCCCAGTACGAAATCGAATGATCTAGAATGAGATGACATTCAAAAATATTTTGATGTCCAAAGAACTAAAGGTAGGATTGTCTGTTTTGAAGAAAAGATGTCGGGAACTCAATATCTGAAGGTGACCTCGCAGAAAGATTCGGAGTTTAAAATCCCTCTTTGACAATGTTAAAATATGCATGTCCATATATTTAGAGAAATGTATCTGTTATATACATAAAATAATAGAGTTGAGATCATATAAAAAATTAGAAGTGTACAAGTGAGTTCAAAAAATCATAAATGCAATAGCAGAATGATATTATTTTGGAAAGTAATTCGTAATAACATGCTAGTTAATAAATTTCACTTCTTATTTGACTATATGTTAAGGGAAAATTACGAAAAGATTTAAGCAGTTCACTGAATCGATGATTTTGGAAGGCCTTTTATTTTGTTTAATTGATGACCTAACTATGTATTTTTCCGACGAGAATTGCAGTATTAGGAAATGGGTTTAATGAATGAGGTTAAAATGCTGGAAGAGAACAAGAAGATGATGGAGAAAACTGTCACAATTGAAAATGACTGGGAAAAAATAAAGAGACTGATGCAAGCTTGTTTCAAGGCTAACTACAAGAAAAGTAAATTGCTTGGTGGGTAAAACTGTACGAACACTGCAAATCTTTTCTTGTAGTTGGCCTTAAAACAAGTTTGCCTCAGCTTTTTTATTTTTTCTCAGTCATTTCCAATTGTGACAGTTTTTTTATCATGTTCTTGTTCACTTCTAGCATCTTAACCTTAATCATTAAACCCATTTCCTAATATTGCAATTGAAAAGGAAAGATACAAAGTTAGGCCATCAAAAATGAAATTTAAACAAAATAAAAGACCTTTCAAAATCATATATTCAGTGAACTGCTTAAATCTTTTCGTAAATTCTCTTAATATATACGCAAAGAGGAAGTGAAATTTATTAACTAGCATGCTATTACGTTCCCAAAAGAATACCATTCTGCAAATGCATTTATAATTTTTTGACCTCACTTGTACGCTTCTAATTTTTTATATTATCCCAACTCTATTATTTTATGTATATAGTAGATCCATTTCTCCAAATGTATGGACATGCATACCTTAACATTGTCAATGAGGAATTTTAAACTCCGAATCTTTTTGTGAGGCCACCTTCGAATATCGAGTCCCGACATCTTTTCTTCAAAACAGACAATCGTACCTTTAGTTCCTTGGCTGATTTAGTTATGGGGACCTCAAAATATCTTTGAACGTCATTCGATTTCGATCTTCCACTTAGTCGATTTTGATTGTCTGTTAAACTTGGAACGATAACCTCCCTCCGGATCATTAAATTTGAACTTTCATTCAAGACAACTCCATAGTTGGTTCTATGACCCAAATTTACAATTGGACCTTCATTCGACAAAATACCAAAGGTGGAACCATAATCCAAACAATTTTTCGAACTGGGAAGGTCGAAGTGTCTACGTGTGTCAATGACACAATTCTCATTCTCGTTCGATGGCGATGCACCTCATACGGGACCAATGTAACTTGTACGAACCGATCGCGTAGTCACTGGACTCCCCGTTTGGGTATACGACGAGAATTTGTAAAAAATTAGGCTTGGACAAAAAAACTCGGCAGCAAGGGGTTAAAGCGTAAAATAACCACAAAACGGTCCTGTATGAGGTACGAGAACCTCGCACGGGACCAATGTAACTCGTACGAACCTATCGAGTAGTCAACGGACTCTCGGTTTGAGTATACGACGAGAATTTGTAAAATTTAGACTTGGGGCTAAAAACATGGCGTCAATGGGCGAGAACGTAATACAACCCCAAAACAGTCTCGTAAGAGGTACGAACACTTCGCACAGGACCAATGTAACTCTTGCGAATCGACTGCGTAGTCACTGGCCTCCCGTTTGAGTACACGATGAGAATTTGCAAAATGTAGATTTGAGCCTAAAAACTTGGCGTTAAAGAGTGAAAGCGTAAAACAGTCACAAAACGATCCCTTATGAGGCACGAGCACCTCGTACGGGACCAATTTAACTTGTAAGAACCTATCGCGTAGTCTTTGGACACCCGGTTTGAGAGTACGAAGAGAATTTGCAAAATATAGACTTAGAGCTAAAAACATGGTGTCAAAGGGTGAAATCGTAAAACAACCACACAACAGTCACAACAGTCCCGTAAGAGGTGCGGGCACCTCGCACGCGACCAATTTACTCGGACGAATCGATGACGTAGTCACCGGACTCCCTGTTTGAGTATATGACGAGAATTAGCAAAAATTACGACTTTAAGCCTAAAATATAGCGTCAAGGGGTGAAAGCGAAAAACAACCACAAAATGGTCCCGTAAGAGGCACGGGCACCTGGCACAGGATCAATTTAACTTGTACGAACCGACCGCGTAGTCATCGGACTGTCCGTTTGAGTATACGACGAGAATTTGCAAATTTTGGATTTAGGGCTAAAATAAGGCGTCAAGGGGTGAAAACGTAAAACAACCACAAAACGGCCCCGTAAGAGGCACGGGTACCTCGCACGGGACCAATGTAACTCGTACGAATCGACGACGTAGTCACCGAACTCCTCGTTTGAGTATATGACGAGAATTAGCAAAATTTAAGACTTCCGCCTAAAATATGGCGTCAAGGGGTGAAAACGTAAAACAGTCTCGTTAGAGGCACGAGCACCTTGCACCGGACCAATGTAACTTGTACGAACCGATCGCGTAGTCATGGTACTCCCCGTTTCGGTATACGACGAGAATTTGTAAAAAAATAGACTTGGGGAAGAAAAACTTGGCGTCAAGGGGTGAAAGCGTAAAACAACCACAAAACGGTCCCGTAAGAGGCACAAGAACCCTGCACGGGACCAATGTAACTCTTACGAACCTATTGAGTAGTCAACGGACTCTCGGTTGGAGTATACGGCGAGAATTTGCAAAATTTAGATATGGGGCTAAAACATGGCGTTAAGGGGTGAAAACGTAAAACAACCACAAAACGGTCCCGTAAGAGGTACGAACATCTCGCACGGGACCAATGTAACTCGTGCGAACCGACCGAGTAGTCACCGACTGTGTTCTAAAAGGCTCGCCTAGGCTTGTGGCTTGAGAGAAACGCATCGCTTACGTCTTATTCTTGGTAAAAGTTTTAAGGCACATTTTTTTTAAAACAAACATGCCTTAGTGAAATGTTATCGCCATTTAAAGACTTTTTTTTACAAATCCGACCAATATCTCGCCCAAAACAATCAAAATACACTTTATATATTGATTATGGAGCATGAATATGAAAAGGATGGCTACCAAACGTACGAATATATTTTCAAAATTCAATGTATGTATTATTTTGTTATATTATTAGCCTTAGAATAATTAAAATAATAAAAAAAAGAAATACGCTTTTTTACGCCTAGGCTCCTAAGGCTTGAGGTTGACCTCTACGCCTCGACCACGCCTCACGCTTTTAGAACCTTGGTCATCAGACTCCCGGTTTGAGTATACGACGAGAATTTGCAAAATTTAGACTTAGGGCTAAAAACATGGCATTAAGGGGTGAAAACGTGAAACAACCTCAAAACGATCCCGTAAGAGGTGAGGGCACCTCGCACGCGACCAATGTAAATTGTACGAACCGACGACGTAGTCCCCGGACTCCCTGTTTGAGTATACGACGAGAATTAGCAAAATTTAAGACTTAGGCCTAAAATATGGCGTCGAAGGGTGAAAACGTAAAACAGCCACAAAACGGTCCCGTAAGTGGCACAAGCAGCTCGTACGGGACCAATGTAACTCGTACGAACCTATCGAGTAGTCACCGGACTCCCGGTTTGAGTATACGGAGAGACTTTGCAAAATTTAGACTTATGGCCAAAAACATGGCGTCAAGAGGGGAAAACGTAAAACAATCCCAAAACGGTCCCGTAAGAGGCACGAGCACCTCACACGGGACAATGTACCTAGTACGAACCGATCGCGTAGTCACCAGACTCCCCGTTTGCGTATACGACGAGAATTTGTAAAAAATTATGCTTGGACAAAAAAACTTGGCGTCAAGTGGTGAAAGCGTAAAACAGTTACAAAACGGTCTCCTAAAAGGCACGATCACCTCGCACGGGACCAATGTAATTCGTAGGGACCGATCGCGTAGCCCCCCGGCTCCCGGTTTGAGTATACGACGAGAATTCGCAAAAAAAATGGACTCAGGGTTAAAAACATGAAACGGGTGAAAACGTAAAATTTGTGTTCCGCCTAGGCCCGTCTTGGCTTGGAGGCTTGAGAGAAACGCATCGCGTACGCCTTATTACGCCTTATTTTTGGTAAAAGGCTTAAGGCACACTTTTTTAAAAAAAAACAAAGGATTAGTTGACAAATATTGGTTATAGAGCATGAATATGAGAAATATGGCTACCAAACATATGGATATATTTTCAAAATTCAAGGTATGTATTATTTTATTATATTAATAGCCTTGGAATAATTAAAATAATAAAAAAAGGAAAACGCCTTTTTACGCCTAGGTTCCCAAGGCTTGAGGCTTGACCTCTACGCCTCGACCACGCCTCGCGCCTTTTAGAACCTTGCGTAAAACAACCACTAAACGGCCCAATGAGAGGCACAATCACCTCGCACGGGACCAATGTAACTCGTAGGGATCGATCGCGTAATCCCCGGCCTCCCGGCTTGTGTATACGACGAGAATTTGCAAAATTTAGACTTAGGCTTGAAAACCTGACGTCAAAGGATAAAAACATAAAACAACAACAAAACGGTCCAGTTAGACGCACGGGCACCTCGCACGGAATCAATGTAACTTGTACGAACGAACCGCGTAGTCACCGCACTCTCCGTTTGGGTATACAACGAGAACTTGTAAAAAACTAGACTTGGCAAAAAAAACGTGGTGTCAAGTGGTGAAAGCTTAAAACATTCAAAAACGGTCCCGTAAGAGGCATGACCACCTCGCACGGGACCAATGTAACTTGTAGGGACTGATCGCGTAGTCCTCGGCCTCCCGGTTTGAGTATACGACAAGAATTTTGAAATTTAGACTTGGAATTGAAAACATGGCGTCAACGGGTGAAAACGTAAATCAACAACAAAACGGTCCCGTGTGAGGTACCATCACCTCGCACGGGACCAATGTAACTCGTAGGGGACCGATTGCGTAGTCTCCGACCTCCTGGCTTGAGTATATGACGAGAATTTGCAAAAATTTAGACTTAGGCTTGAAAACCTGACGTCGAAGGATGAAAACGTAAAACAACAAATGGTCCCGTTAGGGGCACAATCACCTCGCCCTGGACCAATCCTACTCGTACGAACCGACCTCGTAGTCTCCGGCCTCTCGGTTTGAGTATACGACGAGAATTTGGAAAATTTAGACTTAGGGTTTAAAACATGACGTCAAAGGATGAAAATGTAAAACAATAACAACACGGTGCTGTTAGAGGCACATCAACCTCGCACGGGGCCAATGTAACTCGTAGGGACCGACCACATAGGCCTCGGCCTCCCGGTTTGAGTATACGACGAGAATTTGAAAATTTTAGACTTAGGCTTGAAAACATGACGTCAAAGAGCGAAAACGTAAGCTAACAAAAGGGTCCAGTTAGAGGCACCATCACCTCGCACGAGACCAATGCAACTCGTACGAACCGACCGCGTAGTCACTTAACTCCCAGTACGAAATCGAATGATCTAGAATGAGATGACATTCAAAAATATTTTCATGTCCAAAGAACTAAAGGTAGGATTGTCTGTTTTGAAGAAAAGATGTCGGGAACTCAATATCCGAAAGTGACCTCACAGAAAGATTCGGAGTTTAAAATCCCTCTTTGACAATGTTAAGGTATGCATGTCCATATATTTAGAGAAATGTATCTGTTATATACATAAAATAATAGAGTTGAGATCATATAAAAAATTAGAAGTGTACAAGTGAGTTCAAAAAATCATAAATGCATTAGCAGAATGATATTATTTTGGAAAGTAATTCGTAATGGCATGCTAGTTAATAAATTTCACTTCTTATTTGACTATATGTTAAGGGAAAATTACGAAAAGATTTAAGCAGTTCACTGAATCGATGATTTTGGAAGGCCTTTTATTTTGTTTAATTGATGACCTAACTATGTATTTTTCCGACGAGAATTGCAGTATTAGGAAATGGGTTTAATGAATGAGGTTAAAATGCTGGAAGAGAACAAGAAGATGATGGAGAAAACTGTCACAATTGAAAATGACTGGGAAAAAATAAAGAGACTGATGCAAGCTTGTTTCAAGGCTAACTACAAGAAAAGTAAATTGCTTGGTGGGTAAAACTGTACGAACACTGCAAATCTTTTCTTGTAGTTGGCCTTAAAACAAGTTTGCCTCAGCTTTTTTATTTTTTCTCAGTCATTTCCAATTGTGACAGTTTTTTTATCATGTTCTTGTTCACTTCTAGCATCTTAACCTTAATCATTAAACCCATTTCCTAATATTGCAATTGAAAAGGAAAGATACAAAGTTAGGCCATCAAAAATGAAATTTAAACAAAATAAAAGACCTTTCAAAATCATATATTCAGTGAACTGCTTAAATCTTTTCGTAAATTCTCTTAATATATACGCAAAGAGGAAGTGAAATTTATTAACTAGCATGCTATTACGTTCCCAAAAGAATACCATTCTGCAAATGCATTTATAATTTTTTGACCTCACTTGTACGCTTCTAATTTTTTATATTATCCCAACTCTATTATTTTATGTATATAGTAGATCCATTTCTCCAAATGTATGGACATGCATACCTTAACATTGTCAATGAGGAATTTTAAACTCCGAATCTTTTTGTGAGGCCACCTTCGAATATCGAGTCCCGACATCTTTTCTTCAAAACAGACAATCGTACCTTTAGTTCCTTGGCTGATTTAGTTATGGGGACCTCAAAATATCTTTGAACGTCATCCCATTCTAGATCGTTCGATTTCGATCTTCCACTTAGTCGATTTTGATTGTCTGTTAAACTTGGAACGATAACCTCACTCCGGATCATTAAATTTGAACTTTCATTCAAGACAACTCCATAGTTGGTTCTATGATCCAAATTTACAATTGGACCTTCATTCGAGAAAATCCCAAAGGTGGAAATAATTTTCCGAACTGGAAAGGTCGAAGTGTCTACGTGTGTCAATGAAACAATCCTCATTCTCATTCGATGGCGATAAATCAACATCCCACAAGGGTATGAATCACATGTATCAAAGATTTGAGAATTCATGAATTCTGGCTGGGGGCATGTAAATCCTTTCTTGGAAAAATAAATGGTGATCTAAATTGAAAAGTTCAGTACAAGGACAATAATTGAAACTCTCTTGTAAAAATAAGTAATCATCAAAATTGAAAGGATCATCACCATTGCAGTAATCTAAGCTACCTTGTGAAGAAAATAGGGGCTGATCATCAGACTTAGGCTTACGCTTGAAAACATGATGTCAAAAGGTAAACATAAAACAACGTCAAAAAAGTCCCGTTAAAGGCACCATCGCCTCGCACGGGACCAATGTAACTCGTACGAATCGACCGCGTAGTCAAGGGACTCCCGGTTTGAGTATACAACGAGAATTTAGACGTAAGTTTAAAAATATGGCGTCAACGGGTGGAAACGTAAAACAACCACAAAATAGTCCAGTTAGAGGCATGATCACCTCTCACGAGACCAATGCAACTCGTTGGGACCGATCGCGTAGTCCTCGGCCTCCCGGTTTGAGTATACGACCAGAATTTTTTAAATTTAGAGTTGGGCTTAAAAATCTGACGTCAAAGGATAAAAACGTAAAACAACAAAACGGTCCCGTTAGAGGCACCATCACCTCTCACGGGACCAATGCAACTGGTACGAACTGACTGCGTAGTCATGGGGCTTTCGGTTTGAGTATAATTAGGCTTGAAAACCTGACGTCAAAGGATGAAAACGTAAAACAACAAAACGGTGCCTTTAACGGGTGAAAACGTAAAACAACAACAAAACGGTCCCGTTGGAGGCTCCATCATTTCGCAAGATACCAATGCAACTCGTAGGAATCGACCGTGTAGTCCCTGGCCTTCTGATTTGTGTATACGATGAGAATTTAGACTTGGACTTGAAAACATGACGTCAAAGGGTGAAAACGTAAAACAACAATACGGTTCCATTAAAGGCACCATCACCTAGCACGGGACCAATGTAACTCGTACGAACCGACCGCGTAGTCATCGGACTCCCCGTTTGAGTATACGACGAGAATTAGCAAAAGTTAAGACTTAGCCCTAAAACATGGCGTCAAGGGGTGAAAACGTAAAATAACCCCAAAATGGTCCCGTAAGGGGCACGGACACCTCGCACGTGACCAATATAACTTGTACGAACCGATCGCGTAGTCACCGGACACCCTGTTTGGGTATACGACGAGAATTTGTAAAAAATTAGGCTTGGACAAAAACACTTGGCGTCAACGGGTTAAAGCGTAAAACAACCACAAAACGGTCCCGTATGAGGTACGAGAACCTCGCACAGGACCAATGTAACTCGTACGAACCTATCGAGTAGTCAACTGACTCCCGATTTGAGTATACGACGAGAATTTGTAAAATTTAGACTTGGGGCTAAAAACATGGCGTCAATGGGTGAAAACGTAAAACAACCACAACGGTTCCGTAAGAGGTACGAACACCTCGCACGGGACCAATGTAACTCGTGCGAACCGATTGCGTAGTCACCGGCCTCCCGTTTGAGTATACGATGAGAATTTGCAAAAATTTGACTTGAAGCTAAAACTTTGCCGTTAAAGAGTGAAGGCGTAAAACAACCACAAAACGGTCCCTTATGAGGCACGAGCACCTCGTACGGGACCAATTTAACTCGTACGAACCTATTGCGTAGTCATCGGACACCCGGTTTGAGAGTACGACGAGAATTTGTAAAATTTAGACTTGGGGCTAAAAACGTGGTGTCAAGGGGTGAAAACGTAAAACAACCACAAAACGGTCCCATAAGAGGTGCGGGCACCTCGCACGCGACCAATTAACTCGGACGAACCGACGACTTAGTCGCCGGACTCCCAGTTTGTGTATACGGCGAGAATTAGCAAAAAATAAGACTTAAGCCTAAAATACGGCGTCATGGGGTGAAAACGTAAAACAGCCAAAAAACGGTCCCGTAAGAGGCACGGGCACCTCGCACGGGACCAATGTAACTTGTACGAACCGATCGCGTAGTCACCGGACTCTCCGTTTGGGTATACGTCGAGAATTTGTAAAAAATTAGACTTGGGCAAAAAAACTTGGCGTTAAGTGGTGAAAGCATAAAACAGTCACAAAACGGTCCCGTAAGAGGCACGATCACCTCACACGGGACCAATGTAATTCGTACGAATCGACGGCGTCGTCCCCGACTTCCCGTTTGAGTATACGACGACAAATAGCAAAATTTAAGACTTACGCCTAAAATATGACGTCAAGGGGTAAAACGTAAAACAACTCCAAAACGGTCCCGTTAGAGGCACGAGCACCTTGCTCCGGACCAATGTAACTTATACGAACCGATCGCGTAGTCATGGGACTCCCCGATTGGGTATACGACGAGAATTGGTAAAAAATTAGACTTGGGGAAATAAACTTTGCGTCAAGGGGTGAAAGCGTAAAACATCCACAAAACGGTCCCGTAGGAGGCACGAGAACCTCGCACGGGACCAATGTAACTCTTACGAACCTATCGAGTAGTCAACGGACTCCCGATTTGAGTATACGACGAGAATTTGCAAAATTTATACTTGGGGCTAAAACATGGCTTCAAGGGGTGAAAACGTAAAACAACCACAAAACGATCCCGTAAGAGGTGAGGGCATCTCGTACGCGACCAATGTAACACGTACGAACCGACGATGTAGTTATCAGACTCCCCGTTTGAGTATACGACGAGAATTAGCAAAATTTAAGACTTAGGCCTAAAATATGGCGTCAAGGGGTGAAAACGTAAAACATCCACAAAACGGTCCCGTAAGAGGCATGAGCACCTCGTACGGGACCAATGTAACTCGTACGAACCTATCGAGTAGTCATCGGGCTCCCGGTTTGAGTATACGGAGAGAATTTGCAAAATTTAGACATATGGCTAAAAACATGGCTTCAAGGGGTGAAAATGTAAAACAACCCAAAAACGGTTAACCTTGTTTAACCATTAAATGAATATGATTATAACACAACACTCTTCTGCTTAATTGCCACCTCTCTAATGCCATCACCTTCGTTCACACTTAAAATCCTTAGATAACCACTCTCCACACCCAAACTACAACTTCAAGCGACCATCGCGAACAACCAAAAGTCATCACCGCCGCAACCATAAACCTCCACCACCATAACCTCCACCACAAATCACCCACCACGATGATTAGTAAGAGGAAGGTTTAGGGTTTAGTGAAAATCAGGTTTTAATTTGGGGAAGAAGATGAAGTTGGTGTAATAATTATTGTGCAAATGCTCACTCAATGAAGTGATTTGTGCATACTCATGATTCAAGCTGAAGAGCAACCCAAGAGATAACAAGAGAAATATACTCTAAACGCAAAGTAATGAGAAATCACACACCATCAGATCACAAGACGCGATGTACATGGTTCACTAATTTGTCACGATGACTTTCTTTCTATGATATAAACAACAAGAGTTACAACTCTTTCTCAAGCCTCAAAATCCTCTCGAAGTGTATATAAGGGCACTAAATAATGAACAATAGAAGCCATATTTTATTTTTGTGTGTTTTGAACCATGGTTGAGCCGCTTGAACCGCACATGGACAATACCCCGTGTATGAACAATAAATTTCGTATGAACTGTACCCCTACATATGAACAATAAACCACGTATGAACATTACCACAAAAGTTCAAGCCAAAATTCACAAATCTCCATCTTGCTGAAAGAATTTTGTAATTCCTATACATCGACACAATTATTAAGGAACACCATCACCAATCAACGTTGAAGGGCCTCAATAATATAGAATATTGATCAAATTTGAACAATGCTCAAACTTGACCACCGGTATCACCTTCGTCAACACGTTGATCAGATTATCTTTGCTGCTAAGTTTCTTCAAAACAGTATCGATAATATCCTCGAGGAAATGAAACTGGACATCAATATGTATGCTTGGTCCTCCTATGATGAAATTGGCTCTTGGCCAAGTGGATATTGATTTAGCTATCACAATGCATCTCTACACAATCTTGTTTGATTCCCAAATCACCAATAAGACCTTGAAGGCCTCCGTAGTAGACAAAGCGACTGTGGCCTGCAACATGGATCTCAAACTCATTGGACCACTAGATAATGTAAAAGTATACCTTGTAGTTGACCGTTGTTTGTCCAAATCACTCGCATAGTCAGATTCCACATACCCACAAATATGTGACTTTTCCACCGGTTGGTACATAAGTTCCACATCAAGTGAACCCCATAGATACCGTAAAATATACTTCACCACATTCCAATGCTCTTTGGTTGAATTTTTCATATACCTACTCACAACACTCACTGCTTGAGATATATCCAATTGAGTACAAATCATGACATATATTAAGCTACCCACCACACTTGCATACAATATTTGAGCCATATACTCCACCTTGTCATCGGCTTTCGAAGCCATTATAGTCAAGAGTCTAAAGTGTGCAACCAATGGAGTATTCACAGACTTTGCATCTTGGATTCCGAGCCGTGCCACAACCTTCTCTAGGTATTGCCTTTTTAGTAACACTCAATCTACCCTTCTTCCTTTCTCTCATTTTGGCTTTACTCAAATCTTTCATCCCAAACTCTCGGCTTAATTGAGCCTTCATCTTGTCAATTTCTACCATGCTTGAACACGCAATGAGCATGTCGTCAACGTACAAAAGAGTAAATAGATGAAAGTACCTTCCTCGAGCCGCTTGAAATGGACACAATAATTAATATCACTTTGTGTAAATTTTGGCTAAACATAAACGTGTCAAATCGTTTGTGCTATTGCCGAACCGATTGCTACAAGCCACACAGACTTTTGCAATTTATATGCATGATCTTCCTTTCCAACTACGTTGAAGCCCTCCAGGTGAGATATGCTCATTTCTCCTTCAGATTGCTATGCAAAAATGGCGTTTTGACGTTGATTTGTTTTAAGCTCCAAGTCAAAATGCGCTACCATAGTCAATAGCACTCGGATGGAACTGTATTTCACAACCGGAGAGAACACTTAATTGTAATCAACACTTTCCTTTTGTGCAAAATCCGAATGGACATTGGAATATGGAGTTTCATTATTCTTAACGTATATCTACTTACTCTTCATATACTTCTTCCCCTTAAACAACATGACAAGCTCTCAAGTTTGGTTCTTGTGAAGAGAATCAATCTCCTCATCTATGTTAACCTTCCACTCCTCACAATGAGCATCACTCATCGCCTTACGATACGTAGACGACTCATCCCCCTAAACCAACAATGCATAAGCAACCATGCCATCATTGAAGCCATATCTCTTTGTAGCTTTTCGAACCCTTAGTTCTCTTCTACTTGCTAAAGATGGTTGTTCTTGCTGCTGTTGCCTAGGTTTCTCGTCTGGAACCTCTACCTCCACCTCTTCACTTGAAGAATCGATTGGAGTAGTCACCTCCAATTGCACCGTTTCACTCTGATTCACCACCGGAGAATTTTCTTTCTCTACCTTAACATCTTGAGCATAAACATCTCATCAAAAGTCTTATTCCTACGCACCGCTATCTTCTTATATTTCAGGGGTCATAACTTGTATTCCTGGACCCCATGAAAATTGCCTTTCAAGTTCTAAGATGGCAAAAGAGTACAATCTTGTCTTTTCAAGCAAGAGAATGATGATGCCTCCACTCGAATCCGATTTAGCAAGCCCGCATTGGACAACATACACCCTACCTTTTCAAGTAAAGTTCAGCTCTTCCTCTCTGCTATTCCATTTAGTTATTGGGTTTTTCGAACCGTAAAGTGCCGGACAATACCCTCGGAACGCTTTAAGTAAGGATGATATCGGCACTCTTCGTCGTTATCAGACCTAAGAATCTTGATCTTTTTACCAATCTTATTCTTCACTATCTTTTTCCATTAAAAAAAACTCTAAACACCTCATCTTTGTGTTTCATTGTGTAGACCCAAGGCCGCCGAGAGTAGTCATCAATGAATGTCACAAAGTAGTGACTACCCCCTAAATATGGTGTCTTCGAAGGATCCCAAGCATCCGTATGAACGTATTCAAGTATGCCTTTCGTGCAATGAATCGCCGTGCCAAACTTGACACATGTTTGCTTCCCAAGCACGCAATGCTCACAAAAATCCAACTTACAATTTTCACACCCTGTAGCAACCCTTTTTCACACAACACTGTCATGGCCTTCTCATCGGCATTTCCCAAACGCGTATGCTAAAGCCTGGTGGAATTCGACTTTGCCTCTTCTTTGTTATCAACAATTGAGATATGACATGCGACCGTCCTCCGTTGAAGAAAATAGAGGTTTCCTTCCTTTCTTCTCATCACCACCAAGCCACCCAAGACAACCTTTAGTATTTCGTCCTCAAGTACAGTCTTACTCCCGTTGGAATCTAAATAAAAAATCAACAAAAGCAATCAAATTCTTCTTCAACTTTGAAATGTACCGAACATTCCTGAGAACTCGAATCATTCCATCATGCATCTTCAATTTGATCATACCAATACCTTTCCATCGACAAACATGGTCATTAGGACTTCACCTCCATCCACTTCCATAAAGGTATGGATCAAATCTCTATTCGGTGCATGTAGTAAGAACACCCTGAGTCAAGTATCCACTTGTTTGAAGTGCTTTACCAAGATAGTTAAATGTTGTTTCACTCATGATAGTTAAATGTTGTATTGTTGGTATATGGTTGCATGGTTGGTTTTAATTAGTGTTAAATAAAAGTTTTAAATTTTTGGCAATCCACTTTTAATAGTTTCGGGTAGTTAACCTTATATTATTTAGTATTATCAGTTGATGTTGAGACCGTGTCATCTGAGATACCAGATTTAATGTAGTATAGGGCTGGCCACCCGTTATTATTTTGAGCGGGTTGTCACAGAAACTATCAATATACTCCCAAATTCTTTGTCCTCCGAAGTGACAGAATTGGCAGATTCTGCCATTGGTTTCTTATCGTCTCTAGCTTTTAGTGTAGGGCAATCCTTTTTGAAATCCCCTTCATATACCAAGCCCTTGTGCCTAAATTTGGACCTAGAGCTTCCTCTTGCACCTAGCCTTCTCTCCTCAGTCCTATCCTGCACAACCAACGCATCAGACTGCGAATCACTTTTCTCCTTTTTTTCGCTTCTCACTCCCTAACAATGTCGAAGAAACATCATCATACTTCACGTCCAACTTTCCATATAGCAATGTGGTGCTCAAATGCTCATATCAGTCCGAAAGTGATTTGAAGAAACAAAGCTTTATCTTCATCATCAATATCAACATCTAAGCATAATATATCAGAGAGAATTTTATTAAACTCATCAAGATGTTTAGACATCGACATATCTTTAATGTAGTCAATTTAGAATAGCTTCTTCTTGAGGCATAGTCGATTCTCTATGCTTGTCGTCATATATGTCTTCTAATTTTTTCCATATTTTCTCTGCTGATTCCTCCATCACATAGTATACCACATTTTGTGCGAGATTTAACCGGATTGTGCTACACGCTTGTAAGTCGTATTCTCTCTAATCATTCTGGGACATATCCTCGAGTTTAGCCGAAGTGCCCCTCAACGTCTTGTGCAAACCTTATTGGATTTTGGCATCTCTTATTTGGCATTGCCACATGCCAAAATTAATTGTTTTACATCAAACTTTTCCAAGTCAAACCTCTCCGTTGACACCTTTATAGCCTTAGATATAGACATTCTCTGATATTTGAAAACGAGTCTTCAACAAGAAATAACTGGACCAATAACAAATTCCTCCTTATTAATTTTGTCAAACACATTGGATGCACACAAAGCAATGACCTTACAAGCCAAAGTTTTGATCCAGTTTATTGTGTGGATACTCACTCAATGGAGTGATTCATGCACGCTCAAGATCCAAGATAAAGAGCAATACAAGTGGTAATAAGAGAAATATACTCTAAATGCAAAGTAGTAGGAAAACAGTAAAAAATCACACATACCAACAGATGACAAAGACAAAAATGTGAGTGGTTCATCAATTTGGCTATGTTCACAGATGATAACATCCTTTCCTTGATATAAACAAAAAGGTTTACAATTCTCTCAAGCCTCACAATCCTATCAAAGAGTACTAAATGATGTACAATATGATCTCTCTTTCATAATAATATAAACAATATCCCGCGTATGAACAACACCAATAAGTATGAACAATGAGCCGCGTATGAACAGTACCCTATGCATGGACAGTACTCGCGAAATTCAAATCAAAATTCGCAATAATATGGTTATTGCAGAACAACTACCACAAGAGTATATGGTTACGGAGGCTGAAAAGGTTAAATTTGCCTATACGTGAGCAATAACTGTATACATGAACAATCCTGTATTAATGTTCATACGTACAATATCTAACATCCCCTAGGATCCTCCCTTGAATCCCCTTTGGATTTCATATCCCTGGTATTCCTTTTGTTCCTTCTTTCCCTAAAATTGTTCAAAGTGTGTTTCTCTTTTAATTAGGATTCCCTTTTATGTTATTGTATTAATAAGTTGTTATCTTTTATGCCCCTTAGGATACTCGAAGTGTATTTTCACTTTAGCAAATGGCTTGGAATTTTAATAATTCTGTCTTTTGTAGCTCACTATATAAGAGTAAGTGTAAGCCTGTAAGTGTTTCAAATCATCTCATCTTAAATATAAACTTTGAGTTTCCTTGTCTTTTAAGTGTGCCTTGTGGATTCAAGGAATGTTCTTTTATTTTCCCCTTTTTCGCTACGTTAAGTGGTATCAAAGTAAGGTTTCGGAGCCTAAGTTTCGCCTTTATTTTGATGGCTGGTTCACGTGATAGAAGGCAACGCCTCCAACAACGATGATCGTAATGGAGCTCTTTTGAGGGTTGAATTTATCGAGTTCCAAACCAAGGCTAGTCAAACTTCGGGCGATTTGGATGAAACCATGCGGCAAATCCTTACAAGAATGACATTGATGGAACTTAACAACGAGAACGATAGGATCCCCAACGACGATGATCATGGACGTCCTACCCGTAATCGCAATCCAAACAACCCAATTAGGCAACCAACTTATGAGGGAAACATCGGTTTCGGCAACAACCGCATCGTACCAGTGTTTGGAGACAATCGAGGTCGATGGGAGCAAGATGATTTTAGGGGCTTTTGTATGAAGATTGCGCTACTAACTTTTCACGGTCATCTTTGTAGTGAAGAATTCTTGGATTGGATTATTAAAGTCAACATTACTTTGGTTATATGAAAGTCCAAGAAAGGAAGCAAGTCAAATTGGTCACGTACAAATTGAAATGTTACGCGTCTGCATGGTGGGGTCAGGTGCAAACTATTTGCCCACGTCAAGGTAAGAAAACAGTCCGTACGTGGGTCAAGATGAAAAAGTTGTTGAAAGCCCGATTTCTACCCTCTAATATATGCAGATTTTTTACCAAAAATATTAAACCTGCACACAGGGAAATAAATATCTTCCTGAAGAAAAAAGGAGTGTCCTAGTTTGCCCTTGGGGTGCCTCAGCTGCTTTGTATGATTCATATGAAGCAATCGGATGATGTGGATTATTCTGCTTCCGCTCGAGAGACCTTCGAGAGGGAGGATTGGCCCAAGCCAAGCGATGTTAATGATTTCATTGATCGATCGGAGGGAGAGAGATGGGTATCGATAGGCGGATGTTCATCCCAATTCCATCCTGAATCCGATACCGAGATCTCTGCTACTGGTACCACGAATGGAAGTGAGTGACATTTCATAACAACTTAGTGGAACTCGAGCTTAGTATGGTGGCACAATTTAAATGAGGGTTACGATGGTATATTGAAGAAAATGTGGTGCTACAATCGTTGTTCAAATTGTCCGACATTGTCATAGCAGTTGAGAGAACGTCACTATTGGAAAGGGAAAATAATCGGTCTCGTGGCTTATATACCCCACGTTAAACAAACAAATGTAATATCTTTTCATCAACACGTCAAGACATTGAAATGGGTCCATCAGGGGCAATTACTGCAGTACTCGCAGACTACAAGAGCAGTTCCTACGATACGAGAAAATACATATGCACGCCCAGACCTGAGCAAGTGTTGAGAGCATGGCCATAAATCTAACGTTTGTCCAAAACGACCCAACGACCCTGTGTGAATTTAGTTGAACACAAAGAAGACGTGAATGAAGAAGTCGACTTTATCCCACTTAAGACGACGATGAGGTGATTGAGGAGGTGACAGTGAGTTGTTGCATTCTTTAGTAGTAAGGAAACTAATGTTCACACCCCAAAAAAGAGGCGCATCAACAATGTTATCATGTGTTTAATACACGTAATGTCAATCGAAAGGTACGTGACATTATCATTGATATGACAGTAATGAAAATATTGTTTCCTTAACTATGGTTCGAAATTTGGAATTTAAGACAAAAAAGCATTTCCACCCTTACAAAATTAGATGGATGAAGAAAGGTCAGAAATGTGAGTGACCTGAAAGCTGCTGTTATACCATATTTGTGGCGTAGATTGATCTAAAAGACTTTGGCCTTGGCCGAGGTCATGAAACCCAAAAGCTCGGTTGGGCCTTTAGTTCGGCCTCAATCCTATGGAGGCCTATTTTGTAAATACACACAAAGAAAAACAAAACAAAACCTAATTTCTTCTCTCTCTTTCTAATTTCTATACCAGTCATTTCCTCTCCTTTCCCTAATTTCTCTCCCTCTCCTCCCCCGCCCCCCCTCTCTGATCTCCTTTCCCTACCCCCAGCCTGCTGCTGCCTCCCCCCGCCCCAGGCCTGTTGTTTCATCCCGCCCCCGGACAACCCCTGGCCTGCTGCCTCCCCCTGTCGGTTGGATTAGACCCCTCTCCTGCTGCTGCCCTCTCTCTCCTGCGTCCTCCCCCCTTAATTTTTCAGGATTTTTTTTGTATATATTGTAAAAAAAATTATGGACCTATTTGTAAGTTTTTAAAATACAAGGCAACCAGTTAAAATTTTTCAAACTATGGGAACGGATTTTGTAAATACACATAAAGAAAATAAAACCTAATTTCATTTGTAAGTTTTTAAGATACAAGGCAACCAGATAAAACTTTTCAAACTATGGGGATGGAATTTGTAAATACACTGAAAAAAAACCTAATTTCTTCTCTCACTCTCTTTCTAACTTCAATACCAGCTGTTTTCCTCTCCTCTCCCTAATTTCTCTCCCTCTCCTCCCCCTCTCCCTTGCCCCCCCCCCCCCCCCCCCCCCCCCCTCTCTCTCTCTCTCTCCCCTGCCCCCGGACTGTTGATGCCTCCCCCAGTCCCTGCTCCCTCACCCAAGAATGTAGAGATTTGTGAGTTAGATATTATTTGTTGTCCATAGGTTCTAACATATAGAGAGTACATTATAAAAAGTGTATACCTTTATCCAGGTTACATTTTTTGCCTGGTGAATCACAGTTTTGGTCATTTGGGCTCATTCCTTATTCAATAATTATAGTATTACATTATAAACTTAAATTGGTCTGCAAAATAATATGCGAAGAAAGTAAAAAGAATCATACTTACAAATGAGATTTGCATTGTTATATGTCACGTCAATTTGTAAACTTCTATATATCGATTTAAGTCAATCGCTGTGAATTTTTAATGGATGCTTTCCTTATATATACAGCCTTCTCATTGGAAATTTCATTTTTACAACCCATATACGAACTAAATAACATGAAGCATTTCAAATATTATTTTGGATCTTTGTTAACTTCACTGATTCAATGCTACGTTGATGTTACAAGCATTACAAGGTCAAAGTAAGTTGTATGTTTGCGACTCATTAGGCCGGGGGATGTTCACATGATTCGACTATTTGAAGTAAATTGACGAAGATTTTGGTCGATATAGACAATTTGTAAAGAGGGAGAAACCTTTAAGGGGTTGCACAAGCAAGAAGGATTCCTTTCAAAGGAAGCCAGTTGTGTATCCCTCGAAGCTCTTTGCGAGAGTAGGTGGTATGTGAATTACACGGGGAGGATGGTTGGGCATCACTTGCAAAGAAAAAAGACGCGAGAGCTGGTAAAATAGTATTACTACCGGTTGCAACTCAAAAGAGGGGTGGAGAACCATATGTACGATGGTGCACAATCTGCCAAAGTAGCAAAATCGTTAATAATTGAATAATAGCCTTTACACACCACTGGTATGTATCGCAATCTTACTTAATTTGAAAGACCAAGATCCCATTTTCACCTTTGGTGTCAAAAACTAACTCGATCATCCATGAAACAAGAAAAAGCAAGGTAAGGCATTAGGGAGCTCATTCGCCTGCCCAAGCTTCCCATAGGAGAATTTATCCATGGAGGCAACGACGAGCAGACTCTATTTTTGGTGGTTGATCGATTTTCCCAGATGGCTCGTTATATTTTGTGCAAGAAGACAAACGATGCAGTCTAGATGGCCAATATATTCTTTAAGGAGGTGGTTCGTTTACATGGTGTCCCACAGTCCATCACCTCAGAGCATGACACCAAGTTCTTGTCCCACTTTTGGCGAACTTGTAGGAGAGATTTAATACATCTCTGAACTTCAGTAGCACTAGTCACTCCCAAACTGACGATTAAACGGAGGTGGTAAACATGACCCTTGGAAATCTGAGTCATTGTATTTCAGGACAGAAACTAAAAACTAAAACAGTGAGATCTTGTCCTAGTTTGCTTACAATTGCATGGTTAACCGTTCAACGAAAAAAATCCCCATTTGCTGTTGTGTATTGTTGTCCTCCAAAGGTGGCTTTGGATTTGGTATCATTACCAAAATTACCAGGGAAGAATGTTCATACGTACAATATTCAACAACTCCTTCCCTTGAATCTCCTTTGGATTTCATATCCCATTTATTCCTTTTGTTCCTTATTTCCCTCCCTCCCTCACCTCCACACTATTTATCTCACACATGCACACGCGCGCACATAACTCAAAACACACCCCCATGTTCTTTCGCACTCGCATAAATACTCACACACACATTCTCTCTTTCGTGCACCTCCTCTCTCTCACACACATGCAAACACTTCCTGTCTTTCTTTCCCTCACACACATAAGCGCACGCTCTCTCACATCCATCCACACACACACTCAAACATGGGCGCGCACTCTGTCACACACACAAACATGGGCGCCCACTCTGTCACACACACTAGCAACCCCTCTGATGCTCTCTTTCGCGCGTGCACATAGATGCACCTACACACTTTGACGCACACACACTAGCAACCCCCCTATGTTCTCTCTCGTTATCTTTCAGTCACACACACACACACAAAAGCTCATAAACACACATTCACTCACCCCCTCACTAAACCCACTAACACACACCCACACGCCCACGGAATAGCATTCACACACATTCTCTCTCACACGCTTGTACATAAACTGAAAAACTCTCTTGCGCACATGCAAACTTTTTTCTCTCTCTCTCTCACACATATATAGACACACACACACACACACTCTTTCTTTCACACTTTCTTTTGAACATTCTCATTTACATTCCCGCATATTACCTCTCCCTAATGCACACACACTCCCTAACATAAATGAACATGCTTCTCTCTCTCTCTCTCTCTCCCACCCACCCACCCTCCCTCATGCGCACACACACACTCTCTATTCTCACACGTGGCACACTCAAACTTAAAAAAAACTGCACTCCTTTATTCTCTACGACACACACACTCTCTTTCACACATGCACATACATGAGCCTTGCTTTCGAGAGGGCAAAGGCCTGACTTCGGTTCTTAAGCACGTAGCGAAGGGTTAGAATTTCGATTTTCTTGAGGGTTAAGGTTTTGAATTCCCTCTGAGGCAGATGCAATATTGGGCGAAGATGTTTGGAATTAAACTCACACCGTTGTTTTATAGGGTTCAAGAATGATGTTGGCAAATGATCGTTGAACATGGTGACCCACCTCGCAGCCTTTATTTTATAGCATGCTCCCTCTGTATCTCTCTAAAACAAAAACTCATGCCCCCCATGCATTCTTTCACTCCCATACCTCCAATACACTCTTTTTCTCCCTCTTACAAACAAATCCGCACACAATCACTCAGACGCTCCCCTTTTGCACTCTCTTTTACGTGCTCTCTTTTGTGCACAAGTTGATAACAATAACAAAAAACATTGTTTTCAGTTGATTTTTTTTTATAGGGGCACACTGAAATATCATGAACCCATATAAAAAATATCATCTCAAAATTATTTTTTTTACTATTTAAAAAAAAAGGTATGTTCGTAAGCATGCTGCTAAGAGGTATGTTGGAGAGCTTGACTGAATATATATATATATATATATATATATATATATATATATATATATATATATATAGGGGAAGGCTCACATACATCATGCACTATACATCACACCATACATCGCACCTAATTCTTGGCCCTAGAAAACCTTTTTTTCAAATTTTATATTTTTCCCTTGAAATTAACCTTCCAATCAACACATGAAAAAAATTAGGTCAAAATACATTTTGTAGCTATTTTTAAAAAATCCACTCAAAACTGCTGGCGCAAACCCTTATAAATAAGGTATTTTTAGCAGCTTTTTGTGGATTTTTTAAAACTAGTTACAAAATGTATTTTGACCTATTTTTTTTCACATGGGTTGATTAGAAGGTTAATTTCAAGGGAAAAATATAAAATTTGAAAAAAAAAGTTTTTTAGGGCCTGTAATTAAGCGTGATGCATGGATGGTGTATAGAACATGATGTAGGTCAGCCTTCTCCTATATATATATATATATTTTTTCCCCCCTTATTTCTAATTTCCACCCATAGCACATTTTTGTGTACAGTACTTGAAATAATAACTAACTTTAAAAGTTCTAATATTATACTTACCCCCATGTGCATTAACCCACTTCTACCTTATGCATACATGGGTAAGTTTAATTTTTGAACTTCTTGGGGCAAGTCTAATTATTTAAGTATCTTACGTGTAAAATACAAAAGCTATAATTTAATACTTCATTGACAACCCAACATTTCATTCTGACAAACAGGCAGGTCGAGTCTTTTCTGGAAGCAACACTAGTATTTCTACGAAGATTGGAGTCTACAACATAGATTGATCTTTTCTTCCTAATGCATTAAAATAAATTGACTCATATTCTCAAATTAGCTTTTCTTAACTATTGGTGCATCCATTATGGAACAAGCCAGAAATAGAAAAACAGAACTACAAAAACAAAAGGACTAGTGATCTTTAATAACAATGGAAATATGTGTTTTTCACCTTATTTTCAATACCCGTTATCTTTTATTTAAATGACTCGCTTTATATTGTACAGGAGCATAGAGTGGGGCGGTAAACAAAACGGCACATGCTTTAACGAAACAAAAATCATACAGGATCCTACGTACTGGAGGATTTGATTGCCGCAAAGACATCATGGAAGTGATTAGAGAAGAGTTTGGGAAGACGAAATATCCCATTACAGTTCTCAACATAACACAACTATCCAGTTACAGAAAGGATGCTCATACTTCGATATATAAGCTGCATATAGGACTCCATTAATACCTGATCAGCTGGCCAACCCGAACAGTTATGCCGACTGCACACACTGGTGTGTGCCAGGGCTTCATGATACCTGGAATGAGTGCGAATATGCTCAACTGATTTATCCTTATATGCCTCGAAAGATGTAGAGAGAAACATAAGAAATATCAAAGATCTTGGAGAGAAACATAATATAAATAAAAGATCGTAGTTTTTCATTTTCTGTGTTGTATTTCTTTTTCCTTTGTAATGGAATATCAAAGCAGTTGAAGCAACAATTTCGGAGGCATTGATTAATATAGTGTTTCTTTGTTAATGTCTAATTGGGGTATTTCAACACTTATAAGTTTGTTTGTCTTCGGTCACTTACGTTGATTTTTTTTTCTCTTAATGGATATCTTATTTTGTTTGGGGTGGGTAAATGGGTGAGTGATTCTCCTTTTCAACATTGTTTTATGATATTATATAATTATACACTAGTCAAGGGGATTACCATTCGTTCAGTAGGTTTTCCAAATTTTGTACTTGTTATATCTTGACATTTTTGCTGGGGATGAGCTGGTAAAAGAAACGCAAGAAAAAGGCCCTTAAGATACTCATGAAGAGTGCTGAAAACCTGTTAAACTGGACCAGCTAGTTACAAGCTCCGGCTGTATGTTCAATTTAAGTAGTTGACACCATAAGCTAAGCTGTGTATGAGAGTAATCTGAGATGTTTCATTACGAGATATGTTTGAAACATATAACGGGTATAACCTAGTGACAGGCTTTGTCGCAACTCTCTTGTGATGCGAATTGTTTATCTAATGCAAGAAGAATGAAGAGACAAGTTAAGTTCATGTTCACAACCTCTACCAATTTCTTCCTCCTCCATAGTTGGGTTCCCAAATAAGATTTAAGCCTGTTTGGTTATCCCAAAATTATAAAATGATCAATTTACAAATTGGTTCATTAGTTGTGTTTGATTTTATTAATAAAAAGATTCATGTAATCGATTCATTTTATCCCCCGTGTAAAATTTGAAATTAGAGCATTTTACGAAAAACGCGAAATGCTTCCATTTGAAATAAGAGTCGCAAAATGTTCATTCGGTTTCCTCTGCTTTTCTCCCTCTCACTCCCTCTCTCAATTCGCTTTCAACTTGTTTGTCTTGATTGAACGTTAATATCAATTTCAAATTGCCAAACATCATTTAAAATTGGATTTAAACTCATTATTAATTCACTTATTTACAATTCACTAATTCACATCGAAAACCAATTTACATGATCAAATCATATGCGCAATCAAACTGGGTCTTAATGCATAAGACTTAACCATTTTTTTTCTAGTGTTTTGTAGTGGGCACCTCCAACTGCTTGTTTCTAAAATCTATCCAAAATTTTAAATAACAAAAAATGTTTTTGAATTTAATTTATATCATTTTGTAATTCTCTTATTGGAAGAGCAACATTTTATAATTGCTCATAGCTTATGCTTTTTGGTATTTTGGCATATTTCATTACGAACCGGAGTTTCAAACCAAACCCTGCATCCATATTGCCTCAACGATCATTCGAAAATATGTTAGTGACCGAGCATCGTTTTGGATTTCAAGGCGTTGGTTTTTTCACTGATACTTTAATAGAGGTATATGACTTATGGTCTTTATTTCTCAGTCATCTCATATTTTGGGATGTCTATTTTTTAAATCGAGGTCTTTGGATAAAACGATTTTTATTTTTTATTTTTAAATCTCGTTAGAGCGAGAATTGATCTCATTAAAACGAAATTAAATTTTCGTTCGAATGCCATCGAACGACCATCAAACGAGAATCCTCTGCCAAGGATTGCACATCTCGTTAGAAGGACGATCGAATGAGAATGTTGTTTCGTTTAAATGAAATGTGTTTTCGTTAGAACGGAAAACTAATTTCGTTCGAACGAGATGCCATTTTTGTTCGAATGACTTCGCTGCCTCAAAATTTGTGATTTCTCAATAAAAACCTATTTAGATGAGTTTTTCTCAAGACTTTTGATAAAAATGAATTCCCATTTTCTGAACCAAAAGTTCTCATCTTTGTGTTTTAATAAACACCTTTTGTTTTTCAAATCATACATCCCATATGTGATTTACTGAGTTTTTTTTACTCAAGTTTTCATACACTTGCATAACCCTTGTATAGTTTTACTCTGCTGCTGACTTGTGGAAGAAGAAGGTTGATCTGTGAATACCGAGGGAAGACTTGTTTCTGTGGATGGTGCCAGACTGTGTCGTATTTTATAGAAGATGTGAAGACCCTATGCGTTATACTTAATGGTGCTAAGTAGTCTGTAAGTCGATTGTGTCTGTCAAACTCTTTACACTGCTGACTACAGATTTTCCCAAAATGTATTTTTCCTTATTTCTTCGCATGTTTGGTTTGATTGTATGATTGACTAGTATTTGATTTGGACTTCATCATTGCATGTAAACCCAATTGATAATCAAGATAAAATTTTGCTAAAATTTGAATTTGTATGTGATTAGCCTAAGATACAAATAAATCCATAAATAACCTTATCTTATTTTCTCACGTATCCTCACTGCAGCCATCTTTTTTTCAAAAGTTTGGACATACTGCTTGTTTGTGTTTGTATCGTGTGATGGCCATTTTCTGTGTCCATTGCTTTGTTGGTCTTAAATCAAAGCTCAAATCACTGATCGAATCCAAATAAGTAAGGATTTGACTTGGTTTATGTAGGTTGACATAAATATAATTATTAGACAATGAAAGAATGGGTCAACAGTTAGTTAGTATTATGAAGATCATGTCAATATGTAACCAATCTCCTGAACTTATTACCATTACTTATTCAATGGGTGACTGCATGTATGGTAGTAGCCACGTTCAAAATGGTTGCATGATTTAAGGAAGTAGTTTAGCTGATGTAACTCTATTAATATAGCTTGTATTCATCCAATTCAAAGATGAGAAATAACACATTAGTTTTCATTTGTTTCACAACACCTGCTTTGTTCTCCTAAAGTATTTGCAATTCTACAGTTGCTTGAAAGTCCGATTCACAAGAATAATGAGTAGTGTGTTTACTTTGTCCTCCATAGTTTATATTAGATTTTTAAATTTATAAAGAAAGTTTTTTTTGTCATAATATTATATTACTGAGAGATAAAGTTGATAAAGCATTTGTGAGTTTTCAAATGTTTAGGCATTCCTACCATCTTAATTCGAATAATAATTTAAATTTTAATGAAATGCAAACTTTGGTGAGCTCATTAATTTTAATTTTAATTATTGAATGTCTTGCTTATAACTTATGATGCAACTTTGTTGGCTGATAATTATTGGCCGAAAAATTGATTATTTATTTCATATTGGCAGTGATAAATACAGGACATTATAATAATATGGGGAAAATTGGGTTTTTTCTCTGAATATGTTTTGTGTGGGCACTCAAGCTCATGAATGTGACTAAAAGAAGGCAAGAGTGTCTAAATAAATTATACATAAACTTTACCTCAATATTTCTAATACTCCCGCGCATCGCTCGGGGTTAAAAACTAATTATAACTTATAAAATGCATTATAGGACGTAAGACCCTCTTTAATTTTGATGAGTTTTTGAGCTATCCACGTGGCATTATTATAAAAGTGAGTAATCTTTATTTCATTAATTTTTCTTTTAAAAAATGCATTACACGATCTGAATTATCTCCCTCATTGAGAGAGCCACGTGGCTGCCTCCATTACCCCCACCCAGTTAGACCCTTTGAATACATAAGCTATAATATGTGTGATGCCACCTCTATGTAATAATTAAATTTGCAACTTGTGTCGTCAGATTGACAACATCCCGAAAATCCAAACGTCGCCTCTCACTCGTGTCTCTCTTGTCTCCACTGTCACAACTGACGCAGATTAAGGATTTCTTTCTTCTCTATATATCCACGTGGCAGTATTATAAAGCTGAGTAATCTTGATTTCATTAATTTTTTCTTTTTAAAAAATTAAAAAAGAGAAGGCCATACGTCAGATTTTTGGGTTTCTCACTTTTTTCTTTTTCATGTACTCTGTCTCCCCCATTTCTCATTAAACCCATTTTGGCCTATACAAATCATTCATTTATTGAAGGCGATAGGGCCACGGGACCTTTCCTTTCCTCTTCTCCTTCCTTTGGTTGTTTTAAATACATCCCCATCCATTTGCCTCCCTTAAAAAAGATAAATCCATTTTCACCGCCTACTCAAATCACACGTGAAAATCAAAAGAGGATTCATAGAGAGAAGTCGACATTGGTTGGTGACGAAATGGTGATGGCAAATCCGATTACAATATGCATGATTGGCTCCGAATGTTTCATTGGCTCACATCTCTGTGAGAAAACTTATGTCGAAGACTTCTCACACGATTTTGGCGGTGGATGTTTATAATGACAAGATCAAGCATCTTCTTGACCGCCTACTCTTCCTTGGGACGATCACATACGATTTCAATATGTTAATATCAAGAACGATTGTCGCGGCTTGTGGGCCTCATCAAGATTGCTGATCTGGTATAATATCTTTCATTTCTTCTTCAATTTAAATAATGTTTTATTTAAATATTGTTGTAAATTGTAGTTCTCATCAAGGCTTAGATTTGATGAAATCTGTCGTTTTTATTTTGAATTCGTTTTTTTTTAATTTTGAAAGTATTTTCAAATTGAGCTTTTCTATAAATATTTTACTTCTCTCGAATTTTTTCCTTGATTTTAACTACCACGGCTTAGAAATGAAAAG
The DNA here is from genome assembly GCA_949130495.1 of Sambucus nigra. Classification (NCBI taxonomy): domain Eukaryota; kingdom Viridiplantae; phylum Streptophyta; class Magnoliopsida; order Dipsacales; family Adoxaceae; genus Sambucus; species Sambucus nigra. Next base: position 406,952,091 of record OX422214.1, on the reverse strand, counting down.
TGTTTTTTTTCTGTATGCTTTTCCACTATACAGAGCCCTATACGTTAGATAATATATCATAGAAAAATTACAAATCTCAAATCCATCCCTCTCTTTCCGTGTGTATCCATCAAATGCTTACCTTCAACCAGTAAAAAGCCCCACGCAATATGTTCAACATAATATGGCTACCAAAAGGGGCGACATTAAGTTTTCTTTCAAGATCAAGTCATATTGCTATCATAAGAAATTTTAACTAGAGTTTGAGATTTTCTCGAGTGTATCTGCTGCTAAGGTTTGGACATTGATTGGGAGGTGGGTGCATGTTCATTGCCCCATCCTGCTGCTTGATCCCATACAATTTTTTTTTGTGCTTACCCACCCATTTTGAAGTCAATTTTAGTCAATTTTCAAATTGTGTACGTCAAACATTGAATAGGCATGGGATCGTTTAAAGTTGTTCGTAATATATATTATTGATATATGTTAGTAATTTTTGTTACCAAAAATATTTAATAAATTTAGTTCCTAACCCGAATAAAAAAATGTCGAGAAGATGCATGAAAAAATCAAAGACTTCAAATTTAAGTTAGACAAGTAGGCGTAAAAAGTACGTTACACAATGCTTAAGGACAACATGTAAAAATGTGTGTCAAGTTTGGAAATAAAGGATATATGAAAAAAAGGGAGGGTTTGGAGTGAAAAATATATTTAAAGAGGTAACATTTTTACTTTAATACATTTGATACTAGAGTTTGATATAAATTAGTAGTTATTGGAATTAGACTTTAATATAAATTAATCACTATTGTACTTTAGAATATTTGTTTCTGCTAAATTTCACAAAATATTACTTTTTAGTGGCGAAATGTTCACATCTAAAACATAATAATGTATTAAGGTAAAAAAAGCTCATATTTATGATCTATCTAAATGGAATCAACATTTAGATTTAGATATTAATTAATGTTTTTTATAATTTGATTTTAGTGATTTTTCCTTTATACTCGATGCACATACACATTTTGTCATTAATTTTTTGGAAAGTTATAAATTGAACAAGTTTGGAGTAGGCATATTGAAACTTGAAAATTCACTTGGTTGTAGCTACATCATTTTGGGCTAAGCCAATCAAATACATTAAGCTTCATCTTTTTTTAATTCAATATTAAACATGTTGGTTTAAATTTTGAAATATCTCTTTTTGTTTGGAATTGGAATAAAATCCAAATTTGTGGGGGATATTGAAACATTTTATTCCATGAATTTTAACTAATGTTTTATTTCATCGTGCCATATAATATAACCTTTGTGCATGTCATATAATTTAATTTTAACTAAATTAAATTATGGGAATTTTAAATCATATGAAAAAATAAGCCAGAATAAGATGAGAGGGAAACTTTGTGTAAGATATAATATAACCTCTATGTGTGTCATGCTGCTATTTATTTGTATTTAATTTTTTATTGGGTTCAAATTAAATTATGGGGATTATGGCAGAAAGATCAGAGTAGTGTGAGTGGGACTAACTTTTAGTCAGGTTTGGTGTTAGACGTTTCAAAAAGTGGTGGTGGTCTAGGATTATGATGTCCCATATTTGGGTGGATTGTACGGTTAGTACCAAATGGTCCTGGGTAGAAGTGGAGGAACTTGTGAATTTCATTGCAAGAGTTCTATATGTACTCTCTTTACACTCCTACGATATTTATATGCTACATAAACTTATTTATTCCAGTTGTTTGGTTGAAGGTGACTCGCTATCTAAGATGCTATAAGCATCATTTTGTTAAATGCATTACTTTGGAGTAATTAATTTTTTTTGTTTCATTTTTTCATATTATACAAAATTACCTTTTTGTTTAACTCATTTCTTTCGGAATTATGGTGCATCGGAAAGAAATAGCTAGCAACATATAAAAATATTACGTTATTTTGAGTAAAAAATACAACTAACTCAAAATTATCATGGTTGGGAGGCTGTGAAAATTGGAGATGTTCGAAAATCTTGTTTTCCAATTTGCGGGATGGTTTTTACGAACACTTTAAATGCAAATCAAGTATCAGAATCGTCTAGTCCGCACATCGCGCTGGTTTACACCTAGTTAGATTATGAATTGGAGTGGCATCAGATTTTGAAGAAGGGGCAACAACCGCACCCTTTATTTTTAGAGACATAACCTTATTTTTAGAAAACGAGTGTACTTGAAAGTGAAAAATATACTCTAAAAACATGAGTTTGAGACTATCCTCCTCGTACCTCTACGAATGAATAATCTTACAATTTTTTTTTATAACTTTTAGTTTTTTAGATTGCAAGAAAATTTAATAGACAATGATTAATATTTTACATGGTTATTTATTTAGTTTAATTTAATCTTTTACTTAGGGACAAAGAAACATTTTAGCTAGTAATGTAAAAAAACATAGCCGGCTAAAAATAAATTTTGGATGCAGATAGTATAACTTTTATAATTTTAACACTAACATAAGTATTCATCACTAAGTCAACTATATTACTTCCCTCAAGTAGAAGCTGAATTTGATTTTTTAAGTGTTTATTTTTAAAGACATAACCTTATTTTGGGAGAACGAGTGTGCTTGAAAGTGAAAAATATGCTCTGAAAACATGAGTTTGAGATTATCCTTCTCGTAGTACGAATGAATAATCTTACAATTTTTTTATAACTTTTTTTTAGCTGGCATGAAAATTTAATTAGGGGTGGAAGCGGTACGGGTTTTTACCGTACCGCACCGTTTTGGTCCGAAAAAAATGGTTTTGGTTTCATATATTAAAATACCAGAAACCAGTCTTACCGAAACCGAAATTACCGCAAAAAAGTTGGTTGGTTTTGGTTTTAATATTTAAAAAACCGATTTACCGAAATTACCGTACCGAATTTTATGAAACCAGAAAAAACAGTACCGAAATTACCATACCGTACCGAATTTACCGAAACCAGAAAAAACCGTACCAAAATTACCGTGCCGTACCGAATTTACCAAAATTACCTTACCGAATTTACCAAAACCAGAAAAAATTTGGTTTTGGTTCTGGTTTTGGTTTTAATATTTAAAAAAGTTGATTGGTTTTGTTTTTGGTTTTTGGGGAATTTTAGTGTTATTTACCGAAACATAAAAAATCGAAACCAGAAACCAGAAAAAATCAGAATTTACCGAAATCAGAAAAAACTAGAAGAAACCAGAATTTACCGAAACCAGAAAAAAAACCGAAATTACAGAAAAAACCGAAATACCAGCCGGTTTGGTTTTGGTATTAATTTTGGTGTACCGGGTGGTAAACTGGTACGGTTTGGTTTTACCATCTAGAGTTTGGTTTTGGTATTGGTATCTACTATTTACCGACCAAACCGTACCACTTACACCCCTAAATTTAATAGACAATGATTAATATTTTATGTGGTTATTTATTTACTTTAATTAATCTTTTACTTAGGGAAAAAGAAACATTTTAGATGGTAAGGTAAAAAAGACAATTGGCTAAAAATAAATTTTGGATAGAGATAATATAATTTTTAAAATTTTAACACTAAAATAAGTATTCACTACTAAGTCAACTATATTACTTCCCTTTAAAAGCTGAATTTTATTTTTAAAGTCTTTATTTTCAAAGACATAACCTTATTTTGGAAAAACGAGTGTACATGAAAGTGAAAAATATGGCTTAAAAACATGAGTTTGAGATTATCCTTCTCGTACCTTTACAACTGAATATTCTCACTTAATCTTTTATGTGATTATTTATTTAGTTTTAATTTAATCTTTTACTTGGGGGGAAAAAGGAAACATTATAGCTGGTAGGGGTGGGCGCGGTCCGGTCCGGTCCGGTTTTTGGTCATTTTAGGTGTCGGACCGAATTATTCGGTCCTATATTTGAGAAGACCATATTTGGACCGATTTAATCGGTTTAGCCTATTTATTCGGTCTAGGCTATTTTCGGTCCGGTTCGGTTAATAATCGGTCCACATTTACATTTATTTATTTATTTTTTCAATAAAAACTTGTTAATTTTTTTATGTTTGTACTATTTAAAGGCTGTTTTGGCACTGAAAAAATGCTGTTTTGGCACTTAAATAATGCTGTTTTGGCACTGAAATAATGCTGTTTTGCACCATTTAAGATGCTGTTTTGCACCATCTAAGGGTGCTGTTTTGCCACTTCAAATGTGCTATTTTGCACCATCTAAGGTGCTATTTTTTCCTTCAAATGTGCTGTCCTGTTTTGCCCAATTTTAGTAGAATAAAACATGTTGTTTTGTACTTTTAAATGTGTTATTTTGCACCTCCAACATATACAATGATATGCAGACATTAAAATAGCTTCAAAAGTAATACATGTCCACCATAAGAAAATATTACATGTCCAAGCAAGCACCATAAGAAAATATTACATGTCCAACTAAGTCCAAACAAGCAACATAAGAAAATATTACATGTCCAACTACGCCCAAGCAAGCAACATAAGAAAATATTGGTCCATAACCAAAAGTAAGGTAAAACAAAGTCCTCGAGTCTCCTCCAAAAGGCGCATCAATCCACCACAATAGTTGAAATTGAGGTCTTGAATCTTTCTCCCAATATTTCTAGAAAAAATACAAAACAAAGATTATGTCAAATAAAAATTCAATAACAAAAGTTAACATTTAAATTATGAAAAATATATATTAAATTTAACTATTACCCGCATCAAGTTTCTCCATTTCTTGAATTTCATCCATGGCATCTCGAATGTTGATAGGGTTTGTTGAAGATTTGAGCCAATTTTGTGCACAAACAAGTGCCTCCACCGTTGTAGGAGCTAGAGAGCTACGAAAAGGATCAAGCACACGACCACTCGTACTAAAAGCGGATTCGGAGGCAACGGTAGACACGAGAATAGCTAATACATCTCGTGCCATACGAGATAGCACTTGATACTTGCCTTGATTATTTTTCCACCAACCAAGAACATTAAAGTTATCATTTTCCACTTCACGAGTTTCCAATAAATACTTTTCCACCTCCGATTTTGCACCTAAATTATCCTCCGACTCTAAATGCCTTTTAAATTGAGATGTTAAAAATGCACGACCATCCTCATCCTCATCAACCCCAACCACATTAATTGGTGGATTCATATTGTGTGAAGATGCATTAGATGATTTATGACCATCATACCACTCAAACAAACGAATTAATGCATCTTTAACTCTTCTTGACAACTCCATTGATTTAACACAACCATACAACTCACTAAACCAAAATTCAACATACTTTAACTTGTAACGTGGGTCAAGGACAATGGCAATAAACAACAAGAAGTTAATTTTCTCTACATTCCAATACTTTTCAAATTTGGCAATCATTTTCCCGGCCATTGAAGATAAAAAATCATCACCATAATTTTTCAAATGCACCAACTTACTTTCAATAATCACAAGTTCATGAAAAAAGGCATTGGATGTAACATATAAAGACCCCGAGAATTTTAGGGTAGCATTATAAAAGATTCGAAGAAACTTCACAAAACTCTTAGCTTTTTCCCAATCCTCAAATTTTGGAGGTCCTAAATTTCTTCCAAACACCGACACCCTTCCCCTCTCATCACCATCACCATCATTTTCCTCCTCTAGAGCAAAGTAGGACAAATAATCATTGTCATCTTGCTCCATCCTTTTAAATGCTTTCTCAAATTTAATGGCCGCCTCCAACATCATAAATGTGGAGTTCCATCTCGTTGGAACATCAAGACATAACAAACCATTTGATTCTATCTTTTGCTTCTCACAACAATTTTTAAACTTTACTAACCTAGAAGGTGACGATTTCACATATTTTACTGCCCTATGCACTTTTGCAATTGATTCATTCAAATCCCTTAATCCATCTCCAACAATAAGATTGAGAATGTGTGCGCAACATCTCATGTGTAAATACTCATGGTCCAAAATGGTACCATTCCAATGTTTTGTCATTCTTTTCAAATAACTAATGGTACCATTATTGGAACTAGCATTATCAACCGTGAGAGTGAAAATACTATCTATCCCCCAATCACAAAAACAATCCTCAACAACTTGTCCTAATTCCTCACCCTTATGAGTTTTAACTTGACAAAAGTTCAAAATCTTTTTGTGTAGGTTCCATTCTTTATCAATATAATGTGCGGTGAGACACATGTAATTTACATTTTGAATGGAAGTCCATGTATCGGTGGTAAGGCAAATCTTTTGACCTTTTAAATCTTTTTTCAACCTTTTCTTTAAATCCACATATATGTTTAGGCAATCTCGTGCAATTGTTCGACGACTAGTAATATGCAATTTTGGTTGTGCGAGAGCCATAAACCTCCTAAACCCCTCATTCTCCACAAATTTATACGGTAGCTCGTCAATTATAAGAATTTCAGCTAGCCCTTGACGACAAGCTTCCGCATTAAAAGAGATAGCCAATAAATTTGAATTTGGCTCATTTCCGTTTGGTTCTTTTTTCAACATAAATGACAACTTTTTTTACCCATTTTCCTCCACTAATCTCTTATTAACGGGTAACTCTCTACAAGAAGGAGTGTGTTGTTTCATATTTTTAGTCCCATTCTTTTTAGAGTCGCACGCATAAGAAATGCCACAATAATTACAATTAGCTCTAGGCTTTTTTACATCATTATTTTTATGGAAGTGATCCCTTACCGTAGATGAATTTTTCCGTTTTTGTTGCACGGGATGAGTTCTTGGCGACGCTGGCGAACCATGTAAAGTAGCATTCGCCGGATCTTCACTCACTCCATCCATCTACACATGGAAAAAAAATAACAGAAAATATTTTATGCACACTCAATTGTAAAATCCATAACATATAAAATCCACAAAATGTAAAATCCACAAACAGAAAATATTTAGAGTCACTCAAAATATAAAATTTTGGAAAACTTTTTTGAGTCACTCAACACTGATCATCATCACAATAATATTGTAAAGTCAAGATTTGAAACACTTGTTTTGAAATAACATTTTAATTTTGAAATCTGACCAAAATTATTTTAGATCTAGACGTTTTAAAAGATTTCGAATGTTTTATGATTAAAAACTTTAGATCTAAACTAAACATAATTTTGTACAAAATCAATTTTTAAACCTTACAAAGTTACAATTTATAAAGGTTATATGAACTAACTGTAACAAAAAAAAGAGTTGCAAAAACAGAGGTACAAATGGGTTTACAATTTACAAACCTAAGCAAAACATGGGTTACAACAAACCTAAGCAAACCCTTGAACTAAAAAGTCAAAAACTGAAGCAAACAAAAAACTGGTGTTGTCGTTGTGCGTCGTTAAGAACCAAAATAACTGAAATCAGTTGGGTTTGTTGTTAAGAACCAAAAAATGGAAATCAAATCAGAATATTACCGTGGGTGTGGAGGTGAGGTGCGTCGGATCGGTTGCTGTGGAGGCGAGGTGCGTCGGATCAGCTGCTGTGGCCATTTGTTTTGGGCTACCATGGTCGTGGCTATGATGGGATCGTGTGTTCATGGTGGTGGCTATGGTGATCGATCGGAGAGTTGGAGTGGATAGAGAGAGTGAGGAAAAGCGAGGAGAGTTGTTTTGTTAGAGAAAGAGAGTGAGGAAAAGTGAGGAGAGTTGGAGCGGCCGTGCGTGCGTGCGTGAGTGATATATTGAAAGGTTCAAGTCAAGTTTAGGGTTTTGGTATTTAGTATACGATATATTTATATAAAATTAATATATATTATATAATATTAAATTAAACAGTCCGGTCCGGTCTTAAGACCGAATTTATAATGGATATTTTAGACCGAACCGAATATTTCGGGTCTCTTAATTTAGGACCGAATTAGGACCGATTTATACAAAGGCCTACAAAAATGGGTTCGGTCCGATCCGGTCCAATCGGGTCGGTCTTTTTTTTGTCCACCCCTAGGTGGGGCCCATAGCTGGGCGGGCAAGTCTTAGCCGCCCAGACTATGGGCGTGTAAATCATATCCGCCCAAGGCCTTTTAGGGAAAAAAATAGGATCTGGGCGTGGAAGACCTAGCCGTCCAGGTGCTGGGCGTGTAAGTCTTACACGCCCAGTGCTATTTTTGCATTCTCCACCTCAGTTTTTGCCCTGTCCCAGTGTGGCAACCGTTCTCACAATCTACTCGAAACAATGCACATTTGCATTTTTTAAGGGCATCCCACGGGAGATGGCCTAAGGTACACATTGTGCTATCTTCGTGATTTTTGATACTTAAGTCTTATTGTTTGAACACTTAGAATTCAAGAATTGGAACTTATTGAGTATTTCTAGCCAGTACACGTTAAGCTAAGCCAACAATGTTATGTTGAAGTCTAATTATTTTCTAGCCATTACACGTTACGCTAAGCCATCAATCTTATATTTTCTATAATTATTTCCTCTATGTTTTCTATAATTTATAATTATTTCCTCTGTTTTTATAACTTTGCAAAAGTATAAGGTTCGGTGCTTTCTTTACTTTTAATGTTCAAATGTTGATACAAAATAATGTGTTTCTACTTCCTGAAGACTTATCACGTGTCGATACAATGCAGGCACATGTTGTAATGGCGGAAAAATCATGATGTTACTCGTAACTCGTGCGAACCGATCACGTAGTCACTTACTGTGTTCGAAAAGGCACGCCTAGGCTCCGCCTAGGCACGCTTAGGCTTGTGGCTTGAGAGAAACGCAACGCTTACGCCTCATTCTTGGAAAAAGTTTTAAGGCGCACTTTTTTTAAAAACAAACATGCCTTAGTAAAATGATATCGCCATTTAAAGATTTTTTTTTACAAATCCGACCAATATCTCGTCCAAAACAATCAAAATGCACTTTATATATTGATTATGGAGCATGAATATGGGAAATATGGCTACCAAACATACGGATATATTTTCAAAATTCAAGGTATGTATTATTTTATTATATTATTAGCCTTAGAGTAATTAAAATAATAAAAAAAGAAAAAATGCCTTTTTACCTCTAGGCTTCGCCTAGGCGCGCCTAAGGCTTGAGGCTTGACCTCTACGCCTTGACCACGCCTCACGCTTTTAGAACCTTGGTCATCGGACTCCCGGTTCGAGTATACGGCGAGAATTTGCAAAATTTAGACTTGGGGCTAAAACATGGCGTCAAGGGGTGAAAACGTAAAGCAGCCACGAAACGGTCCGGTAGGAGGTACAAACATCTCGCACGGGACCAATGTAACTCGTGCGAACCGACCGCACAGTCACCGGACTCCCGGTTTGAGTATACGATGAGAATTTGCAAAATTTAGACTTAGGGCTAAAAACATGGCATTAAGGGGTGAAAACGAAAACAACCTCAAAACGATCCCGTAAGAGGTGAGGGCACCTCGCACGCGACCAATGTAAATTGTACAAACCGACGACGTAGTCACCGGACTCCCCGTTTGAGTATACGACGAGAATTAGTAAAATTTAAGACTTAGGCCTAAAATATGGCGTCAAGGGGTGAACGTAAAACATCCACAAAACGGTCCCGTAAGAGGCACGAGCACCTCGTACGGGACCAATGTAACTCGCACCAATCTATCGAGTAGTCACCGGACTTCCGGTTTGAGAATACGAAGAGAATTTGCAAAATTTAGACTTATGGCTAAAAACATGGCGTCAAGTGGTGAAAACGTAAAACAATCTCAAAACGGTTCCGTAAGAGGCACGGGCACGTCGCACGGGACCAGTGTAACTTGTACGAACCGATCGCGTAGTCACCGGACTCCCCGTTTGGGTATACGACGAGAATTTGTAAAAAATTAGGCTTGGAAAAAAAAAACTTGGCGTCAAGTGGTGAAAGCGTAAAACAGTCACAAAACGGTTCCCTAAGAGGCATGATCACCTCGCGTAGGGACCGACCGCATAGTCCTCACCTCCTGGTTTGAGTATACAACGAGAATTTGCGAAAAATTAGACTTAGGCATGAAACGGGTGAAAACGTAAACAACCACTAAACGGCCCAATGAGAGGCCCAATCACCTCGCACGGGACCAATGTAACTCGTAGGGATCGATCGCGTAGTCCCCAGCCTTCCGACTTGTGTATACGATGAGAATTTGTAAAATTTAGACCATAGTTGTTAAAGGCGCGCAGGCGCACACCTAGGCGCTAGGCGCACTAAGGCGCAGGTGAAGCGCCTAGAGGAGGGGTGGGCGAGGCGCATTTCAAAATGCGCACGCCTGAAGGCACTAGGCGCGAGGCGAACTCAGGCGCCAGGCATGGGACTAGGCGCGCTTCTTTTTTTTCCAGCTTTCCTGCTCTCTTTTTTTCGTCTTTTATTTCTTCTTTTCGCCAATTTCTTCCTGTTTTCTTCTCATACTTTTTTTCCCCTTTTTTCTGCCCAATTCTTTTGGCTGCTTTCTGCCTTTTTTTCTTTTTTTAGCCCCTTTTTTTCTGCATTTTCTTTTCTTTCTTCTTTTTTGTGGCTCTTTTTTCTTCCTTTCTTATTGTTTGCTGTGAGGAAAAAAAAATATCAGTTGAAATAGAATACAATGAAAATTTTAAATACAATACAACACCATTTAAATAAAATACAACACTGATTTAGACATAGGCTTGAAAACCTGACGTCAAAGGATAAAAACGTAAAATAATAACAAAACGGTCCCGTGAGACGCACAAGCACCTCGCACGGGATCAATGTAACTTGTACGAACCGATCGCGTAGTCACCAGACTCTCCGTTTAGGTATAAAACGAGAATTTGTAAAAAATTAGACCTGGGTAAAAAAAAATTGGCTTCAAGTGGTGAAAGCTTAAAACATTCAAAAAAACGGTCCCGTAAGAGGCATGACCACCTCGCATGGGACCAATGTAACTTGTAGGGACTGACCGTGTAGTTCTCGGCCTCCCTGTTTGAGTATACGACGAGAATTTGGAAAGTTTAGACTTGGTATTGAAAACATGGCGTCAAGGGGTGAAAACGTAAATCAACAACAAAACGGTCCCGTTTGAGGCACCATCACCTCGCACGGGACCAATGTAACTCGTAGGGGACCGATTGCGTAGTCCTCGACCTCCCGGTTTGAGTATATCATATGACGAGAATTTGCAAAAATTTAGACTTAGGCTTGAAAACCTGACGTCGAAGGATGAAAACGTAAAACAACAACAAATGGTCCCGTTAGAGGCACTATCACTTCGCCCTTGACCAATGCAACTCGTACGAACCGACCGCGTAGTCTCCGGCCTCTCAGTTTCAGTATACGACGAGAATTTGGAAAATTTAGACTTAGGCTTTAAAACATGACGTCAAAGGGTGAAAACGTAAAACAATAACAACACGGTGCTGTTAGAGGCATATCAACCTCGCAAGGGGCCAATGTAACTCGTAGGGACCGACCACATAGTCCTTGGCCTCCCGATTTGAGTATACGACGAGAATTTGAAAATTTTAGACTTAGGCTTGAAAACATGACGTCAAAGAGCGAAAACGTAAGCTAACAAAAGGGTCCCGTTAGATGCACCATCACCTCGCACGGGACCAATGCAACTCGTACGAATCGACCGCGTAGTCATGGAATTCCCAGTACAAAATCGAATGATCTAGAATGAGATGACATTCAAAAATATTTTGATGTCCAAAGAACTAAAGGTAGGATTGTCTGTTTTAAAGAAAAGATGTCGGGAACTCAATATCCGAAGGTGACCTCACAGAAAGATTCGGAGTTTAAAATCCCTCTTTGACAATGTTAAAGTATGCATGTCCATATAGTTAGAGAAATGTATCTGTTATATACATAAAATAATAGAGTTGAGATCATATAAAAAATTAGAAGTGTACAAGTGAGTTCAAAAAATCATAAATGCATTCGCAGAATGATATTATTTTGGAAATTAATTCATAATAGCATGCTAGTTAATAAATTTCACTTCTGATTTGACTATATATTAAGGGAAAATTTACGAAAAGATTTAAGCAGTTAACTGAATCGATGATTTTGGAAGGTCTTTTATTTTGTTTAATTGATGACCTAACTATGTATTTTTCCGATGAGAATTGCAGTATTAGGAAATGGGTTTAATGAATGAGGTTAAGATGCTGGAAGAGAACAAGAAGATGATGAAGAAAACTGTCACAATTGAAAATGACTGAGAAAATAAAGAGGCTGATGCAAGCTTGTTTCAAGGCTAACTACAAGAAAAGTAAATTGCTTGGTGGGTAAAACTGTACGAACACTGCAAATCTTTTCTTGTAGTTGGCCTTGAAACAAGTTTGCCTCAGCTTTTTTATTTTCTCAGTCATTTTCAATTGTGACAGTTTTTCTATCATGTTCTTGTTCACTTCTAGCATCTTAACCTTAATCATTAAACCCATTTCCTAATATTGCAATTGAAAAGGAAATATACAAAGCCAGGGCATCAAAAATGAAATTTAAACAAAATAAAAGACCTTTCAAAATCATATATTCAGTGAACTGCTTAAATCTTTCGTAAATTCTCTTAATATATACGTAAAGAGGAAGTGAAATTTATTAACTAGCATGCTATTACGTTCCCAAAAGAATATCATTCTGCAAATGCATTTATAATTTTTTGACCTCACTTGTACGCTTCTAATTTTTTATATTATCCCAGCTCTATTATTTTATGTATATAGTAGATACATTTCTCCAAATGTATGGACATGCATACCTTAACATTGTCAATGAGGAATTTTAAACTCCGAATCTTTTTGTGAGGCCACCTTTGAATATCGAGTCCCGACATCTTTTCTTCAAAACAGACAATCGTACCTTTTGTTCCTTGGCTGATTTAGTTATGGGGACATCAAAATATCTTTGAACGTCATCCCATTCTAGATCATTCGATTTCGATCTTCCACTTAGTCGATTTTGATTCTCAGTTAAACTTGGAACGATAACCTCCCTTCGGATCATTAAATTTGAACTTTCATTCAAGACAGCTCCATAGTTGGTTCTATGACCCAAATTTACAATTGGACCTTCATTCGACAAAATACCAAAGGTGGAACCATAATCCAAACAATTTTTTGAACTGGGAAGGTCGAAGTGTCTACGTGTGTCAATGACATAATTCTCATTCTCGTTCGATGGCGTTGCATCTCATACGGGACCAATGTAACTTGTACGAACCGATCGCGTGGTCACCGGACTCCCCGTTTGGGTGTACGACGAGAATTTGTAAAAAATTAGGCTTGGACAAAAAAACTCGGCGGCAAAGGGTTAAAGCGTAAAATAACCACAAAACGGTCCCGTATGAGGTACGAGAACCTCGCACGGGACCAATGTAACTCGTACGAACCTATCGAGTAGTCAACGGACTCTCGGTTTGAGTATACGACGAGAATTTGTAAAATTTAGACTTGGGGCTAAAAACTTGGCGTCAATGGGCGAGAACATAAAACAACCCCAAAACAGTCCCGTAAGAGGTACGAACACTTCGCACAGGACCAATGTAACTCTTGCGAATCGATTGCGTAGTCACTGGCCTCCCGTTTGTGTACACGATGAGAATTTGCAAAATGTAGATTTGAGCCCAAAAACTTGGCGTTAAAGAGTGAAAGCGTAAAACAGTCACAAAACGATCCCTTATGAGGCACGAGCACCTCGTACGGGACCAATTTAACTCGTAAGAACCTATCGCGTAGTCTCTGGACACCCGGTTTGAGAGTACGAAGAGAATTTGCAAAATATAGACTTAGAGCTAAAAACATGGTGTCAAGGGTGAAATCGTAAAACAACCACACAACAGTCCCGTAAGAGGTGCGGGCACCTCGCACGCGACCAATTTACTCGGACGAATCGATGACGTAGTCACCGGACTCCCCGTTTGAGTATATGATGAGAATTAGTAAAAATTACGACTTTAAGCCTAAAATATAGCGTCATGGTGTGAAAGCGTAAAACAACCACAAAATGGTCCCGTAAGAGGCACGGGCACCTGGCACAGGATCAATTTAACTTGTACGAACCGACCGCGTAGTCATCGGACTGTCCGTTTGAGTATACGACGAGAATTTGCAAATTTTGGATTTAGGGCTAAAATAAGGCGTCAAGGGGTGAAAACATAAAACAACCACAAAACGGCCCCATAAGAGGCACGGGCACCTCGCACGGGACCAATGTAACTCGTACGAATCGACGACGTAGTCACCGAACTCCTCATTTGAGTATACGATGAGAATTATCAAAATTTAAGACTTTCGCCTAAAATATGGCGTCAAGGGGTGAAAACGTAAAACAGTCTCGTTAGAGGCACGAGCACCTTGCACCGGACCAATCTAACTTATACGAACTGATCGCGTAGTCATGGTACTCCCCGTTTCGGTATACGACGAGAATTTGTAAAAAAATAGACTTGGGGAAGAAAAACTTGGCGTCAAGCGGTGAAAGCGTAAAACAACCACAAAATGGCCCCGTAAGATGCACAAGAACCCTGCACGGGACCAATGTAACTCTTACGAACCTATTGAGTAGTCAACGGAATCTCGGTTTGTGTATACGACGAGAATTTGCAAAATTTAGATATGGGGCTAAAACATGGCGTTAAGGGGTGAAAATGTAAAACAGCCACAAAACGGTCCCGTAAGAGGTACGAACATCTCGCACGGGACCAACGTAACTCGTGCGAACCGACCGCGTAGTCACCAGTCTCCCTATTTGAGTATACGATGAGAATTTGAAAATTTAGATTGCGGGCTAAAATCATGGCATCAAGGGGTGAAAACATAAAACAACCACAAAACGATACTGTAAGTGGTGAGGGCATCTCGTATGTGACCAATCTAACTCGTATGAATCGACGACGTAGTCACCGAACTCCCCGTTTAAGTATACGATGAGAATTAGCAAAATTTAAGACTTAGGCCTAAAATTTGGCGTCAAGGGGTAAAAATGTAAAACTGTCACAGAACGGTCCCGTAAGAGGCACGAGCACCTCGTACTGGACCAATGTAACTCCCAACCACTCAACGGTCAACGGATAAAAACGTAAAGCAATAACAGATAGTTCCATTAGAGGCACCATCACCTCGCACGTGACCAATGTAACTCGTTGGGACTGACCGCGTAGTCCCCGGTCAAAAGGTGAAAACGTGAAACATCAACAAAATGGTCCCGTTAGAGGCACCATCACCTCGTACAGGACCAATGTAAATCGTACGATCCGACCGCGTAGTCAAGGGACTCCCTGTTTGAGTATACGACGAGAATTTGTAAAAATTTAGATTTGGGATTAAAAACATGGCGTCAAAGGGGTGAAAACGTAAAACAACAACAAAACGTTCCAATGAGTGGCACGATCACCTCGCACGGGACCAATGTAACTCGTAGGAACAATTCGCATAGTCCTCGGCCTCCCGGTTTGAGTATACGATGAGAATTTGTAAAATTTGGTGTTAGGCGTGAAAACCTGATGTCTAAGGATGAAAACGTAAAACAATAACAAAACGGTCCCCCGTTAGTGGCACCGTCATCTCGCACAGGGTCAATGCAACTCGTACGAACTGACCGCATACTCACAAGACTCCCGGTTTGAGTATATGCCGAGAACTTGCAAAAATTTAGACTTGGGCTTAAAACCTGACATCTATGGAAGAAAACGTAAAATAAAAAAACGGTCCCGTTAGAGGCACCATCACCTCGCACTGGACCAATGCAACTCTTACGAATCGACCGTGTAGTCCCCAGCCTCTCGGCTTGAAAACATGACTTCAAAGGTTGAAAACGTAAAACAACATTAAAACGGTCCCGTGAAAGGCACCATCACCTCACACGGGACCAATGTAACTCGTACGAATTGACCGCATAGTCAAGGACTCCCGGTTTGAATATACAACGAGAATTTGCAAAATTTTAGACTTAGGCTTAAAAATATGGCGTCAATGGGTGGAAACGTAAAACAGCCACAAAACAGTCCAGTGAGAAGCACGGTCACCTCGCACGGGGCCAATGCAACTCGTAGGGACCGACCGCGTAGTCCCCGACCTCTCGGTTTGAGTGGATGACGAGAATTTGTTAAATTTAGAGTTAGGCTTAATAACCGGTCGTCAAAGGATGAAAACGTAAAACAATAAAACAATCCCGTTAGAGGAACCATCACCTCGCACGGGACCAATGCAACTCGTATGAACCGACCGCATGGTCACGGGACACCCGGTTTGAGTATACGATGAGAATTTTAAAAATTTAGACTTAGTCTTGAAAACCTGACGTCAAATGATGAAAACGTAAAACAACAAAACGTTGCCTCTAACGGGTGAAAACGCAAAACAACAACAAAATGGTCCCCTTGGAGGCACCATCACCTCGCACGGGACCATTGCAACTCGTAGGAACCAATCGCGTAGTCCCCGACCTTTCGATTTGTGTATACGACGAGAATTTGGAAAATTTAGACTTAGGCTTGAAAACATGACGTCAAAGGGTGAAAACTTAAAACAACAATACGGTTCCGTTAGAGGCACCATAACCTCGCACGGGACCAATGTAACTCGTACAAATCGACCGCGTAGTCACCGAACTCCCGGTTTGAGTATACAACGAGAATTAGCAAAATTTAAGACTTAGCCGTAAAACATGGCGTCAAGGGGTGAAAATGTAAAACAGTCCCAAAATGGTCTCGCAAGAGGCACGATACAAATGTAACTTGTACGAACCGATCTCGTAGTCATCGGACTCCCCGTTTGGGTATACGGCGAGAATTTGTAAAAAATTAGGCTTGGACAAAAAAACTTTGCGTCAAGGGTTCAAGAACAACCAAAAAATGGTCCCGTATGAGGTACAAGAACCTCGCACGGGACCAATGTAACTCGTACGAACCTATAGAGTAGTCAATGGACTCCCAGTTAGTGTATACAACGAGAATTTGTAAAATTTAGACTTGGGGCTAAAAACATGGCGTCAATGGGTGAAAACGTAAAACAACCACAAAACGGTCCCGTAAGAGGTACGAACACCTCGCACGGGACCAATGTAACTCGTGCGAACCAACTGTGTAGTCACTTTCCTCCCATTTGAGTATGAGACGAGAAATAACAAAATTTAAGACTTGTGTCTAAAATATGGCGTCAAGGGGTGAAAACGTAAAACAACCCAAAAACGGTCCCATTAGAGGCATGTGCACTTTGCACTGGACCAATTTAACTTGTACAAACCGATCGTGTAGTCATGGGACTCCCCGTTTGGGTATACGACGAGAATTTGTAAAAAGTTACACTTGGGAAAAAAAACTTGGCGTCAAGGGGTGAAAGCGTAAAACAACCACAAAACGGTCCCGTAAGAGGCACGATTACCTCGCACGGGACCAATGTAACTCTTACGAACCTATCGAGTATCCCGGTTCGAGTATACGGCGAGAATTTGCAAAATTTAGACTTGGGGCTAAAACATGGCGTCAAGGGGTGAAAACGTAAAGCAGCCACGAAACGGTTCGGTAAGAGGTACGAACATCTCGCACGGGACCAATGTAACTCGTGCGAACCGACCGCGCAGTCACCGGACTCCCGGTTTGAGTATACGATGAGAATTTGTAAAATTTAGACTTAGGGCTAAAAACATGGCATTAAGGAGTGAAAACGTAAAACAACCTCAAAACGATCCCGTAAGAGGTGAGGGCACCTCGCACGCGACCAATGTAAATTGTACGAACCGACAACGTAGTCACCGGACTCCCCGTTTGAGTATACGACGAGAATTAGCAAAATTTAAGACTTAGGCCTAAAATATGGCGTCAAGGGGTGAACGTAAAACATCCACAAACGGTCCCGTAAGAGGCACGAGCACCTCGTACGGGACCAATGTAACTCGCACCAATCTATCGAGTAGTCACCGGACTTCCGGTTTGAGTATACGGAGAGAATTTGCAAAATTTAGACTTATGACTAAAAACATGGCGTCAAGGGGTGAAAACGTAAAACAACCCGAAAACGGTCCCGTAAGAGGCACAAGCACCTCGCATTGGACCAATTTACCTTGTACGAACCGATCGCATAGTCAACGGACTACCGTTTGGGTATACGCCGAGAATTTGCAAAAAATATGACTTAGGCAAAAAAACTTTGCGTCAAGTAGTGAAAGCGTAAAACAGCCACAAAACGGTCCCTTATGAGGCACGAGCACCTCGTACGGGACCAATTTAACTCATACGAACCTATCGCGTAGTCATCGGACACCCGATTTGAGAGTACGACGATAATTTGTAAAATTTAGACTTAGGGCTAAAAACATGGTGTCAAGGGGTGAAAACGTAAAACAACCACAAAATGATCCCGTAAGAGGTGCGGGCACCTCGTACGTGACCAATTAACTCGGACGAACCGACGACGTAGTCTCCGGAATCCCCGTTTGAGTATACGACGAGAATTAGCAAAAATTAAGACTTAAGCCTAAAATATGGCGTCAAGGGGTGAGAACGTAAAACGGCCAAAAAATGTTCCCGTAAGAGGCACGGGCACCTCGCACGGGATCGATGTGACTTGTACGAATCGATCGCATAGTCACCAGACTCTCCATTTGGGTATACACCAAGAATTTATAAAAAATTAGACTTGGGCAAAAAAACTTGGCGTCAACTGGTGAAAGCGTAAAACAGTCACAAAACGGTCCCGTAAGAGGCACGATCACCTCGCACGGGACCAATGTAACTTGCAACCACTCAACGGTCAACGGATAACAACGTAAAACAACAAAACAGTCATATTAGAGTCACCATCACCTCGCACGTGACCAATGTAACTCGTACGAACCGGTCGTGTAATCAAGGGACTCACGGTTTGAGTATACGACGAGAATTTTCAAAAATTTAGACTTGGGCGTAAAAACATGGCGTCAACGGGTGAAAACGTAAAGCATCCACAAAATAGTCCAGTGAGAGGCACGATCACCTCGCACGATACCAATGTAACTCGTAGAGACCGACCACGTAGTCCCCGACCTCCCCGTTTGTGTATACGACGAGAATTTGTAAAATTTAGAGTTAGGCTTGAAAACCTGACGTCAAAGGATGAAAACGTAAAACAACAAAAAAACGGTCCCGTTAGAGGCACCGTCATCTCGCACGGGATCAATTCAACTCGTATGAACTGACCGCGTACTCACAGGACTCCCGGTTTGAGTATACGGCGAGAATTTGCAAAAATTTAGACTTAGGCTTGAAACCTGACGTCAATGAAAGAAAACGTAAAATAACAAAAAGGTCTCGTTAATATATCACTGGACCAATGCAACTCGTACGAACCGACCGCGTAGTCCTCGGCCTCTCGGCTTGAGTTTACGACGAGAATTTAGAAAATTTAGACTTAGGCTTAAAAACATGACGTCAAAGGATGAAAATGTAAAACAATCACAAAACGGTCCATTTAGTGGCACGATCATCTCGCATGGTACCAATGCAACTCGTAGGGACCGACCGCGTAGTCCCCGACCTCCCAGGACCAATGTAACTCGTAGGGACCGACCGCATAGTCCCCGACCTCCCGATTGAGTATACAACGAGAATTTGTTAAATTTAGAGTTAGGCTTAAAAATCTGATGTAAAAGGATGAAAACGTAAAATAACAAAACGGTCCCGTTAGAGGCACCATCACCTCGCACTGGACCAATGCAACTCGTACGAACCGACCGCGTGGTCACGGGATTCTCGGTTTGAGTATACGATGAGAATTTGCAAAAAATTAGACTTGGGCTTGAAAACTAAACGTCAGAGGATGAAAACGAAAAACAACAAAACGGTGCCTCTAATGGGTGAAAACGTAAAAAAACAACAAAACGGTCCCGATAAAGGCATCATCACCTCGCACGGGATCAATGCAACTCGTAGGAAGCGACTGCGTAGTCCTCGACCTTTTGGTTTGAGTATAAGTCGAGAATTTGAAAAATTTAGAATTAGGCTTGTAAACATGTTATGTAACTCGTATGAACCGATCGCGTAGTCACTAGACTCCCCGTTTGAGTATACGACGAGAATTAGCACAATTTAAGACTTAGCCCTTAATCATGGCGTCAAGGGGTGAAAAGGTAAAACAACCCCAAAACGGTCCCGTAAGAGGCACATGCACCTCTCACGGGACCAATGTAACTTGTACGAATCGATCGCGTAGTCACCGGACTCCCTGTTTGGGTATACGACGAGAATTTTTAAAAAAATAGGTTTGGACAAAAAAACTTGGCGTTAAGGGGTTAAAGCGTAAAATAACCACAAAATGGTCCCGTATGAGGCACGAGAACCCCGCACGGGACCAATGTAACTCGTATGAACCTATCGAGTAGTCAACGGACTCCCGGTTTGAGTATGCGACGAGAATTTCTAAAATTTAAACTTGGGGCTAAAAACATGGCGTCAATGGGTGAAAACATAAAAGAGCCACAAAATGGTCCCGTAAGAGGTACGAACACCTCGCACGGGACCAATGTACCTCGTGCAAACTGACTGCGTAGTCACTGGCCTCATGTTTGAGTATACGATGAAAATTTGCAAAATTTAGACTTGAGTCTAAAAACTCGACGTTAAGGAATGAAAGCGTAAAACAGCCACAAAACGGTCCCTTATGAGGCACGAGCACCTCGTACAGGACCAATTTAACTCGTAAGAACCTATCGCGTAGTCACCGGACACCCGGTTTGAGAATACGACGAGAATTTGCAAAATTTAGACTTAGGGCTAAAAACATGGCATCAAGGGGTGAAAACGTAAAACAACCACAAAACGGTCCTGTAAGAGGTGCGGGCACCTCGTACATGACCAATTAACTCAGACGAACCGACGACGTAGTCACCAGACTCCCTGTTTGAGTATACGACGTGAATTAGCAAAAATTAACACTTAAACCTAAAATATGGCGTCAAGGGGTGAAAACGTAAAACAACCACAAAATGGTCCCGTAAGAGGTGCGGGCACCTCGTACGTGACCAATTAACTCGGACGAACCGACGACGTAGTCTCCGGAATCCCCGTTTGAGTATACGACGAGAATTAGCAAAAATTAAGACTTAAGCCTAAAATATGGCGTCAAGGGGTGAGAACGTAAAACGGCCAAAAAATGTTCCCGTAAGAGGCATGGCCACCTCGCACGGGATCAATTTAACTTGTACAAACCGACCGCATAGTCACCGGACTCCCTTTTTGAGTATACGGCGAGAATTTGCAAAATTTGGATTTAGGGCTAAAACAAGGCGTCATGGGGTGAAAACGTAAAATAACCACAAAACGGTCCCGTAAGAGGCACATGCACCTCGCACGGGACCAATGTAACTCGTACGAATCGACGGCGTAGTCACCGGACTCCTCGTTTGAGTATACGACGAGAATTAACAAAATTTAAGACTTAGGCCTAAAATATGGCGTCAAGGGGTGAAAACGTAAAACAGTCCCAAAATTGTCCCGTTAGAAGCATGGGCACATTTTATCGGACCAATGTAACTTGTACGAACCGATCGCATAGTCATGGGACTCCCCGTTTGCGTATACAACGAGAATTTTTAAAAAATTAGACTTCGGCAAAAAAACTTGGCGTCAAGGGGTGAAAGCGTAAAATAACCACAAAACGGTCCCGTAAGAGGCACGAGAACCTCACATGGGAACAATGTAACTCGTACGAACCTATCGAGTATTCAACGACCTCCCGATTTGAGTATACGACGAGAATTTGCAAAATTTAGACTTGGGGCTAAAACATGGCGTCAAGGACGGTTCGGTCGGTTCGGTTTTGGCCGGGTTTTTTGAGCTGAACCGACCATGTCGATTTGTGGAGGAGAAGAACCGAACCGAATCGAAACTGTTTAAGAACCGAACCGAACAGGGTCGGTTTTTGACAGGGCCGGTTCGGTTTGCCCATCGATTTTTGATAGGGCCGGTTAAGTTTTTTCCTTTATTTTAATAAAAAAATATTTTTTTAATACCTAATATAAATATAAAATTAAAAAATATAATATAATATGTCAACACTAATATAAATATAATATAAAATATAAAATTAAAAAGTATAAAAATTAATTCGGTTCGGTTCAAAATCGATTTTTTTATGCCAAAACTGAAAACCAAACCGACCCTGTCGGTTTTATACCTGATCAAACCGAATCGACCCTAAAGAAAACTCGGCCCGAAAATTTTCGATTCAGCTCGGTTTTGTCGGTTTGTTGGGTTGGTCGGTTTTTTTGCACACCCCTAGTAAAGGGGTGAAAATGTAAAACAACCACAAAATGGTCCCGTAAGAGGTACGAACATCTCGCACGGGACCAATGTAACTCGTGCGAACCGACCGAGTAGTCACCGACTGTGTTCTAAAAGGCTCGCCTAGTCTTGTGGCTTGAGAGAAACGCATCGCTTACGTCTTATTCTTGGTAAAAGTTTTAAGGCGCATTTTTTTTAAAACAAACATGCCTTAGTGAAATGATATCGCCATTTAAAGACTTTTTTTTTACAAATCCGACCAATATCTCGCCCAAAACAATCAAAATACACTTTATATATTGATTATGGAGCATGAATATGAAAAGGATGGCTACCAAACGTACGAATATATTTTCAAAATTCAATGTATGTATTATTTTGTTATATTATTAGCCTTAGAATAATTAAAATAATAAAAAAAAGAAATACGCTTTTTTACGCCTAGGCTCCTAAGGCTTGAGGTTAACCTCTACGCCTCGACCACGCCTTACGCTTTTATAACCATGGTCATCAGACTCCCGATTTGAGTATACGACGAGAATTTGCAAAATTTAGACTTAGGGCTAAAAACATGGCATTAAGGGGTGAAAACGTGAAACAACCTCAAAACGATCCTGTAAGAGGTGAGGGCACCTCGCACGCGATCAATGTAAATTGTACGAACCGACGACGTAGTCACCGGACTCCCCGTTTGAGTATACGACGAGAATTAGCAAAATTTAAGACTTAGGCCTAAAATATGGCGTCAAAGGGTGAAAACGTAAAACAACCACAAAACGGTCCCGTAAGTGGCACAAGCAGCTCGTACGGGACCAATGTAACTCGTACGAACCTATCGAGTAGTCACCGGACTCCTGGTTTGAGTATACAGAGAGACTTTGCAAAATTTAGACTTATGGCCAAAAACATGGCGTCAAGAGGGGAAAACGTAAAACAATCCCAAAACGGTCCCGTAAGAGGCACGAGCACCTCGTACGGGACAATGTACCTAGTACGAACCGATCGCGTAGTCACTAGACTCCCCGTTTGCGTATACGACGAGAATTTGTAAAAAATTATGCTTAGACAAAAAAACTTGGCGTCAAGTGGTGAAAGCGTAAAACAGTCACAAAATGGTCTCCTAAGAGGAACGATCATCTTGCACGGGACCAATGTAACTCGTAGGGACCGATTGCGTAGCCCCCCGGCTCCCGGTTTGAGTATACGACGAGAATTTGCAAAAAAAAGGACTCAGGCTTAAAAACATGAAACGGGTGAAAACGTAAAACCTGTGTTCTAAAAGGGGCCCGCCTAGGCCCGTCTTGGCTTGAGGCTTGAGAGAAACGCATCGCGTACGCCTTATTCTTGGTAAAAGGCTTAAGGCACACTTTTTTAAAAAAAAACAAAGGATTAGTTGACAAATAATGGTTATAGAGCATGAATATGAGAAATATGGCCACCAAACATATGGATATATTTTCAAAATTCAAGGTATGTATTGTTTTATTATATTAATAGCCTTAGAATAATTAAAATAAAAAAAAGGAAAAACACCTTTTTACGCCTAGGTTCCTAAGGCTTGAGGCTTGACCTCTATGCCTCGACCACACCTTTTAGAACCTTGCGTAAAACAACCACTAAACGGCCCAATGAGAGGCACAATCACCTCGCACGGGACCAATGTAACTCGTAGGGATCGATTGCGTAATCCCCGGCCTCCCAGCTTGTGTATACGACGAGAATTTGCAAAATTTAGACTTAGGCTTGAAAACCTGACGTCAAAGGATAAAAACATAAAACAACAACAAAACGGTCCAGTTAGATGCACAGGCACCTCGCACGAAATCAATGTAACTTGTACGAATCGACCGTGTAGTCACCGCACTCTCCGTTTGGGTATACAACGAGAACTTGTAAAAAACTAGACTTGGCAAAAAAACGTGGCGTCAAGTGGTGAAAGCTTAAAATATTCAAAAAACGGTCCCGTAAGAGGCACGACCACCTCGCACGGGACCAATGTAACTTGTAGGGACCGACCGCGTAGTCCTCGGCCTCCCGATTTGAGTATACGATAAGAATTTGGAACTTTAGACTTGGAATTGAAAACATGGCGTCAACGGGTGAAAACGTAAATCAACAACAAAACGGTCCCGTTTGAGGTACCATCACCTCGCACGGGACAAATGTAACTCGTAGGGGACCGATTGCATAGTCTCCGACCTCCCGGTTTGAGTATACGACGAGAATTTGCAAAAAATTAGACTTAGGCTTGAAAACCTGACATCGAAGGAAGAAAACGTAAAACAACAAATGGTCCCGTTAGGGGCACTATCACCTCGCCCTGGACCAATGCAACTCGTACGAACCGAGCTCGTAGTCTCCGGCCTCTCGGTTTGAGTATACGATGAGAATTTGGAAAATTTAGACTTAGGGTTTAAAACATGACGTCAAAGGGTGAAAACGTTAAAAAATAACACCACGGTGCTGTTAGAGGCACATCAACCTCGCACGGGGCCAATGTAACTCGTAGGGACCGACCACGTAGGCCTCGACCACCCGGTTTGAGTATACAACGAGAATTTGAAAATTTTAGACTTAGGCTTGAAACGTCAAAGAGCGAAAACGTAAGCTAACAAAAGGGTCCCGTTAAAGGCACCATCACCTCGCACGAGACCAATGTAACTCGTACGAACCGACCGCATAGTCACGGGACTCCCAGTATGTAATCGAATGATCTAGAATGAGATGATCATATAAAAAATTATAAGTGTACAAGTGAGTTCAAAAAATCGTAAATGCATTAGGAGAATGATATTATTGTGGAAAGTATTTCGTAATAGCATGCTAGTTAATAAATTTCACTTCTTATTTGACTATATGTTAAGGGAAAATTACAAAAAGATTTAAGCAGTTCACTGAATGGATGATTTTGGAAGGTCTTTTATTTTGTATAATTGATGACCTAACTATGTATTTTTCCGACGAGAATTGTAGTATTAGGAAATGGGTTTAATGAATGAGGTTAAGATGCTGGAAGAGAACAAGAAGATGATGGAGAAAACTGTCACAATTGAAAATGACTGAGAAAATAAAGAGGCTGATGCAAGCTTGTTTCAAGGCTAACTACAAGAAAAGTAAATTGCTTGGTGGGTAAAACTGTACGAACACTGCAAATCTTTTCTTGTAGTTGGCCTTGAAATAAGTTTGCCTCAGCTTTTTTATTTTCTCAATCATTTCCAATTGTGACAGTTTTTCTATCATGTTCTTGTTCACTTCTAGCATCTTAACCTTAATCATTAAACCCATTTCCTAATATTGCAATTGAAAAGGAAAGATACAAATTTAGGCCATCAAAAATGAAATTTAAACAAAATAAAAGACCTTTCAAAATCATATATTCAGTGAACTGCTTAAATCTTTTCGTAAATTCTCTTAATATATACGCAAAGAGGAAGTGAAATTTATTAACTAGAATGCTATTACGTTCCCAAAAGAATATCATTCTGCAAATGCATTTATAATTTTTTGACCTCACTTGTACGCTTCTTATTTTTTATATTATCCAAACTCTATTATTTTATGTATATAGTAGATGCATTTCTACAAATGTATGGACATGCATACCTTAACATTGTCAATGAGGAATTTTAAACTCCGAATCTTTTTGTGAGGCCACCTTCGAATATCGAGTCCCGACATCTTTTCTTCAAAACAGACAATCGTACCTTTTGTTCCTTGGCTGATTTAGTTATGGGGACATCAAAATATCTTTGAACGTCATCCCATTCTAGATCGTTCGATTTCGATCTTCCACTTAGTCGATTTTGATTCTCAGTTAAACTTGGAACGATAACCTCCCTCCGGATCATTAAATTTGAACTTTCATTCAAGACAACTCCATAGTTGGTTCTATGATCCAAATTTACAATTGGACCTTCATTCGACAAAATCCCAAAGGTGGAAATAATTTTCCGAACTGGAAAGGTCGAAGTGTCTACGTGTGTCAATGAAACAATCCTCATTCTCATTCGATGGCGATAAATCAACATCCCACAAGGGTATGAATCACATGTATCAAAGATTTGAGAATTCATGAATTCTGGCTGGGGGCATGTAAATCCTTTCTTGGAAAAATAAATGGTGATCTAAATTGAAAAGTTCATTACAAGGACAATAATTGAAACTCTGTTGTAAAAATAAGTAATCATCAAAATTGAAAGGATCATCACCATTGCAGTAATCTAATCTACCTTGTGAAGAAAATAGGGGCTGATCATCAGACTTAGGCTTACGCTTGAAAACATGATGTCAAAAGGTAAAAACATAAAACAACATCAAAACGGTCCCGTTAAAGGCACCATCACCTCGCACGGGACCAATGTAACTCGTACGAATCGACCGCGTAGTCAAGGGACTCCCGGTTTGAGTATACAACGAGAATTTAGACGTAAGTTTAAAAATATGGCGTCAACAGGTGGAAACGTAAAACAACCACAAAATGGTCCAGTTAGAGGCACGATCACCTCTCACGAGACCAATGCAACTCTTTGGGACCGATCGCGTAGTCCTCGGCCTCCCAGTTTGAGTATACGACCAGATTTTTTTAAATTTAGAGTTGGGCTTAAAAATCTGACGTCAAAGGATAAAAACGTAAAACAACAAAACGGTCCCGTTAGAGGCACCATCACCTCTCACGGGACCCATGCAACTGGTACGAACTGACTGCGTAGTCATGGGGCTTCCGGTTTGAGTATAATTAGGCTTGAAAACCTGACGTCAAAGGATGAAAACGTAAAACAACAAAACGGTGCCTTTAACGGGTGAAAACGTAAAACAACAAAAAACGGTCCCGTTGGAGGCTCCATCATTTCGCAAGATACCAATGCAACTCGTAGGAACCGACCGTGTAGTCCCCGGCCTTTCGATTTGTGTATACGATGAGAATTTAGACTTGGACTTGAAAACATGACGTCAAAGGGTGAAAACGTAAAACAACAATACGGTTCCGTTAAATTCACCATCACCTGGCACGGGACCAATGTAACTCGTACGAACCGACCGCGTAGTCATCGGACTCCCCGTTTGAGTATACGACGAGAATTAGCAAAAGTTAAGACTTAGCCCTAAAACATGGCGTCAAGGGGTGAAAACATAAAAATGGTCTCGTAAGGGGGACGGACACCTCGCACGGGACCAATATAACTTGCACGAACCGATCGCGTAGTCACCGGACACACTGTTTGGGTATACGACGAGAATTTGTAAAAAATTAGGCTTGGACAAAAACACTTGGCGTCAACGGGTTAAAGCGTAAAACAACCACAAAATGGTCCCGTATGAGGTACGAGAACCTCGCACAGGACCAATGTAACTCGTACGAACCTATCGAGTAGTCAACTGACTTCGATTTAAGTATACGACGAGAATTTGTAAAATTTAGACTTGGGGCTAAAAACATGGCGTCAATGGGTGAAAACGTAAAACAACCACAACAGTTCCGTAAGAGGTATGAACACCCTGCACGGGATCAATGTAACTCGTGCGAACCAACTGCGTAGTCACTGGCCTCCCGTTTGAGTATATGATGAGAATTTGCAAATATTTGACTTGAAGCTAAAAATTTGCCGTGAAAGAGTGAAGGCGTAAAACAACCACAAAACGGTCCCTTATGAGGCACGAGCACCTCGTACGGGACCAATTTAACTCGTATGAACCAATTGCATAGTCATCGGACACCCGGTTTGAGAGTACGACGAGAATTTGTAAAATTTAGACTTGGGGCTAAAAACGTGGTGTCAAGGGGTGAAAACGTAAAACAACCACAAAACGGTCCCGTAAGAGGTGCGAGCACCTCGCACGTGACCAATTAACTTGGACGAACCGACGACGTAGTCGCCGGACTCCCTGTTGAGTATACGACGAGAATTAGCAAAAAATAGGAATTAAGCCTAAAATATGGCATCATGGGGTGAAAACGTAAAACAGCCAAAAAAGGTCCCGTAAGAGGCACGGGCACCTCGCACGGGACCAATGTAACTTGTACGAACCGATCGCGTAGTCACCGAACTCTCCATTTGGGTATACGCCGAGAACTTGTAAAAAATTAGACTTGGGCAAAAAAACTTGGCGTCAAGTGGTGAAAGCGTAAAACACTCACAAAACGGTCCCGTAAGAGGCACGATCACCTCGCACGGGACCAATGTAATTCGTACGAATCGACGGCGTCATCCCCGACTCCTCATTTGAGTACACGATGACAAATAGCAAAATTTAAGACTTACGCCTAAAATATGACGTCAAGGGGTAAAACGTAAAAGAACTCCAAAACGATCCCGTTAGAGGCACGAGCACCTTGCTACGGACCAATGTAACTTATACCAACCGATCGCGTAGTCATGGGACTCCCCGATTGGGTATACGACGAGAATTGGTAAAAAATTAGACTTGGGGAAATAAACTTTGCGTCAAGGGGTGAAAGCGTAAAACATCCACAAAATTGTCCCGTAGGAGGCACGAGAACCTCGCACGGGACCAATGTAACTCTTACGAACCTATCGAGTAGTCAACGGACTCCCGGTTTGAGTATACGACGAGAATTTGCAAAATTTATACTTGGGGCTAAAACATGGCTTCAAGGGGTGAAAACGTAAAACAACCACAAAACGATCCCGTAAGAGGTGAGGGCATCTCGTACGCGACCAATGTAACACGTACGAACTGACGATGTAGTTATCAGACTCCCCGTTTGAGTATACGACGAGAATTAGCAAAATTTAAGGCTTAGGCCTAAAATATGGCGTCAAGAGGTGAAAACTTAAAAGAACCACAAAACGGTCCCGTAAGAGGCATGAGCACCTCGTACGGGACCAATGTAACTCGTACGAACCTATCGAGTAGTCATCGGGCTCCCGGTTTGAGTATACGGAGAGAATTTGCAAAATTTAGACATATGGTTAAAAACATGGCGTCAAGGGGTGAAAACATAAAACAACCCAAAAACGATTAACCTTGTTTAACCATTAAATGAAAATGATTAAACACAACACTCTTCTGCTTAATTTCCACCTCTCTAATGCCATCACCTTCGTTCACACTTGAAATCCTTAGATAACCACTCTCCACACCCAAACTACAACTTCAAGCGACCATCGCAAACAACCAAAAGTCATCACCGCCGCAACCATAAACCTCCACCACCATAACCACCACCACAAATCACCCACCGCGATGATTAGTAAGAGGAAGGTTTAGGGTTTAGTGAAAATCAGGTTTTAATTTGGGGAAGAAGATGAAGTTGGTGTAATAATTATTGTGCAAATGCTCACTCAATGAAGTGATTTGTGCATACTCAAGATTCAAGCTGAAGAGCAACCCAAGAGATAACAAGAGAAATATACTCTAAATGCAAAGTAATGAGAAATCACACACACCACCAGATCACGAGACGCGATGTACATGGTTCACTAATTTGTCATGATGACTTTCTTTCTATGATATAAACAACAAGAGTTATAACTCTTTCTCAAGCCTCAGAATCCTCTCGAAGTGTATATAAGGGCACTAAATGATGAACAATAGAATCCATATTTTATTTTTTTATGTTTTGAACCATGGTTGAGCCGCTTGAACCGCACATGGACAATACCCCGTGTATGAACAATAAATTTCGTATGAACTGTACCCCTACATATGAACAATAAACCACGTATGAACATTACCACAAAAGTTCAAGCCAAAATTCACAAATCTCCATCTTGCTGAAAGAATTTTGTAATTCCCATACATCGACACAATTATTAAGGAACACCATCACCAATTAACGTTGAAGGGCCTCAATAATATAGAATATTGATCAAATTTGAACAATGCTCAAACTTGACCACCGGTATCACCTTCGTCAACACGTTGATCAGATTATCTTTGCTGCTAAGTTTCTTCAAAACAGTATCGATAATATCCTCGAGGAAATGAAACTGGACATCAATATGCTTGGTCCTCCTATGATGAAATTGGCTCTTGGCCAAGTGGATATTGATTTAGCTATCACAATGCATCTCTACACAATCTTGTTTGATTCCCAAATCACCAATAAGACCTTGAAGGCCTCCGTAGTAGACAAAGCGACTGTGGCCTGCAACATGGATCTCAAACTCATTGGACCACTAGATAATGTAAAGTATACCTTGTAGTTGACCGTTGTTTGTCCAAATCACTCGCATAGTCAGATTCCACATACCCACAAATATGTGACTTTTCCACCGGTTGGTACATAAGTTCCACATCAAGTGAACCCCATAGATACCGTAAAATATACTTCACCACATTCCAATGCTCTTTGGTTGAATTTTTCATATACCTACTCACAACACTCACTGCTTGAGATATATCTAATTGAGTACAAATCATGACATATATTAAGCTACCCACCACACTTGCATACAATATTTGAGCCATATACTCCACCTTGTCATCGGCTTTCGAAGCCATTATAGTCAAGAGTCTAAAGTGTGCAACCAATGGAGTATTCACAGACTTTGCATCTTCGATTCCGAGCCGTGCCACAACCTTCTCTAGGTATTGCCTTTTTAGTAACACTCAATCTACCCTTATTCCTTTCTCTCTTTTTGGCTTTACTCAAACTTTCATCCCAAACTCTCGGCTCAATTGAGCCTTCATCTTGTCAATTTATACCATGCTTGAACACGCAATGAGCATGTCGTCAACGTACAAGAGTAAATAGATGAAAGTACCTTCCTCGAGCCGCTTGAAATGGACACAATAATTAATATCACTTTGTGTAAATTTTGGCTAAACATAAACGTGTCAAATCATTTGTGCTATTGCCGAACCAATTGCTACAAGCCACACAAACTTTTACAATTTATATGCATGATCTTCCTTTCCAACAACGTTGAAGCCCTCCAGGTGAGACATGTTCATTTCTCCTTCAGATTGCTATGCAAAAATGGCGTTTTAACGTTGATTTGTTTTAAGCTCTAGGTCAAAATGCGCTACCATAGTCAATAGCACTCGGATGGAACTGTATTTCACAACCAGAGAGAACACTTAATTGTAATCAACACTTTCCTTTTGTACAAAATCCGAGTCCTCTATTCTTGCCTTATAATGGACATTGGAATATGGAGTTTCATTATTCTTAACGTATATCTACTTACTCTTCATATACTTCTTCCCCTTACACAACATGACAAGCTCTCAAGTTTGGTTCTTGTGAAGAGAATCAATCTCCTCATCTATTTTAACCTTCCACTCCTCACAATGATCATCACTCATCGCCTTACGATATGTAGACGACTCATCCCCCTAAACAAACAATGCGTAAGCAACCATGCCATCATTGAAGCCATATCTCTTTGTAGCTTTTCGAACCCTTAGTTCTCTTCTACTTCTTAAAGATGGTTGTTCTTGCAGTTGTTGCCTAGGTTTCTCGTCTGAAACCTCTACCTCCACCTCTTCACTTGAAGAATCGATTGGAGTAGTCACCTCCAATTGCACCGTTTCACTCTGATTCACCACCGGAGAATTTTCTTTCTCTACCTTAACATCTTGAGCATAAACATCTCATCAAAAGTCTTATTCCTACGCACCGCTATCTTCTTATATTTCAGGGGTCATAACTTGTATTCCTGGACCCCATGAAAATTGCCTTTCAAGTTCTTAGATGGAAAAAGAGTACAATCTTGTCTTTTCAAGCAAGAGAATGATGATGCCTCCACTCGAATCCGATTTAGCAAGCCCGCATTGGACAACATACACCCTACCTTTTCAAGTAAAGTTCGGATCTTCCTCTCTGCTATTCCATTTAGTTATTGGGTTTTTCGAACCGTAAAGTGCCGGACAATACCCTCGTAACGCTTTAAGTAAGGATGATATCGGCACTCTTCGTCGTTATCCGACCTAAGAATCTTGATCTTTTTACCAATCTTATTCTTCACTATCTTTTTCCATTAAAAAAAACTCTAAATACCTCATCTTTGTGTTTCATTGTGTAGACCCAAGGCCGCCGAGAGTAGTCATCAATGAATGTCACAAAGTAGTGACTACCCCCGTAAATATGGTGTCTTCGAAGGACCCCAAGCATCCGTATGAACGTATTCAAGTATGCCTTTCGTGCAATGAATCGCCGTGCCAAACTTGACACATGTTTGCTTCCCAAGCACGCAATGCTCACAAAAATCCAACTTACAATCTTCACACCCTGTGGCAACCCTTTTTCACACAACACTGTCATGGCCTTCTCATCGGCATTTCCCAAACGCGTATGCTAAAGCCTGGTGGAATTCGACTTTGCCTCTTCTTTGTTATCAACAATTGAGATATGACATGCGACCGTCCTCCGTTGAAGAAAATAGAGGTTTTCTTCCTTTCTTCTCATCACCACCAAGCCACCCAAGACAACCTTTAGTATTTCGTCCTCAAGTACAGTCTTACTCCCGTTGGAATCTAAATAAAAAATCAACAAAAGCAATCAAATTCTTCTTCAACTTTGAAATATACCGAACATTCCTGAGAACTCGAATCATTCCATTACGCATCTTCAATTTGATCATACCAATACCTTTCCATCGACAAACATGGTCATTAGGACTTCACCTCCATCCACTTCCATAAAGGTATGGAACAAATCTCTATTCGGTGCATGTAGTAAGAACACCCTGAGTCAAGTATCCAATTGTTTGAAGTGCTTTACCAAGATAGTTAAATGTTGTTTCACTCATGATAGTTAAATGTTGTATTGTTGGTATATGGTTGCATTGTTAGTTTTAAATAAAAGTTTTAAATTTTTGGCAATCCACTTTTAATAGTTTCGTGTAGTTACCCTTATATTATTTAGTATTTTCAGTTGATGTTGAGACAGTGCCATCTGAGATACCAGATTTAATGTAGTATAGGGCTGGCCACCCGTTATTATTTTGAGCGGGTTGTCACAGAAACTATCAATATACTCCTAAATTCTTTGTCCTCCGAAGTGACAGAATTGGAAGATTCTGCCATTGGTTTCTTATCGTCTCTAGTTTTAGTGTAGGGTAATCCTTTTTGAAATCCCCTTCATATACCAAGCCCTTGTGCCTAAATTTGGACCTAGAGCTTCCTCTTGCACCTAGCCTTCTCTCCTCAGTGCTATCCTGCACAACCAACGCATCAGACTGAGAATCACTTTTCTCCTTTTTTTCGCTTCTCACTCCCTAACAATGTTGAAGAAACATCATCATACTTCACGTCCAACTTTCCATATAGCAATGTGGTGCTCAAATGCTCATATCAGTCCGAAAGTGTTTTCAAGAAACAAAGCTTTATCTTCATCATTAGTATCAACATCTAAGCATAATATATCAGAGAGAATTTTATTAAACTCATCAAGATGTTTAGACATCGACATATCTTTAATGTAGTCAATTTAGAATAGCTTCTTCTTGAGGCATAGTCGATTCTCTATGCTAGTCGTCATATATGTCTTCTAATTTTTTCCATATTTTCTCTGCTGATTCCTCCATCACATAGTATACCACATTTTGTGCGAGATTTAACCGGATTGTGCTACACGCTTATAAGTCGTATTCTCTCTAATTATTCTAGGACATATCCTCGAGTTTAGCCGAAGTGCCCCTCAACGTCTTGTGCAAACCTTATTGGATTTTGGCATCTCTTATTTGGCATTGCCACATGCCAAAATTAATTGTTTTACATCAAACTTTTCCAAGTCAAACCTCTCCGTTGACACCTTTATAGCCTTAGATATAGACATTATCTGATATTTGAAAATGAGTCTTCAACAAGAAACAACTGGACCAATAACAAATTCTTCCTTATTAATTTTGTCAAACACATTGGATGCACACAAAGAATTGACCTTACAAGCCAAAGTTTTGATCCAGTTTATTGTGTGGATACTCACTCAATGGAGTGATTCATGCACGCTCAAGATCCAAGATAAAGAGCAATACAAGAGGTAACAAGAGAAATATACTCTAAATGCAAAGTAATAGGAAAACAGTAAAAAATCACACATACCAACATATGACAAAGACAAAAATGTGAGTGGTTCATCAATTTGGCTATGCTCACGGATGATAGCATCCTTTCCTTGATATAAACAAAAAGGTTTACAATTCTCTTAAGCCTCACAATCCTATCAAAGAGTAATAAATGATGTACAATATGATCTCTCTTTCATAATAATATAAACAATATCCCGCATATGAACAACACCAATAAGTATGAACAATGAGCCGCGTATGAACAGTACCCCTATGCATGGATAGTACTCGCAAAATTCAAATCAAAATTCGCAATAATATGGTGTCATTTGAGGGTGTTTTTGATGTAGAACAACTACCACAAGAGTATATGGTTACGGAGGCTGAAAAGGTTAAATTTTCCTATACGTGAGCAATAACTGTATACATGAACAATCCTGTATTAATGTTCATACGTACAATATCTAACATCCCCTAGGATCCTCCCTTGAATCCCCTTTGGATTTCATATCCCTGGTATTCCTTTTGTTCCTTCTATCCCTAAAATTGTTCAAAGTGTGTTTCTCTTTTAATTAGGATTCCCTTTTATGTTATTGTATTAATAAGTTGTTATCTTTTATACCCCTTAGGATACTCGAAGTGTATTTTCCCTTTAGCAAATGGCTTGGAATTTTAATAATTCTGTCTTTTGTAGCTCACTATATAAGAGTAAGCTTGTAAGTGTTTCAAATCATCTCATCTTAAATATAAACTTTGAGTTTCCTTGTCTTTTAAGTGTGCCTTGTGGATTCAAGGAATGTTCTTTTATTTTCCCCTTTTTCGCTACGTTAAGTGGTATCAAAGTAAGGTTTCGGAGCCTAAGTTTTGCCTTTATTTTGATGGCTGGTTCACGTGATAGAAGGCAACGCCTCCAACAATTATGATCGTAATGGATCTCTTTTGAGGGTTGAATTTATCGAGTTCCAAACCAAGGCCAGTCAAACTTCGATCGATTTGCATGAAACCATGCGGCAAATCCTTACAAGAATGACATTGATCGAACTTAACAACGAGAACGATAGGATCCCCAACGACGATGATCATGGACGTCCTACCCGTAATCTCAATCCAAACAACCCAATTAGGCAACCAACTTATGAGGGAGACATCAGTTTCGGCAACAACCGCATCGTACCAGTGTTTGGAGACAATCGAGGTCGATGGGAGCAAGATGATTTTAGGGGATTTTGTATGAAGATTGCGCTACTAACTTTTCACGGTCATCTTTGTAGTGAAGAATTCTTGGATTGGATTATTAAAGTCAACATTACTTTGATTATATGAAAGTCCAAGAAAGGAAGCAAGTCAAATTGGTCACGTACAAATTGAAACGTTACGTGTCTGCATGGTGGGGTCAGGTGCAAACTATTTGCCCACGTCAAGGTAAGAAAACAGTCCGTACGTGGGTCAAGATGAAAAAGTTGTTGAAAGCCCGATTTCTACCCTCTAATATATGCAGATTTTTTACCAAAAATATTAAACCTGCACACAGGGAAATAAATATCTTCCTGAAGAAAAAAGGAGTGTCCTAGTTTGCCTTTGGGGTGCCTCAGCTGCTTTGTATGATTCATATGAAGAAATCGGATGATGTAGATTATTCTGCTTCCGTTCGAGAGAACTTCGAGAGGGAGGATTGGCCCAAGCCAAGCGATGTTAATGATTTCATTGATCGATCGGAGGGAGAGAGATGGGTATCGATAGGCGGATGTTCATCCCAATTCCATCCTGAATCCGATACCGAGATCTCTGCTACTGGTACCACGAATGGAAGTGAGTGACATTTCATAACAACTTAGTGGAACTCGAGTTTAGTATGGTGGCACAATTTAAATGAGGGTTACGATGGTATATTAAAGAAAATGTGGTGCTACAATCGTTGTTCAAATTGTCCGACATTGTCATAGCAGTTGAGAGAACGTCACTATTGGAAAGGGAAAATAATCGGTCTCGTGGCTTATATACCCAACGTTAAACAAACAAATGTAATATCTTTTCATCAACATGTCAAGACATTGAAATGGGTCCATCAGGGGCAATTACTGCAGTACTCGCAGACTACAAGAGCAGTTGCTACGATACGAGAAAATACATATGCACGCCCAGACCTGAGCAAGTGTTGAGAGCATGGCCATAAATCTAACGTTTGTCCAAAACGACCCAACGACCCTGTGTGAATTTAGTTGAACACAAAGAAGACGTGAATGAAGAAGTCGACTTTATCCCACTTAAGACGACGATGAGGTGATTGAGGAGGTGACAGTGAGTTGTTGCATTCTTTAGTAGTAAGGAAACTAATGTTCACACCCCAAAAAAGAGGCGCATCAACAATGTTATCACGTGTTTAATACACGTAATGTCAATCGAAAGGTACGTGACATTATCATTGATATGACAGTAATGAAAATATTGTTTCCTTAACTATGGTTCGAAATTTGGAATTTAAGACAAAAAAGCATTTCCACACTTACAAAATTAGATGGATGAAGAAAGGTCAGAAATGCGAGTGACCTGAAAGCTGCTGTTATACCATATTTGTGACGTAGATTGATTTAAAAGACTTCGGCCTTGGACGAGGTCATGAAACCCAAAAGCTCGGTTGGGCCTTTAGTCCGGCCTCAATCCTATGTCCAGTTGGATGCCTTAGAATGAAACTGTGATATTGTAAATTTATAACCGAGGGTAACTTAGAATGAATGTTAATAAAAAAATTTATTTTCTTGGATTTTCGTTGTATATATTATAAAAAAGAAATTATGGACATATTTTTAAGTTTTTAAAATATAAGGCAACCAGATAAAGCCTTTCAAACTATGGAGGCCTATTTTGTAAATACACACAAAGAAGAACAAAACAAAACCTAATTTCTTCTCTCTCTTTCTAATTTCTATACCAGTCGTTTCCTCTCCTCTCCCTAATTTCTCTCCCTCTCCTCCCCCTCTCCCCTGCCCCCCCTCTCTGATCATCCTCCCCTACCCCCAGCCTGCTGCTGCCTCCCCCCGCCCCAGGCCTGTTGTTTCATCCCGCCCCCGGACAACCCCTGGCCTGCTGCCTCCCCCTGTCGGTTGGATTAGACCCCTCTCTTGCTGCTGCCTTCTCTCTCCTGCGGCCTCCCCCATTAATTTTTCAGGATTTTTTTTGTATATATTGTAAAAAAAATTATGGACCTATTTGTAAGTTTTTAAAATACAAGGCAACCAGTTAAAATTTTTCAAACTATGGGAATGGATTTTGTAAATACACATAAAGAAAATAAAACCGAATTTCATTTGTAAGTTTTTAAGATATAAGGCAACCAGATAAAAATTTTCAAACTATGGGGATGGATTTTGTGAATACACAAAGAAAAAAAACCTAATTTCTTCTCTCACTCTCTTTCTAACTTCAATACCAGCCGTTTCCTCTCCTCTCCCTAATTTCTCTCCCTCTCCTCCCCCTCCCCCTCCCTTGCCCCCCCCCCCTCTCTCTCTCTCTCTCCCCTGCCCCCGGACTGTTGATGCCTCCCCCAGTCCCTGCTCACTCACCCAAGAATGTAGAGATTTGTGAGTTAGATATTATTTATTGTCCATAGGTTCTAACGCATAGAGAGTACATTATAAAAAGTGTATACCTTTATCCAGGTTACATTTTTTGCATAGTGAATCACTGTTTTGGTCATTTGGGCTCATTCCTTATTCAATAATTATAGTATTACATTATAAACTTAAATTGGTCTGCAAAATAATATGCGAAGAAAGTAAAAAGAATCATACTTACAAATGAGACTTGCATTGTTATTTGTCACGTCAATTTGTAAACTTCTATATATCGATTTAAGTCAATCGCTGTGAATTTTTAATGGATGCTTTCCTTATATATATAGCCTTATCATTGGAAATTTCATTATTACAACCCATATACGAACTAAATAACATGAAGCATTTCAAATATTATTTTGGATCTTTGTTAACTTCACTGATTCAATGCTACGTTGATGCTACAAGCATTACAAGGTCAAAGTAAGTTGTATGTTTACGACTCATTAGGCCGGGGGATGTTCACATGATTCGACTATTTGAAGTAAATTGATGAAGATTTTGGTCGATATAGACAATTTGTAAAGAGGGAGAAACCTTTAAGGAGTTGCACAAGCAAGAGGGATTCCTTTCAAAGGAAGCCAGTTGTGTATCCCTCGAAGCTCTTTGCGAGAGTAGGTGGTATGTGAATTACACGGGGAGGATGGTTGGGCATCACTTGCAAAGAAAAAAGACGCGAGAGTTGGTAAAATAGTATTACTACCGGTTGCAACTCAAAAGAGGGGTGGAGAACCATGTATGATGGCACACAATCTGCCAAAGTAGCAAAATCGTTAATAATTGAATAATAGCCTTTACACACCACTGGTATGTATCGCAATCTTACTTAATTTGAAAGACCAAGATCCCATTTTCATCTTTGGTGTCAAAAACTAACTCGATCATCCATGAAAAAAGAAAAAGCAGAGGTAAGGAATTAGGGAGCTCATTCGCCTGCCCAAGCTTCCCATAGGAGAATTTATCCATGGAGGCAACGACGAGCAGACTCTATTTTTGGTGGTTGATCGATTTTCCCAGATGGCTCGTTATATTTTGTGCAAGAAGACAAACGATGCAGTCTAGATGGCCAATATATTCTTTAAGGAGATGGTTCGTTTACATGGTGTCCCACAGTCCATCACCTCAGAGCATGACACCAAGTTCTTTCCCCACTTTTGGAGAACTTGTAGGAGAGATTTAATACATCTCTGAACTTCAGTAGCACTAGTCACTCCCAAACTGACGATCAAACGGAGGTGGTAAACTTGACCCTTGGAAATCTGAGTCATTGTATTTCAGGAGAGAAACTAAAAACTAAAACAGTGAGATCTTTTCCTAGTTTGCTTACAATTGCATGGTTAACCGTTCAACGAAAAAAATCCCGATTTGCTGTTGTGTATTGTTGTCCTCCAAAGGTGGCTTTGGATTTGGTATCATTACCAAAATTACCATGGAAGAATGTTCATACGTACAATATTCAACAACTCCTTCCCTTGAATCTCCTTTGGATTTCATATCCCTTTTATTCCTTTTGTTCCTTATTTCCCTCCCTCCCTCACCTCCACACTATTTATCTCACACATTCACACGCGCGCACATAACTCAAAACACACCCCCGTGTTCTTTCGCACACGCACTCGCATAAATACTCTCACACACATTCTCTCTTTCGTGCACCTCCTCTCTCTCACACACATGCAAACACTTCCTGTCTTTCTTTACCTCACACACTCAAGCGCACGCTCTCTCACATCCATCCACACACACACACACACTCAAACATGGGCGCGCACTCTGTCACACACACAAACATGGGCGCCCACTCTGTCACACACACTAACAACCCCTCTGATGATCTCTTTCGCACGTGCACATAGATGCACCCACACACTTTGATGCACACACACTAGCAACCCCTCTATGTTCTCTCTCGTTATCTTTGAGTCACACACACACACACAAAAGCTCATAAACACACATTCACTCACCCCCTCAGTAAACCCACTAACACACACCCACACGCCCACAGAATAGCATTCACACACATTCTGTCTCTCACACGCTTGTACATAAACTGAAAAACTCTCTTGCGCACATGCAAACTTTTTTTTTCTCTCTCTCTCACACATATATAGACACACACACACACACACACACACACACACACACACACACACACACACACTCTTTCTTTCACACTTTCTTTTGAACATTCTCATTTACATTCCCGCATATTACCTCTCCCTCACACACACACACTCCCTAACATAAATGAACATGCTTCTCTCTCTCTCTCTCTCCCACCCACCCACCCTCCCTCATGCGCACACACACACTCTCTATTCTCACACGAGGCACACTCAAACTTAAAAAAAAATTGCACACTCCTTTATTCTCTACGACACACACACTCTCTCTTTCACACACGCACATACATGAGCCTTGCTTTCGAGAGGGCAAAGGGCCTGACTTCGGTTCTTAAGCACGTAGCGAAGGGTTAGAATTTCAATTTTCTTGAGGGTTCAGGTTTTGAAGTCCCTCTGAGGCAGATGTAATATTGGGCGAAGATGTTTGGAATTAAACTCACGCCTTTGTTTTATAGGGTTCAAGAATGATGTTGGCAAATGATCGTTGAACATGGTGCCCACCTCGCAGCCTTTATTTTATAGCATGCTCCCTCTATATCTCTCTAAAACAAAAACTCATGCCCCCCATGCATTCTTTCACACCCATACCTCCAATACACTCTTTTTCTCCCTCTTACAAACAAATCCGCACATAATCACTCAGACGCTCCCCTTTTGCACTCTCTTTTACGTGCTCTCTTTTGTGCACAAGTTGATGAATACACCCACTCTCTCACTTTCTCTCACCTAACATTGTTTTCTCTCTCTCTCTCTCTCTCTCTCACACACACACACACACACACACACACACACACACATTCAAGCACTCTTTTCTCTCTTATTAAAACACATACTCTCACATATTCTCCCCCCATGCATAATATCTCCGGCTCTTTCTTTCTCTCTCTCACCCACACTATTTATCTCTCACACACATACACAAACACATACACACTCCCTCATGCATAGAGATACCATCACAACAACATCAACACTCTCACTTTATCTCTCGCTCACACATAAGCCTCTCACACAAACACAATTACACACTTTCCCTTGCACGGACGCATACTTTCGATCTCTCTCTCTTTTAAACACGCTCTCTTTCCTTCAGGTGCCAGCTATCCCTTAGTCCGCACGTGGGTCAAGATCATGGTTCAGAGTCTCGGTATCGGACACCCTATTTTCAAATCGGCCGTGTTATCGGGCGATACGCAAAGATACGCTATTTAGAGAGTGCAAAGAATTCCAAAAAATATATAGAAAATTTTGGAAAACTAAGATTAACAATATGGACCAATCAGATACGTTCATATTGCTAATGCAATAATTTTTATTTTTATTTTTAATTATTTAAAACCTCTAAATAATTATGTATTAATGACTAATTGTTGATTTTAATATTTGTAAGTGGAAGAGGATGTTTGACCTTCTTCATGGATGACACTAGACTTATGGAGATTCTTTTTTCCCATTCTCTGTCTTCTCCATTTTTGGACAGTTTTATGTGACATTATATTTTGACAGGATATTTTGTCTGGTGAATGTTATTAGTTTTATATTAGTGAGAATTTAATTTAATTTTATTGTAATTGTTTAATTTAATCTGTGTAAAATTATTTTGCTTATATGTGTTGTGTTTACAAACTATATAGCTGGTATTTCTGAAAATGGTACAATATATATTTTCAACAAAGAAATATGGTAAAAGATTAAAATTCTATCGAAAAATAAGAGATGTCACAATATTCAAATTATGGCGCCAAAAAAATTTCATTGCCACTCGGGGAAATTATATAATGTCGCGACAATTTTCTTAGCATTTTATATTTTTTGTACAAATTTTTTTTCTCAATGTTTGAATCTGTTGGCGTAGCCGATATCTTGACGAGACGTCTCGGAATCGGTTGTCTCGCCCGATAATTCGGTGAGACAACAGGAGTCAGTTTTTTTAGACGCCTCTCGGTATTGTATCGCCACCCTCCGATTTTGAGTTGATTCCCCCGATACCGAGTCAACTCGCCCGATACTTTGAACCATGGTAAAGATGAAAAAGTTGTTTGAAGCTCGATTTTTACCTCCTGATTATGAGCAGATTATTTACCAACGATATCACACTTGCGCACAAGGAATTAAAACAACTTCTGAATATGCTTAAGAGTTTTACTAGTTGTAACAACCTGATGGAAACCGAATTTAGTAAAGTGGCCTGCTTTAAGGAGGGTTACGCTGAGATATTAAAGAAAATGTGATGCTTTTCGTTCTTCAAATAGTTCGACATTGTCACAATAGCTGAGAGCAATATCGTTACTTGAAAGGACTATTAATATGTCACATGGCTCTTATACCCCACATCCTACACATGACAAATATAAACAAACCACAATAATTTTTTCTTATGCAACAAGAGGAGACACTGGAATGGGTGCATCAAGGAAAACTATTACAGTATTCGGAAGCCGTACTACAAAAGCAGTCCGTACCATACGAGAAAATAAATACGCATGTCTAGTCCTGAGTAAGTGTTTTTGATGTGGGGAGCAAGATCATAAATCCAACGTTTGTCCAAAATGACCCATTGAGTTTGGTCAAACACAACGGAGAAGAAAATGAAGAAGTCAATTATGACCCCCACTTATGAGGACGATAAGGTGATTGAAGTGGATGGCGGCGAGTTGTTGTCCTCTTCTTTAGTAGTAAGGAGGCTGATGTACACACCGGAAAAAGAGGAGCATCCACAATGTCATGATGGGTTTCGTACACGTTACACCGATAATCAAAAGGTACGTGACGTTAGCATTGATAGAGGCAGTAGTGAGAATATTGTTTCCTCAACAATGGTTCAAAAGTTGGGATTGACTGCCGAAAATTATTCCCACCCTTAAAAAAATTTGATGGATTAAGAAAGGTTGAGAAACGCGAGTGAGTGGAATGTGCCTTGTCCCATTCTCGATTGGGAAGGTCTAAGCAGAAGTTTTACGATATGATGTGGTTGATATAGATGCTTTTCACATGATCTTAGGGAGGATGTTGATTTCACTCACGGTGGTAGAGACAATGTTTATTTTTATACAAGAATTGTAAAAATATTATTCTTGTACCATTAAAAGAGGAGGAACTCCGTAAGGTTACTGTTGCTAAGGAAATCCAGTGATATTGATGAATCGAGAGAAATTTTAGGGCAAAGTGAAGACATCTCCTGAGATCTTTATTATTTTGCTTAAAGGAGAAGTGGTCGAACAACCTCATGTTACTGTACTAACAGTCGTACAATCTGTATTATAGCAATTTGATGATTTAGTACTGGAAGACATCCGTAAATGCCTTTTTCCTATGAGGGATGTGCAACACCACATTGCCTTGGTGCCAGGGGCTAGCTTGCCAAACTGGCGTCATGGCCAAACAAGTCCCAGGAACTACTCTTTTGCGAAATTAAGTAAATTAGTTATTGCAAAAGGGATAAATACCGAAAAGTATGAGCCCATGTGCAGTTCCAGCTTTGCTAGTGCCCCAAAAGGATGACAACTTTCCCTTAATTTCTGTTCTTGGTTGAAAGTGGATATCGAATCTTCCAAGTTCCACCGATCACTTTGAGAGTAGTCCAGAGTTAGGTTGCGAAAGTCGCCAAGCTTCTGCAGCCATGAATGAATGTTGTTTGGGATGAAGAAAACGCAGGTAGAAGGAAGATCAGAGTTAAACTCTGATACCATATTGAGGTTTACAGAGAAAACATATGAAGAATAGAATTTTGTATTTCTTGCCTGATTACGAGAAATGAACAATGCTTTAAATAGATTATGAACAGCTAATGATCTAACAAACTAACAAACAACTAGCTAACTACTAATCTATGTAGCCTATTGTCTTATAACACCTGTACACATTTTGTAACTAACTAACTAATGGAATATTCTCTAATAATTTGTAAACTTCTATATATCGATATAATCAATCAAATTGAATTTGTAGTGGGTGCTTTCCTTGTGAAGAATTCTGTGCACTCCTATATGTAGGCCTTCTCATTGGAAATTTCAATACTACAACCCATATACGAACTAAAAAATATGAGAGATTTCAAATAATATTTTGGATCTTTAATTTCACAGATTCAACGATACGTTGATGCTAGAAACATTACGAGGGAAAAGTAAGGCATATGTTGGCGACTCATTAGGCCAGGGGATGTTCATTTCTTAGGTTTGCATGCTCCAGTCTGTTATCCTGGAACATGCTAGAGTTATGGAAGAGCATGGACCCACACCAAGGGATAAAATGATTTTCAAGGCCAAGGTGACATCATGGTTTTATATTACTGTGTAGTAATTCCACTAGTGTTTTTTTTTTACAATATTGTATATGTGCACAATGTATAGCACGTCTATTTTTTTTTTGTTTTTGCTTAGGATTACAACATAACAATTGCATACTATCGTTCACGTTTTCTTTTAGAGTCGAATGCCGATGGTCATTATAATCCTCCATCTTCCGAAAGAGTTATTCGGAAGGGCTCGATCAATACAAATGGAAAACAATGGGAGGGATATGACATCATCATTTTAGACACCTACATTTGGATGATGACTGGACAAACATTTAAGATCTTGTGATTTCTTAATCTCAAGTACTCAATTGATCATTTTTTTTGGTTTTATTTAAGATTTTTACCAAATATCTAATGACCTATCTTTGCATAGGCACGACTCTTTTGATGATAAAGTGAAAGATATTGTTGAGGTGTCAACTAAAGAGGCTTATCGTTTGGTGCTCAAGAGTATGGTGGGATGGGCGAAGAGACATATGGATCCCAA
This sequence comes from Sambucus nigra, assembly GCA_949130495.1. Taxonomy (NCBI): domain Eukaryota; kingdom Viridiplantae; phylum Streptophyta; class Magnoliopsida; order Dipsacales; family Adoxaceae; genus Sambucus; species Sambucus nigra. The sequence continues at coordinate 406,907,453 of OX422214.1, read as the reverse complement.
GAAGACAAGGGTCTTCTTCACTACCATGTCACCTACCCATCAGAAGTGAGTTTAACTAGCTGTATCCTTAGTAATGCATTGACTGATATATCATCAATAATAAAATCAAATGCCTTGGTTAATTCTGATTTATTTTTAAAAATTAAAACTAGAAAATAGCTTTTAAGTATTTAATGATTCAACAAAAAAGGTTGAATTATGACAAAAGTAGACTCTCGAGAGCTACATTCTATGACTTGAAATTATAAATCATTCTTCCACAAGATCCAAACCTGGTTAGATTCAACACATAAACAGTTAATCAAATCTAGTTCGCCCTTCAATTTATTAAAATTCGAATTCTGTCTATTTGGCTTAAGCACACCAATCAAATCAAGTTTCGTATTTTAATGAGAGCTTTTGCGAGTGATCCCGTGTGCCTTGTGCTTGTTTTTTGCATATTAGTACGACTTTAACTTTGAGTCTACCATTTTTCTTGTTCATGACTGCAAAACAATTGTTCTGGGATTTATGGTTGGTTCTGATATACTCACCAGTACTTGAGGAGAAGACTATATTCGTTAATCACCAGTTTTTTTTTAGTTTCTCATCGCTTCACTTTCGCTAGATCCTCTCTAGTGGGAGATGTATTACTCTATGGGATACAATTGATCGACTCTTATTGGTTCTATGCATAGTAATTATTTTCTTTCATTTTTGTTCAGTTTCTATCAGTACATCTCTTATCTTATAAACTTATTTTACCTGCTCTTGTATTCTATAAACTGATTTTACCTCATTTTGGAACGTTCCTTATCTGATATTTGAGTTGCAACTGTTTATGCCTCATTATGCGGGGAATATCCATCTGGGGACTAATCAAAAGTTTTGAAGTTTCTTTTCCTGGGAATCCTCTAGTTTGGTATCAATAAATGTTGTTTCATTCACTTTTAATAAAGTTTATATATATATATATATATATATACACACACACACACAGAGAGAGAGAGAGAGAGAGAGAGAGAGAGAATCATGATCTCCAACATACCTCACTTAACATACCTATGAACATACCTATATTTTTAAAATAGTAAAAAAAATAATTTTGAATTGACATTTTTTATATGGATTAATGATATTTCAAGGTGCCCTTGTAAAAATAATTAGCTCAAAATAATGTGTTTTCCTATTTTTAAAAAATAGGTAAAAAAACTGACAGTTTTAAAAGGTAAAAACTGTCAATTTTTTTTACCTATTTTTTAAAAATAACAAAAAACATTGTTTTCAGTTGATTTTTTTACAGGGGCACACTGAAATATCATGAACCCATATAAAAAATATCATCTCAAAATTATTTTTTTTACTATTTAAAAAAAAGGTATGTTCATAAGCATGCTGCTAAGAGGTATGTTGGAGAGCTTGACTGAATATATATATATATATATATATATATATATATTTTTTTTTTTCCCCCTTATTTCTAATTTCCACCCATAGCACATTTTTGTGTACAGTACTTGAAATAATAACTAACTTTAAAAGTTCTAATATTAGACTTACCCCCATGTGCATTAACCCACTTCTACCTTATGCATCCATGGGTAAGTTTAATTTTTGAACTTCTTGGGGCAAGTCTAATTATTTAAGTATCTTAGGTGTAAAATACAAAAGCTATAATTTAATACTTCATTGACAACCCAACATTTCATTCAAACATGGGGATAAAACATGGCGTCAAGGGGTGAAAACATAAAATAACCACAAAACGGTCCCGTAAGAGGTACGAACATCTCGCACGAGACCAATGTAACTCGTGCGAACCGACCGCGTAGTCACCAGACTCCCGATTTGAGTATACAACGAGAATTTGTAAAATTTAGACTTCGAGCTAAAATCATGGCATCAAGGGGTGAAAACGTAAAACAACCACAAAACGATCCCGTAAGAGGTGATGGCATCTCGCACGCGACCAATGTTACTCGTACGAACCGACGACGTAGTGACCGGACTCCCCGTTTGAGTATACGACGAGAATTAGCGAAATTTAAGACTTAGGCCTAAAATATGGCGTCAAGGGGTGAAAACATAAAACAATCACAAAACAGTCCCGTAAGAGGCACGGGCATCTCGTACGGGACCAATGTAACTCGTATGAACCAATCGAGTAGTCACCGGACTCTCGGTTTGAGTGTACGGAGATAATTTGAAAAATTTAGGCTTATGACTAAAAACATGGAGTCAAGGTGTAAAAACGTAAACGGATAAAATGTAACTTGTGCGAACTGATCGCGTAGTCACCGGACTCCCCGTTTGAGTATACGACGAGAACTTGTAAAAAATTAGACTTGGGCAAAAAAACTTGGCGTCAAGTGGTGAAAGCGTAAAACAGTCACAAAATGGTCCCGTAAGAGGCACAATCACCTCGCACGGGACCAATGTAACTGGAACCACTCACAGCGGTCAACGGATAAAAACGTAAAGCAATAACAAAATAGTTTCATTAGAGGCACCATCACCTCGCACGTAACCAATGTAACTCGTCGGGACTGACCAAGTTGTCCCCGACCAAAAGGTGAAAACGTAAAACAACAACAAAATTGTCCCGTTAGAGGCACCATCACCTCGTACAGGACCAATGTAACTCGTACGAACTGACCGCGTAGTCAAGGGACTCCAGGTTTGAGTATGCGACGAGAATTTGCAAAAATTTCGATTTGGGCTTAAAAACATGGCGTCAACGGGTGAAAACATAAAATAGCCACAAAACGTTACAGTGAGGGGCACGATCACCTCGCACGAGACCAATGCAACTCGTAGAACCCGATCGCGTAGTTCCCGGGTTCCTGGTTATACTTCGAGAATTTATTAAATTTAGAGTTAGGTGTGAAAACCTGACGTCAAAGGATGAAAACGTAAAATAACAACACAACGGTCCCATTAGAGGTACCGTCATCTCGTACGGGACCAATGCAACCCGTACGAACTGACCGCGTACTCACAGGACTCTTGGTTTGAGTATACGTCGAGAATTTGCAAAAGTTTAGACTTAGTCTTGAAACCTGACGTCACTGGAAGAAAACGTAAAACAACAACAAAATGTTGCCTCAAACGGGTGAAAACGTAAACCAACAACAAAACGGTCCTGTTAGAGGCACCATCAGCTCGCACGGGACCAATGCAACTCGTAGGAACCGACTGCGTATTCCCTGGCCTTCCGATTTGAGTAGGGGTGGGTGCGGTCCGGTCCAGTTCGGTTTTTGGCCATTGTAGGTGCCGGACCGAATCATTCGGTCCTATATTTGAGAAGGCCGAATTCGGACCGATTTAATCGGTTTAGCATATTTATTCGGTCTAGGCTATTTTCGGTCCGGTTCGGTTAATAATCGGTCCACATTTACATTTATTTACTTTTTTTTTCAATAAAAACTTGTAATTTTTTTTTATCTATGCAACAGAAAAATATAACAGTTAAGTTAACAAACAGAAAAATATAACAGTTAAGTTAACAAATAGAATTAACACAGAGAAAAATATAACAGTTAAGTTAACAAATAGAAAAATATAACAGTTAACAAACCACAACAAATAAATAAATCTAAAGTTATAAAATATTATCTATAACCACAGCAGCACACATATGATATATCTGTCATTTCCTAAACTCAGGTTCTAAAATCACTTCATATATCAGAATTAATTTATAATATCTGTCATTTTGGGTGGACAGAACAACGGATATAAATCACTTCATAAATCAGTTTCTAATATCTGTCATTTTGGGTGGACAGAACAACAGATCTTTAGTATAACCAAGAAACAACAATAAACACAAACAACGACCCGTCGGAACATATACCGGATCTTTAGTATAACAAAAAAATCAGAATAAAAATCAAGAAATAAATATATACCAGATCTTTAGTCGCCGGATCTTTATTCACAATCTTAAGTCGCCATTTCCATTTGTGGCCTTCAAACCAGAGGTATAGAGTTTAGCTGCGCTGGAGATAGTGATGAGAAAAAGCAAGTGAGAGAGAAATAAAATGAGGAGCGTGTGTGCGAAAGTAGTGTACGAGCCTTATGTTGTGTTTTTTTTAGAGTTTAGTTATTTACTATATATATTTATATAAAATTAATATATATTATATAATATTAAAATAAAAGGTCCGGTCCGGTCCTAAGAACGAATTTAAAATGGATATTTTAGACCGGACCGAATATATTCGGGTCTCTTAATTTAGGACCGAATTAGCACCGATTTATAAAATAACCTATACAAGTGGGTCTGGTCCGGTTCGGTCCAATCGGGTCGGTCTTTTTTTTTGTCCACCCCTAGATTTGAGTATACGACGAGAATTTGGAACATTTAGACTTAGGCTTGAAAACATGACGTCAAAGGGTGAAAACGTAAAGCAACAATACAGTTCCGTTAGAGGCACCATCACCTCGCACGGGACCAATGTAACTCGTACGAACCGACCGCATAGTCACCGGACTCCTTGTTTGAGTATACGACGAAAATTAACAAAATTGAAGACTTAACCCTAAAACATGGCATCAAGGGGTGAAAACGTAAAACAGTCCCAAAATGGTGCCGTAAGAGGCACCGGCACCTCGCACAGGACAAATGTTACTTGTACTAACCGATCGCGTAGTTATCGGACTCCCCGTTTGGGTATACGATGAGAATTTGTAAAAAAATATGCTTTGACAAAAAAACTTGGCGTCAAGGGGTTAAAGCGTAAAACAATCACAAATCGGTCCCGTATGAGGTACAAGAACCTCGCACGGGACCAATGTAACTCTTACGAACCTATAGAGTAGTCAACGAACTCCCGGTTTGTGTATACGATGAGAATTTACAAAATTTAAACTTAGGGCTAAAAACATGGCATCAAGGTGTGAAAACGTAAAACAACCACAAAACGATCCAGTAATGTAACTCGTACGAACCGACGACGTAGTCACCGGACTCCCCGTTTGAGTGTACCATGAGAATTAGAAAAATTTAAGACTTAGGCCAAAAATATGGCATCAAGGGGTGAAAATTTAAAACAGCCATAAAACGGTCCCGTAAGTGACACGAGCACCTCGTACGGGACCAATGTAACTCGTACGAACCTATAGAGTAGTCACCGAACTCCATACTTGTGTATACGGAGAGAATTTGCAAAATTTAGACTTATGGCCAAAAACATGGCGTCAAGTGGTGAAAACGTAAATCAATCTGAAAACGGTCCCGTATGAGGCACGGGCACACCGCATGGGACCAATGTAACTTGTACGAACCGACCGCATAGTCACCGGACTACCCGCTTGGGTATACGACGAGAATCTGTAAAAAATTAGGCTTGGACAAAAAAACTTGGCGTCAAGTGGTGAAAGCGTAAAACACTCACAAAACGGTCCCGTAAGAGGCACAATCACCTCGAACGGGACCAATGCAACTCGTAGGAACCGACTGCGTATTCCCCGGCCTTCCGATTTGAGTATACGATGAGAATTTTGAACATTTAGACTTAGGCTTGAAAACGTGACGTCAAAGGGTGAAAACGTAAAACAAGAATACGGTTCGGTTGGAGGCACCATCACCTCGCATGGGACCAATGTAACTCGTGCGAACCGACTGCGTAGTCACCGAACTCCCCGTTTGAGTATACGACGAGAATTAACAAAATTTAAGACCTAACCCTAAAACATGGCGTCAAGGTGTGAAAACGTAAAACAGTCCCAAAACGGTCTCGTAAGAGGTACGGCACCTCACACAAGACAAATGTAACTTGTACGAACCGATCGCGTAGTCATCGGGCTCCCCGTTTGGGTATACGACGAGAATTTGTAAAAAATTTGGCTTGGACAAAAAAACTTGGCGTAACGGGGTTAAAGTGTAAAACAATCACAAAACGGTCCCGTATGAGGTACAAGAACCTCGCATGGGACCAATGTAACTCGTACGAACCTATAGAGTAGTCAACGAACTCCCGGTTTGTGTATACGACGAGAATTTATAAAATTTAGACTTGGGGCTAATAACATGGCATCAATGGGTGAAAACAAAATAGCCACGAAACGGTCCCGTAAGAGTTACGAACACCTCGCACGGGACCAATGTAACTCATGCGGACCAACTGCATAAAACAGTCACAAAACGGTCTCGTAAGAGGCACGAGAACCTCGCACGAGACCAATGTAACTCTTATGAACCTATCGAGTAGTTAAGGGACTCCCGGTTCGGGTATACGACGAGAATTTGCAAAATTTAGACTTGGGGCTAAAACATGGCGTCAAGGGGTGAAAACATAAAACAGTCACAAAACGGTCTCGTAAGAGGTACGAACATCTCGCACGGGACCAATGTAACTTTTACGAACCGATCGCGTAGTCACCGGACTCTTGGTTTGAGAATACGATGAGAATTTGTAAAATTTAGACTTAGGGCTAAAAACACGGCATCAAGGGGTGAAAACAAACAACAACCACAAAAAAATCTCGTAAGAGGTGAGGGCAACTCGCACGTGACCAATGTAATTCGTACGAACTGACCGCGTACTCGCAGGACTCCCGATTTGAGTATACGTCGAGAATTTGCAAAAATTTAGATTTAGGCTTGAAACCTCACGTCAATGAAAGAAAACGTAAAATAACAAAACGATCGCGTTAGAGGCACCATCACATCGCACTTGACCAATGCAACTCGTACGAACCGACCGCGTAGTCCCCGACCTCTTGGTTTGAGTATACGACGAGAATTTGGAAAATTTAGACATAGGCTTGAAAACATGACGTCAAAGGGTGGAAACGTAAAACAACATCAAGACGGCCCCATTAAAGGCACCATCACCTCGCATGGGATCAATGTAACTCGTAAGAACCGATCGCGTAGTCAAGGGACTCCCGATTTGAGTATATACAACGAGAATTTGCAAAAATTTAGACTTAGGCTTAAAAGTATGTCGTCAACGGGTGGAAATGTAAAACAGCCACAAAACGGTTCAGTGAGCGGCACGATCACCTTGCATGGGACCAATGCAACTCGTAGGGACCGACCGCATAGTCCCCGACCTCCCGGTTTGAGTATACGACTAGAATTTGTTAAATTTAGAGTTAGGCTTAAAAACCTAACATCAAAGGATGAAAACGTAAAACAACAAAAAAACGGTGTCTTAATGGCTGAAAACATAAAAAAACAACAAAACGGTCCCGTTAGAGGTAACATCACCTCGCACGGGACCAATGCAACTCATAGGAACCGACTGCGTAGTCCCCGACCGTTCAGTTTGAGTATACGACCAGAATTTGGAAATTTTAGAATTAGGCTTGAAAACATGACGTCAAAGGGTGAAAATGCCAAACAACAATACGATTTCGTTAGAGGCACCATCACCTCGCACGAGACCAATGCAACTCGTACGAACCAATGCAACTCGTAGGGACCAACCGCGTAGTCCCCGACCTCCCAGTTTGAGAATACGACGAGAATTTGTTAAATTTAGAGTTAGGCTTAAAACCCTAACGTCAAAGGATGAAAACGTAAAATAATAAAAAAACGGTGCCTTTAACGGGTGAAAACGTAAAAAAAATAAAACGGTCCCGTTACGGGCACCATCACCTCGCACGGGACCAATGCAACTCGTAGGAACCGACTGCGGAGTCCCCGGCCTTCTGGTTTGAGTATATACGACGAGAATTTGGAAAATTTAGAATTAGGCTTTAAAACATGACGTCAAAGGGTGAAAACGTAAAACAACAATACGGTTCCGTTATAGGCGCCATAACCTCGCACGGGACCAATGTAACACGTACAAATCGATCGCATTGTCACCGGACTCCCCGTTTGATTATATAACGAGAATTAGCAAAATTTAAGACTTAGCCCTAAAATATGGCGTCAAGGGTGAAAAGGTAGAACAACCCCAAAACTCTCCCGTAAGAGGCACGAGCACCTCGCACGGGACCAATGTAACTTGTATGAACTGATTGCGTAGTCACCGGACTCCCCGTTTGGGTATAGGATGATAATTTATGAAAAATTAGACTTGGACAACAAAACTTGGCGTCAAGGGGTTAAAGCGTAAAATAACCGCAAAACGGTCCCGTATGTGGCACGAGAGCCTCGCACGGGACCAACGTAAATCGTACAAACCTATCGAGTAGTCAACGGACTCCCGGTTTGAGAATATGACGAGAATTTCTAAAATTTAGACTTGGAGCTAAAAACATGGCGTCAAGGGGTGAAAGCGTAAAACAGTCACAAAACGGTCCCGTAAGAGGTACGAACACCTCGCACATGACCAATGTACCTTGTGCGAACCAACTGCGTAGTCACTGGCCTCTCGTTTGAGTATATGATGAGAATTAGCAAAATTTGGACTTGAGCCCAAAACTTGTCATTAAGGAATGAAATCATAAAACAACAATGAAACGGTCCCTTTTGAGGCACGAGCACCTCGTACGGAACCAATTTAACTCGTACGAACCTATCGCGTAGTCACCGGACACCCGATTTGAGAATACGACGAGAATTTGCAAAATTTAGACTTAGTGCTAAAAACATCGCGTCAAGGGTGAAAATGTAAAACAACCACAAAATGGTCCCGTAAGAGGTGCGGGTACCTCGCTCGCCACCAATTAACTCGGGCGAACCGACGACGTAGTCACCAGACTCTCCGTTTCAGTACACGACGAGAATTAGCAAAAATTAAGACTTAAGCGTAAAATATGGCGTCAAGGGGTAAAATGTAAAACAACCACAAAATAGTCCAGTAAGAGGCATGAGCACCTCGCACGGGATCAATTTTCTTGTACGAACCGACCGCGTAGTCACCGAACTCCCTTTTTGAGTATACGACGAGAATTTACGAAATTTGGATTTAGGGCTTAAACAAGGCCTCAAGGGGTTAAAATGTTAAACAACTCGTACGAACCGACGACGTAGTCCCCGGACTCCCTGTTTGAGTATACGGCGAGAATTAGCAAAATTTAAGACTTAGGACTAAAATATGGCATCAAGGGGTGGAAACGTAAAGCAATTTCAAAACTGTCCCGTTAGAGGCACGGGTACCTTGCACCGGACCAATGTAACTTGTACGAACCGATCGCGTAGTCATGGGACTCCCTGTTTGCGTATACGACGAGAATTTTTAAAACATTGGACTTGGGCAAAAGAACTTGGTGTCAAGGGGCGAAAGCGTAAAAAAACCACAAAACGGTACCGTAAGAGGCACGATAACCCCACATGGGACCAATGTAACTCGTACGAGCCAATCGAGTATTCAACGGCCTCTCGATTTGAGTATACGATGAGAATTTGTAAAATATAGACTTGGGGCTAAAACATGACGTCAAGGGGTTAAAACGTAAAATAACCACAAAACGGTCCCGTAAGAGGCACAATCACCTCGCACGGGACCGTAACTGGAACCACTCAACGGTCAACGGATAAAAATGTAAAACAACAACAAAACAGTCCCATTAGAGGCACCATCACTTCGCACGTGACCAATGTAACTCGTCGGGACTGACCAAGTTATCCCCGACCAAAAGGTGAAAACGTAAAACAATAACAAATGGCCCCGTTAGAGGCACCATCACCTCGCATGGTACTAATGTAACTCGTACGAACTGACCGCATAGTCAAGGCACTCCCGGTTTGAGTATACGATGAGAATTTGCAAAATTTAGACTTAGGGCTAAAAACATGGCATCAAATTGTGAAAACGTAAAACAACCACAAAACGATCCCGTAAGAGGTGAGGGCACCTCACACGTGACCAATGTAACTCGTACGAACCGCCGACGTAGTCACCTGACTCCCGTTTGAGTATACGACGAGAATTAGCAAAATTTAAGACGTAGGCCTAAAATATGGCATCAAAGGGTGAAAACGTAAAACAGCCACAAAACGGTCCCGTAAGTGGCACGAGCTCCTCGTACAGGACCAATGTAACTCATATGAAACTATCGAGTAGTCACCGGACTCCTGGTTTGAGTATAGGGAGAGAATTTGCAAAATTTAGACTTATGGCCAAAAACATGGCGTCAAGTGGTGAAAACGTAAAACAATCTCAAAACGGTCCCGTAAGAGGTACGAACACCTCGCACATGACGAATGTAACTTGTATGAATCGATTGCGTAGTCACCGGACTTCCCGTTTGGGTATACATAGAGAATTTGTAAAAAATTAGGCTTGGACAAAAAAACTTGGTGTCAAGTGGTGAAAGCGTAAAACAGTCACAAACGGTACCCTAAGAGGCACGATCACCTCGCACGGGACCAATGTAACTTGTAGGGACCGACCGCGTAGTCCCCGCCTCTCGGTTTGAGTATATGACGAGAATTTGCGAAAAATTAGAATTAGGCTTAAAAACATGAAATGGGTAAAAACGTAAAACAACCACTAAACGGCCCAATGAGAGGCACAATCACCTCGCACGGGACCAATGTAACTCGTAAGGATCGATCGCCTAGTCCCCGACCTCCCGGCTTGTGTATACGACGAGAATTTGTAAAATTTAGATTTACGCTTAAAAGCCTGATGTCAAAGGATAAAAACGTAAAACAACAACTGAACTGTCCCGTTGGACGCACGGACACCTCGCACGGGATCAATGTAACTTGAACGAATCGACCGCGTAGTCACCGGACTCTCCATTTAGGTATACAATGAGAATTTGTAAAAAATTATACTTGGGCAAAAAAAATTGGCGTCAAGTGGTGAAAGATTAAAACATTCAAAAAAGGCCCTGTAAGAGGCACGACCACCTCGCACGGGACCAATGTAACTTGTAGGGACCGATCGCGTAGTCCTCGGCCTCCCGGTTCGAGTATACGACGAGAATTTGAAAAATTTAGACTTAGGATTGAAAATATGGCGTCAAGGGGTGAAAACCTAAATCAATAACAAAACGGTCCCGTTTGAGGCACCATTACCTCGCACGGGACCGACCGCGTAGTCCCCGACCTCCCGGTTTGAGTATACGATGAGAATTTGTAAAAAATTAGACTTAGGCTTAAAAACCCGACGTCGAAGGATGAAAACATAAAACAAGAACAAATTGTCTCGTTAGAGGCACCATCACCTCGTCCTAGACCAATGCAACTCGTACGAACTGACCGCGTAGTTCCCGGCCTCTCGGTTTGAGTATATGACAAGAATTTGGAAAATTTAGATGTAGGCTTTAAAACATGACGTCAAAGGGTGAAAACATAAAACAATAACAACACGGTGCCGTTAGAGGCACCATCACCTCACACAGGGCCAATGTAACTCGTAGGGACTGACCACTTAGGCCTCGACCTGTCGATTTCAGTATACGAGGAGAATTTGAAAATTTTAGACTTCGGCTTGAAAACATGACGTCAAAGGGTGAAAATATAAGTTAACAAAAAGGGTCACGTTAGAGGCACCATCACCTCGCGCGGGACCAATGTAACTCCTACGAACCGATTGCGTAGTCACGGGACTCCCAGTACGAAATTGAATGATCTGAAATGAGATGACATTCAAAAATATTTTGTTGTCCAAAGAACTAAAGGTAGAATTGTCTGTTTTGAAGTAAAGATGTTAGGAACTCAATATCCGAAGGTGGCCTCACAGAAAGATTCGGAGTTTAAAATCCCTCATTGACAATGTAAAGGTATGCATGTCCATACATTTAGAGAAATGTATATACTATATACATAAAATAATAAAGTTGAGATCATATAAAAAATGTACAAGTGAGTTTAAAAAATCATAAATGCATTAGCATAATGATTTTATTTTTGGAAAGTAATTCATAATAGCATGCTAGTTAATAAATTTCACTTCTTATTTGACTATATATTAAGAGAAAATTTACGAAAAGATTTAAGAAGTTCACTGAATAGATGATTTTGGAAGGTCTTTTATTTGGTTTAAATTTTTATTTTTGATGACCTAACTATGTATTTCCCGACGAGAATTGCTATATTAGGAAATGAGTGAAATTAATGAGGTTAAGATGCTGGAGAGAACAAGAAGAAGATGGAGAAACTGCCACAATTGAAAATGACAGAGAAAATAAAGAAGCTGAGGCAAGCTTGTTTGAAGACCAACTACATGAAAAGAAAATTGCTTGGTGGGTAAAAATGTACGAACACTGCAAATCTTTTCTTATAGTTGACCTTGAAACAAGCTTGCCTTAACTTCTTTATTTTCTCAGTCATTTCCAATTGTGGCAGTTTCACTATCATCTTCTTGTTTACTTCAACATCTTAACATAATTCATTAAACCCATTTCCCAATATTGCAATTGAAAAGGAAAAGTACATAGTTAGGTCATCAAAAATGAAATTTAAACAAAATAAAAGACCTTTCAAAATCATATATTCACTGAACTGCTTAAATCTTTTCTTAAATTCTCTTCATATATAGGCAAATAAGAAGTGAAATTTATTAACTAGCATGCTATTACCTTCCCAAAAGAATATCATTCTACTAATGCATTTATGATTTTTTGACCTCACTTGTACGCTTCTAATTTTTTATATGATCCTAACTCTATTATTTTATGTATATAGTAGATAAATTTCTCTAAATGTATGGGCATGCATACCTTAACATTGTCAATGACGAATTTTAAACTCCGAATCTTTTTGTGAGGACACCTTCGGAAATTGAGTACCGACATCTTTTCTTCAAAACAGAGAATCGTACCTTTAGTTCCTTGGCTGATTTAGTTATGGGGACATCAGTATATCTTTGAATGTCATCCCATTCTAGATCATTCGATTTCGATCTTCCACTTAGTCGATTTTGATTCTCAGTTAAACTTGGAATGATAACCTCCCTCCGGATCATTAAACTTGAACTTTCATTCAAGACAACTCCAAAGTTGGTTCCATGATCCAAATTTAGAATTGGACCTTTATTCGACAAAATCCCTAAGGTGAAACCATAATCCAAATAATTTTTCAAACTGGGAAGGTCGAAGTGTCTACGTGTGTCAATGACACAATCCTAATTCTCATTCGATGGCGATAAATCAACATACCACAAGGGTATGGATCACATGTATTAAAGATTTGAGAATCCATGAATTCTGGCCTGGGCATGTAAAGCTTTTCTTGGAAAAATAAATGGTGATCTAAATTGAAGAGTTCAATACAAGGACAATAATTGAAACTCTCTTGTAAAAATAAGTAATCAACAAAATTGAAAGGATCATCACCATTGGAGTAATCTAATATACCTTGTGAAAAAAATAGGGTCTGATCATCAGACTTAGGCTTAGGCTTGAAAATATGACGTCAAAGGGTGAAAATGAAAAAAACCATTAAAACGGTCCCGTTAAAGGAACCATCACCTCACACGGGATCAATGTAACTCGTACGAACCGATTGCGTAGTCAAGGGACTCCCGGTTTGAGTATACAACGAAAATTTACAAAAAATTAGACTTAGTCTTAAAAATATGGCGTCAATGGGTGGAAATTTAAAAATGCCACAAAACGATCCATATAGAAACACGATCACCTCGTACGGGACCAATGCAAATCGTAGGAACCAACCCTGTAGTCCCCAGCCTCCCGGTTTGAGTATACGACGAGAATTTGTTAAATTTATAGTTAGGCTTAAAAACCTGATGTCAAAGGATGAAAACATAAAATAACGAAACGGTTCCGTTAAAGGCACCAGCACCTCGCACGGGACCAATGCAACTCGTACGAACCGATCGCATAGTCATGGGGCTCCTGGTTTGAGTATACGATGAGAATTTACAAAAACTTAGACTTAGGCTTGAAAACCTGACGTCAAAGGATGAAAACATAAAACAACAACAAAACGGTGCCTTTAACGGGTGAAATCGTAAAACAACAACAAAATGGTCTCGTTAGAGGCACCATCACCTCGTACGGGACCAATGCAACTCGTAGGAACCGACCGCGTAGTCCCCGCCCTTCCGATTTGAGTATACGATGAGAATTTGGAAAAAATGGACTTAGGCTTAAAAACATGACGTCAAAGGGTGAAAACGTAAAACAACAATACGGTTCCGTTAGAGGCACCATCAACTTGCACGGGACCAATGTAACTCGTACGAACCGACCGCGTAGTCACCGGACTCCCATTTGAGTATACGACGAGAATTAGTAAAATTTAAGACTTGGCTCTAAAACATGGCGTCAAGAGGTGAAAACATAAAACAACCCCAAAATGGTCCCGTAAGAGCCTCGGACACCTCGCACGGGATCAATGTAACTCGTACGAATCGATGGCGTAGTCCCCGGACTCCCCGTTTGAGTATACAACGAGAAATAGCAAAATTTTGGACTTGCGCCTAAAATATGACGTCAAGAGTGAAAACGTAAAACAACTCCAAAATGATCCCGTTAGAGGCACGGGCACCATGCACCAAATCGATCGTGTAGTCATGGGACTCCCCGTTTGGGTATACGACGAGAATTTGTAAAAAATTAGACTTGGGGAAAAAAAACTTGGCGTCAAGGGGTGAATGCATAAAACAGCCCCAACATGGTCCTGTAAGAGGCACGAAAACCTCGCACGGGACCAATATAACTCTTACGAATCTATCGAGTAGTCAATGGACTACCGGTTTGAGTATACGATGAGAATTTGCAAAATTTAGACTTAGGGCTTAAAACATGGCATCAAGGGGTGAAAACGTAAAACAACCACAAAACGATCCCGTAAGAGGTGAGGGCATCTCGCACATGACCAATGTAAATCGTACGAACCGACGACGTAGTCACCAGACTCCCCGTTTGAGTATACGATGAGAATTATCAGAATTTAAGGCTTAAGCCTAAAATATGGCGTCATGGGGTGAAAACGTAAAACAAACTCAAAACGGTCACGTAAGTGGTACGAACACCTCGTACGGGACCAATGTAACTCGTACGAATCTATCGAGTAGTCACATGACTCCCGGTTTGAGTATACAGAGAGAATTTGCAAAGTTTAGACTTATGGCCAAAAACATGGCGTCAAGTGGTGAAAACATAAAACAATCTAATTTTGGTCCCGTAAGAGGCACGATCACCTTGCACGGGACCAACGTAACTAGTAAGGACCGACCGCGTAGTCCCCGTCTCTCGGTTTGAGTATACGACGAGAATTTGCAAAAAATTAGACTTAGGCTTAAAAATATGAAACTGGTGAAAATGTAAAAGAACCACTAAACGGCCTAATGAGAGGCAGGATTACCTTGCACGGGACCAATGTAACTCGTAGGGATTGATCGCGTAGTCCTTGGCCACCCGGCATTTTGTATACGATGAGAATTTGTAAAATTTAGACATAGGCTTGAAAACCTGACGTCAAAGGATAAAAAAGTAAAACAACAACAAAACGGTCCCGTTAGACGCACGCGCACCTCGCACAGGATCAATGTAACTTGTACGAACTGACCTCGTAGTCATCGGACTCTCCGTTTAGAGAATTTGTAATAAATTAGACTTGGGCAAAAAAATTAGGCTTCAAGTGGTGAAAGCTTAAAACATTCAAAAATGGTCCCGTAAGAGGCACGTCCACCTCGCACGGGACCAATATAACTTGTAGGGACCGATCGCATAGTGCTCGGCCTCCTGGTTTGAGTATACGATGAGAATTTGGAAAATGTAGACTTATGATTGAAAATATGGCGTCAAGGGGTGAAAATGTAAATCAATAATAAAACGGTCCCGTGTGAGGCACCATCACCTCGCAAGGGACCAATGTAACTCTAGGGACCGACTGCGTAGTCCCCGACCTCCCGGTTTGAGTATACGACGAGAATTTGCAAAAATTTAGACTTAGGCTTGAAAACCTGACGTCGAAGGATGAAAACTTAAAACAACAACAAATGGTCCCGTTAGAGGCACCATCATCTCGCCCTGGACCATTGCAACTCGTACTAACCGACCGCGTAGTCCCCGGCCTCTCGGTTTGAGTATACGACAAGAATTTTAAAATTTAGACTTAGGCTTAAAAACATGACGTCAAAGGATGAAAACGTAAAACAATAACAACACGGTGCGTTTAGAGGAACCATCACCTCACATGGGGCCAATGTAACTCGTAGGGACCGACCATGTAGGCCTCGGCCTCCCAGTTTAAGTATACGTCGAGAATTTGCAAAAATTTAGACTTAGGTTTGAAAGCCTGACGTCAAAGGATGATAACGTAAAACAAAAACAAAACGGTGCCTTTATCGGGTGAAAACGTAAAACAATAACAAAACCGTCTCGTTAGAGGTACCATCACATCGCACGGAACCAATGCAACTCATAGGAATCGACCGCATTATCCCCGGCCTTCCGGTTTGAGTATACGATGAGAATTTGGAACATTTAGAATAGGCCTGAAAACATGACGTCAAAGGGTGAAAATGTAAAACTACAATACGGTTCCGTTAGAGGCACCATCACGTCGTACATGACCAATGTAACTCGTACGAACCGATCGCGTAGTCACCGGACTCCCCATTTGAGTATACGATGAGAATTAGTAAAATTTAATACTTAGCCCTAAAACATGGCGTCAAGATGTGAAAACGTAAAACAACCCCAAAAAGGCCCCGTAAGAGGCACGATCACCTCACACGGGACCAATGTAACTTGTACAAACCGATCGCGTAGTCACCCGACTCCCCGTTTGGGTATTCGACAAGAATTTGTAAAAAATTAGGCTTGGACAAAAAACTTGGCGTCAAGGGGTTAAAGCGTAAAATAATCACAAAATGGTCCCGTATGAGGTACGAGAACCTCGCATGGGACCAATGTAACACGTACGAACCTATCGAGTAGTCAACGAACTCTCGGTTTGAGTATACGATAAGAATTTATAAAATTTAGACTTGGGGCTAAAAACATGGAGTCAATGGGTGAAAACGTAATACAGCCACAAAACGGTCCCGTAAGAGGTACGAACACCTAGCACGGGACCAATATAACTCGTGCGAACCGACTGCGTAGTCACTGGCTTCCCGTTTGAGTATACGATGAGAATTTGCAAAATGTAGAGTTCGGGCTAAAATCATGGCATCAAGGGGTGAAAACGTAAAATAGCCACAAAACGATCCCGTAAGAGGTGAGGGCATCTCGCACTCGACCAATGTTACTCGTACGAACCGACGACGTAGTGACCGGACTCCCCATTTGAGTATACAACGAGAATTAGCAAAATTTAAGACTTAGGCCTAAAATATGACGCCAAGGGGTGAAAACGTAAAACAGTCACAAAATAGTCCCGTAAAAGTCACGAGCACCTCGTACGGGACCAATGTAACTTGTATGAACCTATCGAGTAATCACTGGACTCTCGATTAGAGTGTACGGAGAGAATTTACAAAATTTAGGCATATGGCTAAAATATGGAGTCAAGGGATAAAAACGTAAAATAATCCAAAAATGGTCCCGTTAGAATGTAACTTGTACGAACTGATCGCGTAGTCACCGGACTCCCCGCTTGGGTATACGACGAGAACTTGTAAAAAATTAGACTTGGGCAAAAAAACTTGCCGTCAAGTGGTGAAAGCGTAAAACAGTCACAAAACTGTCCAGTAAAAGGCACAATCACCTCGCACGGGACCAATGTAACTGGAACCACCCAACACTCAACAGATAAAAACATAAAACAATAAAACAGTCCCATTAGAGGCACCATCACCTCGCGCGTGACCAATATAACTCATCGGGACTGACCAAGTTATCCCCGGCCAAAAGGTGAAAAAATAAAACAACAACAAAATGGTCCCGTTAGAGGCGCCATCACCTCGCACGGGACCAATGTAACTCGTACGAACCGACCGCGTAGTCAAGGGACTCCCGATTTGAGTATACGACGAGAATGTGAAAAAAATTTAGACTTGGGCTTAAAAACATGGCGTCAACGGGTGAAAACATAAAACAACCACAAAATGTTCAAATGAGAGGCACGATAACCTTGCACGAGACCAATGTAACTCGTAGGGACCGATCGCATAGTCCCCGGCCTCCCGGTTTGAGTATACGACGAGAATTTTTAATAGTTAGGGTTAGGCTTAAAAACCTGATGTCAAAGGATGAAAATGTAAAACAACAACAAAACGATCCCGTTAGAGGCACCGTCATATCGCACGAGACCAATGCAACTCGTACGAACTGAACGCGTACTCACAGGACTCCCGGTTTGAGTATATGCCGAGAATTTGCAAAAATTTAGACTTAGGCTTGAAACCTGACGTCAATGGAAGAAAACGTAAAACAACAAAATGATCCCGTTAGAGGCAACATCACCTCGCACTGGACCAATGCAACTCGTACGAACTGACCGCGTATTCCCCGACCTCTATATTTTAGTATACGACGAGTATTTTTTAAATTTAGATTTAGGCTTGAAAACCTAACGTCAAAGGATGGAAACGTAAAACAACAAAACGCTCCTACTAGAGGCACCGTCATCTCGTACGGGACCAATGCAACTCGTACGAACTGATCGCGTACTCACAGGACTCTGTGACAACCCGCTCACCAAAATATGGGGTGGCCA
The DNA here is from genome assembly GCA_949130495.1 of Sambucus nigra. NCBI lineage: Eukaryota > Viridiplantae > Streptophyta > Magnoliopsida > Dipsacales > Adoxaceae > Sambucus > Sambucus nigra. Next base: position 406,888,984 of record OX422214.1, on the reverse strand, counting down.
GCCCGATACTCCAATATAACAGTAATCTTGGATGGAATCATTCTCAGCATCACAACAATATAAAAGTATACATGATAACCACTCAATATTTTAGAAAAAGGTGTTGCCAAAATTTTTAGTTTTAAAGTTAAGAAAAGAATTTAAACAACCCAACTTGAAAAGAAAGTGGAAACCCCAAGAACATATATTACAACGATAATAAATATATAATAAGAGGACCGAATATACTGTCGGTCAACTGAAAATCTCATTCTTCTTGTGTTGGCTCAATCTTGAGACAAACAATTTTTTATTTATTTATATGCTCTTGCATTTTTTATTTTTATTCAAATCTATTTTTTATATCTTAAATCATATTTTCCTATATTGATTTATTATATAAATTATTTTTTTGAGAAAAATATTTTTTTTTTGTGTAATGTACAAATTAATTTTTTTTGTGTCATATAATTTATTTATTTTTTCCTGTGTGAGTTTTGGTATTTTTCTGAATTTAAAGTTTATTTTATATTTCAAGTCTTTTATTTTATTTGACTTGATATATAAAATATTTTTTTTATTCAGAATATTTTTTTGTGTTTTGTTACATAACTTTGTAGTATCATTTGTATTTTTTTTGTGAGTAATATTATTTTTGTGGACCTTATAAAACTATTTTTAGTTTATTTTATGAGGTTTGAATGTTTGGCCTAAGTGTTAAATAATCATGTTAATTAAATATATCCTTTGTTTAATTAATCTAACATTTTAACACAAATTAAATTTGGCATCATTTTGTTAAAATAAAAAAAAAGAGCCGTTTTTTTTTTTTTGGCAATTTTCGTTTTTGCCCTTGTTTTCTTTTGGGCTTTAGGGTTTCCATTTGGCTTTTAGTTTAAAATCTCTCTTTCTCTCCTCATTTTTGGAGACTCATCTTTCTTTTTTTCGTCACTCTCTACTCTCTCTCATTTTTTTTGTCCAACATTTCTTTTATTTTGGCTCTCTCTCTACACATATATATGCATCTTGAGAGATTTGGGTTTTAAAAAGTTGAAGGTTTCGGTGGTTGGACTTTTATCTCCGGTGGTATTTCTGTTTCCATTTTCCGGTGTTGTTTTTTTTTGGTGGATCGATTTCCGGTTTGGTGGGTGTGCTCCGGTGACCCTGTTTCCGGCGGTGGCCATTATTTTCGGCGACTCAGTCTTGGGGTAAGCTTCTTCCCTCCATATATATATATATATATATATATATATATATATATATATATATATATATATATATAAATAAGGTTTGTTGGTTTGTGTTGTTTGGTTTGAAACTAATCTGATCTAGAGTTCTATGCTTTTGTTGGTTGTATCAAACTAGTGTTTTTTTTTGTTTACACTTAACTGCTTGTGTTGAGTTTTCTATTCTTGGACTAAATATATTTCTTTTAAAAAAAAAATATAATCTAATTTTTTTTGTTTGAAATTGTAGAGGTATACATATATTGGTGTGTGCTGTTAAGAGTGTGAGAGTGTTTTGTTGTTTTTTGTTTTCTTGTGTGTCATATATATATCTATTATAATTTGTTGTGTTCTACCAACTGTTTTGGACTCAAATATTTGGACTAAAATTTGTGTTGCCTAAAATAATTTGGAACTGTTTTGGACAAGTTTGTTTGGTTGTTGTGGCTTGAAGTTGCTAGATCTAAACATTATTTGTGTATATAATTTTTTTACTGTTTAGTTTTATTTGGGACTAAATATAATTTTTGACTAAAAAATTAATTTGTTCTTGGACTTTAATTTGAACCAAAAATTAATTTGAACTTGGATTTATTTTGAACTGTAATTTGGGACTGTTTTGGACCAAGTCCTTTTGTTGGGTGTTTTGTTGGAGCTTATTTTACACCCAACTCATTTAGTGTGTGTACACATTTTTTTTATTGGACTTAGATTATTTTGTGTCACACATTGTTCATAAAAAATAATATTTTAATCTGAATTAAAATTTATTTGGGTGTTGGGTATTTGTTGTTGGAGCTTAGTTTATACCCAACTCATTTAGTGTGTGTACACTTTATTTATTTGGACTGTGACTTTATTTTGGGCCAACTTGATTTGGATAAATTTATTTGAACTAAAATTTGTTGGGACTGAATTTTAGTAGGCTTATTGGGTGTTTGGTTTGGAGAGTTTATTTACACCCATTTCAGTTTGTGTGTACACTTTATTATCAAGGCTTAATTTTAGTGTGTCACACATTTTTATTTATTTATTATTATAATCTCATTTAGTTTTTTTGGGAATAAAGATATTTGATTTTTGACTAACTAGTTACACCCTCTAAGTTGAACTTTTGTGTGTTCACTTTATTTAGTTGGGTTTAATTAGTGTGTAGTCTTTATATCACATCTTTATTTATTTAAATTTTATTTTAGTTAAACCCATCCTATTTTAGTGAGTCGAGTGCTACACTTTTTATCTCGTACTCATTTGACTTGGATTGGACCATTTGACTCGTACACTTTTTATTGCCTAAGTTGAATACTTTTTGTTGTATTCTTTTATAACTTAAGGTAGTGTTTATGTGTGTATGAGTATTTGATCCAACCTTTGTCATAGTATTGGTTTATACTAAAATTGGAATTTAATATTTGTAATCTTATTTTATTTATTTTAATTAAGTCCCAATTTATATGAGCTAAGTGCTACACTTATTTATCTTTTGCTCATTTTACTTGGACTTAATATTTTTAACATAACACCTATTTAAATTGATTCATATTATATTTGGTGTTAGGTTAATTTTTATTTTAGTTGCGCGACACAATTGTTGGAATTTATTTCCTATTTTATTTGTGGTCATTTGCGCCAACTAATTTGTTTTTAGAATTAATCTTTACTTGAATATTAAATATTAAGGAAGACCTTACTTGTGTCTTGGGACTTAATATTTAAGCATTCTTTTTAGTATTGATTAATTCAATATTGTCTTACCTTTCAATTAGTCCTTGATTGGTAATTTGTCTTGTCAATTAAAATAGATTTAAACCTTGGTTGTTTGGTCTATTTTTAAACAAGATTATTTTTTGTTGTTTTTGATTAAAACAATATCTATTATTATATTTGTGTGTTGCACAACTTCACGGGGTCTCGGGTTTGAGTGTGTCGTTGTGCGTGTCTAGTGAGTGCGTGATAGTCTCTATTACCGGGTGTTATTGGGTTGACTGATTTTCAGTCAAGTTGGGTTGTTTTAGACTAGGCTGGGTGTACGGGTTTGTATTTGCTTAGTTTATTTCATTGTGGACTTGGAGGACTGTAATCTGTAACTTGTAATCGGTAATAGTGGACTTGAGTGCGCGGGCTGTCCTAGGACTAGGGACACGGGGTTTACCACTAAGGTGGGTTCCTCGATAACATATATTGTGTCACACTCTACTTTTCCTCATCTCATTCTTAAAGGGAATTATTCTTTACTTCTAGCATCATCACCTTTACTAATAGTGTGCGTGAGTGTTTTCTCACTTAAAATTTATAATAGATTTTGTATTAAAGATTTAAAAGAGTTGGAGATTTTTAATTTACCTAATACGCATTAGCAAGTACCACTCGGTTCTTTCTAGTGTGACCCTTGGGTACCTTTTCAAGTGGTATCAGAGCTTTAGGATTCACTTTATAAAAGTTTTTATTCCGCAAAGATCCTGAACTCCTTTTTAAAAATCTATATTTTATATCATTTAAAATCTATTTTTTATTATGGGAAAACAAATTGATGATGCTATTTTTTCTTTGAAAAAATCCCTTTATGAATGTTCTAATGATGAAAAGTTTTACTCTCAATATAACATTCCAAAATCTTCTACATCTTGGTTTAAAATGTGGGATGATATGTCTGATAGTGATAGTGATGAGGATAATTTTAACCATATATGGCCTTATACACCTATTTGTGATACTAAATTTGTTGCCCCTATTTCTACAAATATTTGGGATGGTATTACTGATTATGATACTGATAGTGATAAAGATAATTTTGATCACTTATTATCTCCTACTACTATTTGTGGCACTAAATCTGTTGTTGCGCCACTTACTTTATCCAAAGGCATTAATGATTGCGTATCTACTAGTTCGGATGACTCTGATTTATGTGTAGATAATTTTGTTTTAGACAGTGTGAATTTATCTCGTACCTCACCTACTCCATGTCACCCTACATTCACAGCTTCTATATCTAATGTTGATGATATTTTTGGTGATGTTGATGAATCTGAAAATGAAGACAATAATGTCATTTTGGAAGGGTGCGTGAGTACAAATTTAGAGGATTGTGTGAGTAATAAATCTTTTGAGAACACGATTGAGGATTGCAATGACTTATGTCAAATTAATTCTAGTTTAATGGCTAAAAATGACATTTTAAGCGATCAAATCAAGTTAATAACCGAAGAATCTGTTTTTCGTATTGATGAACTTGAAAATGATGTTTCGTTTTTAGAGAAAAGGATTGTCATGTTAACCGAACTTAATCATTCTCTTGAAACTAAAAACAAGGAAGTTTTGCGTAAATTTGATGAATCTCAAGTTGAACTAAAGGCAGTTTTGATTAAATTTGATAAATGTAAAAAGGAACTAGACGTCACTTTGAAAAAGTTAAAGAGTTATTGGAATGCCGGTGATGCCGTCAAAACTATTAATGAAAATACATGTTATGATCCAACAAACTCTTATTCTGATTTTGTTCCTAATAAAGGGCTTGGTTTTGAAGGAAAAGAATTTGATGTTACCAATTTTATAAACTCTAAGGAACAATTTCCCGATTCAAACGAAATTAAGTTGTCATATAAACATTTTGAAAATGAGGGTTGTTCTTCAAGTGGTAAATCTGTTCTTAAATGTGATTTTTGCCATAAAATTGGGCATTTAGAAAAGTTTTGCTTCAAGAAACTAGGGCAGAATAATTTTGATTTAGGCAAAGTTAGGCAAAATCAAAAAGTTGGAAATAATCATTTTGTCAAACCTAATTTTCAGTGTAATTTTTGCCATAAGAATGGTCATTTAGAAAAATTTTGTTTTAAGAAATTAGGGCAAAACAAAACTGATTTAGGCAAATTTAGGCAAACTCAAAATGTCGGGAATTTTAAAACTGCAAAGCCTGCTCTTAAATGTAATTTTTGCTCTAAAAATGGACATACTGAAAAATTCTGCTATAAAAGACATGGGCAGAATAATGCTAATATAGGCATTTTTAGAAAAATCGAAAATCATAGAAATGTTAAAACTGCCAAACCCATGCTGAAATGCAGTTTTTGTTCTAAAAATGGCCATATTGAAAAATTTTGTGTTCAGAATTTAATGCAGAAACAAGCTGTCTTGGGAAAAAATAGTCATTTTAATAGAAATAAACATGCTGAAAATTCTGTTTTTAGGTGTAATTTCTGTTTTAAAATGGGTCATTTAGAGCAGTTTTGTCATAAAAAGTTGAATTTTGATTCTGAAATGCTGCCCACTATATGCAGAAATTCTAAATTGCTTTTGAATGCTAAGTGTAAACATGCTGTTAAACCTGTTTATAAATGTAATTTTTGTTCTAAATTTGGTCATTTAGAACAATTCTGTTTTGAGCGTTCGAATTTAACTAGAAAATATGCATATGATAAAAATGTGAGCTTTCATGTTAATGCTAAATTGAATGATAGGCATGTATTTAAATGCAGTTTTTGTCTTAAAAAGGGTCATTTGGGACAGTTTTGCTATAAGCGTTTAAGAAGACAACAAAATGGTGTTAAAAATTTGTCCAAGATCCGTTTAAAGTCTAATGTTGTTAAGAATTGTTCTCATACTAATGTTAATTTTGCCCCATTTAAGACCGTTATTCCTAATGTCAAATCGAAGTGGGTTAAGAAAGATGATTTAGGTACTCAAATGAGGAGTATCGAAATTTCAAACTAATTTTGCTTTAGTTTGTTTTAGTTTATTTGTTAGTACATTTTAAATTGCATATTCATGTTGTACTAACTTTTATTTTGTAGGATTCTTTCCTACCCTTTGTCCCTTTGAGACAAACAGGGGGAGAATTGGAGACTCTTTTGGTATTGTTCTTTAAGTCTTTTAGGAATTCTTCTTGTTAGTTGAGTTAAGTACTCTTCTATTTTTTTGGACTCGTGTGTATAGTTGCGTTATGTAATTTTTGTTGTTCTTTGTTTTTGAGTCTCGGTTTTTTGTTTGTCTCAAAATTGGCCAAAGGGGGAGATTGAAAATCTCATTCTTCTTGTGTTGGCTCAATCTTGAGACAAACAATTTTTTATTTATTTATATGCTCTTGCATTTTTTATTTTTATTCAAATCTATTTTTTATATCTTAAATCATATTTTCCTATATTGATTTATTATATAAATTATTTTTTTGAGAAAAATATTTTTTTTTTGTGTAATGTACAAATTATTTTTTTTTGTGTCATATAATTTATTTATTTTTTCCTGTGTGAGTTTTGGTATTTTTCTGAATTTAAAGTTTATTTTATATTTCAAGTCTTTTATTTTATTTGACTTGATATATAAAATATTTTTTTTATTCAGAATATTTTTTTGTGTTTTGTTACATAACTTTGTAGTATCATTTGTATTTTTTTTGTGAGTAATATTATTTTTGTGGACCTTATAAAACTATTTTTAGTTTATTTTATGAGGTTTGAATGTTTGGCCTAAGTGTTAAATAATCATGTTAATTAAATATATCCTTTGTTTAATTAATCTAACATTTTAACACAAATTAAATTTGGCATCATTTTGTTAAAATAAAAAAAAAGAGCCGTTTTTTTTTTTTTTGGCAATTTTCGTTTTTGCCCTTGTTTTCTTTTGGGCTTTAGGGTTTCCATTTGGCTTTTAGTTTAAAATCTCTCTTTCTCTCCTCATTTTTGGAGACTCATCTTTTTTGGCCGTCACTCTCTACTCTCTCTCATTTTTTTTGTCCAACATTTCTTTTATTTTGGCTCTCTCTCTACACATATATATGCATCTTGAGAGATTTGGGTTTTAAAAAGTTGAAGGTTTCGGTGGTTGGACTTTTATCTCCGGTGGTATTTCTGTTTCCATTTTCCGGTGTTGTTTTTTTTTGGTGGATCGATTTCCGGTTTGGTGGGTGTGCTCCGGTGACCCTGTTTCCGGCGGTGGCCATTATTTTCGGCGACTCAGTCTTGGGGTAAGCTTCTTCCCTCCATATATATATATATATATATATATATATATATATATATATAAATAAGGTTTGTTGGTTTGTGTTGTTTGGTTTGAAACTAATCTGATCTAGAGTTCTATGCTTTTGTTGGTTGTATCAAACTAGTGTTTTTTTTTGTTTACACTTAACTGCTTGTGTTGAGTTTTCTATTCTTGGACTAAATATATTTCTTTTAAAAAAAAAATATAATCTAATTTTTTTTGTTTGAAATTGTAGAGGTATACATATATTGGTGTGTGCTGTTAAGAGTGTGAGAGTGTTTTGTTGTTTTTTGTTTTCTTGTGTGTCATATATATATCTATTATAATTTGTTGTGTTCTACCAACTGTTTTGGACTCAAATATTTGGACTAAAATTTGTGTTGCCTAAAATAATTTGGAATTGTTTTGGACAAGTTTGTTTGGTTGTTGTGGCTTGAAGTTGCTAGATCTAAACATTATTTGTGTATATAATTTTTTTACTGTTTAGTTTTATTTGGGACTAAATATAATTTTTGACTAAAAAATTAATTTGTTCTTGGACTTTAATTTGAACCAAAAATTAATTTGAACTTGGATTTATTTTGAACTGTAATTTGGGACTGTTTTGGACCAAGTCCTTTTGTTGGGTGTTTTGTTGGAGCTTATTTTACACCCAACTCATTTAGTGTGTGTACACATTTTTTTTATTGGACTTAGATTATTTTGTGTCACACATTGTTCATAAAAAATAATATTTTAATCTGAATTAAAATTTATTTGGGTGTTGGGTATTTGTTGTTGGAGCTTAGTTTATACCCAACTCATTTAGTGTGTGTACACTTTATTTATTTGGACTGTGACTTTATTTTGGGCAACTTGATTTGGATAAATTTATTTGAACTAAAATTTGTTGGGACTGAATTTTAGTAGGCTTATTGGGTGTTTGGTTTGGAGAGTTTATTTACACCCATTTCAGTTTGTGTGTACACTTTATTATCAAGGCTTAATTTTAGTGTGTCACACATTTTTATTTATTTATTATTATAATCTCATTAAATTTTTTTGGGAATAAAGATATTTGATTTTTGACTAACTAGTTACACCCTCTAAGTTGAACTTTTGTGTGTTCACTTTATTTAGTTGGGTTTAATTAGTGTGGTCTTTATATCACATCTTTATTTATTTAAATTTTATTTTAGTTAAACCCTTCCTATTTTAGTGCGTCGAGTGCTACACTTTTTATCTCGTACTCATTTGACTTGGATTGGACCATTTGACTCGTACACTTTTTATTGCCTAAGTTGAATACTTTTTGTTGTATTCTTTTATAACTTAAGGTAGTGTTTATGTGTGTATGAGTATTTGATCCAACCTTTGTCATAGTATTGGTTTATACTAAAATTGGAATTTAATATTTGTAATCTTATTTTATTTATTTTAATTAAGTCCCAATTTATATGAGCTAAGTGTTACACTTATTTATCTTTTGCTCATTTTACTTGGACTTAATATTTTTAACATAACACCTATTTAAATTGATTCATATTATATTTGGTGTTAGGTTAATTTTTATTTTAGTTGCGCGACACAATTGTTGGAATTTATTTCCTATTTTATTTGTGGTCATTTGCGCCAACTAATTTGTTTTTAGAATTAATCTTTACTTGAATATTAAATATTAAGGAAGACCTTACTTGTGTCTTGGGACTTAATATTTAAGCATTCTTTTTAGTATTGATTAATTCAATATTGTCTTACCTTTCAATTAGTCCTTGATTGGTAATTTGTCTTGTCAGTTAAAATAGATTTAAACCTTGGTTGTTTGGTCTATTTTTAAACAAGATTATTTTTTGTTGTTTTTGATTAAAACAATATCTATTATTATATTTGTGTGTTGCACAACTTCACGGGGTCTCGGGTTTGAGTGTGTCGTTGTGCGTGTGTAGTGAGTGCGTGATAGTCTCTATTACCGGGTGTTATTGGGTTGACTGATTTTCAGTCAAGTTGGGTTGTTTTAGACTAGGCTGGGTGTACGGGTTTGTATTTGCTTAGTTTATTTCATTGTGGACTTGGAGGACTGTAATCTGTAACTTGTAATCGGTAATAGTGGACTTGAGTGCGCGGGCTGTCCTAGGACTAGGGACACGGGGTTTACCACTAAGGTGGGTTCCTCGATAACATATATTGTGTCACACTCTACTTTTCCTCATCTCATTCTTAAAGGGAATTATTCTTTACTTCTAGCATCATGACCTTTACTAATAGTGTGCGTGAGTGTTTTCTCACTTAAAATTTATAATAGATTTTGTATTAAAGATTTAAAAGAGTTGGAGATTTTTAATTTACCTAATACGCATTAGCAAGCACCACTCGGTTCTTTCTAGTGTGACCCTTGGGTACCTTTTCATCAACAGGTACATACCACGTGATACAAATTAATGTAAATTACATAATACATTGCAATAAGCAATTACAACAGCTTGGGCCACACGCGCGAATAAAAGACCCGATCATAACTAGAGTACAAAAATGAAAGCGTCTATAATAATATATCCCGTAATATTCGCAAAGTATCAGGCTCCCCAAAACACTGAAATAGGAAAGTCAGAACGGGCGTCCTTGCGGTGGAGCACCTGAGTGGATACAAGATTCATGCACGACAAGAAATATGAACGGGTCAGGGCTCGGTTTTATATGATCAGCAGATGAATAAAAAGTAATGACAGTTATGAACAGTAAATCATGACTAATAGTAATAAGGATCTACCTACACAATTCAATGCATAAACTAGGACAATTTAATTAATCATAAGCTTAATTTAGTTAAGTAGAAGAATAAGGATAATTAACATTAATTTAAAAGCTTCCATCATGTCCACTAATTCATTTCATAGTTCCATTCCTTATCAGGAAATATAATCACAATTTTATGCTCTTTGTGGCATTTTATCTCAATTATACACTTTGTAAAAATCCCTTCCTTATCAGCAATATAAACATCATCATATGCTCTTTGTGGCATTTCATTGTGCTCTTTATGGAACTTTTTAATCCATCAAGTCCCACTTGATTTAGAATAGTTATAGTCATATATATATATATATATAACGATTCTAAGATCGCCCGTCCGGGTTTCCCCACTGTGCGCGCCCCTAAATGACCATCATCTTCCAGGGCCTATCAATTACGACACCTGGGCACCTACAACGCAAGACGTCGGGAAGCGACCATATGCCTGCGGGGTAGTCATAACCACACACGGAATTACCTACCCATCGCAGAAAATATACAACAAACGCTCATAAGGCCTAGGACTATATCCACCCTACATTCACTAGCTAGGGGGCTTCACCTTACGCGCGAACTTCCCTTATGATGGCATTTAGAGAGGGTGTGTTTAAACCATTTATTATTTACCATATCATGATTAAGTAAATTATCATTTACCAAAAATCAATACCATTTCCACTTCATTTTCATTTCCATTTTTCATATGTATGTTCCATTTGTATGAAACCATAATCATTTATATCATCATTTCCATTTGCCATGTGCATTTCATTTTATCTGAAACCATTTTCCTTTAATATAATCACAGTATATCCGGAGCCATACATACTTTATATCGTCATTACAACCTCAAAGAAATTAATAACTTTCAATTATCTCCGAACATCTTAGGGTGTTATTATAAACCACCCAAAACTAACATACCTCAATTGAGCTTCTAAAGTCTCCCAATATGACCTTAAAACTCCTAGACCCCTAATAATTAACTAAGGAAAAGAAATGCCTTAACATCAATTTGTATACCCCCGTAACGACCCCCACATAAACCATTTCTAAGGTAGGGTAGTAAACGAACTCATCTAGAACTCTAGGATTGTAAGTTTACTTCATATAAGAAGGTTCCTAGGCCCTAAACTTAAAGAAAATGAATTGGAATTGAGTTATGAAACTAACTCAAAAACAGCAGGAAAACGAATCGATTCGCCCAAAAAGCGAATCGGTTCGGACAAGGAAACCTAGGATTCTATAAACTGCCGAATTGATTCGGCTTGGCCGAATCGATTCGGTCCAAGCAGACCTTGAAACTGACCCTTTAGCGTATCGATTCGCCCTAGGGCCGAATCGATTCGCCCCTGCGAATTTGCTAAGAACGGGTTAAGAGTTATGAACCTTAGTTTTCCCAAAAATCAAATCTCTTCCATTTTTACACACATCCAACATCACTAATCTTCCCCAAATCAACCTACATGATTTTTAACTACTATAATCCACAAATTCATCATCTTTAACTAAGATTAGGGTTAAAACACCATAAAATCTATGAAAACCCATATTTGTTCATTTGATTCCATTACATAACTATCAATACCATTTATGCATCTTAAATCATATATTAGCAAGTAGAAAACTTGCCTTGATGTAGGAATCTTAGATTTTCTTTTGTAGTAGCAACAATTCAACTTCAATCTCCAAATTTATTCTTTTATCCTCTTTTCTCCCAAGCTCTCTTCCTCTCTCTAACTCTCAATGTTTAATAATACACAATTAGGAAATGAAATAAGGTGCAAGAATAAAATCGTGACTTAAGTCTAAAATTCCCAACTCAAATGGTTAATACCACATTAAAATGACTCGCAAATACGCATTTAAGTCAAAACCAGTCAAAAGTGCCAAAAACATAAAAATACAGTATGACACTTATTTCAACTTTCTCGCATATTTCGAGACTAACTACGCCCTCTAAACTGGCATCCGACAATTTTATAAATTATGTCAAGTTCCGATTTAATTTAAACCATAATGTCATTTAAATCATATGACACTGTAACACCTGCTACATAATAATATTTACTTACACATACAGTAAATATGCAACAATTTAGTAAAGATTAACTTTCAACTCATTAAATTAATATTTACTCTAGTTCCAACATTTTATATGATTACCTTATGCGGTAAATTAATATAAAATTAGCCTCCTAAAAGCAAGGGTTGTTACATTACCCCCCTTATGAGGGAATTTTTCCCTTAAAATTCGGGCGTACCCTAATCACATAAAAGGTATACTATTCTAAACTATCATCCTATCACCCTTAACAAACCCCTCGTTATTGTGGCATCCCAAATGGACTCGGACTAAGGTTGTCTATATCAATCTCAGTCTACATTCTTTGTGCTCTAGCATAGCACAAAATCGTTCCTCACGAACTATCAATCCTACCTATCTACGACGAAAGAATATTCCCACATGACTAGGTACAAATTGCCTTACTTCCTAAATAACGTTACATCCCTCCTTAGGATGCCTACACCAATGCTAAGTGGCTTAACCCCAACACTACTCAACTTCTCTTCACATAGGCGTAGCCCTTCAAAGTATACGTCTCAATAAGCCTAATCATTAAAGAAATGTTTCGGGACCACTCCAAGTCCAAGGAACATATTGTCCGCTGGTTCCATCCAACGAGTATTTGAATTACTCAACCGGTTACACAAGGCCACTCACGGTACCAAACCTTAGAAATGGTCCGAATTATTGTACGAGAATTTCCATCCATACAAGCTACTGCTCCCCTCTGTCCATTTAGCCTAAGGCGCACATTTGAGGTATGCCTTTTGGCATTAGGTTAACTTCCTCCATTTCATTCATCCACTTTAGGGTGGTAAGATATACTCCATTTTCATACGGTTCCCATTACTTCCTGGAAACTTTACACAACCCTTGACACAAATGTCTAATCTTAGTCCATCGCTATTTTGATAGGCACTTCATATGGTTCTACCATTCCTCCATAGAGAGCGGGGCGTACTCCTCTACATATTGTCTTCCCATGATGGCCGGAAAAGCACTGATTTGGTCGAATGATTAACCATTTTCTTGATTAGGATCATGACCAGTTCGGTGTCGGAAATTCATGAAGATATCTATGAATATACCCTTCTTCTTTCCACCACTACTCTTCTCACATGAGGGGGTGAAATGGTCAGTCACAAACATGAATACTCGTTCTACTCGGCTTTCCATGCCTTCACTAATTTTTCCGATGGGTTTCTACTCGACGCATCTACTGCCCCAATCGCATTCCCACAGCGAAACGGAACATCTCATTGATAGTCCTTTATGAACTCCAAACACCAACTCTATTCCTCCCACAACATATTGCAATAACTTGTTGCTCGCGAGAAATACCAAATTTCCTGCCCAGGAAGTAGTGCCTCATTTCTTTAAGGCGATCACTACCACAATGAATTTTAAATCAAGCGTGGAATAATACCTCCCACAACGTTTAAGCTTTTGAGATGCATAAACAATGGGTCCATGCTCCAGTATTATTACTCGCCATTCCAGGCAGAGACTTATTCATTACATCCACCCTCGAGCTTAACAACATGGGCTCAGGAGTAAAAGTCAACTCATCCTTTTAACTCCCCGAAAGTTAAGTTACCAACGTAACACTCTATCTAAGAGAGGCCTCATCTACTTTGGCCTACCCATCCAAATCACTTGAAATACCATACTTCTCGTTCTTAGGGACCTAATCCCTCTTAGAGTTAACCCATAACCTATTCGTGGTCAACTCCCTACAGCCTTCCTAAATCAACGTCACATGACCTAAAGGCCTTACGTCCTAATAATCCTAAAGTATATATATATATATATATATATATATATATATATATATATATATATATATATATATATATATATATATATATATATATATATATATATATATATATCCTATCTAAGTCATAGACATATTATACTAAGTATATCCCTAGTGCCCAAGATCTTTCTTAACTCTCGACATTCGCTCGGTTTCATGTGTGGGACGTCTCGCTGAAGATAAATCCAAACAAGGAACCCTCCCATTACACACTACTACCTCGTATCGTTGGTCATCAAGATATAACGGTCTAAGACACATGATCGGGATCGGAAAAATTCTAACTCACAACCCTACTAATAAGATTCTACTTCTATGTCATACCATTCAAATAATCAAGGATTTCACTAATCGGGTGTTTACTTTCTGTAAAGTCTTACGAATATATAATCCACTATATACACAACTTTAAATGGCCTTCTCATCAAGGCATAACCAGAAGTCTCAATTCGACTTCATATCTCAGTCTCCCTCACATCGATCAGAGGAGAGAACTATATACAGTGCTTTTATCTCGCACTTTAATAGCCCTTAATCACTCAACTACGTGATTCTCGGCTAAGCCTTTCAACCCAACTCTCAACCAACAAAATAAGAGAAAAAGAGAAGGAAAGAAAATATAACATCTCTCCACTCCCAACGTCGTTAAGTGTTCATGCGCGGAGTGTCTCGCCGAAGCGAAATCCAAACAAGGAAGCTTTCCAACACATGTCTGCTTAACTTATTGTTCATGGAGATAAGGCATAAAAAACATAAACAAGGCAAACGAACAATCAAAAACTCAAATAAGATAACACTACAAGTAATGAAAATCTCCTACTTACCTCAAACCACCTCTATAAAGCCTCAACATGTATCCAGAAGAGAAATTATAGAACAACTAGTTCCATTCTGAAACTAGAAGTAGGATAGCCTCGTAATTTATTTGCTTGCTATCACCCCAATCAAACCAAAATATCTTTACTCGCATAATAATCATAATACAAGTAGCACATAACACACATAATACTCTTTAAAAATATCATCACTCGCCTTATAACGAGTGAAGGAAAAGATAGAACTTCCATACCATGGAAGTCATACACTTACCCTATCTATAGTAGCGTCCATACTACCATAAGCTCAATACGCACACCCGAATCTAGAGTAAACACAATACTACTCCATCTTATCTTAAGGGATGCACCACCCACTAATAAGGTGGAATTCCTGCCAACATTATTGCCAATCACCCCGGAACAATACAAATGGTTCTCAGACACCGTACTCGAGTCGTAACCGAACCAAGCTACTTACATCTATGTCCCAACTAGGCATCCTTATCTTTACCCTTATTATCCAATCAACAAAATCAAAATTAGCGGTCCTACAATTCACATCATAGCCATTGTTCCAACCTTAGTTGTCAAACAATTGCGCACGTAGTCCCTTTTTCTTTTTCAACAAAAGAGATCACGCTACCGGTCTCCCTTTCCTTAGTTCAATGAATCCTCCCCGGGCGGATATCCACCAATGGGGTTTCATAAACAATGTTCCCTCAAGAGTGTTAACGACACTTATTCTGGAGCCTATCATTCCACTGAAGGGCTCTTTCTTTCTTATACCTACCTTATTTTGGTGCACGGCCTCCCTAACCGTACAAATCTTTATTCACTGTTGGCCTCCGACCGATCCTCGTGTGAACATTTGAGAATCCACCTTCTCATCAATCCAATTATCCCAGAGAAACTCGCTGTTGATAATGTCCACCGGGTTTATCCACGGGCAAAACTTCCTGCACCCATAATTATGGTGACTACGTTCTCACCATCTTAACCTTGCTCCTGGACCTTATGCTTCTACCGAATGTGGATGCATTTCCTCCATCTTACTTCAACATGTGGCCCTCGTCATGGGCTCTTCCCCACTTCAATTTAGCGTCGCTTGGAATCCCAAGCTTAGTACCACTTTCTACATCTCACGGTACTTGGAAAACTACATCCACTGTAATTGGCAGTCGTAGTAGCAAGATAAGAAAATGCCACAAAAGGAAGAGACCTCCAAAGCAGTCCTCATTACCGACCACAATTTACAGTTCCTAGTAGTCCCATCACAGGACGCCTTCATAATAATCTTCTCTGACGCCCATCTTCAATCGACCTACAAATCTCACATGAACGCACAAAAGTATCTATGGGTTCTACCTCATGGCAGGAGAATGGAATCTCACAAGAGAAATCAACGATCTTAATCCTAAGGCTCTATGTCAATGTAATACCCCGTGATTTTTAATGAATTTTAAACTGGGTTATATTTTAAATTAATGGATTAATTGGATTTTGTTATTAATTAATTCATTTGGGTTTTATCCGAATTGAGGATATTAAAATGAATGATTCTGAATATTACTTAAAGATATTTAGGTAATATCTGAATGTGATGCTATTGATATGGCTGTGTGATACTAATCCAGTAATTTGAATTTTAGTCGGACGCGGTATGGGACGTGTCGGGACTAATTTTTTTTAAATTAAATGGGAAATTTATTTTTACATCAACCTTATCGTCGTTTTGACTGCGTCGTTGCATCCGAAAGGGTTGAAATAGTCAGAAAAGTCTATTTGGATGTTGGTTTTGGGTCTTGGGTCATTTGGAAATGAAAAGACAACCAAAAGGGCATTTTGGTTATATTTACAAGGGGGATGAATAGTGATTTCGGGTTTTGTCTTATTATAAATATTTGGAGATTAGTTGTACGTGGTTCATTCTTCTCCTCTACACAAAAATTGAGAGGTCATCTTTTGAGAAAGAGTGAAAGGTTGCTTGGGAGAAGAGAAGCTTGCTTGGAAAGGAGGAGAACCAAATACCAAAGGTCACCACCACCAACCACCACCGAAAGTTGGCCGAAGAAAAGGGAGAACCACCTATGATATACAACCCCAAAGGATCAGATCTTCATTAGAGGCAAGTGTTTGATAATTTCAATCTAAGTTTGTATATTGTCCATGTTAGTATAGTTATAAAAAGATGAGATTTTTCATGTTTGGAAGATGAAAAGATAAAGTTGTTAATGGATTTTTAGATAATGGAGATATATAGGAATCAAACTCATGTTGTAGGTAGATAGTAATCCACGAAATAATCATAAATCTGTTGAAGAAATTCTGAGAATCAATGGTGTGTTCTTGTAGATATCATGTATATAATATTCTGAAAAAATAGGATGAATATATGCTTTTAATTCAAACTCTTGATGATTCTAGGATGTTTAGAGCACTAGAAATCGTTAATATATGTTGATATATCATGTAGTAAGGATTATAAGTCATTTGGGATGTTAATATGATGGTTTGAATGATCAAAAGTGATGAAACCCGTAGTAGAAGAAATGCAGAAAACTGGGCTGATATCTGAGCGATCGATCGATCGATCGACCTCCCCAGAATCTTTGAAGTTGTTTCTTTTTAATGTTTTTTCTTATCCCGAACCTTTTGTAAGTATTTGTTGATTATTAATTGGATATTATGGGACTTAGGAAAGATCAGTAGGCCCTATATAAGATTCGAATTAATTTGATTGGGATTTTAATTGATTAAAATGATGATAATTATATTTAAAGAAATTTCAGTTGCTAGATTCATGTGTTGGATTCTAATTGGTATGCATGAGGATTAAGGATAGGTCAAGTAGGGCAGATTGAATATAACACCCGGGTAGCCTTAGGGTTACAATTTGAACATCAACGACTGAGTTTAAGCTCATTATTGATTGCGCAAGGACTGAGTGTAATACAAGAGCTTCGTGCTATGGCTCCTGGTTAGAGATGGGAGTTCTGACCACATTTGGTTGAAAGAGAGGATGAGGTTATCCCGATCGCGTATTTGAAGTTGACGGACCTCCACGATCGACATATTTAAGTAGTAGTGTATTGGAGGGGTTCCTTGTTTGGATTTCACTTTGCGAGACGCTCCGCGCATGAACCTTAACGACGTCGGGAGTGGAGAGATGTTATAGGATGCGAGGATGTTGGTTTTGTTGATAAGTCATATAGTGTGAATGAAACACTATAGACTATGAGCCATGTGATGATGGTATTCAATCATAGTTGATAGAAGATGTGTTTATAAGAGATATAATGCTACGTATGGGAATTATCTTAGGGTAATGTGAGTACCTTGTTGACATTATATTATAGGTATGATAATGCCTATTTGATTGATTGATGATTTATGTGTATGACATACCTAGATTACTTGCTATCGGTGTGAGGTTTGCGCGTGAGGGCAGTCATATCCTGATGAATCCATGGGATCTTTGATTTGTAGCTCGAGAACATAGGTTTATGAAAGACTTATCGGGGAGTTGATAAGTCCGCTGATGTGGGAACGTAGGTATGTGCATGACCCATGGATACGAGGACTATGTTCACCTCCAATTGTATGTTGTTGTTTGTGGTTCGAGAAATCCTTACCGAACCTTTTGTCCCCTATTCGGCAACTAACGATGAGGGGACATGATAACAGAGTAATGCATTGCACCGCAGCTGTGACTCGGGGTGCCGTATTATATATGAATATATATAAAATGAATTAAATGAATGAATGGACATATTGTGGTTAAATCATTTACTGCGTGATAATTGTAGACAACGGTGAATAGAGAAAAAGAATTGAATTAAGTTAATGAATATTATTCTGATAGATTTGAAAAGCTTAACTCATTTTAATGAGAAACGAATATGAACGATTATACTAAGTATGGTATGGGACATACGAGGTTATGATAGGGATAGAATCTTATTATGGAAACTAGTGAGGAGGAACCATTAACTTGTAATACCCCGCATTTTTATCGATATTTATTTATGGGATTAATTAAATTAAATGTGAAGTAATTGAGAATTAATCCGGATAAAATACTGACGAGATGTGAGTTGGTATTTGATTATAATGTGTAAATATGACGTTATATGAATATTGAAACTATTGAAATTGTCACGAGATTGAAATACGGCAATTTGGGAAATTTTGTTGGGACGCGCGTGACAGTCGCGTCGGGAAAGTAATTATTTAAATTAAAAAGTGAATTTTAATTTTATCAACCGTATGGTCGTTTTGAGTGCTCCAACGTGTCCGGAAGGGTTGAAATAGTCAGAAAACACTAGTCGGGGGTTTAGTTTGGGTCCCGGGGCATTATCGAGCCATACCGGCAACTTAAAAGGGTATTTTGGTATTTTGAAATTTTAAGATAATTAACAAACGAATTTTGGGAATTAAATATTAGGAAATTAATGACCCACTAACCCATTACCAGCACTTAGGTGATTAGAGGGCAACGGGAGTTAGAGGAAAAAGTTAGAAAAGTTCCCAAAGGGGAAACCTTAACCTCCATCTTCAACCTTCAACCTTGGGAGAGAAAGAGAGAGACCAACCTTCATCAATTCAACAAAAAATTCAGAGAACAATCCGAGGCAAGTGGTTTAATTACGTTAATTTCAAGCGACTGCTTCTTCCATGCTTAGAAATTGATATATTTGCATTGTATTGGGAGATTCATAAAAACCCATGAAATTGGAGTTATAAATTCAGATTTGACATAGGCTTGCATGTAGATTTGTTATTGGGTGATCGGACTAAAAGAATTACTAATTTTTATGTTAAAAAAACGAATTTATGTATGGAAATTGAAGACATTAAATTTCTAGGGTTCATGTTCATAAGGTTTGGGAAAAATTGGGGAGTTATGATAATTGGATGATGTTTAGGAAGATTTGGCCCTATATAAATGTTAAGTTATGACCTATGAATGTTTAGTGTGGATTAGAAACCTTAAAATACTGTTGGTACGATTTTTATATGGGATTAGAGGTGAAGAAAATAGAGAAAAACGAGATAGGAAAATTCTGGGCTCGAAACTGGCATCTCGTTAGAAGACCTGCCCAGGTCGTTCGAACGATCTCGTTCGAACGAGCTTCTAACGAGGTGACAGTTTGACTTTTAACGAGTTGGATGTTCGTTCTATGCATTTAGTTCGAACGAGATCTCGTTAGATGGCCACTTCGTTCGAACGAACTCTCGTTCGAACAAGCCTTGTTCGAACGAGACTTCTAACGAGTCGACAGTTTGGCCTTTTTGGCCTGATTTGATTTCTAGTGTTCCGTAACCTTGTTTAATTGTAGATATAACATTCCCTTGATGACTAATTGAGATAGTTGGGATATATTGAGGAGTAAAAACATAGAAGTGTGAGTGGAAAAATATAATTTGTGGATTAGGACGCGAGTGACTAATCACGTTGTGAGAATAGTTGATGAATTAAATACATACGAATCGAACCTATGAAAGGTGTAAAATTATAAGTTGGTATAAGAATGAGAAGTATACCACTAATAAATTATGGTAATTACTAAGATGTGTGCATGCTTAGTATATATATATATATATATGATTTTATGTGTATGACATACCTACCATACTTGCTATGACGGGAGATTTACGTTCGCTTAGGGCCATCTAATCTTTGTGTGCCCGGATTTAGATTGGTACCTTAAGAACATAATACTAGAATGACTTATTTGTGAGTTAATAAGTCAACTGACTATGGAGCGTAGGTATGTACGTGGCCCATGGGTATGTTGAATTATGTTCGCCTCTATTTTTGTGTTTTGTGCTTATTCTAACAATTCCTGAGAGATTCGGAATTTGTAATCCTTATGTACGTGATGTACCGGGATGGATAGCAGAGTATGTGTGCACCGCAGCTTAGCCTCGGGGTGCTTGTGTTGTATATTTATGATGTGAATAATATACGGCTGAATGAAAAGGAATTGTCATGTTTAATTGTGAGTATAATTGTAGTAACGTCTTGATAGAGATAAACGGGAAAACCAGCTGTAAATGGTAATGCTAATAATTGAGAATCCGAGTTTAAGTAAATCTATCTATTTAAGTGATAACATTGGGAATTCATTTTTTGAATCGAGTAGTTGGGTTAGAACTTATGTCGGTTTAGTGAGATATAAATACCACTTAGATGGGTACGGTACGTTAGTAGTGCACAAGTAGTCGAGAGGTGAGTATTTCATGTGAGTGCACGTCCTAACATGTATTTTGCATTCATTATTTTAATGTTATTAAAAAACTTGCTGTTTTTAAAATACTCTCCACTTTCGGGCTCTGACCCGTTTGCTTTCAAATCTATTTTTTTGTAAAAACCTTTTAGGTGCCCAGCCACAAGGACACCATGCATAGGATTTCCATTCAGGTGACGAGCTGTAGCTGTTTGTGGAAGTTACAGGGCCTTTCTAGTAGATGGTTCTTTTGTCTTGACTCTATTCAGTGTTCATCATTTGTAGCCCCATTTCTATTAGAGACATTTCATATTTCAGCTATTCAGATTGTTGGCATGTAATTATTCAGGATACACCGTTTTATTTATTTCAGTTTGTGAGATTATTGTGAGGAGTTTTCCTCCGGACTTATTATCATTTGTTGGTTACTTTATTGAGACTTTATGGTGTATGGTGATGTTATTCTTTTTCATTTCATTCATCGCATGTTAATCAGATTAAATTTAAAATTTGACAACTTACTTTTTAAATACTAGGTGGTTAGTAATCACTAAATGTTTTCGACAGTGATGCAATTAACTGAACCAACTTGGCATTTTGAATTGATTTAATAAAGGAGTAGCTACCCGGTATTTAATTAGTCGGGGTGCCACAGGTGGTATGAGAGCATCAGGTTCTAGTGTCCTTGAGGATCTGTACGGCTTATTATGTTTCCGCTGAGCTTTCTTTGATGTAGAGCCCTATATTTTAGGACTGTTGTATTCCTTTATGTATGCATCGCTCTTCAACTATTTTAGGTTTATAACTGCGAACTTATAGACTTTATTCTTATTTCAGATGCCTCCACGACGTGCACCATGGGTTCCTAGGAATGCATAGCCAGAGCCCTAGCCAGCTCCAGTACAGGGCACCATGAATGCCGTTGAGGTTGCAGCCATTGTAGCCCAAGCGGTAAATGCCGCTCTCGCCGTTGTACATCAGGCACCACCCCAGGCGCCAGTAGCCGTGCCGATTCAGGCACATGCATTCCCGTCTGCTTGGGAATGCGTACGTGATGCTTTTCAGAAAGCACACCCACCGGAGTTCGAAGGTAGCTCCGATGTTGTGGTTTCAAGTCAGTGGAGGAAAGACATTCAGAGGCACTTGAGGATGTATGAGTGCACCGATGTTCAGAAGCAGGTACTAGCTACTTTAAAGCTACTGGGATCAGCAATGCAGTGGTGGGAGTCTATTTCCACCGTGGAGGAGAGAGATACTCTAACGATATAGGAGTTTTGGGTGCGGTTCGACCGCAAATATTTTCCGTGAGCTATTAACACGGAAATGAGGAGGAAGTTGATGAACCTTAGACAGGAGGGAAGGACTATGGCCGAATACGAGGCCGAATTCACAAATCTACTGAATATTGTTCCGGATGAAATACCGACAGAGGATAAGAAGATCCAGAAGTTCACCGATGGATTGACTTGGAGGATCCGTCAGCATTTGTTGGGGAACCTCTCGTTGGCCACTTATTCTGACGTGGTTAACGCTGCACTGTTACACTGCCAGGATCACCGCTTTCACATGGCTGAGAGCAAGAGATCAGGAGAGTCCATCCATCAGGGCAGGACTGGAGGAAACGGTGCCAGTGGGGCACAATCTACCCAGGGGC
Source organism: Sambucus nigra (assembly GCA_949130495.1). Taxonomy (NCBI): domain Eukaryota; kingdom Viridiplantae; phylum Streptophyta; class Magnoliopsida; order Dipsacales; family Adoxaceae; genus Sambucus; species Sambucus nigra. Next base: position 406,866,445 of record OX422214.1, on the reverse strand, counting down.
AGAGGCAGGGTGACCAGGGTCTCAGCAGGGGGATCATAAGAGGTTCAGATCGGGGAATTTCAGGCACGGACAGGGAGGTTTTAGGGAGGGCCATCAGGGTCCGAATGACCATCAGGGGCAGCAGGGTTAAAATGGTCAACAACAGCAATTTCACCAGGGCCAGCAAGGCCAGGGCAGAAATGGTAACGGTCACCAGGGCCGTGGTCAGCAGGGGCAGCGAGGGGGAAACTTCTAGGGGAAGTGTTTCATTTATGGTAAGATTAGACACAAACGTCAAGATTGTCCTGATAAGGGCAGGCCCCCACAGAAGCAGCAGCAGGGTACCCGACAGGAGTCGCAGAGGCCTATGTTTCTCGCCGCCCTCCCAGCACCACCGCAGATGGCAGCACTACCACCCATTCCAGCAGTCACAGTTCAGCAGGGACAACTCCAGTATGGGAGAGTGTATCAGCTTCAGCAGGTCGCAGCCCCACATGATCCACCAGCCATTGAGGGTATGTTCTCTATTCAGGGGACTATGGGGCGTATTTTGTTTGACACGGGGGCCACACATTGTTTTATTGCTATGAGATTTGCATGCACCATTGGGTTGTTAGACACCGCCGAGAGTACGGTTACTTGTGTAGATTCGCCATTGAGTAGGGGTTCCGTGATTTCCCTTGTATGTAGAGGCGTGAGTATAGAGATCGGGAGGTTTACTTTACCCGCTGATATGTTAGTATTAGAGATGACCGAGTATGATGCCATTATTGGTATCGATTGGCTAGTTGCATACTGAGCCATGATTGACTGTTTTAGTAGGGGTATTATCTTTGCCATTCCCGGGCATGAGATGTTTTTGGTGGCGATGCCTTATCCTGAGGGAGGATCGTTCACTCACTTGTACTATATAGAGGAGGAGACCTCTAAGGAAGTGGTGATACCACTTGATTCAATTCCGGTTGTTCGAGAGTTTGCCGATGTATTTCAGGATATACCTAGATTACCTCCGAGTAGAGAGATAGATTTTGTGATCGATTTGACGCCGAGCACTCGGCCTATTGCCCGCGCACCTTACCGTATGGCTCCAGCTGAGATGAGAGAGTTACAGGATCAGATTGAGCAGTTGTTGGGTCAGGGGTTTATATGGAGGAGTACTTCACCGTGGGGTGCCCCTGTGTTGTTCATTAAGAAAAGGGATGGATCGTTGAGGTTGGGTGTGGATTACCGGGAGTTGAATAAGGTCACGATACGGAATAAGTATCCGTTGCCCCGAATCGATGACTTATTCGACCAGCTGAGAGGAGCTTCTTTCTTCTCAAAGATTGATTTGCGATCAGGATACCATCAGCTGCGTATCAGGGAAGAGGACGTCTCGAAGACCGCTTTCTTAACGAGATACGGTTCCTACGAGTTTCGAGTTATGCCTTTTAGCTTGACCAACGCTCCAGCCGTGTTTATGGACTTGATGAATAGGGTATTTAGAGAGTTCCTAGATCAGTTCATCATTATCTTCATCGATGACATTCTGGTTTACTCCCAGACAGAGGAGGAGCACGCCGAGCATTTGAGGCAGGTTTTGCAGACGCTACGACAGAACGAGCTGTATGCAAAGTATGAGAAGTGCGGGTTTTGGCTGAAGGAAGTTCAGTTTTTGGGGCATATTATTTCCGACCGGGGGATATCTGTTGATCCGAGGAAGGTATCCGTGGTGAGGGAGTGGGGACAGCCCATGACACCGACTGAGATCCGTTGTTTCTTGGGCCTAGCAGGATACTACATGAGGTTTATTCGGGGTTTCTCAAAGATAGCGGGTCCTTTGACACATCTGACTCGTAAGGGTGTGCCGTTCATTTGGAGTGATGCCTGTCAGTTGGCATTCGATGAGTTGAAGGACAAGTTGACTTCAGCACCTGTGTTAGCATTGCCGAGACCGGGAGTTGAGTATCTAGTTTACACCGATGCGTCCTTACAAGGACTTGGAGGTGTATTACAACTGGAGAGTCAGGCCATAGCTTATGCTTCCCGTAAGCTTAAGCCTCATGAGAAGAATTATCCCACGCATGATTTGGAGTTAGCAGCAGTTGTATTTGCCCTTCGGATTTGGAGACATTACCTTTTGGGGGAGAAGTTTCGATTGCTCACAGACCACAAGTCCCTACAGTACCTATTCACGCAGAAGGAGTTGAATATGCGGCAGCGAAGGTGGCTTGAGTTTGTGAAGGATTATCAGTTCGATATCCAATATCACCCGGGGAAGGATAACGTGGTAGCAGACGCGTTGAGCCGTAGGCCAGTAGATGAGGTGGCAGGGGTGTGGAAGGCAAAGTGGAAGGAGTTGGGACACCAGGATGCAGTGGCCCGATCGGTCATGTCTGTGATGACTGTTACACCATAGATTGTCACGAAGGTGGTAAAGGCCCAGGCAAATGACTCGTTCTGTCAGGAGCAGATAGTTCGATTACTAGCAGAGGGAGCCGAGTCCTATACCGTTAGCTCAGACGGGGGATTACGCTTCAATGGGAGACTGGTAGTTCCGGAAGGGGAGGAACTGCGACACGAGGTGATGGCAGAGTCGTACGGCTCACGGTTCGCGGTACATCCCGGTGGGGACAAAATGTACCAAGACATGAGACGTCAGTATTGGTGGAGTGGGATGAAGAGAGATATTGCTGTGTTTATTTCTAAATGCGCTACTTGTCAGCTGGTAAAAGTGGATCATCAGAGACCGGCAGGACTTCTACAGCCATTAGAGGTCCCGATGTGGATGTGGGAGAGCATCTCTATGGATTTTATCACGGGGTTACCTACGTCACAGAGGGGTCACGACTCCATTTGGGTAATTATGGACAGGTTGACCAAAGTTGCTCATTTTCTACCCATAAGGACAGACTACACTACGGGACAGTATGCCCAGCTTTTTATTGCAGAAATAGTGAGACTTCACGGTGTGCCCCTAAATATCGTGTCTGACCGAGACAAGATATTTGTTTCACGGTTTTGGGAAAGTTTTCAGGAGGCTATGGGCACGGATTTGCGGTTGAGTAAGGCATATCACCCGCAGATCGATGGGCAAACCGAGCGTACAAATTAGATGTTGGAGGACATGTTGCGTATGTGCATCATTGATTTTTGGGGTGGATGGGAGCAGTATCTTCCACTGGTGGAGTTTTCTTACAACAACTCCTACCAGTTCACCATTGGCATGGCTCCATTTGAGGTGTTGTACGGTAGACCTTGTCGTTCCCCAGCATGTTGGTTGGAGGTGGGGGACAACAAACTACTCGGGCCAGAAGTGATTCAGGATACTTCGGCGAGGATAGAATTGATACGGAGTCGCATTCGGGTAGCTCAGGATTGGCAGAAGAGCTACGCTGATGCGAAGAGATTCTTCAGGGAGTTCCAAGTGGGGGACCAAGTTTTACTCAGAGTATCTCCTATGAAGGGGATTATGCAATTTGGGAAGAAGGGGAAGTTGGCACCGAGATATGTGGGGCCATTTCCTATCATCGAGCGGATTGGGTCTGTTGCATATAGACTTGGGTTATCGGAGCATTTGCACAGGATTCATGATGTGTTTCATATTTCCTCGCTAAGGAAATATCTAAGAGACGAATTGGCTCATTCTCACATTGCTTTAGAGGACATCGATCTTCAGCCTGATAGCTCCTACGAGGAGGGGCCGATTGCTATTTTAGATCGAAGTGAGCGGAAACTGAGGTTAAAGATAGTTCCATTAGTGCGTGTTCAGTGGCGACATCATAATGTCGAGGAGTCCACATGGGAGCGCGAGGATGAGATGCGCGAACGTTATCCAGAGTTATTTTTACCAGGTACTTTCTAGTTCTGAATTTCGGGATGAAATTCTGTTATTAGGGGGGAAGTATGTAATACCCCGCATTTTTATCGATATTTATTTATGGGATTAATTAAATTAAATGTGAAGTAATTGAGAATTAATCCGGATAAAATACTAACGAGGTGTGAGTTGGTATTTGATTATAATGTGTACATATGATGTTATATGAATATTAAAACTATTGAAATTGTCGCGAGATTGAAATATGGCAATTTGGGAAATTTTGTTGGGACGCGCGTGACAGTCGCGTCAGGAAAGTAATTATTTAAATTAAGAAATGAATTTTAATTTTATCAACCGTATGGTCGTTTTGAGTGCGCCAACGTGTCCGGAAGGGTCGAAATAGTCAGAAAACACTAGCCGGTGGTTTAGTTTGGGTCCCGGGGCATTATCGAGCCATACCGGCAACTTAAAAGGGTATTTTGGTAATTTTGAAATTTTAAGATCATTAACCAACGAATTTTGGCAATTAAATATTAGGAAATTAATGACCCACTACCCCATTACCAGCACTTAGGTGATTAGAGGGTAACGGGAGTTAGAGGAAAAAGTTAGAAAAGTTCCCAAAGGGAAAACCTTAACCTCCATCTTCAACCTTCAACCTTGGGAGAGAAAAAGAGAGTCCAACCTTCATCAATTCAACAGCAAATTCAGAGAACAATCCGAGGCAAGTGGTTTAATTACGTTAATTTCACGCGAATGCTTCTTCCATGCTTAGAAATTGATATATTTGCATTGTATTGGGAGATTCATAAAAACCCATGAAATTGGAGTTATAAATTCAGATTTGACATAGGCTTGCATGTAGATTTGTTATTGGGTGATCGGACTAAAAGAATTACTACTTTTTATGTTACAAAAACGAATTTATGCATGGAAATTGAAGACATTAAATTTCTAGGGTTCATGTTCATAAGGTTTGGGAAAAATTGGGGAGTTATGATAATTAGATGATGTTTAGGAAGATTTGGCCCTATATAAATGTTAAGTTATGACCTATGAATGTTTAGTGTGGATTAGAAACCTTAAAATACTGTTGGGACGATTTTTATATGGGATTAGAGGTGAAGAAAATAGAGAAAAACGAGATAGGAAAATTCTGGGCTCGAAACTGGCATCTCGTTAGAAGACCTGCCCAGGTCGTTCGAACGAGCTCGTTCGAACGAGCTTCTAACAAGGTGACAGTTTGTCTTTTAACGATTTGGATGTTCGTTCGATGCATTTCGTTCGAACGAGATCTCATTAGATGGCCACTTCATTCGAACGAACTCTCGTTCGAACAAGCCTCGTTCGAACGAGACTTCTAACGAGTTGACAGTTTGGCCTTTTTGGCTTGATTTGATTTCTAGTGTTCCGTAACCTTGTTTAATTGTAGAGATAACATTCCCTTGATGACTAATTGAGATAGTTGGGATATTTGGGATATATTGAGGAGTAAAAACATAGAAGTGTGAGTGGAACAAAATAATTTGTGGATTAGGACGCGAGTGACTAATCACGTTGTGAGAATAATTGATGAATTAAATACATACGAATCGAACCTATGAAAGGTGTAAAATTATAAGTTGGTATAAGAATGAGAAGTATACCACTAATAAATTATGGTAACTACTAAGATGTGTGCATGCTTAGTATATATATATGATTTTATGTGTATGACATACCTACCATACTTGCTATGACGGGAGATTTACGTTCGCTTAGGGCCATCTAATCTTTGTGTGCCCGGATTTAGATTGGTACCTTAAGAACATAATACTAGAATGACTTATTTGTGAGTTAATAAGTCAGCTGACTATGGAGCGTAGGTATGTATGTGACCCATGGGTATGTTGAATTATGTTCGCCTCCATTTTTGTGTTTTGTGCTTATTCTAACAATTCCTGAGAGATTCGGAATTTGTAATCCTTATGTACGTGATGTACCGGGATGGATAGCAGAGTATGTGTGCACAGTAGCTTAGCCTCGGGGTGCTTGTATTGTATATTTATGATGTGAATAATATACGGCTAAATGAAAAGGAATTGTCATGTTTAATTGCGAGTATAATTGTAGTAACGTCTTGATAAAGATAAACGAGAAAACCAGCTGTAAATGGTAATGCTAATAATTGAGAATCCGAGTTTAAGTAAAGCTATCTATTTAAGTGATAACATTGGGAATTCATTTTGTGAATCTAGTAGTTGGGTTAGAACTTATGTCGGTTTAGTGAGATATAAATACCACTTAGATGGGTACGGTACGTTAGGAGTGCACAAGTAGTTGAGAGGTGAGTATTTCATGTGAGTGCACGTCCTAACATGTATTTTGCATTCATTATTTTAATGTTATTAAAACACTTGGTGTTTTTAAAATACTCTCCACTATCAGGCTCTGACCCGTTTTCTTTCAAATCTATTTTTTTGTAGAAACCTTTTAGGTGCCCAGCCACAAGGACACCATGCATAGGATTTCCATTCAGGTGACGAGCTGTAGCTGTTTGTGGAAGTTACAGGGCCTTGCTAGTAGACTCTTCTTTTGTCTTGACTCTATTCAGTGTTCATCATTTGTAGGGCATGTCACCCATTTCTATTAGAGACATTTCATATTTCAGCTATTCAGATTGTTGGCATCTAATTATTCAGGATACACCGTTTTATTTATTTCAGTTTGTGGGATTATTGTGAGGAGTTTTCCTCCGGACTTATTCACATTTGTTGGTTACTTTTTTGAGACTTTATGGTGTATGGTGATGTTATTCTTTTTCATTTCATTCATCGCATGTTAATCAGATTAAATTTAAAATTTGACAATTTACTTTTTAAATACTAGGTGGTTAGTAATCATTAAATGTTTTCGACAGTGATGCTATTAACTGAACCAACTTGGCATTTTGAATTGATTTAATAAAGGAGTAGCTACCCGGTATTTAATTAGTCGGGGTGTCACATAACTAAGAGGTTAGTAGGAAACGGTAAGTGTGCACTATAGACGAGAGGTGAGAATAGCAAGTGAGAGTTGGATACTAACATGTACATAATAAATGCTTTATTGCACTTGTTAAATACTTGTTGTTTTCAAAATAATTTTCACAATCGGGATCTGACCCGTTTCTTTGCTTATTTTCTTTCTATTGTACCTTCTATATCAGGTGTCCAGCAGCAGGGATGCCAACCTTCGTTGTGTCCGTGCGACTAACGGGACCGTTTTGTTGTTGTTTTACGTTTTTATCCTTTGACGTCAAGTTTTCAAGCCTACGTCTAAATTTTACAAATTCTCGTTGTATACAAAAAGCCGGGAGGCCGGGGACTACGCGATCGATCCCTACGAGTTACATTGATCCTGTACGAGGTATTCGTGCCTCTTACGAGACCAAAACTAGATTGTTTTACATTTTCACCACTTGACACCATGTTTTTGTCCATAAGTCTAAACTTTGCAAATTCTCTCCGTATACTCAAACCGGGAGTCCGGTGACTACTCGATAGATCCGTACGAGTTATATTGATCCCGTACGAGGTTCTCGTGCCACTTACGGGACCGTTTTGTGGTTGTTTTACATTTTCACCCCTTGACGCCATATTTTAGGCTCAAGCCTTAAATTTTGCTAATTCTCATCGTATACTCAAATGGGACCGTGTGAGGTGATGGTGCCTCTAACGAAATCGTATTGTTGTTTTACGTTTTCACCCTTTGACGTCATGTTTTCAGGCCTAATTCTAAATTTTTCAAATTCTCGTCGTATACTCAAACCGGAAGGCCGGGGACTATGCAGTCGGTTCCTATGAGTTGCATTGGTCCCGTGCGAGGTGATGTTGCGTCTAACGAGATTGTTTTGTTGGGTTTTTACGTTTTCACCCGTTAAGGCACCATTTTGTTGTTGTTTTACGTTTTCATCCTTTGATGTCAGGTTTTTAAGCCTAACTCTAAATTTAAGAAATTCTCATCGTATACTCAAACCTGGAGGTCGAGGACTACGCGATCAGTCCCTACGAGTTGCATTGGTCCCATGCGAGGTGATCGTGCCTCTCACTGGACCATTTTGTGGCTGTTTTATGTTTCCACCCGTTGACGAAATATTTTTAAGCCTAAGTCTAAATTTTTGTAAATTCTCGTTGTATATACTCAAATAGGGAGTCCCTTGACTACGCGATCGGTTCGTACGAGTTACATTAATCCCGTGCGAGGTGATGGTGCCTTTAACGGCACCGTCTTGATGTTGTTTTATGTTTCCACCCCTTGACGTCATGTTTTCAAGCCTAAGTCTAAATTTTCCAAATTCTCGTCGTATACTCAAACCGAGAGGTCGGGGACTACGCGGTCGGTTCGTACGAGTTGCATTGGTCAAGTGAGATGTGATGGTGCCTCTAACGCGGTCGTTTTCTTTCAAGCCTACATCTAAATTTTTGCAAACTCTCGACGTATACTCAAATTGGGAGTACTGTGAGTACGCGGTCAGTTCGTACGAGTTGCATTGGTCCCGTGCGAGATGACGGTGCCTCTAACGGGACCGTTTTGTTGTTGTTTTATGTTTTCATCCTTTGACGTTAGGTTTTCAAGCCTAACTCTAAATTTTACAAATTCTCATCGTATACTCAAACCGGGAGTCCAGTGACTACGCGGTCGGTTCGCACGAGTTACATTGGTCCCGTGCGAGATGTTCGTACCTCTTACGAGACCGTTTTGTGACTGTTTTACGTTTTCACCCCTTGACGCCATGTTTTAGCCCCAAGTCTAAATTTTGCAAATTCTCGCTGTATACCCGAACCGGGAGTCCGTTGACTACTCGATAGGTTCATAAGAGTTACATTGGTCCTGTGCGAGGTTCTCGTGCCTCTTACGAGACCGTTTTGTGGCTGTTTTACGCAATCGGTCCGCACGAGTTAAATTGGTCCCGTGTGAGGTGTTTTAACTCTAACGGGATCGTTTTGTGGTTGTTTTACGTTTTCACCCATTAACGCCATGTTATTAGCCCCAAGTCTAAATTTTACAAATTCTCGTCGTATACACAAATCGGGAGTTCGTTGACTACTCTATAGGTTCGCACGAGTTACATTGGTCCCGTGCGAATTTCTTGTACCTCATACTCTATAGGTTCGTTGACTACGTCGTCGGTTCGTACGAGTTATTTAACATTTTCACCCCTTGACGCCTTGTTTTAGCCCTAAATTCAAATTTTGCAAATTCTCGTCGTATACTAATAAAGGGAGTTCAGTGACTACGCGTTTGGTTCGTACAAGAAAATTGATCCCGTGCGAGGTGGTCATGCCTCTTACGGGACCGTTTTGTGGCTGTTTTATGTTTTACCCCTTGATGCCATATTTTACGCTTAAGTCTTAATTTTTGCTAATTCTTGTCGTATACTGAAACGGAGAGTTCGGTGACTACGTCGTCGGTTCGTCCGAGTTAATTGGTGGAGTAAGAGGTGCCCGCACCTCTTACGGGACCATTTTGTGGTTGCTTTACGTTTTCACCCTTGACGCCATGTTTTTAGCCCTAAGTCTACATTTTACAAATTCTCATCGTATTCTCAAACCGGGTGTTCGCTGACTAAGCGATAGGTTCGTACGAGTTAAATTGGTCCCATACGAGGTGCTCGTGCCTCATAAGGGACCGTTTTGTGGTTGTTTTATGCTTTCATTACTTAACGCCAAGTTTTGGGGCTCAAGTCTAAATTTTGCAAATTCTCATCGTATACTCAAACGGGAGGCCAGTGACTATGCAGTCAGTTCGCACGAGGTACATTGGTCCCGTGTGAGGTGTTCGTACCTCTTACGGTTTCGTTTTGTGGTTATTTTACACTTTCACCCCTTGACGCCATATTCTTAGCCCCAAGTCTAAATTTTAGAAATTCTTGTCCTATTCTCAAACCGGGAGTCCGTTGACTACTCGATAGGTTCATACGAGTTACATTCGTCCCGTGCGAGGTTCTCGTGCCTCATACGGGACCGTTTTGTGGTTTTTTTACGCTTTAACCCCTTGACGCCAAGTTTTTTTTGTCAAAGCCTATTTTTTTTTATAAATTCTCATCCTATACCCAAACGGGGAGTCCGGTGACCATGCGATCGGTTCGTACAAGTTACATTGGTTCCGTGCGAGGTGCCCATGCCTCTTACGGGAGAGTTTTGGGGCTGTTCTACGTTTTCACCCCTTGATGCCATATTTTAGGGCTAAGTCTTAAATTTTGCTAATTCTCGTCGTATACTCAAATGGGGAGTACGGTGACTACGCGATCGGTTCATACGTGTTACATTGGTCCCGTGCGAGGTGATTATGCCTCTAACGGAATCGTATTTTTGTTTTGTGTTTTCACCCTTTGACGTCATGTTTTAAAGCCTAATTCTAAATTTTCCAAATTCTTGTCGTATACTTAAACCGGAAGGCCGGGGACTCCGCAGTCGGTTTCTACGAGTTGCATTGGTCCCGTGCGAGGTGATGGTTCCCCTAACGGGACCGTTTTATTATTTTTTTTGTATGTTTCACCCGTTTGAGGCACCGTTTTGTTGTTATTTTACGTTTTCATCCTTTGATGTCAGGGTTTTAAGCTTAGCTCTAAATTTAACAAATTATCATTGTATACTCAAACCGTGAAGTCGGGGACTACACGGTCGGTCCTTATGAGTTGCATTGGTTCGTACGAGTTACATTGATCTCGTGGGAGGTGATGGTGCCTCTAACAAAATCTTATTGTTGTTTTACGTTTTTGTAACAACCCGAGGTCTTGGAGACGAATATTTATTTATTTTGGGAGAGATAAATATTATTTTATTGGAGAATAATCAAATTGGCAATTGAGGTCAAAATTTAGAGTTGTTAGAAAGTTTATCGAAGGGAAATTTTGAGGGTACCATCGTTTTCGAAAGGGTCAAGAAAGTCGAAATGACTGTACTTGGGGTCTATTTAGGTTCCAAAATAATTTAGGACCATTTGACTCGAATTAAAGATACTGAGTCATTTAAAGTGTGTATTATCATTTAAAGATGCGTATCTTGGGTTTTAGGCTTAAAAAGCCTACGGGAGATTCATTTCTCCAAAAGAGAGAAAGAGAAAAAGAAAAGAAAGAAAGAGAGAAAGAAATAAGAAGAAAGGAAGGAGAAAAAGAGAGAGAAAGTGGAGGATTTTCGGCCAATACGCGATCTCAAGGCAGATTCAGACCCTACGAACCCGAGGCAAGTGATTAAACTTGCTAAATAATTGTTGTGTATCAATTATTGCATGATTTGTGGACTGAATTTTGGGTTTTAGGTTTAAATTGTTAAAACCTAACTTTTGGGAAAAACCTTAGATTTGTAGTGTATAAAATGGATTTAAGGTTAGAAATTAGTTTATATGTATCCTAGGATGAATATTGATGATATATTTGTGATTGGGTTGAATAAAAATGGAAATAAAACCATTAAAATGAATTTTGGGTATTTTGGCTTACTAAAAAGTAGCCATTTTCGAGCCTCCAGGTAGGCCGAATCGATTCGGCCCCTTAGCCGAATCGATTCGGAAATATGCAGGTGCCCAGGTATGAGTGACCGAATGGATTCGGACTCCAGCCGAATCGATTCGGCCTGAGAAAGAATCCCAGGTCTGATGACCCGAATCGATTCGCCTTCCTGGCCGAATCGATTCGCTGGGCCGAATCGATTCGAAATTTGCGCAAATCGATTCGGAAACAGGGCTTTTGAGGGATTGTTTTTTTGAAAAGAATCTCATCCCTTTTTGTTTGAGGTTATCGATTGGGGATATCTATAGGAGATATTTAGAGCATGTTTTGGAGACTTTTAGCGAGTTTCCCTAAAAGAATATTTGGAGTCACATTGACTAAATTTGAAGAACACCGTTAGAGACTTTGTTTTTTTTTTAAGTGGGGAAGCCCACTTTTATTTGAGGTTTGTTTGGTGATGATAACAACTTCACGACTTGAAGATGAGGTTGACTTAGAGATGCCGGATCTTAGGATCCAATCCCAATTGGGATAACTTTAAAGGTTCATAAAATAAATTGAACCCTATATTGGATGGAGAATTATGAATGCTATTTGATGTGCATATGGATATAGAAATATCCTTATTAATGATTGATTTGGGAGATATCTCATACAACGAGAAATGCTAATTGAGGTGCATTAGGATATAGAATATCCTTAACTTAAAAGAATTGAAAGACAATTCATATTAGAAGAGACATGAGAGCTTCAAGCGAGAATTAGTATAGCATATACTAAGCGGGATTAATGTGTGAGGTTGGGCGTTAGTATATCTTGAGAGTAATATACTAAACAAATGATGTTAATCAAATTGCGCCCAAGGGCGTATTATAAACATGAATATGATGTTTCAGGTATACCTTATATAATGGTATATCTTTATTATGTGGGATATATGTATACCTTATATGATGTTGTAAATACATGTTAAGCATACCCCGTCCTTGCTATCATTGGGAAGTTTCGTGCGTAGAGGGTGAGCATTCTGACTAGAAAAGCAGAATGTGGATATTCCTCAGGTCATAGTCGTCCTTTGTGGTCAGCAAATGACATTTATGATATATATATGTAATTATTTTGGGGGTGAGAGGTCGGGGTTATGTGACGCTCTCACTTGCCGGTTAGGAACTATGACTGCTTCCCGGACGTCGTGTGCGTGAGTTAATCACGAGGTGGGTGTCGTTGAACCCCACCAGGTGGCCCCAGTTTGCTACGTTTATGGGCTGCTGGAAGATGATAGCATGTGAGCCTGCGTCCTTCGAGTTATAGCTCGGTTGGATGGTTATTATTGCTTGTGCTTGTATTTTAGTGTCAAGGGCATAATGGACCTCAACGACCTACATTGCCAGGATTAGTGTATCGGGGGGTTCCTTGTTTGGATTTCGCTTCGGCGAGACGTCCCACGCACGAACCGCAGTGTAATGTTGGAACTTGGGGATAAGTTTAGTCCTTAATGCTCATAATTATTATATATATATATCACCCATCCCGACAATCGACAGTGCCAGGAGTAGTGTAACGGAGGGGGTTCCTTGTTTGGATTTCGCTTCGGTGAGACGTCCCACGCATGAAACGCCGTGTACTGTTGAGAATTAGGAATATTAATAAATTAAAATTAGATAATAATCATTTGGGTTACATGCATCTTGCATTGAGGGCATAATGAGCCCCGAGGATCGATACGGTCAGGAGTAGTGTGACGGGGGGGTTCCTTGTTTGGATTTCGCTTCGGCGAGACGTTCCACGCATGAAACGCAGTACCGTGTTGAGAATCGGGAGGAGTTTAGTCCTTAACTCTTGATGCTAATAACTCATCTATAATAATTATATATATGGTTTCATGCCTTATATGGGCATCACTAGAATATAAATTCTAGTAAATGAGATTGTTGATATACTGTGATTATGTGGACATGATTGGATCATGTAACTTTATATGTTCAACAAATGAACATTATAAAGATAACTACAACTATTACATTAAAGTTAGTGTATATGACTTATAAATGTAGAATTGGGAGATAGGTTAGATGGTTTCACTTAAATACTTTAATTGGGTTTAAGTTAGAATCCTCTTACCTAATTAGAATCGGACATCCTTTTGGAGACACGTGCATACGCTTAGTGCGCGCTTTAGATGAGAGGTGAGTTGAATTTTTATGGAGTGTTCGATTCCAACTAAATCATGTAATAATGCATTTATAATTATTATGCATTTTAATACACTTGCTATAAACTGTTTTTCAAAACTCGGGCTCTGACCCGTTTATATTTTCCTCCTCCATGTATATATTGTATTACTTCAGGTGTTCCTCCGCAAGGACGCCTTTGATGTTCATCCATTAAGTATTCGTGGAGCTGTGGCAGTAGCAGACTGTTGTGGCACTTTCCTTTAGTCGATCCCTATCTATTGTACATCTAGATTAGGATTCAGTTGTATTGAGTTAGTATTCAAGTGTTGTAGATTAACACTTTCATATTTTATTTATCAGATTTTTGTATTGTCTGTTGCCCGACAGCATATTCGGGTATTTCATTGTTGAAATTTTGTTGTACAAGGTATTGTACTCTTTTATTATTGGAGCATGCACATTTCACATCATAGTTAGTTGTATATTGTTGGTTGTGTGCATTATTGGTTTTGTTGTTGTTGTTAAAAATAAAAGTTTTAAATTTTTTGGCAATTCGCACTTTATGATTTCGGGTAGTTAGCCTTATATTATAGTGTTTAGTTGTTGATGTTGAGACTGTACCATCTGAGATACCTGATTTATGTAGTATAGGGCTGGCCACCCGTTATTATTTGGAGCGGGTTGTCACAGGTGGTATCAGAGCATCAGGTTCTAGTGTCTTTAGGATCTGTGTGCGTTACTACGATCTTCCGTAAGCGTTCTTGATGTAGAGCCTTATTGTTAGGACGATTATATTCATACGTCCATATCTTTCTGTGATTCGGAAACATTTGAAAGGCGTTCTGATGCAATTGTTCTTGTTTCAGATGCCACCGAAGGGAGGTCGTTCAGTCAGGGCAAATAAAGGGAATGTGCAACTCCAAATGCCTCAAAGGAACATGACTACGAATGATGTTGCCAATATAGTGGCACAAGCAGTAACTGCTGCCGTTTCTAAGATGGCTCAGCAATCTGCCGTTCGAGCAGCCCCACCCCATTTAGGATTGTCTTTATGGGAGAGAGTGAAGGAAGATTTTAGTAAGGGGCATCCTCCCGAGTTTGCAAGGGGAGTTGATGCAATGGCTGTAAGTCAATGGAAAAATATTATGCAGAGGCACCTTCGTATGGTGGAGTGTAGTGAGGTGCAGAAACAATTTTTAGTCACCTTTAGGTTATCGGGTGCAGCTCTTCAATGGTGGGAGTCTGTCACCACATCTGAACAGAGAGATACCTTACCCATAACAACATTTTGGGAACTTTTTGATCGAAGGTATTTTCCTTCCCCTAATCGAGAGATAAAGATTTTTCAAGGAAATAGAACTGTGGCGGAATATGAAGAAGACTTCTCTAGTTGGGCGAAGTTGGTACCTGATGAGGTAAAAACGGAAGAAAAACGTATATTAAAGTTTGTTCGAGGTTTAGATTGGAAAATCTGACAACATTTGTTAGGGAGTCCTAGGTTAGTGACTTTCATCGAGGTAGTGAATGCGGCACTACTAAAGTGTCATGGATATCGCCTTCGTTCGCAAGAGGGTAAGAACTTTGGAGATTTCGAGTTCATCAAGAAATTTTGGCAAGGAGAGTGCCAGTAATGAGAATACGCAGAAAGAATTTGTGGGTAAGTGTTTCTTTTGTAAAGAAATAGGTCATAAAAAGAGAGAATGTCCTCAAAGAGGTAAAGGACCGCAATTTGATGAAATTTTGGAAGTGCAACCCCTACAACAGATTCGAGGTCGCTTTAGACCCGGGGACTACGTTTGGGAACCCATTGATGAGGATGGGCAATCAGACTAGATATGGGTAATGTAAGTTAATTTTCCTTTATAAACAGGATAATTACTAAAATGAGTTTTGGGGAAATCATATGTAAGATATTTGTGAAAGGGTAGAAATATAGCCCTATTATGTATGTAATGACCTTAAAAAGGGAAATTTTGAGCAAGATAGGCTCTTATTCTATTATTTTGAAAGAAGGATTGAGGATTTTGTAAGGTGCTCAAAAAGAGCTTTAAACCTTATGGTAAATATAAGTGTGGTAATGGTGATAAGTAGTTATGATAAAAGCTACTTCTTTTTATATAGTCATAATAAACTATTATGATTGTTGTATTCCAGATATGGATTTGCCTTATGTATGGCAATATGTTGAAATGATGAAAGATGTTGCTTATGTTTGAAATTGAGATTGTGGAATGATGGGACGCAGGTAAAATTTTAGCTCATAAGTATGATAATAATTGTGAGCTATATGTTATGTGTATGATGATTCAAAAGACCTTGTGTTGGACACAAGGCATTTTATATTATATTATAATATATAAACCGTTTTCAAAATAAACTGTTTTCAAAATAAAACTTTTTATCAGCCTTCGAGCCCTTTCAAAATGATTTTCATAAAATAAATTTTTTTCAAACTCTAGTCCGGATTTAACAAACTCTCAATCCCCGACGTCGCCACACAGTAGTGTATTGGGAGGGTTCCTTGTTTGGATTTCTCTTTTGCGAGACGTCCCCCGCACGAAAGTGGCGATTGTCAGGAATCGAGAGGAGTTATTTCTTTGGACCATTCAAAATTTTCACACTATTAAAGTGTTAGAATTATTTACATTGATGGAATTGTGGAACTTTGGAGGCAAATAAAGCCTCATTATGATTGTTGTGAGCACAAAGCTCAAATTTTAAGGGTGTATGGGCGCCCTTGTTGTGGAAATTGGTTTTATTTAACTCATAATCTACTTAAAATAAAATAAATTAAATAAATTTGTCGTGGGAGGTTAGAAGTTGGAGATAGGATTAGTGAGTATGGGTATATTAGAACTAGTTGAGTTTTGGAGAATTAGGTTTAGCTAAATTTCGAGGACGAAATTTTTGTAAGTGGGGAAGTTTGTAACAACCCGAGGTCTTGGAGACGAATATTTATTTATTTTGGGAGAAATAAATATTATTTTATTGGAGAATAATCAAATTGGCAATTGAGGTCAAAATTTAGAGTTGTTAGAAAGTTTCTCGAATGGAAATTTTGAGGGTACTATCGTTTCCGGAAGGGTCAAGAATGTCGAAATGACTGTACTTGGGGTCTATTTAGGTTCCAAAATAATTTAGGACCGTTTGACTCGAATTAAAGATACTGAGTCATTTAAAGTGTGTATTATCATTTAAAGATGTGCATCTTGGGTTTTAGGCTTAAAAAGCCTACGGGAGATTCATTTCTCCAAAAGAGAGAAAGAGAAAAAGAAAAGAAAGAAAGAGAGAAAGAAAGAAGAAGAAAGGAAGGAGAAAAAGAGAGAGAAAGTGGAGGATTTTCGGCCAATACGCGATCTCAAGGCAGATTCAGACCCTACGAACCCGAGGCAAGTGATTAAACTTGCTAAATAATTGTTGTGTATCAATTATTGCATGATTTGTGGATTGAATTTTGGGTTTTAGGTTTAAATTGTTAAAACCTAACTTTTGGGAAAAACCTTAGATTTGTAGTGTATAAAATGGATTTAAGGTTAGAAATTAGTTTATATGTATCCTAGGATGAATATTGATGATATATTTGTGATTGGGTTGAAGAAAAATGGAAATAAAACCATTAAAATGAATTTTGGGTATTTTGGCTTACTAAAAAGTAGCCATTTTCGAGCCTCCAGGTAGGCCGAATCGATTCGGCCCCTTAGCCGAATCGATTCGGAAATATGCAGGTGCCCAGGTCTGAGTGACCGAATCGATTCGGACTCCAGCCGAATCGATTTGGCCTGAGACAGAATCCCAGGTCTGATGACCCGAATCGATTCGCCTTCCTAGCCGAATATATTCGCTGGGCCGAATCGATTCGGAATTTGCCCAAATCGATTCGAAAACAGGGCTTTTGAGTGATTGTTTTTTTGAAAAGAATCTCATCCCTTTTTATTTGAGGTTATCGATTGGGGATATCTATAGGAGATATTTAGAGCATGTTTTGGAGACTTTTAGCGAGTTTCCCTAAAAGAAATTTTGGAGTCACATTGACTAAATTTGAGGAACACCGATTAGAGACTTTGGTATTTTTTTAAGTGGGGAAGCCCACTTTTATTTGAGATTTGTTTGGTGATGATAACAACTTCCCGACTTGAAGATGAGGTTGACTTAGAGATGCCGGATCTTAGGATCCAATCCCAATTGGGATAACTTTAAAGGTTCATAAAATAAATTGAACCCTATATTTGATGGAGAATTATGAATGCTATTTGATGTGCATATGGATATAGAAATATCCTAATTAATGATTGATTTGGGAGATATCTCATACAACGAGAAATGCTAATTGAGGTGCATTAGGATATAGAATATCCTTAACTTAAAAGAATTGAAAGACAATTCATATTAGAAGCGACATGAGAGCTTCAAGCGAGAATTAGTATAGCATATACTAAGCGGGATTAATGTGTGAGGTTGGGCGTTAGTATATCTTGAGAGTAATATACTAAACAAATGATGTTAATCAAATTGCGCCCAAGGGCGTATTATAAACATGAATATGATGTTTCAGGTATACCTTATATAATGGTATATCTTTATTATGTGGGATGTATGTATACCTTATATGATGGTGTATATACATGTTAAGCATACCCCCTCCTTGCTATCATTGGGAAGTTTCGTGCGTAAAGGGTGAGCATTCTGACTAGAAAAGCAAAATGTGGATATTCCCCAGGTCATAGTCGTCCTTTGTGGTCAGCAAATGACATTTATGATATATATATTTAATTATTTTGG
Source organism: Sambucus nigra (assembly GCA_949130495.1). Lineage (NCBI taxonomy): Eukaryota > Viridiplantae > Streptophyta > Magnoliopsida > Dipsacales > Adoxaceae > Sambucus > Sambucus nigra. The sequence continues at coordinate 406,848,240 of OX422214.1, read as the reverse complement.
GGGTGAGAGGTCGGGGTTATGTGACGCTCTCACTTGCCGGTTAGGAACTATAACCGCTTCCCGGACGTCGTGTGCGTGAGTTGATCACGAGGTGGGTTTCGTTGAACCCCACCAAGTGGCCCCAGTTTGCTACGTTTATGGGCTGCTGGAAGATGATAGCATGTGAGCCTGCGTACTTCGAGTTATAGCTCGGTTGGATGGTTATTATTGCTTGTGCTTATATTTGAGTGTCAAGGGCATAATGGACCTCAACGACCTACATTTCCAGGATTAGTGTATCGGGGGGGTTCCTTGTTTGGATTTCGCTTTGGCGAGACGTCCCACGCATGAACCGCAGTGTAATGTTGGAACTTGGGGATAAGTTTAGTCCTTAATGCTCATCATTATATATATACATATATATCACCTATCCCGACAATCGACAGTGCCAGGAGTAGTGTAACGGGCGGGTTCCTTGTTGGGATTTCGCTTCGGTGAGACGTCCCACGCATGAAACGCCGTGTACTGTTGAGAATTGGGAATATTAATAAATTAAAATTGGATAATAATCATTTGGGTTACATGCATCTTGCATTAAGGCATAATGAGCCCCGAGGATCGATACGGCCAGGAGTAGTGTAACGGGGGGGTTCCTTGTTTGGATTTCGCTTCGACGAGACGTTCCATGCACGAAACGCAGTACCGTGTTGAGAATCGGGAGGAGTTTAGTCCTTAACTCTTGATGCTAATAACTCATCTATAATAATTATATATATGGTTTCATGCCTTATATGGGCATCACTAGAATATAAATTCTAGTAAATGAGATTGTTGATATACTGTGATGATGTGGACATGATTGGATCATGTAACTTTATATGTTCAACAAATGAACATTATAAAGAAAACTATAACTATTACGTTAAAGTTAGTGTATATGACTTATAAATGTAGAATTGGGAGATAGGTTAGATGGTTTCACTTAAATACTTTAATTGGGTTTAAGTTAGAATCCTCTTACCTAATTAGAATCGGACATCCTTTTGGATACACGTGCATACGCTTAGTGCGCGCTTTTGATGAGAGGTGAGTTGAATTTTTATGGAGTGTTCGATTCCAACTAAATCATGTAATAATGCATTTATAATTATTATGCATTTTAATACACTTGCTATAAACTGTTTTTCAAAACTCGGGCTCTGACCCGTTTATATTTTCCTCCTCCATGTATATATTATATTACTTCAGGTGTTGCTCCGCAAGGACACCTTTGATGTTCATCCATTCAGTAATCGTTGAGCTGTGGCAGTAGAGGACTGTTGCGGCACTTTGCTTTAGTCGATCCCTATCTATTGTACATCTATATTAGGATTCAGTTGTATTGAGTTAGTATTCAAGTGTTGTAGATTAACACTTTCATATTTTATTTATCAGATTTTTGTATTGTCTGTTGCCCGACAGCATATTCGGGTATTTCATTGTTGAGATTTTGTTGTACAATGTATTGTACTCTTTTATTATTGGAGCATGCACATTTCACATCATAGTTAGATGTATATTGTTGGTTGTGTGCATTATTGGTTTTGTTGTTGTTGTTAAAAATAAAAGTTTTAAATATTTTGGCAATTCGCACTTTATGATTTCGGGTAGTTAGCCTTATATTATAGTATTTAGTTGTTGATGTTGAGACTGTACCATCTGAGATACCTGATTTATGTAGTATAGGGCTGGCCCCCCGTTATTATTTGGAGCGGGTTGTCACAGTTTTCACCATTTGACGTCATGTTTTCAAGCCTAATTCTAAATTTTTCAAATTCTCATCGTATACTCAAACCGGAAGGCCGGGGACTACGAAGTCGGTTCCTACGAGTTTCATTGGTCCCGTGCGAGGTGATGTTGCCTGTAACGGGACCGTTTTGTTGTTTTTTTACGTTTTCACCCATTAAGACACAGTTTTGTTGTTATTTTACGTTTTCATCCTTTGATGTCAAGTTTTTAAGCCTAACTCTAAATTTAACAAATTCTCGTCGTATACTCAAACCGGGAGGTCGGGGACTACGCGTTCGGTCCCTACGAGTTGCATTGGTCCCATACGAGGTGATCGTGCCTCTCACTGGACCATTTTGTGGCTGTTTTACGTTTCCATGCGGTGACATATTTTTAAGCCTAAGTCTAAATTTTTGCAAATTCTCGTTGTATATACTCAAACCGGGAGTCCCTTGACAACGCGATCGATTCATACGAGTTACATTGATCCCGTGCGAGGTGATTGTGCCTTTAACGGGACTGTCTTAATGTTGTTTTACGTTTCCACCCCTTGAAGTCATGTTTTCAACCCTAAGTCTAAATTTTTAAAATTCTCGTCGTATACTCAAACCGAGAGGTCGGGGACTACGCGGTCAGTTCGTACGAGTTGTATTGGTCCCGTGCGAGGTGATGGTGCCTCTAATGGGACCGTTTTGTTGTTGTTGTTTTACGTTTTAACCGTTAGAGGCAACATTTTGTTGTTGTTTTACGTTTTCTTCCATTGACGTGAGGTTTCAAGCCTAAGTCTAAATTTTTCCAAATTCTTGACGTATACTGAAATCGAGAGTCCTGTGAGTACGCGGTCAGTTCGTACGAGTTTCATTGGTCCCGTGCAAGATGACGGTGCCTCTAACAGGATCGTTTTGTTGTTGTTTTATGTTTTCATCCTTTGACGTCAGGTTTTCAAGCCTAACTCTAAATTTTACAAATTCTCGTCGTATACTCAAATCGGGAGTCTGGTGACTACGCGGTCGGTTCTCATGAGTTACATTGGTCCTGTGTGAGATGTTTGTACCTCTTACAAGACCATTTTGTGACTGTTTTACGTTTTCACCCCTTGAAACAATATTTTAGCCCCAAGTCTAAATTTTGCAAATTCTCGCCGTATACCCGAACCGGGAGTCCGTTGACTACTCGATAGGTTCGTAAGAGTTACATTGGTCCCTACGAGGTTCTCATGCCTCTTACGAGACCGTTTTGTATGCAGTCGATCCACACGAGTTACATTGGTCCCGTGCGAGGTGTTCGTAACTCTTACGGGACCGTTTTGTGGTTGTTTTACGTTTTCACCCATTGACACCATGTTATTAGCCCCAAGTCTAAATTTTACAAATTCTCGTCGTATACACAAACCGGGAGTTCGTTGACTACTCTATAGGTTCGTACAAGTTACATCGATCCCGTGCGAGGTTCTTGTACCTCATACGACACCCTTTTGTGATTGTTTTACGCTTTAACCCCCTGACGCCAAGTTTTTTTGTCCAAGCCTAATTTTTTACAAATTCTCGTCGTATACCCAAACGGGGAGTCCGATGACTACGCGATCGGTTCGTACAAGTTACATTTGTTCTGTGCGAGGTGCCTGTGCCTCTTACGGCACCGTTTTGGGACTGTTTTACGTTTTCACCCTCAACGCCATGTTTTAGGGTTAAGTCTTAAATTTTCCTAATTCTCATCGTATACTCAAACAGGGAGTCCGGTGACTACGCGGTCTGTTCGTACGAGTTACATTGGTCCCGTGTGAGGTGATGGTGCCTCTAACGGAACCGTATTGTTGTTTTATGTTTTCACCCTTTGACGTCATGTTTTCAAGCCTAAGTCTAAATGTTCCAAATTCTCGTCGTATACTCAAATCGGAAGGCTGGGGAATACGCAGTTGGTGCCTACGAGTTACATTGGTCCCGTGCGAGGTGATCGTGCCTCATACGGGACCGTTTTGTGACTATTTTACGCTTTCACCACTTGACGCCAAGTTTTTTTGTCCAAGCCTAATTTTTTACAAATTCACATCGTATACCCAAGCGGGTAGTCCGGTGACTACGCGATCGGTTTGTACAAGTTACATTGGTCCCATGCGAGGTGCCCGTGCCTCTTACGGCATTTTGGGATTGTTTTACGTTTCCACCACTTGACGCCATGTTTTTGGCCATAAGTCTAAATTTTGAAAATTCTCTCCGTATACACATGTTTGGAGTCCGGTGACTACTCTATAGGTTCGTACGAGTTGCATTGGTCCCGTACGAAGTGCTCGTGTCACTTACGGGACCGTTTTGTGGTTGTTTTAAATTTTCACCCCTTGACGCCATATTTTAGGCATAAGTCTTAAATTTTGGTAATTCTCGTCGTATACTCAAACGGGAAGTCCAGTGACAACGTCGTCGATTCGTACGAGTTAAATTGGTCAAGTGCGAGGTTCCCTCACCTCTTACGGGATCATTTTGTGGTTATTTTACGTTTTTACCCCTTGATGCCATGTTTTTAGCCCTAAGTCTAAATTTTGCAAATTCTCGTCGTATACACAAATTGGGTGTTCGTGGACTACTCTATAGGTTCGTATGAATTACATTGGTCCCGTGCGAGGTTCTTGTACCTCATACGGGATCGATTTGCCATTGTTTTACGCTTTAACCCCTTGACGCCAAGTTTTTTTGTCCAAGCCTAATTTTTTATAAATTCTCGTCGTATACCCAAACGGGGAGTCCGATAACTACGCGATCGGTTCGTACAAGTTACATTTGTCCTGTGCGAGGTGCCCATGCCTCTTACGGCACCGTTTTGGGACTGTTTTACGTTTTCACCCCTTGACGCCATGTTTTAGGGTTAAATCTTAAATTTTGCTAATTCTCGTCGTATACTCAAACGGGGAGTCCGGTGACTACGCGGTCAGTTCGTACGAGTTACATTGGTACCGTGCGAGGTGATGGTGCCTCTAACGGAACCGTATTGTTGTTTTACATTTTCCCCTTTGACGTCATGTTTTCAAGCCTAAGTCTAAATGTTCCAAATTCTCGACGTATACTCAAATCTAGGGGTGGACAAAAAAAAGACCGAGCCAATTGGATCGAACCGGACCGGACCCACTTTTATAGGCTATTTTATAAATCGGTCCTAATTCGGTCCTAAATTAAGAGACCCGAATATGTTCAGTCCTATCTAAAATATCCATTTTAAATTCGGTCTTAGGACCGGATCAGACCGTTTATTTTAATATTATATAATATATATTAATTTTATATAAATATATATAGTAAATAACTAAACTCTAAAAAAAACACAACATAAGGCTCGTACACTACTCTCGCACACACGCTCCTCATTTTATCTCTCTCTCGCTTTCTTTTTCTCATCACTATCTCCGGCGCACCTAAACTCTAGACCCCTGGTTTGAAAGCCACAAATGGAAATGGCGACTTAAGATTGTGAATAAAGATCCGGCGACTAAAGATCCGGTATATATTTTTTTCTTGATTTTTATTCTGATTTTTTTGTTATACTAAAGATCCGTTATATGTTCCGACGGGTCGTTGTTTGTGTTTGTTGTTGTTTTTTGGTTATACTAACAATCTGTTGTTCTGTCGACCCAGAATGACAAATATTAGAAACTGATTTATGAAGTGCTTTATATCCGTTGTTCTGTCCACCCAAAATGACAGATATTATAAATTAATTTTGATATATGAAGTGATTTTAGAACCTAAGTTTAGGAAATGACAGATATATCATATGTGTGCTGCTGTGGTTATAGATAATATTTTATAACTTCAGATTTATTTATTTGTTGTGGTTTGTTAACTATTATATTTTTCTATTTGTTAACTTGACTGTTATATTTTTCAGTTTGTTAGTTCTATTTGTTAACTAAACTGTTATATTTTTCTGTTTGTTAACTTAACTGTTATATTTTTCTGTAGTATAGATAATAAAAATTTACAAGTTTTTATTGAAAAAAGCAAATAAATGGAAATGTGGACCGATTATTAACCGAACCGGATCGAAAATAGCCTAGACCGAATAAATATGCTAAACCGATTAAATGAATCCGAATTCGGCCATCTCAAATATAGGGCCGAATGATTCGGTCCGACACCTAAAATGGCCAAAAACCGAACTGGACCGCTCGCCCTACTCAAATCGGAAGGCCGTGGAATACGCATTCGGTTCCTACGAGTTGCATTGGTCCCGTACGAGGTGATGGTGCCTCTAACGGGACCGATTTGTTGTTGTTTTACGTTTTCACCCATTAGAGGCAACATTTTGTTGTTGTTTTACATTTTCTTCCATTGATGTCAGGTTTCAGGACTAAGTCTAAATTTTTGCAAATTCTCGACGTATACTCAAACCGGGAGTCCTGTGAGTACGCAGTCAGTTCGTACGAGTTGTATTGGTCCCGTACGAGATGACGGTGCCTCTAACGGGACCGTTGTGTTGTTATTTTACGTTTACATCCTTTGACGCCAGGTTTTCAAGCCTAACTCTAAATTTAACAAATTCTCGACGTATACTCAAACCAGGAACTCGGGAACTATGCGATCGGTCCCTACGAGTTGCATTGGTCTCGTGCGAGGTGATCGTGCCTCTCACTGGAATGTTTTGTGGTTGTTTTACATTTTCACCCGTTGACGCCATGATTTTAAGCCCAAGTCTAAACTTTTGCAAATTCTCATCGTATACTCAAACCCGGAGTCCCTTGACTACGCGATCAGTTCGTACGAGTTACATTGGTCCCGTGCGAGGTGATGGTTCCTCTAACGGGACCATTTTGTTATTGTTTTACGTTTTCACCTTTTGGCCGGGGACAACTTGGTCAGTCCCGATGAGTTACATTGGTCACGTGCGAGGTGATGGTGCCTCTAATGGGATTGTTTTGTTTTTGTTTTACGTTTTTATCCGTTGATCGTAGTGAGTGGTTCCAGTTACATTGGTCCCGTGCGAGGTGATTGTGCCTCTTACGGGACCGTTTTGTGACTGTTTTACGCTTTCACCACTTGACGCCAAGTTTTTTTGCCCAAGTCTAAGTTTTTTACAAGTTCTCGTCGTATACCCAAACGGGGAGTCCGATGACTACGTGATCAGTTCGTACAAGTTACATGGTCTCGTGCCTCTAACAGGACCGTTTTCGAATTGTCTTACGTTTTTACCCCTTGACTCCATGTTTTTATCCATAAGCCTAAATTTTGCAAATTCTCTCCGTACACTCAAACCGGGAGTCCGGTGATGTCTCGATTGGTTCGTACGAATTACATTGGTCCCGTACGAGATGCTCGTGCCTCTTACGGGATTGTTTTGTGAATGTTTTATGTTTTCACCCCTTTGACGCCATATTTTAGGCCTAAAAGTCTAAAATTTTGCTAATTCTCGTCGTATACACAAACGGGGAGTCCGGTCACTACGTCATCGGTTCGTACGAGTAACATTGGTCGCGTGCGAGATGCCATCACCTCTTACGGGATCGTTTTGTGGTTGTTTTACGTTTTCACCCCTTGATGCCATGATTCTAGCTCGAAGTCTAAATTTCGCAAATTCTTGTCGTATACTCAAATCGGGAGTCTGGTGACTACGCGGTAGGTTCGCACGAGTTACATTGGTCTCGTGCGAGATGTTCGTACCTCTTACGGGACCGTTTTGTGGCTGTTTTGCGTTTTCACCCCTTGACGCCATGTTTTAGTCCCATGTCTAAATTTTGCAAATTCTCGCCGTATACTCAAACCGGGAGTCGTAAGAGTTACATTGGTCCCATGCGAGGTTCTCGTGCCTCTTATGGGACCGTTTTGTGGTTGTTTTACATTTTCACCCCTTGACAACATGTTTTTAGCTCTAAGTCTAAATTTTGCAAATTCTCGTCGTACTCTCAAACCGGGTGTCCGGTGAATACGCGATAGGTTCGTACGAGTTAAATTTGTCCCGTATGAGGTGCTCATGCCTCATAAGGCATGTTTGTTTTAAAAAAAGTGCGCCTTATAACTTTTACGAAGAATAAGGCGTAAGCGATGCGTTTCTCTCAAGCCACAAGCCTAGGCGCTCTAGACGCGCTTTTTAGAACATAGTCGGTGACTACGCGGTCGGTTCGCACGACTTACGAGTAACATCATTATTTTTCCTCCATTACAATATGTGCCTGTATTGTATCGACACGTGATAAATCTTCAGGAAGTAGAAACACATTATTTTGTATCAACATTTGAACATTAAAAGTAAAGAAAGCACTGAACCTTATACTTTTGCAAAGTTATAAAAAGAGAGGAAATAATTATAAATTATAGAAAGCATAGAGGAAATAATTATAGAAAATATAAGATTGATGGCTTAGCGTAACATGTAATGGCTAGAAAATAATTATACTTCAACACAACATTGTTGGCTTAGCTTAACGTGTACTGGTTAGAATCACTCAATAAGTTCCAATTCTTGAATCCGAAGTGTTCAAACAATAAGACTTAAGTATCAAAAAACGTGAAGATAGAACAATGTGTACCTTAGGCCATCTCCAGTGGGATGCCCTAAAAAAATGCAAATGTGCATTTTTTGGAGTAGATTGTGAGAACGGTTGTCACACTGGTACAATGCAAAAACTGAGGTGGACAATGCAAAAACAGCACTGGGCGGGTAAGACTTACACGCCCGGACGGCTAGGTCTTCCCCTCCCAAATCCTATTTTTTTCCTAAAAGGCCTTGGGCGGATATGATTTACAGGCCCATAGTCTGGGCGGCTAAGACTTGTCCTCCCAGCTATGGGCCCCACCCCTTAGACATTGTGTAGAGACCATTTACATTTGCATCCCGCTTAGGTTTTCTCTCTCCTAATTGTGTACATTCTTCTACCCATTGTAAAGGGAGACAATGCAAATGTACACATTTTCATTGCCCATTGGAGATGGTCTTAGGTTGTTAATCCCCGAAGAGTTAGTGAGAAAATAGCAAAAAAGTAGAGGCACAAATGCTAGATGTGACAACTCAGGGCACAATAGCAGTTGCTGTACCACGTTCTAGTTCGAATCATGTACGCATTTTTGAACCGAATAGTTATCAAACAGATCTACATATTGTAAGGTCTCCTTAAACTCTTATGTAAATGACCTTAAAACATAGAAAATATTATAAAATTCACTTCTCAAAGGATCTTGATCAACATACTCGTTTATAGCGATGACGTGATTCACATACTTGTTTTTATGCTAAGCTCCGTTGCATAAATATTCCATACGCCTACAATAGACACCATTAAAAATCAGGAGTGGATTTTAATCAAATGCACAACCAAAAGCAAAACAAAACCGTAGTTTATATGTAAGGTAGAGCTGAAACTCAAGATAATAAAACCAAATCCTTAAAAAGACAAATAGAGAGTTGAATAACAATACCCAGAGCGAGGGAGAGAGAATAGAGAGTACACCTACAGAAAATAGAATTTTGAAATTAAATATTCAGGTCTTGATTGGTAACAATACCCAGAACCGTAGTCTTATGTTAGTATCTACAAAAATCATACGAACTCGACACGTAATTGATCAACCAACTTCAAATCTGAGAAAGGACTTTCACCATAGCATCCACCGAAACCTCAAGAAAATCACTATTGCAATTAGAGAGTCATCTATTTCGAAATTAATGCCCAAGAACAAAATAAATGCCCAAAATAAACTTTGTTAAGATCAAACATTGTACCGACTTATCAAAGGGAAGTGCATGAACTTGAATCAAAACAATAATTAACTGGAAGCATTCTTTGTGAAAACAACAATAGAATAAAAGAATTCCAAATGGTTCAAAGAATTCCAAATTCCAAATGGGCCATTTGCATCCGGTGTATTCGTGGACACTTGAAAAGGTACAAAACTCAAAGAGAGGTAAAAAAATATGAACAATGTGTTACATAGTGTATATAAGAATTAGAAAGCTAAAAATGAATAATAATGTGTTATAATATGTTCAATAGTATTTATAAGCAGTACAAAACAAAACGATGATTATATTTTCCCATGGGTAAAAACAAATAAAATGTCTAATTTCAAAGAACAAATATCCTGAACAACTTTTGGAGAGAGAACACATCATCCTTTCAAACAAATAAAGGTAAAAATATTTTAATTTTCCGATCTTAATAAAAAAACCCATCAAATTAGAAATAAAATAAATGAATAACCATTCAACAATCATAAAACAGGAAGAAAAAAAGTTGCACACGTATAATTAAACTAAAAAAACTTTCAAATGGTTGGTACTTTGCCTTTTTATGCATTTCTAATTAACTTCGTATCAAAACAACCAATTCGAAATAACAACAAAATTAGGTCACACAAGCACAACTACTAAAAATAAAAGCCCTGGTTTTTTTAGGTAGCATGTTTTCAAAATTGACACACATACATGGAAGTAATACAGACACATACATGGAAGTAAAACAGAGAAAATATATTAGTTTGCTAAAAAATAGAAACAAAATCAGTTTATGATAGCCAAGATAAAAAAGCCGTAATTTTTTAAAACGCATGTTTTCAAAATTGACATATAGACATAGAAAAAAACAGATCACACAACAAAAAATAAAAGCCCTAGTTTTTTTTGGTAGCATGTTTTCAAAATTGTCACGCATACATGGAAGTAAAACAGAACTAAAAAACATTTACACATCCCAATAATTCGTACCAAAAGGGAGATGCACAAAAAAACCCAAAAATGGGTTCAAAGTCTTCATATATTTAGATCCGAAGTCAAAATAGTGTTCGTATGTTTGTTTGCGTATGGGTGAAAATCGTAGATCTATTGTTGCAGATCCTTAGATCCAAAGTCAAAATAACGTGTGTATGTGTGGTTGTGGGAGAGGATACCCGAGGGGGGTTTTCGGAGGGCGACAACTTTGATTTGTGTGAGGAGGAACCATCAGCCGCAATTGTGTGTGTGTGCGATTGTGTGTGGGTATGTTGAAATCAGTGTGTGTGCGCGCCATTTTCTCTGTGTAAGAGAGATGGATATACGGTGCGATTGTTTGTGTGTGTGTGTAAAAGGGAGAGAGGAGGAGGGACGACGTGGGCTTGGGGTAAGGGAAGCGTGAAGATGAGAGGAGAGACGACGACTGGTTCCTGCGAGGGAGAGAGGGGTAGAATTTGGAGGGACGAGTGATGGGGGAGAGAATGAGAAATAGATGTCGGGTAGGGTACGAGGCTTGAAAGAGTAAGTTGTCACATTTGATATAATCTCACACCATTAGATCGTCACAAAAAGTTCGATTACAACCGTAGATTTTTTGGAATAGCCGCCGTCCAAAAAATTTATTAGCCTGACGAAATTTATTAGCCAATTATGTTTGTTACGTTACCAGCTATAATGTTTCCTTTTCCCCCAAGTAAAAGATCAAATTAAAACTAAATAAATAACCACATAAAAGATTAAGCAAGAATATTCAGTTGTAGAGGTACGAGAAGGATAATCTCAAACTCATGTTTTTAAGCCATATTTTTCACTTTCATGTACACTCGTTTTCCCAAAATAAGGTTATGTCTCTTAAAATAAAGACTTAAAAAATAAAATTCAGCTTTTAAAGGGAAGTAATATAGTTGACTTAGTGGTGAATAGTTATTTTAGTGTTAAAATTTTAAAAATTATACTATCTCTATCCAAAATTTATTTTTAGCCAACTATCTTTTTTACCTTACCAGCAAAAATGTTTTTTTTCCCTAAGTAAAAGATTAATTAAAGTAAATAAGTAACCACATATAATATTAATCATTGTCTATTAAATTTTCATGCCAGCTAAAAAAAAGTTATAAAAAATTGGTAAGATTATTCATTCGTACTACGAGAAGGATAATCTCAAACTCATGTTTTCAGGCCATATTGTTCACTTTCAAGCACACTCGTTCTCCCAAAATAAGGTTATATCTTTAAAAATAAACACTTAAAAAATCAAATTCAGCTTCTACTTGAGGGAAGTAATATAGTTGACTTAGTGATGAATACTTATGTTAGTGTTAAAACTATAAAAATTATATTATCTATATCCAAAATTAATTTTTAGCCAGCTGTGTTTTTTTACATTACCAGTTAAAATTTTTCTTTGTCCCTAAGTAAAAGATTAAATTAAACTAAATAAATAACCATGTAAAATATTAATCATTGTCTATTAAATTTTCATGCAATCTAAAAAACTAAAAGTTATAAAAAAAATTGTAAGATTATTCATTCGTAGAGGTACGAGGAGGATACTCTCAAACTTATGTTTTTAGGGTATATTTTCACTTTGAAGTACACTCGTTTTCCAAAAATAAAGTTATGTCTCTAAAAAGAAAGGGTGTGGTTGTTGCCCCTTCTTCAAAATCTTATGCCACTCCAATTCATAATCTAACTAGGTGTAAACCAGCGCGATGTGCGGACTAGACGATTCTGATATTTGATTTGCATTTAAAGTGTTTGTAAAAACCATCCCGCAAATTGGAAAACAAAATTTTCGAACATCTCCAATTTTCACAGCCTCCCAACCATGATAATTTTGAGTTAGTTGTATTTTTTACTCAAAATAACGTAATATTTTTTTTTATGTTGCTAGCTATTTTTTGCCGATGCACCATAATTCCTGAAGAAATGAGTTAAACAAAAAGGTAATTTTGTATAATATGAAAAAATGAAACAAAAAAAATTAATTACTCCATAGGAATGCATTTAACAAAATGATTCTTATGGCATCTTAGATAGCGAGTCACCTTCAACTAAACAACTGGAATAAATAAGTTTATGTAGCATATAAATATCATAGGAGTGTAAAGAGAGTACATATAGAACTCTTGCAATGAAATTCACAAGTTCCTCCACTTCTACCCAGGACCATTTGGTACTAACCGTACAATCCACCCAAATACGTGACTTCATAATCCTAGACCACCACCACTTTTTGAAACGTCTAAAACCAAACCTGACTAAAAGTTAGTCCCACTCAAACTACTCTGATCTTTCTGTCATAATCCCCATAATTTAATTTGAACCCAATAAAAAATTAAATACAAATAAATAACAGCATGACACACATAGAGGTTATATTATATCTTACGCAAAGTTTCTCTCTCATCTTATTCTAGCTTATTTTTTCATATGATTTAAAATTCCCATAATTTAATTTAGTTAAAATTAAATTATATCACATGCACAAAGGTTATATTATATGGCACGATGAAATAAAACATTAGTTAAAATTCATGGAATAAAATGTTTAAATCTCCCCTACAAATTTGAATTTTTTTCTAATTCCAAACAAAAAGAGATATTTCAAAATTTAAACCAACATGTTTAATATTGAATAAAAAAAAGATGAAGCTTGATGTATTTGATTGGCTTAGCCCAAAATGATGTAGCTACAACCAAGTGAATTTTCAAGTTTCAATATGACTACTCCAAACTTGTTCAATATATAATTTGCCAAAAAATTGATGACAAAATGTGTATATGCATCGAGTATAAAGGAAAAACCACTAAAATCTAATTATAAAAAACATTAATTAATATCTAAATCTAAATGTTGATTCCATTTAGATATATCATAAATATGAGCTTTTTTTACTTTAATACATTATTATGTTTTAAATGTGAACATTTCGCCACTAAAAAGTAATGTTTTGTGAAATTTAGCGGAAACAAATATTCTAAAGTACAATAAAGTGATTAATTTATATTAAAGTCTAATTCCAATAATTACTAATTTATATTAAACTCTCGTATCAATGTATTAAAGTAAAAATGTTACCTCTTTAAATATATTTTTCACTCCAAAACCTCCTTTTTTTTTTCAAATATCCTTTATTTCCAAACTTGACACACATTTTTACATGTTTTCCTTAAGCATTGTGTAACGTACTTTTTACGCCTACTTGTCTAACTTAAATTTGAAGTCTTTGATTTTTTCATGCATCTTCTCGACATTTTTTTATTCGGGTTGGGAACTAAATTTATTAAATATTTTTGGTAACAAAAATTACTAACATATATCAATAATATATATTACGAACAACTTTAAACGATCCCATGCCTATTCAATATTTGACATACACAATTTGAAAATTGACTTATATTTTCATATTTAAAACCACATATTTAAAATTGACTTCAAAATGGGTGGGTAAGCACAAAAATAAATTGTATGGGATCAAGCGACGGGATGGGGCAATGAACATGCACCCACCTCCCAATCAATGTCCAAACCTTGCCAGCAGATACAATCGAGAAAATCTCAAACTCTACTTAAAATATTTTATGATAGCAATATGACTTGATCTTGAAAGAAAACTTAATGTCTCCCCTTTTGGTAGCCATATTATGTTGAACATATTGCGTGGGGCTTTTTACTGGTTGAAGGTAAGCATTTGATGGATACACACGGAAAGAGAGGGATGGATTTGAGATTTGTAATTTTTCCATGATATATTATCTAACGTACAGGGCTCTGTATAGTGGAAAAGCATACAGAAAAAAACACTTTTCATTTCTAAGCCGTGGTAGTTAAAATCAAGGAAAAAATTCGAGAGAAGTAAAATATTTATAGAAAAGCTGAATTTGAAAATACTTTCAAAATTAAAAAAAAACGAATTCAAAATAAAAACGACAGATTTCATCAAATCTAAGCCTTGATGAGAACTACAATTTACAACAATATTTAAATAAAACATTATTTAAATTGAAGAAGAAATGAAAGATATTATACCAGATCAGCCCTCTTGATGAGGCCTACAAGCCGCGACAATTGTTCTTGATATTAACATAGTGAAATCGTATGTGATCGTCCCAAGGAAGAGTAGGCGGTTCAAGAGGATGCTTGATCTTGTCATTATAAACATCTACCGCCAAAACCGTGTGAGGAGTCTTCGACATAAGTTTTCTCACAGAGATGAAAGCCAGTGAAACATCCGGAGCCAATCATGCATATTGTAATCGGATTTACCATCACCATTTCGTCACCAACCAATATCGGTTTCTCTCTATGAATCCTCTTTTGATTTTCACGTGTGATTTGAGTAGGCGGTGAAAATGGATTTATGTTTTTTAAGGGAGGCAAATGGATGGGGATGTATTTAAAACAACAAAAGGAAGGAGAAGAGGAAATGAAAGGTCTTGTGGTCCTATCGCCTGCAGTAAATGAATGATTTGTATAGGCTAAAATGGGTTTAATGAGAAATGGGGGAGACAGTGTACATGAAAGAGAAAAAAGTGAGAAACCCAAAAATCTGACGTATGGCCTTCTCTTTTTTAATTATTTTGAAAAGAAAAAATTAATGAAATCAAGATTACTCAGCTATATAATACTGCCACGTGGATATATAGAAAAGAAAGAAATCCATAAAAGGTTTAATCTGCGTAAGTTGTGACAGTGGAGACAAGAGAGACATGAGTGAGAGGCGACGTTTGGATTTTTGGGATGCTGTCAATCTAACGACACAAGTTGAAAATTTAATTATTACATAGAGGTGGCATCACACATATTATAGCTTATGTATTCAAAGGGTCTAACTGGGTGGGGGTAATGGAGGCAGCCACGTGGCTCTCTCAATGAGGGAGAGAATTCAAATCGTGTAATGCATTTTTAAAAAGAAAAATTAATGAAATAAAGATTACTCAGCTTTATAATAATGCCACGTGGATAGCTCAAAAACTCATCAAAATTAAAGAGGGTCTTACGTCCTGTAATGCATTTTATAAGTTATAATTAGTTTTAAACCCCGCGCGATACGCGAGAGTATTAGAAATATTGAGGTAAAGTTTATGTATAATTTGTTTAGACACTCTTGCCTTCTTTTAGTCACATTCATGAGCTTAAGTGCCCACACAAAACATATTCAGAGAAAAAACCCAATTTTCCCCATATTATTATAATGTCTTATATTTATCACTGCCAATATGAAATAAATAATCAATTTTTCGGCCAATAATTATCAGCCAACAAAGTTACATCATAAGTTATAAGCAAGACATTCAATAATTAAAATTAAAATTAATGAGCTCACCAAAGTTTGCATTTCATTAAAATTTAAATTATTATTTGAATTAAGATGGTAGGAATGCCTAAACATTTGAAAACTCACAAATGCTTTATCAACTTTATCTCTCAGTAATATAATATTATGACAAAAAAAACTTGCTTTATAAATTTAAAAATCTAATATAAACCATGGAGGACAAAGTAAACACACTACTCATTACTCTTGTATATCAGACTTTCAAGCAACTGCAGAATTGCAAATAATTTAGGAAAACAAAGCAGGTGCTGCGAAACAAATGAAAACTAATGTGTTATTTCTCATCTTTGAATTGGATTAATACAAGCTATATTAATAGAGTTACATTAGATAAACTACTTCCTTAAATCATGCAACTATTTTGAACGTGGCTACTAACATACATGCAGTCACCCATTGAACAAGTAATGGGAATAAGTTCAGGAGATTGGTTACATATTGACTTGATCTTCATAATACTAACGAACTGTTGACCCATTCTTTCATTATAAGAATGATCCTCAATACTCCACCGCAAGCGAAGGTGGGGTTCATGGCACACACCAAGCTTGGTGTTAGAGATTGAAAATGCTGAGTAGACGGGTTTGGTTTTGAGTGCGATTGAATCAAGTGAGAACATCTCCACTATTACCAAAACACCTTGAGAATAAAAATAATCCATATGATTTTCATTGCGGTAGACTCAAGCACGTAATACCCAACTTCATAAAAAAATAAGGTCTCTTAAACTGTAATGAGCTTGATCAAAATTGATTCAGAGGCTTAATTATCGGTTTTGGCTAGACCGACACCTGTAATAGATCTCTTGGATCAAAATGAGCTTAATCCCAAATGATTCAGAGGCTCTACTCTTCTTGGGCTTGATCACAATGGATTCAGGGCCTTTGCTTGTTGGGCTTGATCACGAGTGATTGAGGGGCCATTGAGTTGTTTGATCATGTGAAGTGGATGCATGATCATGCCTTCAATGTGGGTAAAGTTCCCACAATTATGGATTTTTTTTCATAAGAAATTTCAATGTTCAGTTTTATAAAATATCGCTTGGAACACGGAACATATGCAAGTGATAAACTCTACTTCCTCGTCCTAAGATGTTTTTTTTTCAAAGTCTTCAAAACTTTCAATTGTCTACCTTTTGGAAAGATACCCATACCAATTACAGCTTTGACTGGTGAAACCATAACATCAACAACATCTATTGTTTCAAACTTGAGAAATCTAATTCCTCTTAGTCGCTTGGAGACTTGATGAAGAACTGGTAAAAGGAATGTACTTCACCAAAGGCCAAGAAGCGTTGTTTCACTTCTTCATTATCAGTATCAAAAGGAAAGATTGGATTAGAAATTTATTGTGCCCAGATAATCTTATCCTTCAACAGGTTTAAGATTAGTTGGTTTATTTGGGCTGGAGGTTCCAAGTTTTGGTATAGATGGAACATTTATAGAGAAATTTCTTTTTTTTGTATTCGGCGGACGGTAGCAAAGAGTAATGGCTATCGCCACCGGAGAAATGGTATACCGGTGTGGACAACCAGGAATAAGATTACTCGCTAGAGCTTTATATCTCTGATACCATGTAGAATTGAATATAATTTAGGAGAACAAAGCAGGTGCTGTGAAATAAATGAAAACTAATGTGTTATTTCTCATATTTGAATTGGACGAACACAAGCTATATTAATAGATGTACATCAGCTAAACTACTTCCTTAAATCATGCAAATATTTTGAACTTGGCTACTACCATGCATGCAGTCACCCAATGAACAAGTCAAGTGAATAAATTCAGGAGATTGGTTACATATTGACTTGATCTTCATAATACTAACTAACTAATTGTTGACCCATTATTTCATTATAAGAATGATCCTCAATAGCAACATCCACTGCCACATAAAAATCCCCGGTATTATTTCTACATGAGCACACAATACGAAGATCTCCAACGGCCCAAAAAAAAATGAGCGTGAAAAATAAACCAATCTTGTCTAGATAGTAGAAAAACTGAGTTTTTTTTCCAGGTTCCCAAAAAAATAGCTCAAAAAGTAAAATCTTGTCCTATAATTTTGCACTATAAAGAGATCAAAGGGTATAACAAAATCTAAAGTTCGAACAAAGAAGCAAAACTACTTAAGTTCTTATATCTTCTTTTCACCGTTAAAAGAACCTAGATTATTTTAAAAAAAATCGCAACTTTCATTGCCCAACTAATAAGTTTCCTTGTAAAATGACCCGAATAAGAATATGGTGAAATTAGATTCTTGCCAAAAAAACATATAATATTAATATTCATACACATAAATACACGTCACTAAAAAACATGAATTCACATTTTTCCAAATGACATTTGGATATTCAAATAATCTAAGTGTGAAAATCATGTTGCCCAAAATGTATGAACAACCTTTCACCCAGATCAAAGCTTAAGTGGTGGGGTTTCGGGTCTTAAATTGGGTTTCATCTCACTTTTTCTTCAAATAAAAATAAAATAAAAGATTGTTACAGTTAGAGAATGGGTAAAAGCTAACAATCTAGCAAATGAATTGTTTGACAGGATATAAAAAGTCTTCCAAGAACTATGTATAATATAAGAGTATACCTAAAGGGTTCAATTGTAAGATAAGAATAAGAACTGCTATATACAAAAATTTATACCAACACACTTTATTCGGTGCATCATGAATCTGAACTCATAAAAGTTGAGAACGCCATCTCCATTCCAAGCAACATCACAAGGGCACTGGTGGAAGATAAATGCAGACTAATACCGGGGAAAGAGAAATCGAATGGACTATTATGTGCTCGAGTAAAAATAATAAAAAGGAAGGGAAGAACGAAGCATAAATAGACGAAGAGGCAAAACCCAATAGAAGTGAAAAGTCATCCTAAATTAAATGTGAATGGAAGAAGTAGATATAGATTGAGAGGAGTCTTGAAACCAACGCGTCCTTTCATATTAGCCAAATTTAATTTGGTTTTAATATATTTAATGCTTGCAATCACGTGTCAATTCTTTTAGAAAAGACGCCAAAATTATATTTAGTTACTAGCATGAAGGCCACGCGATGCGTGGTCGAATACAAGGAAATGTTCCATTCCATAATTATTCCTAATTGGTTTTCATTTAAAAAATTATTGTCTAGTAACTCATATGACATCTAACCGAATCAAAGATTAAATTACATTGGTGATCCATGTATTTTTAAATTTATATGATATTTTAGTGCTCAAACCTTATTTTATAAACTATACCCACCTATTAAGATGCTAAAATGTGAAAATAAAAATATAATGATTCCTTTATTGAACTATAACAAACTTATTGTCAAGAAACACTCGATTCATGTTTACCTAAAAAAATATAAATTATCATGGAAAACTTAACAAATACCCAAAATACTTTATCAATCCAATCAATAAAACTAAATAAAAACATAAATTAATCCATGTATACAGAAAAGGATGTATATAATGAAAAGGCACACCTACTAACAAATAATAATATAAGGATTAAAAGTGGATCCAACTTACACATATAGGCTGGTGAGATCTCTTAGAAGATGACTTTGTTTTTTGAAGGATAAATGTAAAAGTTAACATAACTGGCCAACTTGTTATCCTTTATAGTAAGCAGTCAGACGGTTCATATCTTTGTGCAACGTGATCCCTTATTGTATATAATCCCATCTGTCCTATTTCAGTTCACTGATTATAGCTTCCGTGATATTATTCAAATCATTTCTAGTTTCGAGAAAAATACAATGATTCCACATAGTGGGAAAACGTAAAGCCACAATTCCCTTCTCAACTCAAAGCACCGTAAATTAATTGCAACAATCGAAGAAGACAGAGAAAAAGAGGTGGGACTTAATGATATTTAATACATGTGCCACATGTCAACCTCATATGATTTGGGTCTATAATTTTTATATAGATATATAGATTTATAGTTTCGAGAAAAATACAATGATTCCACGTAGTGGGAAACTGTAAAGCCACAATGCCCTTCTCAACTCAAAGCACCGTAAATTAATTGCAACAATCGAAGAAGACAAAGAAAAACAGGTTGGACTTAATGATATTTAATACACGTGCCACGTGTCAACCTCATATGATTTGGGTCTACAATTTTTATATAGTTATATGGATTAGATAATAGATGACAAAAGTGTCCTTGCTATAAAATGCAAAGAAATGTAAGAACTTAGATAGTGTCATATTTGTGGTTAAATCATGCAAGTGTACCGCTATTAGTGAATCATTTCTTTATTATTTATGGGTGAATCATGTCTTTCTATATTATGTGAATTAACCAGTAAAGATAGGTAAGAAAATGATAACAAAAAATTAACGATATGAAATTTTATTTTTTACCTAACACGAACACAATCCAAATAAAATAGACATGATTTGACACAATATTTTTTTTATAATCAAACACGAACACGATCCAATTAAAACGCGATATGACACATCATGATACGAGATCTTATTTTTTTTATTTAACAAGACACTGCCAAACAAAAGCGACACGATATTCCCCGGCACGATACGCATTTTTAATTGGATGTGTCTCATTTTAATTGGATCGCATTTTAATTTTGTGTCGCCCGACACATCACGATACATAATTTTTTTTAAACAAGACACGACCTAAATAAAAGCGACAGGATATGCCCCGACACAAAATTTTATTTTTTAACTAACACGACACGACATAAAATCTTATTTTTTTTTATCTAGCATGATCTAATTAAAACATAACACGACACAGATGAAATAAAGATTTTTAAACTAATGTTGAAATAAAATCTCGTAAAGTTTTGCGTGCTAGGTCATGTTGTGTTACTTTTTTTTAAGTCATGTTTATGTTCCATTTTAATTAGGCTCTATTCGTGTTTGGTAAAAAAATAAGATTCTGTATCGTGTCATGTTATTAGAGTCATGTTCATGTTAGATAAAAATAAGATTCCTTTTTTTTTAGTCTTTATTATTTTGTTTTTAAGTTTTTCTTCTTTTTTTTAATTATTAAAATTAAACAACTTTTTTTGAACATTTTTTTTAAAAAAATTAAACGTCTTTTTTTTAATAAAAAAATATTTTTTTTCATAAATAAAAAAACTATGTTTACTAATAAAAAAAGCTATAAAACAGTTTTTTCAATTAAAAACACATCTAAAAATATATATTTTTTAATTTTACTAAAAAAATGTTTAATTTGATGTCTTAAATTCAGGATTGATTAGTGTCACTGGCGCGGAGCCACATTCAAGAAATGATGTGGGTCCGGGAATGTGGGTATGCGCCAGCGGCACAAATCAATTGCGATATTCGTGATTGACATGATATTGTGGTTGATTAGAACAAATGATGTGGGCCGGGAATGATGCTCTAATTAATCGCGATATTTTATTGACATGATATTGCAATTGATTAGTGCGGTTGGCGCGGACCCACATTCCCGGACCCACATCATTTGTTGAATGTGGATTCGCGTCAGCGACACTAATCAGCTCGAATCTAAGACATTAAATTAAATAATTTTTTTATAAAATTAAACGATTTTTCATTAAAATTAAAAAATATTTTCTCATAAATTAAAAAAACAATGTTTACTAATATGCCGCTGACGCGAACCCACATTCAATAAATGATTTGGGTCCGGGAATGCGGGTTCGTGCCATCGGCACTAATCAGTCACGCAATCATGTCAATAAACCTAATTTTTTTTATTTATGAAAAAAATATTTTTTATTCTATTAGGAAAACTGTTTTTTTTATATAAAAAACTATTCTTATATTAATTGTAAAAGCAAAAGAATAAGAAAAAAAAACGGAATGCGGCTTGGAGGCGGTTTGGGATGGCTGTCCATCTAAGTTTTCTCCCTTTCTTTACTGGTTCATTCACATAATATAGAAAGACACGATTCACCCACAAATAATAAAGACATGATTCCCTAATAGTGGTACACTTGCTCGATTCACCCACAAAAACGACACTATTTAAGTTATTACCTTTCTTTGCATTTTATAGGAAGGACACTTTTCTCACTAGATTATGATTTGGAGTGCCAACAGATTTTGAAGGAGCGACAATAGTCGCACCCAAAAAAATACTTTAACCCAAAAAAAACACTTTGAAAATCAAATTCAGCTTTTACTTAAGGGACGTAATATAGTTGACTTAGCGGTGAATAGTTATTTTAGTGTTAAAATGACAAAAATTATACTATCTGCATCCAAGATTTATTTTTAGTCAACTGTGTTTTTTGCATTACCAGCTAAAATATTTCTTTTTCCCTAAGTAAAAGATTAAATTAAACTAAATAAATAACCACATAGAATATTAATCATTGTCTATTAAATGTGCCAGCTTAAAAAAAGTTTAAAAATTGTAAGATTATTCATTTGTAGATATATGGGAAGGATAATCTCCAACTCAATTTTTTAGACCATATTTTCACTTTAAAGTACACTCGTTCTCCAAAAATAAGGTTATATCTCTAAAAATAAACAATTTAAAAGTCAAATTCAGCTTTAACTTAAGGGAAGTAATATAATTGACCTAGTGGTGAATAGTTATGTTAGTGTTAAAATTTCAAAAATTTATTTTTAGCAAACTGTGTTTTTTACATTGCCAGCTAAAATGTTTTTTTTTTTTGCTAAATAAAAGTTTAGGTTAAACTAAATATATAACCACATAAAAGATTCATCGTTGTCTATTAAATGTTCATGCCAGCTAAAAAAATTCGTAAGAATATTCATTTGTAGAGGTACGAGAAGGATAATCTTTTTTTTTTGATATCTTACCATGAGGTTTCCGGGCAGCTTACGTGCACCTCGACTAATCCCCATCTACGGTTCGTGGCTTTCGCTGGCCAAGCATTATTTTGACAGTGCCAGGAATTGAACTGGGGACCAAACCCAATCCACCCCCAACATTGTCCTAGTGGCAACCTTATACCACTAAGCCAAGAGGCTTGGTTATTAGGATAATCTCAAACTCATGTTTTTAGAGCATATTTTTCACTTTCAAGAACACTTGTTTTCCCAAAATAAGGTCATGTCTCGAAATATAAACACTTTAAAAATCAAATTCAGCAGTTATTTAGGGGATGTAATATATTGGACTTAGTGGTGAATTTTTAGTGTTAAAATTTCAAAAAATATAATATCTGTATCCAAAATTTAAAAAATATGAATCTAAGTTTGAGTCATTTAAAGAAAACAAGGGTTAATTTGAAATGATAAAGTATTTTTTTAAGGGGGTGGCTAAAATTTGGAGTTGATTTTTAATGAACCTTTTCCCATTTTTATGTCAGTAAATGTCAGTAAATGTCAATAGTGTAAATAGTTTTTAAATATATAATAATGGTAAGATAATCAAAATAAATAAAATTAAATTAAATTTAGCCTCTATCAAAGCTCAACTTTCAACATTAGGCACCTATCATTGAGAATCTTAAAAATAAAAGTAAATTAAAGTTTAGTGCCTATAATAATGTTTAACTAGCATGTAGCCCGCACGATGTGCGGGCGCACTATTATATTTGTTAAAAATATAACCAAAAAATTAAAATACTCAAATAACTAACTACAGTAGTAACATGTCATATTAAGCTATTTGTTGGGGTGGATAAATTACAAACTTTAAACCTATAGTGAATAATCCTAACCATTACAATAACACAGTTAAAATTATAAATAAATATAACTAATAATACAAATTGTAAAACGAATATATATATATATATATATATATATATATATATATATATATATATATATATATATATATATATATAGAGAGAGAGAGAGAGAGAGAGAGAGAGAGAGAAAGAGAGAGAGAGAGAGAGGAGAAGGCTCATCTACATCATGCTCTATACATGAAAGACAACCTGTTTAATCAATACAAAAGCCCACACGACCATAAAAAAATACCCCATATCAACAATTCTTTACAATTTTTAAAAAAATTCGACATAGTCTCCTTCGTTTATACATGAAAACCAACCTTTTTAATCAACACAAAAGCCCACACGACCAGTAAAAAAAAAATTAAACAACAATCTCGCATATCAACAACAATAATAAATAAACAATCTACCTGTCACAAACCATTGCTTTGTTCATGTGTTCCACGCGAATACAATATAACCCTAAAATGTTATTCTGCAAAAAAATATAAGAAACAAAACAAAAAATATATCATTAATCAAATAATGTTTAAACCTAAAAGTCTAAATGTTGCAAATTCTCGTCGTATACTCAAACCGGACGTCCTTGACTAGGCGGTCAGTTCGTACGAGTTACAGTTCTCCCATGCGAGGTGCTCGAGCCTCTCACTGGACCGTTTTGTTACTGTTTTATGTTTTCATCCTCTGACACCATGTTTTTAACCCTAAGTCTAAACTTTACAAATTCTCGTTGTGTATATTCAAATCGGGAGGTCGGGGACGACGCGATCGGTTCGTACGAGTTAAATTGGTCCCGTACGAGGTGCTTGTGCCTCTCACGGGGCTATTTTGTGGTGGTTTTAGGTTTACACCCTTTGACGCCATATTTTTAAGCCAAAGTCTAAATTTTACAAATTCTCGTCGTATGCTCAAACCGGGAGGCCGGGGATTACGCGGTCTGTCCCTAAGAGTTACATTGGTCCCGTACGAGGTGATCATGCCTCTCATAAGAACGTTTTGTGGCTGTTTTACGTTTTCACCCGTTAACGTATGTTCTTAAGCCTAAGCCTAAATTTTTGAAAATTCTCATCGTATACTCAAATTGAGAGTCCCGTGACTACGCGGTCAGTTCGTACGAGTTACATTGATTCCGTGCAAGGTGATGGTGCCTCTAACGGGACTGTTTTATTATTTTACGTTTTCACCCTTTGACGTCATGCATTCAAGCCTAAGTCTAAATTTTTCAAATTCTCATCGAATACTCAAATAGGGAGGCCGGGGACTACGCGGTCGGTCCCTACGAGTTGCATTGGTCCTTTGCGAGGTGATGGTGCCTCTAACGGGACCGTTTTTTTTATTGTTTTATATTTTCACTCTTTGACGTCATATTTTCAAGCCTAAGTCTAAATTTTCCAATTTTTAATCGTATACTCGAACCGAGTCCTCTAACGGGACCGTTTTGTTGTTGTTTTATGTTTTCACCCCTTGACGCCATGTTTTCAAGCCTAAGTTTAATTTTTCCAAATTCTCGTCGTATACTCAAATCGAGAGGCCGGGGACTACGCGGTCGGTCCCTACGAGTTACATTGGTCCCGTGCGAGGTGATGGTGCCTCTAACGGGACCATTTGTTGTTGTTTTACGTTTTCATCCTTTGACGTTAGATTTTTAAGCCTAAGTCTAAATTTTTGCAAATTCTCGTCGTATACTCAAACCGGGAGTCCCGTGACTACACGATCGGTTCGTACGAGTTGCATTGGTCGGTTCAAACTCATCAAAAACTCCATTTTAATTTGTTTTCCTCCTTTGTTTTTATCGATATAGACAAATAGACAAAGAAGTAGAAAAAATAAACATTAAGTGCAAAGTATCACGACAAAGAAAATATATGCTCATAAAAGATGTAATGATCATCTCAAAGGTAGACAAACACCGACTATTTTTGAAAATTTTCAATTTTTTTTAAAAATTGCAAATTTCGCAAATATAACAAACATACCATATATAATATATGCAAAATATATATATCAAAGAATATTCAACACGTATATATAGGTATAGACGACCACAAAACACATAAGCTTTACACACTAGCATAGTATCGATGTGTCCAAAATGTGTGGAATAGAATGAATGGGTGTGAACTAGTAACAAAAGAATTATAACCCAAACACTCAAATATGTTCAAGAAGTTCTAATTGATCGTAAAACTTTATCAAACTAAGCTTTAGTCTCAAGTGACATATAAAGTTGAACTTAAAGAAGTGAGCTTGCGTCTAATGAATAAACTTGTTTAATTAAATTCCAATTTTATGCCCATATTTTAATTAAGACCCTGAAACATGCATCTAATTGTGATTGAAAATTAATACGAATTATCTAACATGCACAACCAAACAATCACAAAACAAATTTGAGGAAAAAATCCCCAGCAGGGGAAAGTCCTTTTATTTCTCTATAAACTATAAATATCCAACATACAATTACAAAGCAGAAATGCAACGTTTTTGTGACAACGAAATACCCTCAGGTGTCGGTTCAAAGTCTTCAGCAAGAGATCACGCAAGAGCTCCAATTGGTCAGAAATGGAGATAGCCTCCTTCTCCACGAAGGGTTACTCCAGAATGAGTAATATGAGTAATAGAGTCAAGAATGATTCACATAAATGATATGGGACTTTGGAGTGAATAAAAAAGGGTTTAAAAGTCCAAAAAACAAAGTCTTTAATTGCACCAGATATGGAGAAATGCAGTTTTGAAAGACTTAAAAACACAACATCAAAGCAGGTATTTATAGTCTGTATAAAAAATTGAGGCGGCGCTGGTCGTTTGAAGTCGTTCGAACGACATCTGCATGTTGTTTGAAAAATATCTACTCTCGTTTCTAATGACATTCTAAAGTCGTTTGATACTACTTAAAAATGACTTTCAAGCGACCCTTGAAATGACATGTGCTGTCATTAGAAGCTGTCGTTTGAACGATACAAGCAACATTTACTAGTAAAAAAGTCATAGGTCTTAAAAAATAATTTTTGACTTAGAAAAATGCCTCAATTTTGATAATTTTTTTTGTAAAAGTATCCCAAATAAATACGTGAACATTAATAACTCCAATTTGTCAGTTTACCTTTTAGCATAGTGGAGTTAGTGGGAATGGAGCCAGTTGAAGATGCACGACGCGCGTTGTCAATGATGGGTACGTGTTGATGATGCGTGTAGGTCAAGATTCAGATGATGGACATCAAGGTAGAACGTGTGAAGACGTGCCGAGATGTAACGGTATACGACATACTAACTATGATCTAGGACAACACAAAAATTTCCAGATTCTAAACGGACATTTATAAAACATGTATTTACAAATCTCGCCCTATGTCTATGCCGGTACATTCATAAAAAATCCGAATTGTGCTACCCAACAAATATATGAGACATACAATCTATATCCCCCAAAACCCATAAATGGAAATATCAAATAACATGTCTTCAAAAATCTTCAATATCTTCAAAGCTTCAATTCTCCAACGTTTCTTTGTCATCATCAGGGTATGCAAAATAATAATCCTCAATTTTGTACCAACATACATGAGACAAGAAACAAATACTCGTGACGCGCAACAGTTGAAATATATTGATAAGAAGAAAATCAAAATCAATTAAGTTAAAGAAACCATTAAATCAAACAAGCATATCTTCCCCATAATTCATTCTCCCCCGTTTTATGATGTCCCCAAATAGACAAATAAGATGAACACAAAGCAATGCATATGGAGAGTGTCATAAGGTAATAAACTTCTCCTTTTCAATTTCTCAAAATTTTTCTAACAAAAAAATATACAACAAAGAATCAGACCATGAAAGAACACGAAAATAACCAAGTCGGTGATAGCGTAAATGAAGGGATGTGAAGAAATTCGATAGGAAAATCAATGCAAATAATTATAACATATGTGCACGATAAATTTTGGATACTCCTAACGAATGAACTCAACATCTTCCTTGAGTGTAAAAATGGTGGAATTATAAGAAATTGACTCAATCTAATCAACAAATCAAAGTTTAAAGTGATTTCCACACCAATAATGCCGAAATCTATTTAATGTTTTTTTGAGAATTTCAAGAAGTCCAAACCCGTTGATATACATATCCGACCAAACTCCCTCAAATGTAATAATGATCATATAATGATATTTCTTTTCTTATGAATGATCATATCAACCTAAACTAGTTTGGCATGGGCTACTTTTTTCAATGCCACACTTTTTTTTGGCTATTTTCAGTTCTTTGGGTCTTGGCTACTATTTTCAATGCCACACTTTTTTTTACCAAGTTTAAACGGTGCCTTAATCATAAAGGATATTATAAGAAAATTCCGTAGCCCTTCCCCGTTTGTCACTCAACATAAATACATTGAAACAAAATTCTCATGGGCAATGGTTATTATATGCACTACTATTATTATTATTCTCGTTTTATTGCATGTGGTTCATTGTATAAGCAGAATTGAGATGAAAACACTCAAACCAACATGTGACAGACAAGTACAAAATTCAAATAAGACTATGCATGTGTGTATTAAAGGAGATAAGGAGCCAAACATATAGAAAGATATCACTAACCACATCTCAATGACTCCATACATTATAAAGCACATGGATGAAATGATGTAGCATCTCAAATCACTATAAAAAAAGTCATGTGGAATATGGAAATGTAGTTGTGACTTTTGATATCTTAAATGTTCATCCATAAACGGTGTAAACAAAATACAAAACTCTTTTTGTGTTTTAAAAAAAAATTATAAAAATAAAATCTTTTTGTCCTTTTTAAAAAAAATATCAAAAACAAAATCTTTTTGGATTTTTAAATTTTTCAAAAAAAGAAAATATTTTTGTAGTTTCCTAAAAATATAAAAAATGAAAATATACTGCAAAAAATGATACAGTTTAGCAATAGGAATGATATGATATGAACATGAAAAATGCATCATATTCTAGACATGGTAACTACCCCTCAGTCAATTGTGCAAATTTATAAAGACTTCCAAAGACTCTCGAATCTAAGGGCATCTAAAGGCTTCGTGAAATTATGAGCTAACTGAAGGTCAGTGGACAGAAAACTCAAGGACACAACTTTTTCTTCTACTAACTCGCAAATAAAGTGACCGTGTATCCTAATGTGTTTTGGGCACGAATGCGGGACTGGATTGCGGGATATGTGTATCGCGCTCGTGTTATCACAGGAAATATTTATGGTGTGTTGTCACAGGAAATAGCCATGGTGTCCTGTGATATCCCATAATCCTCCATCATCTGATTTATCCACAGAAGTTGCGTACAGCAACTCCCGGTGGCTATGTACTCAGCCTCTACAGTGAACAAAGAGATGGATTTTTGCTTCTTGATCAATCAAGAGACAAGAGCATAACCAAAGAATAAACGCCCACCAGAAGTGCTCTTACATCCATCTGCATCCTTGGCCCAATCAGCATCCAAATAGGCAGATAAACGATCGTCACTACCAAAGAAATACCAAATGCCGTATGAGAGAGTCCTACTCATATATTTGATAATACGTTTAAGAGCGAGTAAGAGCAACTCTTTCACGAATGCCTGATATTACGGACGGACTCCAGCACTAAAGGAGATGTTGGGATAACTGGCAATCAAGTAGAGAAGACTACCTATCATACTCCGATATAAGGTTTGACCTACATTATTACCCTAAGTGTCCTTGTTAAGATTAGTAGAGGTACTCATCAGGGTACGTGATTGCCTAATAGAGTCTAAATTAAATTTCTTCACAAGGTCTCTTGCATACTTAGATTAGGAGATGAACATCTCATCCTCTAGCTGACAAATCCGGAGACCAAGGAAGAAAGTAAGCTCACTAATCATGCTCATCTCGAAATCACTCTTCATCTCCTCCGCAAAGTCATGAGCATGGAGGGAGCATGTGGATCCAAAGACTATGTCATCCATATAAACCTAGGCAACAAAAATAGCACCATCCCTTCTCCTAACAAATAACGTCTTATCAACTCCCCCTCTCTCGAAGCCACGGGTTAAGAGATAGAAAGTAAGCCTAACATACTAAGCACGGGGTGCTTTCTTTAAACCATATAGGGATTTTCTCAGATAATAGATATGTTCAAGGTGCTTAGGGTATTCAAACCCTTTTGGTTGTTCCACATAAACCTCCTCCTATAGAATGCCATTCATAAATGCACTATTGAAATCTCTCTTATATAACTTGAAGCGTAGATGACATGCGATGGCGAGCAATAAACGGACAACTCAAGCTTCGTAACAGGAGCAAATGTCTCCTCAAAGTCTACATCCTCCATCTTTGTGTATCCCTGAGTGACCAACCTAGCCTTGTTTTGGATAATGGTACCATTTGTAACACCCCGCCTAAAATAATAACGGGTGGCCAGCCCTATACTATATTAAATCAGGAGTTTCAGATGGTCCAGTCTCAACATCAACTGCCGGTACTATATAATATAGGACTAACTACCCGATATCATATAAGCGAGATGTTAAAATAAATTAAAACATGTAACATACTAACAAACCAACCCCATAAAACTACTAATAAATAGGAGAAAGATGCCAGAAAGAACTATGATAAACGAAATGCTATGATAAAATGATATAATCAACTACAACAGAATGTGATACAAAAAGTAGACCCGAATAAGCTGTCGGGTCACAGCGAATACAATAACTGGAATGGAATAAATATAAACATCTATAAATATCCCTTGGGTACAAACCCGATGTACAACATGAATCCTACCTAGAATTTTGAAAGTAGGAAGCGACTACCAGATACATCCCACAACAGTCCGCACCTGTCACGGCTCCCAAGACTCTGGATAGAAGGTCATCCGACATCCATGCGGTAGGATACCTGTAATAATATATATATACAGGCAGGAGAGAAAAGTAAACGGGTCAGAGCCCGAGTTGTGAAAATATTTAGCAGGTGTGTTAACCGTGCATAATAAATATCGGTGAACTATTTCATAATTAAAGTGGAATCGCACTCTCGTGGAACCCTAACTCACCTCTCAACTAAAGGCGCGCACCTATTCGCGTCCTCAATTTTATTAGTTAAATTACCCCCATTTTATTAGGACAACATAACTTATCATAGGCCTAGCCTATACCCACGAGATCTACCTTCCTATCATACCCCAAGAATCCACCCCCTTATTCTAAACACAATTAAATATTTATTTTCAATCATATGTGCCTTATTAGGCTTAGTGGATTCCGGTTTATACTTTAACCATTTAAAATTTAATAAGTTACCCACTATGCAACTGGGTTGTAACATATAATTTAAATTTCTAATTAATAAGCATTAAAAACCATTATTGACACAACTTCCCTCCAATTTCAACGCTGCGCTGCGTTTCGTGCGTGGGGTGTCTCGCAAAGCGAAATCCAAATAAGGAACCACCCCGTTACACTACTCCATGTCAACGTCGATCCTGGAGATCCATTATGCCACACATAAATATCGACAGAACTTATCTCTACTCTCAACAATGTACTACATTTCGTGCGTGGGGAGTCTCGCAAAGCGAAATCAAAATAAGGAACCGCCCCGTTACACTACTCTTTTGACAATGTCGATCATAGAGATCCATAATGCCGTGCATACCATAACTGGCAGAACTTTTCTCCAATTTCAACACTGCACTGCGTTTCATGCGTGGGGTGTCTCGCAAAGCGAAATCCAAACAAGGAACCACCCCGTTACACTACTCCTTGACAATGTCGATCCTAGAGATCCATAATGCCATATATACAATATAATACTACTACTACAACTAACATCTCCAATCATATCCTTGGGATGATGTAACCGAAATATTCCTTCAATGCGATACATCAACCCCCATCAATCTAGTACACCATAATCATCCAAGATGTACTCCACAAAGATTCTATATCCTTTCATCTATAGGATATATATATAAATATATATAGAGGTATTTCTTCCAACCATATATATATATTCACACCATCATCCAATCCCATGACCATGTGTACATACCATATGTGATGTACAAAGGCCATGCACAAATAAATACCCGGCTATATATAGCGCCGATAAACTGCATCAATGCTATCATCTTCCCAGTGCCCGGCTCACATAGCAATACTGGGGCCACCATGGTGGGACTAAACGACACCCATCTCGTGGTAAACTCACGCACACGACGTCCCGGGAAGCGGTCATAGCTCCAAATCGGCAATGAGACAAAACATACCCACCACGTCTCATGCCAAAAATAAATATATATATCATATAATAACACACAGGACGACTATGACCTGGGGAATATCCACACCCTGCTTTTCTAGCCAGGATGCTCAACCTCTACGCGCGCAACTTCCCAATGATAGCATGAGCGGGGTATGCTTAACCAAATAAGTATATATACCATTCACATGCACGATATATATATACATCCATATGATCCAATCATATGATCAAATATTAAACCATCATATGAGGTTTAAGTATCCATACCATGTATGTTCACAACATAAATATATCCATACATTTATATGCATACAGATATATATATATATATATATACACATATCCACATATCCATATATCTATATATATAAACTAGTTCTCGTTCATATGTATAAGA
Organism: Sambucus nigra; assembly: GCA_949130495.1. Lineage (NCBI taxonomy): Eukaryota > Viridiplantae > Streptophyta > Magnoliopsida > Dipsacales > Adoxaceae > Sambucus > Sambucus nigra. The sequence goes on along the minus strand of OX422214.1, from coordinate 406,816,113 downwards.
TATATAAGCCCGGCTATAAGTATACATAATACTCGATGTACAAGTCGTCACCACAATTTCCTTTAATTTTATCTCGATATGTGAATACCATCTCTCACTTGAAACATATTCAATCATTTTTCCTATGATGAATAGTCTCCCAAAACCATATGTATATATCTATACATATATATATTTAACATTAGGGTTATCACCCAATAGTTTGTGTAGGAATCCATCACTACACAATTCATCCATATTTAAAAGTACATATTTTCCTTTAGTACTATTTAACCATAGGCACATCAATGACTTAATAGTCTAAAACCTCAAATTATTCCAACCTCGTTTCAAGTATTGGAATCTCAATGATCATATCCCCACAATTTTGGGTAAACTATCCTAACTAGAATTTATGCTACCGCTTATTCTAGTCGATAGTACAATCCCAAACGTTCCCAATTCCACCTATGGTTCAAATAAATCTCAGGAACTCTTACTCCTATTGAGTTATCAATTATTCCTTAGTCTAAACATTTCTAAGGATATGAAACCCCTCACTCTTTAAGAGTATGCGACCACTCTCTTCCATTTTACCCCAAATCGTATCTTAATAATATCCTATCCTTATAAGGATTTGACATAAAGGTTGGCCTAGGATTTCACAACATACCCTCACAATTCTCTCTAAGAGTTCTTAGCCTCACATCACCTCTATACTTACTTTTAATCTAAAATTAGGATCCTCAATCCCCAAAAGGTTTCCCCAAAATCTCTATACACAACTCCAAATACATACATGGATACATTTATCCAAAATTACCCTAAGGAGTCCCCAAGATTTTAATATGTGAGAAACTCCTTATGTGTCCCCAAGAACATATCTCTTACAACATAAGAGAAGGCCCCAAATCAAATAAACCCAACCAAAAAGGGTTTGGAATCACTATGGGGAAAACACCTCAAAATACCCTGTTTCTGAATCGATTCGGCCCTAATCCGAATCGATTCGTCCTAGCGAATCGATTCAGCCTCCAAGGTGAATCGATTCGGGTCCAAAGACCTGGGCTTATGCCACAGGCTGAATTAATTCGGCTTGGGTCCGAATCGATTCGGTCAGTGCCGACCTGCCAATTTTCCTATACCGAATCGATTCGCTTAAGGGGGCGAATCGATTCGGGCCTGCAAATTTTGAAAGGGGTTTTCTTCTTCATCAAAACCCACGAATTCTAAACCCTAAATTTTTCATTCTAACCCCCAAACCTTCATCAGATCATGATTTTAAGCCCATTAATCAACCCAAAGTTGATCCCAACCATTTCTATGCCATTAAATCCAAGTTTAAACATTGATTTCAAGATTAAACCCAAAAATCTATTTCTTTAACCCACAAATTATGAAATGAAAATACACAAATAACTATTTAGCAAGATTAAACACTTGCCACAGATTTGTAGAGGTTGGATCGTCCTCGATGACGCGGTTGGGACGGAAATCCCCAAGCTTTTCTCCCTCTCTCTCTCTCTCTCTCTTCTTTCTTCTTCTTCTTTCTTTTTTCTTTCTTTTTCTCTCTTTTCTCAAAGGAGAAGGCTTCATCCGTAAGCCTTAAATCCTTTAAAACAATAAACCCAATTTTAAATGTTAATACACACTTTAAATGACTCGTTTACTCCAATTCGAGTCAACTGACTTAAAAATATTCCGGAGCCGAAATAAAACCCAATGACAGTCATTTTGACTATCTCGACCCTTCCGGGATCTATGGTACCCTTAAAATCATCATCCGAAATACTTTAAAACGCCCTCTATTTTTGGACTTAAATTCCCAATTTTAGAATTCTCCAATTTAATTAAATTTTATTTTCCCCCAAAATTTAATTTCTCAGTCTCAAAAGTCTTGGGGTGTTACAATCTCCCCCCCTTACAAAAATTTCGTCCGCGAAATTTAAGATGTGCCTAGGACCTCAATATGATCTAGTCCTTACATAAATCCTCAGGATCACTATGCCAATCCTTTCTAGTTCTCACGTTGAACTATATAGATCCTTTCCGATCCTTAAAATCAACTAGCTACCCAGGGCGCCCATACACCCCGTCCCCGAGTTTCCACTCGTAGAATTATAATCAGGCTCCATTAGCCTCAAATCTTAACATAACTATTACCAATATAATCTATAATAACATATTAAATATATAAAAGTTTGAAAATTCCCAACGGTTGAACTCTCCTCAATTCCTGACTCTAGCTATCTTCGTGCGGGGTAGGTCTCGCAAGCGAAATCCAAACAAGGAACCCTCCCAATACACTACTGTGTAGCTAGGTCGGGAATTGAGATTAGTTGAACCAGGGCTAAAGTTTTATAAAAGATTTTCATATATTACATATTGCCCGAAGGCCTATATAATAATATAATATAAATAAATTCCGCGTCTTCCGACACGCCAAACAAACACCTTATGTTTAGGACACAAGGTCTCAACAATTACAACACTCTAACCAATACCTAGTTCTCCAAACTAGCACAACTATGAGCTAAATTCTCCACTCGAAATAAAGCTACCAAACTTGAACCTCTCAAGTATAAAAAATTTTCTACTTCAACTCCACACCTTTTCATGAAACAATTTCTTCCCTCATTGGAACATCGCAATTACACGCCCTAACCCATCCATAAGACGAATAACCACTACTTAACAAACTTTAACATTCCGCACCTACGGAATTCAATATTATAACTCTTGACGTTCCCGATATCGCACAAAGCATGACTTAAACCCAAAGAAAGGTATTCTACCTTGTACTTCCATAATCTAATGGTTTCACCTCATCTAAGGATCTCAGTTCAAGACCCTCTATTTCTTCCAGGACGATCATTACTCCTAAACCTATCTCTCCGCAAGAGAAACATCTTCCTCAAAATCCTTCCTAATCCATATTGAAGGACAGTACTATTGCGACTACTGAAAACTCCCTCAGTCCCACTCAACGAAACTGAGTCTCCAATTTCTTATTCCCACTTCCCAGAAGGCAATACTCCCAATATTGGGATAACTCCACACACCCCACGTCGGGAAAAGTCACCAACACCAGGATTCCTAACAAAGGTTAACCACCTAAACCTACCAAAGACTACACTATATTTCTCTCCTCAGACTTATTTTACTAAGTCCAAGGTTCGCCATTCGAGTAAATTTTCCTTTCTTGCTCAACCGTCGATAAATCACCTCGAACCACTGCTAGAAATCTCCTCAATATCTCCTCCGGAATCGGGAAAAACAAATACTCCCGATTAAAGCCTACCCAAAATATGCTATGAGTATTGTACTTCTAATCCTATTCTTTCCTAGACGATAAAATCTAGGCGACGTCTGAAACGAAAACAAGAGCAACCGTTCTCATAACGTCAATCAAGTGAATATACTTCACTGAAGAAAACAACGCAGTGAACACAACAGTCCTAATTGTAGGGCTTTATGTCAAGAACGTTAACGGAAGAATCCATAAACTCGCACAGATCCTAAGGACTCTAGAACCTGATGCTCTGATACCATCTGTAACACCCCGCCTAAAATAATAACGGGTGGCCAGCCCTATACTATATTAAATCAGGAGTTTCAGATGGTCCAGTCTCAACATCAACTGCCGGTACTATATAATATAGGACTAACTACCCGATATCATATAAGCGAGATGTTAAAATAAATTAAAACATGTAACATACTAACAAACCAACCCCATAAAACTACTAATAAATAGGAGAAAGATGCCAGAAAGAACTATGATAAACGAAATGCTATGATAAAATGATATAATCAACTACAACAGAATGTGATACAAAAAGTAGACCCGAATAAGCTGTCGGTTCACAGCGAATACAATAACTGGAATGGAATAAATATAAACATCTATAAATATCCCTTGGGTACAAACCTGATGTACAACATGAATCCTACCTAGAATTTTGAAAGTAGGAAGCGACTACCAGATACATCCCGCAACAGTCCGCACCTGTCACTGCTCCCAAGACTCTAGATAGAAGGTCATCCGGCATCCATGCGGTAGGATACCTGTAATAATATATATATACAGGCAGGAGAGAAAAGTAAACGGGTCAGAGCCCGAGTTGTGAGAATATTTAGCAAGTGTGTTAACCGTGCATAATAAATATCGATGCACTATTTCATAATTAAAGTGGAATCGCACTCTCGTGGAACCCCAACTCACCTCTCAACTAAAGGCGCGCACCTATTCGCGTCCTCAATTTTATTAGTTAAATTACCCCCATTTTATTAGGACAACCTAACTTATCATAGGCCTAGCCTATACCCATGAGATCTACCTTCCTATCATACCCCAAGAATCCACCCCCTTATTCTAAACACAATTAAATATTTATTTTCAATCATATGTGACTTATTAGGCTTAGTGGATTCCGGTTTATACTTTAACCATTTAAAATTTAATAAGTTACCCACTATGCAACTGGGTTGTAACATATAATTTAAATTTCTAATTAATAAGCATGAAAAACAATTATTGACACAACTTCCCTCCAATTTCAACGCTGCGCTGCGTTTCGTGCGTGGGGTGTCTCGCAAAGCGAAATCCAAACAAGGAACCACCCCGTTACACTACTCCATGTCAACGTCGATCCTGGAGATCCATTATGCCACACATAAATATCGACAGAACTTCTCTCTACTCTCAACAATGTACTACATTTCGTGCGTGGGGAGTCTCGCAAAGCGAAATCCAAACAAGGAACCGCCCCGTTACACTACTCTTTTGACAATGTCGATCATAGAGATCCATAATGCCGTGCATACCATAACTGGCAGAACTTTTCTCCAATTTCAACACTGCACTGCGTTTCATGCGTGGGGTGTCTCGCAAAGCGAAATCCAAACAAGGAACCACCCCGTTACACTACTCCTTGACAATGTCGATCCTAGAGATCCATAATGCCATATATACAATATAATACTACTACTACAACTAACATCTCCAATCATATCCTTGGGATGATGTAACCAAAATATTCCTTAAATGCGATACATCAACCCCCATCAATCTAGTACACCATAATCATCCAAGATGTACTCCACAAAGATTCTATATCCTTTCATCTATAGGATATATATATAAATATATATAGAGGTATTTCTTCCAACCATATATATATTCACACCATCATCCAATCCCATGACCATGTGTACATACCATATGTGATGTACAAAGGCCATGCACAAATAAATACCCGGCTATATATAGCGCCGATAAACTGCATCAATGCTATCATCTTCCCAGTGCCCGGCTCACGTAGCAATACTGGGGCCACCATGGTGGGACTAAACGACACCCATCTCGTGGTAAACTCACACAACGTCCCGGGAAGCAGTCATAGCTCCAAACCGGCAATGAGACGAAACATACCCACCACGTCTCATCCCAAAAATAAATATATATATATCATATAATAACACACAGGACGACTATGACCTGGGAATATCCACACCCTGCTTTTCTAGCCAGGATGCTCACCCTCTATGCGCGCAACTTCCCAATGATAGCATGAGAGGGGTATGCTTAACCAAATAAGTATATATACCATTCACATGCACGATATATATATACATCCATATGATCCAATCATATGATCAAATATTAAACCATCATATAAGGTTTAAGTATCCATACCATGTATGTTCACAACATAAATATATCCATACATTTATATGCATACATATATATATATATATATATATATATATATACACATATCCACATATCCATATATCTATATATATAAACTAGTTCTCGTTCATATGTATAAGATATATAAGCCTGGCTATAAGTATACATAATCCTCGATGTACAAGTCGTCTCCACAATTTCCTTTAATTTTATCTCGATATGTGAATACCATCTCTCACTTGAAACATATTCAATCATTTTTCCTATGATGAATAGTCTCCCAAAACCATATGTATATATCTATACATATATATATTCAACATTAGGGTTATCACCCAATAGTTTGTGTAGGAATCCATCACTACACAATTCATCCATATTTAAAAGTACATATTTTCCTTTAGTACTATTTAACCATAGGCACATCAATGACTTAATAGTCTAAAACCTCAAATTATTCCAACCTCGTTTCAAGTATTGGAATCTCAATGATCATATCCCCACAATTTCGGGTAAACTATCCTAACTAGAATTTATGCTACCGCTTATTCTAGTCGATAGTACAATCCCAAACGTTCCCAATATCACCCATGGTTCAAATAAATCTCAGGAACTCTTACTCCTATTGAGTTATCAATTATTCCTTAGTCTAAACATTTCTAAGGATATGAAACCCCTCACTCTTTAAGAGTATGCGACCACTCTCTTCCATTTTGCCCCAAATCGTATCTTAATAATATCCTATCCTTATAAGGATTTGACATAAAGGTTGGCCTAGGATTTCACAACATACCCTCACAATTCTCTCTAAGAGTTCTTAGCCTCACATCACCTCTATACTTACTTTTAATCTAAAATTAGGATCCTCAATCCCCAAAAGGTTTCCCCAAAATCTCTATGCACAACTCCAAATACATACATGGATACATTTCTCCAAAATTACCCTAAGGAGTCCCCAAGATTTTAATATGTGAGAAACTCCTTATGTGTCCCCAAGAACATATCTCTTACATCATAAGAGAAGGCCCCAAATCAAATAAACCCAACCAAAAAGGGTTTGGAATCACTATGGGGAAAACACCCCAAAATACCATGTTTCCGAATCGATTCGGCCCTAATCCGAATCGATTCAGCCTCCAAGGCGAATCGATTCGGGTTCAAAGACCTAGGCTTCTGCCACAGGCCGAATCGATTCAGCTTGGGTCCGAATCGATTCGGTCAATGCAGACCTGCCAATTTCCCTATACCGAATCGATTCGCTTAAGGGGGTGAATCGATTCGGGCCTGCAAATTTTGAAAGGGGTTTTCTTCTTTATCAAAGCCCATGAATTCTAAACCCTAAATTTTTCATTCTAACCCCCAAACCTTCATCAAATCATGATTTTAAGCCCATTAATCAACCCAAAGTTGATCCCAACAATATCTATGCCATTAAATCCAAGTTTAAACATTGATTTCAAGATTAAACCCAAAAATCTATTTCTTTAACCCAAAAATTATGAAATGAAAATACACAAATAACTATTTAGTAAGATTAAACACTTGCCTCAGATTTATAGAGGTTGGATCGTCCTTGATGACGCAGTTGGGACGGAAATCCCCAAGCTTTTCTCCCTCTCTCTCTCTTCTTTCTTCTTCTTTCTCTTTTCTTTCTTTTTCTCTCTTTTCTCAAAGTAGAAGGCTTCATCCGTAAGCCTTAAATCCTTTAAAACAATAAACCCAATTTTAAATGTTAATACACACTTTAAATGACTCGTTTACTCCAATTCGAGTCAACTGACTTAAAAATATTCCGGAGCCGAAATAAAACCCAATGACAGTCATTTTGACTATCTCGACCCTTCCGGGATCTATGGTACCCTTAAAATCATCATCCGGAATACTTTAAAACGCCCTCTATTTTTTGACTTAAATTCCCAATTTTAGAATTCTCCAATTTAATTAAATTTTATTTTCCCTAAAAATTTAATTTCTCAGTCTCAAAAGTTTTGGGGTGTTACACCATTCTTATCCATCTTCTTCTTATAGATCCACTTGGTACCAATCACATTCTTCTCACTAGGTCAGGGGATAAGTTACCAAACATTATTCTTTCTAAACTGAAGTAACTCATCCTGCATAACGGATATCCAGTGTTCATCTTTGATTACTTCTTTGACGTTCTTGGGCTCGACTTTAGACATGTAGCACATAAAGCTAACCACATTTTCTAGATGATCATGAGCCTTGACCCCTATTGTGGGATCTCCTAGAATGGTGAAAAGGTCATGACTCTTTCAAACCCAAGCAAGTGTGTCCCCTAAGTCAGGAGTAGGGTTCACCCTAGGTGTGTGAGGGACAATGGGATCATCAGCTATAAGTACATCATCCTCACACAGAAGACTAGAATCAATAAGCACCTCTAGTTTGTCATCTTACAAGATGACGTTTATTGACTCCATAACCTTAGAGGTGCTTAGGTTAAAAACACGGTATGCTCCACTCATCGATGAATAACCTAATAATATTCCCTCATCACTCTGGGAGTCGAACTATCCTAATTGCTCCCTATCCCATATGATGTAACATTTGCTCCAAAAAACACGAAAATATGAAAGGTTGGTCTTCATCCTAAGTCTAAATTTTTCCAAATTCTCATCGTATACTCAAATCGGGAGGTTAGGGACTAAGCGGTCGGTCCCTATGAGTTACATTGGTCCCGTGCGAAGTGATGATGCCTCAAATGGGACCATTTTGTTATTGATTTATGTTTTCACCCGTTAGAGGCACTGTTTTGTTATTGTTTTATGTTTTCATCCTTTGACGTCAGGTTATCAAGCCTAAGTTTAAATTTTTACAAATTCTCGTCGTATACTCAATTCGAGAGTCGTATGACCTCGCGGTCGGTTTGTACGAGTTGCATTGGTCCCGTTTTGTTATTGTTATTGATAGTGCCTCTAACGGGACCGTTTTATTGTTTTACATTTTTATCCTTTGACGTCAGGTTTTTAAGCCTAACTCAAAATTTAACAAATTCTCGTCGTATACTCAAATCGGGAGGTCGGGGACTACGCGGTCGGTCCCTACAAGTTGCATTGGTCCCGTGCGAGGTGAACATGCCTCTCTATGGATCGTTTTGTGGCTGTTTTATGTTTCCACCCGTTGACGCCATATTTTTAAGCTTAAGTCTAAATTTTTACAAATTCTCGTTGTACACTCAAACCGGGAGCCCTTGACTACGCGATCGGTTCGTACGAGATACATTGGTCCCGTGCGAGGTTATGACGCCTTTAACGGGACCGTTTTGATGTTGTTTTATGTTTTCACCCTTTGACGTCATGTTTTCAAGCCTAAGTCTAAATTTTCCAAATTCTCGTCGAATACTCAAATCGAGAGGCCGAGGACTACACGGTCGGTTCGTACGAGTTACATTGGTCTAGTACGAGGTGATGGTGCCTCTACAGGGTCCATTTTCTTCCATTGACGTTAGGTTTCAAGCCTAAGTCTAAATTTTTGCAAATTCTAAGCGTATACTCAAATCGGGAGTCCTGTGAGTACGTGGTCAGTTCGTATGAGTTGCATTGGTCTGGTGCGAGATGACGACGCCTCTAACGGGACTGTTTTGTTATTGTTTCACATTTTCATCCTTTGACGTCAGGTTTTCAAGCCTAACTCTAAATTTTACAAATTCTCATCGTATACTCAAATCGGGAGACCGAGGACTACGCGATCGGTCCCTATAAGTTACATTGGTCCCGTGCAAGGTGATCTTGCCTCTCACTGGATCGTTTTGTGGCTATTTTACGTTTTCACCCGTTCAGGCCATGATTTTAAGCCCAAGTCTAAATTTTTGAAAAATCTCGTCGTATACTCAAATCGAGAGGCCGGGGACTACGCGATCGGTCCCTACGAGTTACATTGGTCCCGTGTGAGGTGATTGTGCCTCTCACTGGACCGTTTTGTTGTTTTATGTTTTCACCTTTTGGCCGAGGACTACGCGATCAGTCCCGATGAGTTACATTGGTCACGTACGAGGTGATGGTACCTCTAATGGGACTGTTTTGTAATTGTTTTACGTTTTTATCCGTTGATCGTTGAGTGGTTGGGAGTTACATTGGTCCCGTGCGAGGTGATCGTGCATCGTACCGGACCGTTTTGTGACTGTTTTACGCTTTCACCACTTGACGCAAACTTTTTTTGCCCATGTTTAATTTTTTGACAAATTCTCGTCGTATACCCAAATGGGGAGTCCGGTGACTACACGATCGATTCGTACAAGTTACATTGGTCCCGTGCGAGGTTCACGTGCCTCTTACGGGACCGTTTTCGAGTTGTTTTACGTTTTCAACCCTTGACGCCATGTTTTTAGCCATAAGTCTAAATTTTGAAAATTCTCTCCGTATACTCAAATGGGGAGTTCGGGGACTACTCGATAGGTTCATACGAGTTACATTGGTCCCGTACGAGGTGCTCGTGCCTCTTACGGGACCGTTTTGTGGATGATTAGTTATAAAAGGGTAAAATTGTGAAAAAATTCCCTAAAAAGTTGGAATATGACCTATATGATTGTTGAAAAGTCAATATAACTTATATGAATGTTGACCCGACAAATGGGACTTAAATATATTTATCTCTAGTTAAAATTCATGGAATAAAGTGTTTAAATCTCCCCCACGAATTTGGATTTTATTCCAATTCCAAACAAAAAGATATATGTCAAACTTTAAACCGACATGTTTAATATTTAATTAAAAAAAGATGAAGCTTGATGTATTTGATTGGCTTAACCCAAAATGATGTAGCTACAACCAAGCGAATTTTCAAGTTTCAATATGCCTATTCCAAACTTGTTCAATATATAACTTGCCAAAAAATTGATGACAAAATGTGTATGTGCATCGAGTATAAAGGAAAGACCACTAAAATGTAATTATAAAAAACATTAATTAATATCTAAATCTAAATGTTGATACCATTTAGATAGGTAATAAATATGAGCTTTTTTTTACCTTAATACATTATTATGTTTTAAATGTGAACATTTCGCCACTAAAAAGTAATGTTTTGTAAAATTTAGCGGAAACAAATGTTCTAAATTATAAGAAAGTAATTAATTTATATTAAAGTCTAATTCCAATCATTACTAATTTATATTAAACTCTAGTATCAATTTATTAAAGTAAAAATGTTACCTCTTTAAATATATGTTTCACTCCAAACCCTCCCTTATTTTCTTATATCCTTTATTTCCAAACTTGACACACATTTTTACATGTTGTCCTTAAGCATTTCGTAAAGTACTTTTTACGCCTACTTGTCCGACTTAAATCTGAAGTCTTTGAATTTTTCATGCATCTTCTCGACATTTTTTTATTCGGGTTGGGAACTAAATTTATTAAATATTTTTGGTAACAAAAATTACTAACATATATCAATAATACATATTACGAACAACTTTAAACAATCCCACGCCTATTCAATGTTTGACATACACAATTTGAAAATGAACATGCACCCACCTCCCAATCAATGTCCAAACCTTGGCAGCAGATGCACTCGAGAAAATCTCAAACTCTAGTTAAAATTTCTTATGATAGCAATATGACTTGATCTTGAAAGAGAACCACCACCCACCCCCTTTGTCGGAGTTCCAACAACCTTCATCAGAGCTCTGATTTTAGGTGACATGGGATGCCGATGTAACATTTTCACAAAGAGTAACATTTATTATTTGTAAAAATATTACAGATATAAACCTAATCCAATGCCACCCCTACTCACCCTAAATAGGAGCTCCGGTTGATCCAAACTCCATTTATCTAATATTCTCTTAATTTCAGAGGTCCGCGCCAGCGGCACCCTATGCCACTACTACCCACCCAAATCATAGCTCTGATGCAAGTCGTTGAAGCTCCGATAATGGGGGTGGGTAGTGGTGGGGATTGAATGTCGCTAGCGTAAACCTTTAAAAATATGGTAATTTTGGAAAAAAAGAAGTTTGGATCTACCGTGTCTGTGTGTATATATATATATATTGTGTAATATTAACTCAGTAAATGTTATTGTTTGTGAAAATGCTATATATATATTGCGTAATATTAACTCAGTAAATGTTACTGTTTGTGAAAATGTTATATATATAAAACTATTTCATAAATATATTAACACAGTAAGTGTTATTGTTTGTGAAAATGTCACAGATATAAAACTATTTCATTTTCCGTTGTATACAATAAAGTTTAATATCTATGACATTTTTGCAAACAATAGCATTTACTGTGTTATCACATTATATATATATATATATATATATATATATATATATATATATATATATATATATATATAGAGAGAGAGAGAGAGAGAGAGAGAGAGAGAGAGAGGAAGACTCACATACATCATGCTCTATACATCACACCGTACATCACGCCTAATTCTAGGCCCTAGAAAACTTTTTTTTAAAATTTTATATTTTCCCCTTCAAATTAACCTTCCAATCAACCAATATGCAAAAAATTAGGTCAAAATAACATTTTGTAGCTATTTTTAAAAAATCCACAAAAAACTGCTGGCGCAGACCCTTATAAATTAGGTATTTTTAGCAGTTTTATGTGGATTTTTTAAAAATAGCTACAAAACGTATTTTGAGCGAATTTTTTGCATATGGGTTTATTGGAAGGTTAATTTCAACGGAAAAATATAAAATTTGGAAAAAAAAAGTTTTTAGGGCCTAGAATTAGGCGTGATGTATAGAGCATGATGTACTATAGCCTAACTCTCTCTCTCTCTCTCTCTCTATATATATATATATATATATATATATATATATATATATATACTTGATCTTGAAAGAGAACTTAATGTCTCCCCTTTTGGTAGCCATATTATGTTGAACATATTGCGTGGGGCTTTTTACTGGTTGAAGGTAAGCATTTGATGGATACACAAGGAAAGAGAGGGATGGATTTGAGATTTGTAATTTTTATATGATATATTCTCTAACATACAAGGCTCTATATAGTGGAAAAGCATACAGAAAAAAACCCTTTTCATTTCTAAGTCGTGGTAGTTAAAATCAAGGAAAAAAATCGAGGGAGTAAAATATTTATTGAAAAGTTCAATTTGAAAATACTTTCAAAATAGGAAAAACTGAATCCAAAATAAAAACGTCAGATTTCATCAAATCTAATCCATGATGAGAACTATAGTTTACAACAATATTCAAATAAAACATTATTTAAATTAAAGAAGAAATGAAAGATATTATACCAGATCAGACATCTCGATGAGGCCTACAAGGCGCGATAATTGTTCTTGATATTAACATAGTGAAATCGTATGCGATCGGCCCAAGGAAGAGTAGGCGGTTCAAGAAGATGCTTGATCTTGTCATTATAAACATCCACCGCCAAAATCGTATGAGGAGTCTTCAACATAAGTTTCTCACAGAGATGTGAGCCAATGAAACATCCGGAGCCAATCATGCATATTGTAATCGGATTTACCATCACCATTTCATCACCAACCAATGTCGGTTTCTCTCTATGAATCCTCTTTTGATTTTTACGTGTGAGTTTGAGTAGGCGGTGAAAATGGGTTTATGTTTTTTAAAGGAGGCAAATGGATGGGGGTGTATATAAAGCAACAAAATGAAGGAGAAGAGGAAAGGAAAGGTCTTGTGGCCCTACCGCCTTCAGTAAATGAATGATCTGTATAGGCCAAAATGGGTTTAATGAGAAATGGGGTAGACAGAGTACAGGAAAGAAAAAGTGAGAAACCCAAAAATCTGACGTATAGCCTTCTCTTTTTTAATTTTTTAAAAAGAAAAAATTAATGAAATCAAGATTACTTAGCTTTATAACACTGCCGCGTCGATATATAGAGAATAAAGAAATCCATAAAAGGTTTAATCTGCGTGAGTGGTGACAATGGGGACAAGAGAGACATGAGTGAGAGGCGACGCTTGGATTTTTGAGATCCTGTCAATCTGACGATACAAGTTGCAAATTTAATTATTACATAGAGGTGGCATCACACATATTATAGCTTCTGTATTCAAAGGGTCTAACTGGGTGGGGGTAATGTAGGCAGCCACGTGGCTCTCTCAATGACGAAGATAATTCAAATCGTGTAATGCATTTTTAAAAAGAAAAAATTAATGAAATCAAGATTACTCAGCTTTATAATACTCCCACGTGGATAGCTCAAAAACTCATCAAAATTAAAGAGGGTGTTACGTCCTGTAATGCATTTTATAAGTTATAATTATTTTTAAACCCCGCGCGATGCGCGGGAGTATTAGAAATATTGAGATAAAGTTTATGTATAATTTATTTAGACACTCTTGCCTTCTTTTAGTCACATTCATGAGCTTAAGTTCCCACACAAAACATATTAAAAGAAAAAACCCAATTTTCCCCATATTATTATAATGTCCTGTATTTATCACTGCCAATATGAAATAAATAATCAAATTTTCAGCCAATAATTATCAGCCAACAAAGTTAGTTCATAAGTTAGAAGCAAGATATTCAATAATTAAAATTAAAATTAATGAGAACACCAAAGTTTGCATTTCATTAAAATTTAAATTATTATTTGAATTAAGATGATAGGAATGCCTAAACATTTGAAAACTCACAAATGATTTATCAACTCTATCTCTCAATAATATAAGCTTATGACAAAAAAAAACTTTCTTTATAAATTTAAAAATCTAATATAAACTATGGAGGACAAAGTAAACACATTACGCATTATTCTTATGAATCAGACTTTCAAGCAACTGTAGAATTACAAATAAGTTAAGAGAACAAAGCAGGTGCTATGAAACAAATGAAAACTAATGTGTAATTTCTCATCTTTGTTGTTGTTTTACGTTTTCACTCTTTGGTCGGGGACTACGCGGTCATTCCTGATAGTCACATTCGTCATGTGCGAGGTGATGGTGCCTATAACGGGACCGTTTTCTTGTTGTTTTACGTTTTTATCCTTTGACGTCAGGTTTTCAAGCCTAAGTCTAAATTTTACAAATTCTCATCGTATACTCAAACCGGGAGGCCGGGGACAACGCGATCAGTCCCTACGAGTTACATTGGTCCCGTGGGAGGTGATTGTGCCTCTCACTAGACCGTTTTGTGGTTATTTTACGTTTTTACCCATTGGCGTCATATTTCAAGCTTAAGTCTAAATTTTCCAAATTCTCGTCGAATACTCAACCAGGAAGGTCGCGGAATACGTGGTCGGTCACTACAAGTTACATTGATCCCGTGCGAGGTGATGGTGCCTCTAACAGGACCGTTTTGTTATTATTTTACGTTTTCACCCTTCGACGTCATATTTTCAAGCCTAAGTCTAAATTTTCCAAATCATCATCGTATACTCCAATCGAGAGGCCGATGACTACGAGGTCGGTCCCTACGAGTTACATTCATGCCGTGCGAGGTGATGGTGTCTCTAACGGAACCCTTTTGTTGTTTTAAGTTTTCATCCCTTAACGCCATGTTTTTAAGCCTAAGTCTAAATTTTCTAAATTCTCGGCGTATACTCAAATCGGGAAGCCGAAGACTACGCGATCAGTCCCTACGAGTTACATTGATCCCGTGTGAGGTGATGGTGCCTCTAACGGGACCGTTTTGTTACTGTTTTACTTTTTTATCCTTTGATGTCATGTTTTCAAGCCGTAGTCTAAATTTTTACAAATTCTTGTCATATACTCAAGTTGGGAGTCCCGTGACTACGTGATCGGTTCGTACGAGTTGCATTGGTCCCGTGCGAGGTGATGGTGCCTCAAGCGTGACCGTTTTATTGTTGTTTTACGTTTTCATCCTTAGACGCCAGGCTTTCAAGCCTAACCCTAAATTAAGATGATAAATATGGTTGTCATACGTCAAAAACTTCTCTTAGTGTCACATATAATAGACACACTCAAAAACATGTCTCTTCAACTTCTTGTGCACAACCTGTAATCAATAAATAATCATTTTATTAAAATAATATTATAGTTAAATAAAATATCCAAATATATTGGTTAATCATATCAACAACTTTTTACAAGTTTTAAAAAAATTTGACAAAGTCTCCTTTGTTTATACATGAAAACCAACCTGTTTAATCCATATAAAAGCCCGCACAGCTATAAGAATCTCGCATATAAAAAATTCTTTACAATTTTTAAAAAAATTCGATAGAGTCTCCTTTGTTTATACATGAAAACCAACCTGTTTAATCAACACAAAAGCCCGCACAGCCATAAAAAATTGAAAAATCTCCCAAATCAACAATTCTTTATAATTTTTAAAAAAATTCGACAGAGTCTCGTTTGTTTACACAGAAAAACCAACAAGTTTAATCAACACAAGCCCGCACGACCAGTAAATAAAAATTAAAACAACAATCTCGCATATCAACAACAATAATAAATAAACAATCTACCTGTCGCAAACCATTGCTTTGTTCATGTGTTCCACGCGAATAAAATATAACCCTAAAATGTTATTCTGCAAAAAAAATGTAAGAAACAAAACAAAAAAGATATCAGTAATAAAAAAATGTTTAAACCTAAAAGTCTATATGTTGCAAATTCTCGTTGTATACTCAAATCGGGAGTCCCGTGACTACGTATTCAGTTTGTACGAGTTACATTTCCACCATGCAAGGTGCTTGAGCCTCTCACTGGACCGTTTTGTGAATGTTTTACGCTTTCATCCCTTGACGTCGTCTTTTTAAGCCTAAATGTAAATTTCACAAATTCTCGTCGAATACTCAAACCGGGACGCCGAAGACTAGGCGTTCGGTTCGTACGAGTTACATTGGTCCCGTGCGAGGTGATGGTGCCTATAACGGGACCATTTTGTTGTTGTTTTACGTTTTTATCCTTTGACGTCAGGTTTTTAAGCCAAAGTCTAAATTTTTTCAACTTCTCATCATATACACAAATCGGGAGTCCCGTGACTACGCGGTCGGTTCGTACGAGTTGCATTGGTCCCGTACGAGGTGATGGTGCCTCTAACGGGACCGTTTTGTTATTGTTATACGTTTTCGTCCTTTGTTTATACATTAAAATCAAACTATTTAATCAATACAAAATCCCACACTGCTATAAGAATCTCGCATATCAATAATTCTTTACAATTTTTAAAAAAATTCGACAGTCTCCTTTGTTTATACATGAAAACCAAACTATTTAATCAACACAAAAGGCCGCACGACCATAGAAAAATTGAAAAGTCAACTATATCAACAATTATTTACAATTTTTAAAAAATTCGACAGAGTCTCCTCTGTTTATACATGAAAATCAACCTGTTTAATCAACACAAAAGCCCGCACGGCCAGTAAAAAAAATTAAAACAACAATCTCGCATATCAACAACAATAATAAATAAACAATCTATGTCGAAAACCATTGCTTTGTTCATGTGTTACACGCGAATAAAATATAACCCTAAAATGTTATTCTGCAAAAAAATATAAGAAACGAAACAAAAAAGATATCAATAATCAAATAATGTTTAAACCTAAAAGTCTAAATGTTGTAAATTCTCGTCATATACTCAGACCGGGAGTCCCTTGACTACGCGGTCGGTTCGTACGAGTTACATTTCTCCCATGCGAGGTGCTCGAGCCTCTCACTGGACCGTTTTGTTACTGTTTTACATTTTCATCCCTTGACGCCATGTTTTTAACCCTAAGTAAAATTTTTACAAATTCTTGTCGTATATTCAAAACGGGAGGCTGGAAACTACGCGATCGATTCGTACGAGTTACATTGGTCCCGTACGAAGTGCTCGTGCCTCTCACGGGACCATTTTGTGGTGGTTTTAGGTTTACATCCTTTGTCGCCATGTTTTTAAGCCTAAGTCTATATTTTACAAATTCTAGTCGTATAATCAAACCGGGAGGCCGGGGACTACGCGGTCGGTCCCTATAAGTTACATTGGTCCTATGCGAGGTAATAGTGCCTCTCACTGGACCGTTTTGTGGTTGTTTTACGTTTTCACCCGTTAACGCCATGTTCTTAAGACTAAGTCTAAATTATTATAAATTCTCGTCGTATACTAAAACTGGGAGTCCCGTGACTACGCGATCGGTTTGTACGAGTTACATTGGTCCCATGCGAGGTGATGGTGCCTCTAACGGGACCGTCTTGTTAGCTTATGTTTTCACCCTTTGACGTCATATTTTCAAGTCTAAGTCTGAAATTTTCAAATTCTCATCGAATACATTAACCGTGAGGCCGGGGACAACGCGGTCGGCCCCTATGAGTTACATTGGCCCCGTGCGAGGTGATGGTGCCTCTAACGGGACCATTTTGTTGTTATTTTATATTTTCACCCTTTGACTTCAGGTTTTCAAGCCTAAGTCTAAATTTTTGAAAATTCTCGTCGTATACTAAAAACGAGAGGTCGGGGATGGCGCGGTCGGTTTCTACAAGTTCATTGGTCCCGTGCGAGGTGATGGTGCCTCTTGAGGGACCGTTTTGTTGTTATTTTACGTTTTCATCCTTTAACCTCAGGTTTTAAAGCCTAAGTCTAAATTTTACAAATTCTCATCGTATACTCAAATCGAGAGGCCGGGGACTACGCGATCGGTCCCTACGAGTTACATTGGTCCCGTGCGAGGTGATTGTGCCTCTCACTGGACCGTTTTGTGGTTGTTTTACATTTTCACCCATTGACGCCATGTTTTTAAGCCTAAGTCTAAATTTTTGCAAATTCTCCTCGTATACTCAAACCGGGAGGTCGGGGACAACGTGGTCGGTCCCTACGGGTAACATTGGTCCCGTGTGAGGTGGTCGTGTCTCTTACGGGACCGTTTTCTGGCTGTTTTATGTTTTCACCACATGACGCCAAGTTTTTTTGCCTAAGTCTAAATTTTTACAAATTCTCATAGAATACCCAAACGGGGAGTCCGGTGACTACGCGGTCTATTCGTACAAGTTACATTGATCCCATGCGAGGTGCCCATGGATCTTACAAGACCATTTGGTGTTGATTTACGTTTTCACCCGTTGACGCCATGTTTTTAGCCATAAGACTAAATTTTGCAAATTCTCTCCGTATACTAAAATCGGGAGTCCGGTGACTACTCTATAGATTCGTAAGAGTTACATTGGTCCCGTACGAGGTGCTCGTGCCTCTTACGGAATCGTTTTGTGGCTTTTTTATGCTTTCACCCCTTGACGCCAAGTTTTTTGGCCCAAGTTTAATTTTTTAAAAAATGTCATTTTATTCACAAACGTGGAGTCCGGTGACTATGCGGTCGGTTTGTAAAAGTTACATTGGTCCTGTGCGAGGTTCCCATTCCTCTTACAGGACCGTTTTGTGGCAGTTATGGTTTTCACCCCTTGACGCCATATTTTTGGCCTAAGTCTTAAATTTTGCTAATTCTCATCGTATACTCAAACGGGGTGTCCGGTGACTACGTCGTCGGTTTGTATGAGTTACCTTGGTCGCGTGCAAGGTGCCCGCACTTCTTACGGGACCGATTTGTGGTTGTTTTACATTTTCACCCCTTGATGCCATGTTTTTAGCCCTATGTATAAATTTTGAAAATTCTCGTCGTATACACAAACTGGGAGCCCGTTGACTACGCGATAGGTTCGTACGAGTTAAATTAGTGCCGTACGAGGTGCTCGTGCCTCTAGAGGGACCATTTTGTGGCTATTTTATGCTTTCACTCCTTAACGCCAATTGTTTAGGCTCAAGTCTAAATTTTAAAATTTCTCATCGTATACTCAAATCGGGAGGCCAGTGACTACGCGGTCTGTTCGCACGAGTTACATTGGTTCCGTGCGAGGTGTTCGTACCTCTTACGGGACCGTTTGGTGGCTATTTTACGTTTTCACCACTTAACCCCATGTATTTAGCCCCCTGTCTAAATTTTACGAATTCTCGTCATATACTCAAACCGGGAGTCCGTTGACTACTGGATAGGTTCGTACGAGTGACATTGGTCCCTTACGGGACCGCTTTGTGGTTGTTTTATGCTTTCACCCCTTGACGCCAAGTTTTTTTGTCCAAACCTAATTTTTTACAAATTCTCATCGTATACCGAAATGGGGAGTCCGGTGACTACGCGATCGATTCGTACAAGTTACATTGGTCTGTGCGAGGTGACCGTGCCTCTTACAAGATCATTTTGGGGCTGTTTTATGTTTTCATCCCTTGACGCCATGTTTTAGGCTTAAGTCTTAAATTTTTCTAATTCTCGTCGTATACTCAAACTGGGAGTCCGGTGACTACGCGATTGGTTCGTACGAGTTACATTGGTCTCGTGCAAGGTGATGATGCCTCTAATGGGCCGTATTGGTTTTTTACGTTATCATCCTTCGACATCAGGTTTTTAAGCCTAATCCTAAATTTTACAAATTATTATCGTATACTCAAACTGAGAGGCCGAGGACTACGCGGTCGGTGCCTACGAGTTTCATTGGTCCCGTGCGAGGTGATCTTGGCACTCACTGGACTGTTTTATGAATGTTTTATGTTTTCACCCGTTGACGCCATATTTTAGGCCCAAGTCTAAATTTTTACAAATTCTCGTCGTATACTCAAACCGAGAGGCCAGGGACTACGCGGTCGGTTCGTAAGAGTTACATTGGTCCCGTGCGAGGTGATTGTGCATGTAATGACCCCACTTTTATATATATAGTTTGTTTTTAGATGCTTGTGTTACTTATTATCTTATAAATTTTGTATTATTAGATATGTGGTATTATTGGCTATCAATAATTACCCAAATAAAATCATTACCATTTGAACTCCTTGGTAAACCTGTCACAAAATCCATAGTGATATGTTCCCATTTCCACTCCGGGATAGGTAGGGGTTGTAGTAATCCTAATGGTTTTTTATGTTCAGCTTTTACTTGTTGACAGACCAAACACTGAGATACAAATTCTGGTATCTCCCTTTTAATGTTATTCTACCAAAACACTTATCGAATATCTCTACACATCTTGGTATTTCCGGGATGAAACATAAATCTCGAGTATTGACTTTCCTCCAAAATTTTCCTCTTTAGTTGGGCATCACGTGGAACACACACTCTATTTCGAAACCTCAATATATCATCCCGTATCGCAAATTCCATTCTCTTCCCTTCAATAACCTCTTCTCTAATCTTCTTCAGTTGTGGGTCATTTACTTGTGCAATTTTGATCCTTTCCATCAATATGGGTTGTACTCGTAAGTTTGCAATTATTACTATAAATACGAATATCTATTTCCATATTTCTTAAATCCATTAATATGATCTCCTAGTTTATAATAAGACATGCTAAATTTGGTATAGACTTCCTACTTAAAGCGTCAGCTACTACATTAGCTTTCCCTGGATGATAATGAATATTCAAATCATAATCCGTCATCAATTCTAACCACCTCCTTTGTCTCATGTTAAATTCTTTCTGAGTAAATATATGTTTTGAATATTTCTTAGAGGTCCTTGAAAATATTTTATTTACAAAGTGGCCCATTTTCTATTTTTATTTTAGTCCTTGAAGTTTCATAAAATTATATTTTCTACCCCAAAACTTATTATTGTCTATCAATATAAAAACCCCATTTTTAATTACGAAGAATCAACTGTAAATTGGATCAAATCGACTGGACTGTTTTGATGTTGTTTTTTGTTTTGTTGTCGTTATAAGTTTTCATCCTTTGTTTATACATGAACACCAAATTGTTTAATCAATACAAAAGCCCACACGGCTATAAAAATATCGCATATCAACAATTCTTTACAATTTTTAAAAAAATTCGACAATCTCCTTTTTTTATACATGAAAACCAAACTGTTTAATAAACACAAAATTTGTAAAATCTCCCATATCAACAATTCTTTACAAATTTTAAAAACATTCGATAGAGTCTCCTTTGTTTATACAAGAAAATCAACCCGTTTAATCAACACAAAAGCTCGCACGACCAGTAAAAAAAAATTAAAACAACAATCTCGCATATCAACAACAATAATAAATAAACAATCTACCCGTCGCAAATCATTGGCTTGTTCATGTGTTCCACGGGAATAAGATATAACCCTAAAATGTTATTCTGCACAAAAATATAAGAAACAAAACAAAAAAGATATCAGTAATCAAATAATGTTTAAACCTAAAAGTCTAAATGTTGCGAATTCTCGTCATATACTCAAACTGGGAGTCCTTTGACTACACAGTCGGTTTGTGCGAGTTAAATTTCTCCCATGCGAGGTGCTCGAGCCTCTCCATGGACACTTTTTGTTACTGTTTTATGTTTTCATCTCTTGACGCCATGTTTGTAACCCTAAGTCTAAATTATTTAAATTCTCATCGTAAATTCAAATTGAGAAGCCGGGAACTGCACGGTCGGTTCGTACGAGTTACATTCATCCCGTACGAGGTGCTCATGCCTCTCACGGGACCATTTTGTGGTGGTTTTAGGTTTACATCCTTTGACGCCATGTTTTTAAGCCTAAATCTAAATTTTACAAATTCTCATCGTATACTCAAACCGAGAGGTCGGGGACTACACGGTCGGTCCCTATGAGTTACTTTGGTCCCGTGCGAGGTAGTAATGCCTCTCACTGGACCGTTTTGTGGCTATTTTACATTTTCAACCGTTAACACCATGTTCTTAAGCCTAACTCTAAATTTGTACAAATTCTCATCGTACACTCAAACTGGGAGTCTCGTGACTACGCGGTCGGTTCGTAAGAGTTACATTGGTCCCGTGCGAGGTGATGGTGCCTCTAACGGGACCGTCTTGTTAGCTTACATTTTCACCCTTTAACGTCATGTTTTCAAGCCCGAGTCTAAAATTTTCAAATTCTCATCGTATACTCAAATCGGGAGGACGGGGCCTACGCGATCGCTCCCTACGAGTTATATTGACCCTGTATGAGGAGATGGTGCCTATAACGGCACTGTTTTGTTGTTGTTTTACGTTTTCACCCTTTGACATCATGTTTTTAAGCCTAAGTATAAATCTTACAATTTCTCTTCGTATACTCAAACTAAGAGGCCGAGGACTACGCGGTCGATTTGTACGAGTTGCATTGGTCCAAGGCGAGGTGATGGTGCCTCTAACGGGACCGTTTTGTTGTTGTTTTATGTTTTCATCCATTGACGTCGGGTTTTCAAGCCTAAGTCTAAATTTTACAAATTCTCATCGTATACTCAAACTGGGAGGCCGAGGACTCTGCGGTCGATTTGTACGAGTTGCATTGGTCCAGGGCGAGGTGATGGTGCCTCTAACGGGACCGTTTTATTATTGTTTTATGTTTTCATCCATTGACGACAGGTTTTCAACCCTAAGCCTAATTTGTGCAAATTCTTGTCGTATACTCAAGTCGAGTGTCCCGTGACTACGCGATCGGTTCGTACGAGTTGCATTGGTCCCGTGCGAGGTGATGGTGCCTCTAATGGGGCCGTTTTGTTGTTGTTTTACGTTTTCATCCTTTGACATCAGGTTTTCAAGCCTAAGTTTAATTTTACAAATTCTTGTCATATACACAAATTGGGACGCCGGGGACTACGCGATCGATCCCTACGATTTACATTGGTCCTGTGTGAGGTAATTGTGCCTCTCATTGGGCCGTTTAGTGGTTCTTTTACATTTTCACCTGTTTCATATTTTAAGCCTAAATCTAAATTTTACAAATTCTCATCGTATACTCAAACTGAGGCGGGGACAACGCGGTCGATCCCTACGAGTTACGTTGGTCCGTGCGAGGTAGTAATGCCTCTCACTGGACCGTTTTGTGGCTATTTTACATTTTCAACCGTTAACACCATGTTCTTAAGCCTAAGTCTAAATTTTTACAAATTCTCATCGTACACTCAAACTGGGAGTCTCGTGACTACGCGGTCGGTTCGTAAGAGTTACATTGGTCCCGTGCGAGGTGATGGTGCCTCGAACGGGACCGTCTTGTTAGCTTACATTTTCACCCTTTAACGTCATGTTTTCAAGCCCGAGTCTAAAATTTTCAAATTCTCATCGTATACTCAAATCGGGAGGACGAGGCCTACGCGATCGCTCCCTACGAGTTATATTGACCCTGTATGAGGAGATGGTGCCTATAACGGCACTGTTTTGTTGTTGTTTTACGTTTTCACCCTTTGACATCATGTTTTTAAGCCTAAGTATAAATCTTACAATTTCTCTTCGTATACTCAAACTAGGAGGCCGAGGACTACGCGGTCGATTTGTACGAGTTGCATTGGTCCAAGGCGAGGTGATGGTGCCTCTAACAGGACCGTTTTGTTGTTGTTTTATGTTTTCATCCATTGACGTCGGGTTTTCAAGCCTAAGTCTAAATTTTACAAATTCTCGTCGTATACTCAAACTGGGAGGCCGAGGACTCTGCGGTCGATTTGTACGAGTTGCATTGGTCCAGGGCGAGGTGATGGTGCCTCTAACGGGACCGTTTTATTATTGTTTTACGTTTTCATCCATTGACGACAGGTTTTCAACCCTAAGCCTAATTTGTACAAATTCTTGTCGTATACTCAAGTCGAGTGTCCCGTGACTACGCGATCGGTTCGTACGAGTTGCATTGGTCCCGTGCGAGGTGATGGTGCCTCTAATGGGGCCGTTTTGTTGTTGTTTTACGTTTTCATCCTTTGACATCAGGTTTTCAAGCCTAAGTTTAATTTTACAAATTCTCGTCATATACACAAATTGGGACGCCGGGGACTACGCGATCGATCCCTACGATTTACATTGGTCCTGTGTGAGGTAATTGTGCCTCTCATTGGGCCGTTTAGTGGTTCTTTTACATTTTCACCTGTTTCATATTTTAAGCCTAAGTCTATTTTTTCACAAATTCTCGTCGTATACTCAAACTGAGGCGGGGACAACGCGGTCGATCCCTACGAGTTACGTTGGTCCGTGCGAGGTGATCGTGCCTCTTACGGGACCATTTTGTGACTGTTTTACGCTTTCACCACTTGACGCCAAGTTTTTTTGTCTAATCCTAATTTTTTATAAATTCTCGTCGTATACCCAAACGGGGAGTCCGGTGACTATGCGGTCGGTTCGTACGAGTTACATTGGTCCCGTGAGAGGTGACCGTGCCTCTTACGGAACCGTAATGTTGTTTTACGTTTTCACCCTTTGAGGTCATGTTTTCAAGCCTAAGTCTAAATGATCCAAATTCTCGTCGTATACTCAAATCGGAAGGCCGGCGAATACGCAGTCGGTTCCTACGAGTTGCATTGGTCCCATTCGAGGTGATCGTGCCTCGTACGGGATCATTTTGTGACTGTTTTACGCTTTCACCACTTGACGCCAAGTTTTTTTGTCCAAGACTAATTTTTTACAAATTCACATCGTATACCCAAGCGGGTAGTCCGGTGACTACGCGATCGGATCGTACAAGTTACATTGATCCCGTGCGAGGTGCCCGTGCCTCTTACGGGACCGATTTGAGATTGTTTTATGTTTTCACCACTTTACGCCATGTTTTTGGCCATAAGTCTAAATTTTGTAAATTCTCTCCATATACACAAGTCTGGAGTCCGGTGAGTACTCGCTAGGTTGGTACGAGTTACATTGGTCCCGTACGAGGTGCTTGTGTCACTTACGGGACCGTTTTGTGCCTGTTTTATGTTTTCACCCCTTAACACCATATTTTAGGCCTAAGTCATAAATTTTTCTAATTATCATCGTATACTCAAACGGGGAGTCCGGTGACTACGTTGTCGGTTCGTACGAGTTACATTGGTCATCGTATAGCCAAACGGGGAGTCCGGTAACTACGCGATCAGTTCGTATAATTTACATTTGTCCTGTGCGAGGTGCCCATGCCTCTTACGGCACCGTTTTGGGATTGTTTTACGTTTTCACCCCTTGACGCCATGTTTTAGGGTTGAGTCTTAAATTTTGCTAATTCTCGTCGTATACTCAAACGGGGAGTCCGGTGACTACGCGGTCGGTTCGTACGAGTTAAATTGGTCCCGTGCGAGGTGATGGTGCCTCTAACGGAACCGCATTGTTGTTTTACGTTTTCACCCTTTGACGTCATGTTTTCAAGCCTAAGTCTAAATGTTCCAAATTCTCGTTGTATACTCAAATCGGAAGGCCGGGGAATACGCAGTCGGTTCCTACGAGTTTCATTGGTCTCGTACGAGGTGATGGTGCCTCTAACGGGACCGTTTTGTTGTTGTTTTACGTTTTCACCCATTAGAGGCAACATTTTGTTGTTGTTTCACATTTTCTTCCATTGACGTCAGGTTTCAAGCCCAACCCTATTTTTTTACAAATTCTCGACGTATACTCAAATCGGGAGTCCTATGAGTACGCGATCAGTTCGTACGAGTTGCATTGGTCCCGTACGAGATGACGGTGCCTCTAACGGGACCGTTTTGTTGTTTTAAGTTTTCATCCTTTGACATCAGGTTTTCAAACCTAACTCTAAATTTAAAAAATTCTCGTCGTATACTCAAACCGGGAGGCTGGGGACTACACGATCGGTCCCTACTAGTTGCACTGGCCCTGTGCGAGGTGATCGTGCCTCTCACTGGGCCATTTTGTGGCTGTTTTATGCTTTCACCCCTTGATGCCAAGTTTTTTGGCCAAAGTTTAATTATTTTACAAATTGTCGTCGTATTCTTAAATGGGGAGTTCGGTGACTACGCAGTGGGTTCGTACAAGTAACATTGGTCCTGTGCGAGGTGCCCATGCCTCTTACAGGACCATTTTGTAGCTGTTTTTTGTTTTCACCCCTTAACACCATATTTTAGTCCTAAGTCTTAAATTTTCCCAATTCTTGTCGTATACTCAAACGGGGAGTCCTGTGACAACGTCGTCGGTTCGTACGAGTTACATTGGACGTGTGTGAGGTGCCCGCACCTCTTCCGGGACCGTTTGTGGTTGTTTTATGTTTTCCCCCCTTGATGTCATGTTTTTACCCCTAGTCTAAATTTTGCAAATTGTCATCGTATACTCAAACTAGGAGTCCCGTGACTACGTGCTTGGTTCGTACGAGTTGCACTAGTCCCGTGCGAGGTGATGGTTCCTCTAAAGGGACCGTTTTGTTTTTTTACGTTTAGTGGTTCTTTTACATTTTCACCTGTTTCATGTTTTTAAGCTTAAGTCTAATTTTTCACAAATTATCATCGTATACTCAAATCGAGAAGCGGTGATGTGATGGTGCCTCTAACGGGACCACATTGTTGTTTTACGTTTTCACCCTTTGACGTCATGTTTTCAAGCCTAAGTCTAAATGTTCCAAATTCTCGTCGTATACTCAAATCGGAAGGCTGGGGAATACGCAGTCGGTTCCTACGAGTTGCATTGGTCCCGTGAGAGGTGATGGTGCCTCTAACGGGTCCGTTTTATTGTCTTTTTACGTTTTCACCCGTTAGAGGCAACATTTTGTTGTTGTTTCACGTTTTCTTCCATTGACGTCAGGTTTCAAGCCTAAGTCTAAATTTTTGCAAATTCTTGACGTATACTCAAACCGGGAGTCTGTAACAACCCTCGCTTTTAGGAGCCTAATTTTATATTAATTTACCGCATAAGATAATCATATAAAATGTTGGAACTGGAGTAAATATTAATTTAATGAGTTGAAAGTTAATATTTACTGGATTGTTGCATATTTACTGTATGTGTAAGTAAATATTATTATGTAGCAGGTGTTAGAGTGTCATATGATTTAAATGACATTATGGTTTAAATGAAATCGAAACTTGACATAATTTAGAAAATTTCCGGATGCCAGTTTAGAGGGCGTAGTTAGTCTCGGAATATGCGAGAAAGTCGAAATTAGTACCATATTGTATTTTTATGTTTTTGGCACTTTTGACTGGTTTTGACTTAAATGCGTATTTGCGAGTCATTTTAATGTGGTATTAACCATTTAAGTTGGGAATTTTAGACTTAAGTCACGATTTTAGTCTTGCACCTTATTTCATTTCCTAATTGTGTATTACTAAACATTGAGAGTTAGAGAGAGGAAGAGAGCTTGGGAGAAAAGAGGAGAAAAGAAGAAATTTAGAGATTGAAGTTGGATTGTTGCTACTACGAAAGAAAATCTGAGATTCCTACATCAAGGCAAGTTTTCTATTTGCTAATATATGATTTAAGATGCATAAATGGTATTGATAGTTGTGTAATAGAATCAAATGAAAAAATATGGGTTTTCACAGATTTTATGGTGTTTTAACCCTAATCTTAGTTTAAGATGATGAATTTATGGATTATAGTAGTTAAAAATCATGTAGGTTGATTTGGGGAAGATTAGTGATGTTGGATGTGTGTAAAAATGGAAGAGATTTGAGTTTTGGGAAAACTAGGGTTCATAACTCTTAACCCGTTCTTAGCAAATTCGCAGGGGCGAATCGATACGCTAAAGGGTCAGTTTCCTCGCACAGGACTAATGTAACTCGTAGGAACCGACTGCATATTCCCCGGCCTTCTGATTTGAGTATACGATGAGAATTTGAAACATTTAAACTTAGGCTTGAAAACATGACGTCAAAGGGTGAAAACGTAAAACAATAAGACGATTCCGTTAGAGGCACCATCACCTCGCACGGGACCAATGTAACTCGTACGAACCGACCGCGTAGTCACCGGACTCCCCGTTTGAGTATACGACGAGAATTAAAAAAATTTAAGACTTAAACCTAAAACATGGCGTCAAGGGGTGAAAATGTAAAACTGTCCCAAAACGGTGCTGTAAGAGGCACGGGCACCTCGCGCAGGACAAATGTAACTTGTACGAATCGATCGCGTAGTTATCGGACTCCCCATTTGGGTATACGACGAGAATTTGTAAAAAATTAGGCTTGGACAAAAAAACATGGCGTCAAGGGGTTAAAGCGTAAAACAATCACAAATCGGTCCCGTATGAGGTACAAGAACCTCGCACGGGACCAATGTAACTCGTACGAACCTATAGAGTAGTCAACGAACTCCCGGTTTGTGTATACGACAAGAATTTGCAAAATTTAGACTTATGGCTAAAAACATGGCATCAAGGGGTGAAAATGTAAAACAATCACAAAACGATGTCGTAAGAGGTGAGGGCACCTCGCACGCGACCAATGTAACTCGTACGAACCGACGACGTAGTCACCTGACTCCCCGTTTGAGTATATGATGAGAATTAGCAAAATTTAATACTTAGGACTAAAATATGGAGTCAAGGGGTACAAAATTTAAAATAGCCACAAAACGGTCCCGTAAGGGACACGAGCAGCTCGTACAAAACCAATGTAACTCGTATGAACCTATAGAGTAATCACCGGACTCCAGAATTGTGTATACGGAAAGAATTTGCAAAATTTAGACCTATGGCCAAAAACATGGTGTCATGTGGTAAAAATGTAAAACAATCTCAAAACGGTCCTGTAAGAGGCACGGGTACCTCGTACGGGACCAATGTAACTTGTACGAACCGATCGCGTAGTCACCGGACTACTCGCTTGGGTATACGATGAGAATTTGTAAAATTTAGGCTTGGACAAAAAAACTTGGGGTCAAGTGGTGAAAGTGTAAAACAGTCACAAAACGGTCCCGTAAGAGGCACGATCACCTCGCACGGGACCAACATAACTCGCAGGGACTGATCGCGTAGTCCCCGCCTCTCGATTTGGGTATACGACGAGAATTTGTGAAAAATTAGACTTAGGCTTAAAAACATGAAACATGTGAAAATGTAAAAGAACCACTAAACGGCCCAATGAGAGGCATAATAACCTCGCACGGGACCAATGTAACTCGTAGGGATCGATCGCGTAGTCCCCGGCCTCCCGGCTTGTGTATACGACGAGAATTTGTAAAATTTAGACATAGGCTTGAAAACTTGACGTCAAAGGATAAAAATGTAAAACAATAACAAAACGATATCGTTAGATGCACGGGCACCTCACACGGGATCAATGTAACTTGTACGAATCGACCGCGTAGTCACCGGACTCTCCGTTTACATTGGTCCCGTGCGAGGTGGACGTGCCTCTTACAAGACCGTTCTTTGAATGTTTTAAGATTACATCGTGCACCTCGTACGGGACCAATGTAACTCGTACGAACCTATCGAGTAGTCACCAGACTCCCGGTTTGAGTATAAGGAAAGAATTTGCAAAATTAGACTTATGGCCAAAAACATGGCGTCAAGTGGTGAATACGTAAAACAATCTCAAAACGGTCCCGTAAGAGGCACGGACACCTCACACGGGACCAATGTAACTTGTACGAACCGATCGCGTAGTCTCCGGACTTCCCACTTGGGCATATGACGATAATTTGTAGAAAATTTGGCTTGTGCAAAAAAACATGGTGTCAAGTGGTGAAAGCGTAAAACAGTCACAAAACGGTCCCCTAAGAGGCACGATCAGCTCGCACGGGACCAACATAACTTGTAGGGACCGACCGCATAGACCCCACCCCTCGGTTTGAATATACGACGAGAATTTGCAAAAAATTAGACTTAGGCTTAAAAACATGAAACGGGTGAAAATGTAAAACAACCACTAAATGACCCAGTGAGAGGCACAATCACCTCGCACGGGACCAATGTAACTCGTAGGGATCGATCGCGTAGTCCACGGCCTCCCGGCTTGTGTATATGATAAGAATTTGTAAAATTTAGATTTAGTCTTGAAAACCTGACGTCAAAGGATAAAAATGTAAAACAACAACTAAACGGTCACGTTAGATGCACGGGCACCTCGCACGGGATCAATGTAACTTGTACAAATCGACCGCGTAGTCACCGAACTCTCCGTTTAGGTATGCAATGAGAATTTGTAAAAAATTAGACTTGGGCAAAAAAATTTGGCGTCAAGTGGTGAAAGCTTAAAACATTCAAAAAACGATCCTGTAAGAGGTACGACCACCTCAAACGGGACCGATAGCGTAGTCCTCGACCTCCCGGTTTGAGTATACTACGAGAATTTGGAAAATTTAGACTTAGGATTGAAAATATGGCGTCAAGGGGTGAAAACCTAAATCAACAACAAAACGGTCCCGTTTGAGGCACCATCACCTCGCATGGGACCAATGTAACTCGTAGGGACCGATCGCGTGTCCCCGACCTCTCGGTTTGACTCTACGATGAGAATTTGTAAAAATTTAAACTTAGGCTTAAAAACCCAACGTCGAAGGATGAAAATGTAAAACAACAACAAATGGTCTCGTTAGAGGCACCATCACCTCGTCCTGGACCAATGCAACTCGTACGAATCGATCGCGTAGTTCTCGGCCTCTCGATTTCAGTATACGACAAGAATTTGGAAAATTTAGATTTAGACTTTAAAACATGACGTCAAAGGGTGAAAACGTAAAACAATAACAACACGGTGCCGTTAGAGGGACCATCACCTCACACAGGGCCAATGTAACTCGTAGGGACCGACCACGTAGGCCTCGACCTCCCGGTTTCAGTATACGACGAGAATTTGAAAATTTTAGACTTCGGCTTGAAAATATGACCTCAAAGGGTGAAAATGTAAGTTAACAAAAAGGGTCCCGTTAGAGGCACCATCACCTCTCACGGGACCAATGTAACTCATACGAACTGATCGCGTAGTCCCGGGACTCCCAGTACGAAATCGAATGATCTGAAATGAGATGACATTCAAAAATATTTTGATGTCCAAAGAACTAAAGGTAGGAGTGTCTGTTTTGAAGAAAAGATGTTGGGAACTCAATATCCGAAGGTGGCCTCACAGAAAGATTCGGAGTTTAAAATCCTTCATTGACAATGTAAAGGTATGCATGTCCATACATTTAGAGAAATCTATCTGTTATGTACATAAAATAATAAAGTTGAGATCATATAAAAATTAGAAGTGTACAAGTGAGTTTAAAAACTCATAAATGCATTAGCATAATGCTATTATTTTCGAAAAGTAATTCATAATAGCATGCTAGTTAATAGATTTCACTTCTTATTTAACTATATATTAAGAGAAAATTTACTAAAAGATTTAAGCAGTTCACTGAATAGATGATTTTGGAACGTCTTTTATTTTGTTTAAATTTTTATTTTTGATTTCGTAACTATGTATTTCCCGACGAGAATTGTAATATTAGGAAATGGGTGAAATGAATGAGGTTAAGATGCTGGAGAGAACAAGAAGATGATGGAGAAACTGCCACAATTGAAAATGACTGAGAAAATAAAGAAGCTGAGGCAAGCTTGTTTGAAGGCCAACTACAAGAAAAGAAAATTGCTTGGTGGGTAAAATTATACGAACACTTCAAATCTTTTCTTATAGTTGGCCTTGAAATAAGCTTGCCTCAGCTTCTTTATTTTCTCAGTCATTTCCAATTGTTGCAGTTTCACTATCATCTTCTTGTTTTCTTCAGCATCTTAACCTAATTCATTAAACCCATTTTCTAATATTGCAATTGAAAAGGAAAAATACATAGTTAGGCCATCAAAAATGAAATTTAAAAAAAATAAAAGACCTTTCAAAATCATATATTCAATTAACTGCTTAAATCTTTTCTTAAATTCTCTTAATATATAGGCAAATAAGAAGTGAAATTTATTAACTATCATGCTATTACTTTCCCAAAAGAATATCATTCTACTAATGCATTTATAATTTTTTGACCTCACTTGTACACTTCTAATTTTTTATATGATCCCAACTCTATTATTTTATGTATATAGTAGATAAATTTCTCTAAATGTATGGGCATGCATACCTTAACATTGTCAATGAGGAATTTTAAACTCCGAATCTTTTTGTGAGGCCACCTTTGGAAATTGAGTCCCAACATCTTTTCTTTAAAACAGACAATCGTACCTTTAGTTCCTTGGCTGATTTAGTTATTGGGACATCAGTATATCTCTGAATGTCATCCCATTCTAAATCATTCGATTTTGATCTTCCACTTAGTCGATTTTGATTCTCAGTTAAACTTGGAACGATAACCTCCCTCCGGATCATTAGACTTGAACTTTCATTCAAGACAACTCCATAGTTGGTTCCATGATCCAAATTTACAATTGGACATTTATTCGACAAAATCCCAAGGGTGAAACGATAATCCAAATAATTTTTCGAACTAGGAAGGTCGAAGTGTCTATGTGTGTCAATGACATAATCCCTCATTCGATGGCGATAAATCAACATACCACAAGGGTATGGATCACATGTATCAAAGATTTGAGAATCCATGAATTCTGGCCGGGGCATGTAAATCATTTCTTAGAAAAATAAATTGTGATCTCAATTGAAGAGTTCAATACAAGGACAATAATTGAAACTCTCTTCTAAAAATAAATAATCATCAAACTTGAAAGGATCATCACCATTGGAGTAATCTAACCTACCTTGTGAAAAAAATAGGGGCTGATCATCAGACTTAGGCTTAGGCTTGAAAACATGACGTCAAAGGGATAAAACGTAAAACAACATTAAAACGGTCCCGTTAAAGGCACCATCACCTCACACGGGATCAATGTAACTCGTATGAACAGACCGGGTAGTGAAGGGACTCCCGGTTTGAGTATATAACGAGAATTTACAAAAACCTAGGATTAAAAATATGGCATCAACGGGTGGAAATTTAAAACTGCCACAAAACGGTCCATATAGAAACACGATCACCTCGCACGGGACCAAGGCAACTCGTAAGAACCAACCCTGTAGTCCCCCGCCTCCCGATTTGAGTATACGGTGAGAATTTGTTACATTTAGAGTTAGGCTTAAAAACCTGATGTCAAAGGATGAAAACGTAAAACAACAAAACGGTTTCGTTAGAGGCACCATCGCCTCGCATGGGACAAATACAACTCGTACGAACTGATCGCATAGTCACGGGGATCCCGGATTGAGTATACGACGAGAATTTGAAAAAACTTGGACTTAGGCTTGAAAACCTGATGTCAAAGGATGATAACGTAAAACAACAACAAAACAGTGCCTTTAACGGGTAAAAATGTAAAACAGTATACGATGAGAATTTGGAAAATTTAGACTTATGCTTGAAAACATGACGTCATAGGGTGAAAACGTAAAACAACAATACGGTTCCATTAGAGGCACCATCAACTCGCACGAGACCAATGTAACTCATACGAACCGACCGCGTAGTAACCGGACTCCCGTTTGAGTATACGACGAGAATTAGTAAAATTTAAGACTTGGCCCTAAAACATGGCGTCAAGAGGTGAAAACGTAAAACAACCCCAAAATGGTCCCGTAAGAGCCACGGGTACCTCGCACGGGACCAATGTAACTCGTACGAACCGACGATGTAGTCCCCGGACTCCCCGTTTGACTATACGTCAAGAGTGAAAATGTAAAACAACTCCAAAACGATCCCGTTAGAGGCACGAACACCTTGCACCGGGCCAATGTAACTTGTACGAACCGATCGCGTAGTCATGGGACTCCCCGTTTGGGTATACAACAAGAATTTGTAAAAAATTAGACTTAGGAAAAAAACTTGGCGTCAAGGGGTGAAAGCGTAAAACTGCCCCAAAATGGTCCTGTAAGAAGCACGAGAACCTCGCACGAGACCAATGTAACTCTTACGAATCTATCGAGTCAACGGACTCCCGCTTTAAGTATACGACGAGAATTTGCAAAATTTAGACTTAGGGCTTAAAACATGGCATCAAGGGGTGAAAACATAAAACAACCACAAAACGATCCCGTAAGAGGTGAGGGCATCTCACACGCGATCAATGTAAAACGTACGAACCGATGCCGTAGTCACCGGAGTCCCCGTTTGAGTATACGATGATAATTAACAAAGTTTAAGGCTTAAACCTAAAATATGGCGTCAACGGGTGAAAATGTAAAACAACCACAAAATGGTTACGTAAGTGGCACGAGCACCTCGTATGGGACCAATGTAACTCGTACGAATCTATCGAGTAGTCACCAGACTCCAGGTTAGTGTATACGGAGAGAATTTGCAAAGTTTAGACTTCTGGCCAAAAACATGGCGTCAAGTGGTGAAAATGTAAAACAATCTAATTTTGGTCCCATAAGAGGTACGATCACCTTACGCGGGACCAACGTAACTCGTAGGGATCGACCGCGTAGTCACCGCCTCTCGGTTTG
This sequence comes from Sambucus nigra, assembly GCA_949130495.1. Taxonomy (NCBI): domain Eukaryota; kingdom Viridiplantae; phylum Streptophyta; class Magnoliopsida; order Dipsacales; family Adoxaceae; genus Sambucus; species Sambucus nigra. Next base: position 406,781,434 of record OX422214.1, on the reverse strand, counting down.
AGTATACGATGAGAATTTGCGAAAAATTAGACTTAGGCATAAAAACATGAAACAGGTGAAAATGTAAAAGAACCACTAAACGGCCCAATGAGAGGCACAATTACTGTTGATGTAAAAAATTAGCTTATCTCTAATTATTTAATCACAGATAAAATAAATAAGTCAAAAGAATTTTTAAAGTGGTTCAGCCTTAAAAGAATGGCCTACGTCCACTGTTTTTGTTATTGTTGAGTGTTTGAGAATTTGCGATAACGAGGTTTTTACCAAGAAATTCCGAGTCCTCCTACAATGAGGTTGATACAATGTATTTATAGCCCTGAGGCTGTACATGTGAAAGGATAATACATAGCTGTTCAATAAGCATATACATCTGTATGATAATAATCAGCATTTAATCCTCTTAATTATCTGGTAATAAATGCTCTGATCGAGGTGCAGCTCGGACCGCGCAAGATGCTCGGACCGCCTAAGTATCTCGGTATCCATGAGTTGCTCGGTGCAGTAAAGTTCCTTGGAGAGCATCTACTGCTCGGAGTATCTGGGTTGGTCGGGGAAATTGAGTTCCTCGAAGTCAAGGTGTTGTTCAGAAGTGTTTGTTATTGCCACGTAGATTTCCACGTGTCTCCACTTAATTAAGCCATGTCAGCAGACTAAATTTGGTATCAACAGAAGCCCCCAATGTTTCACAGTTCGAGATTGAGGAGTGTGGAACATTCTTCTCGAAATATGGAGAGATTAAATGGTTATCCTGAATTTTAGGAGCATTTTCTTTGCATTTATTTTTCTTTTTGAATTCATTGAATCAGACTTTTCAAAATTTTCTAACTGCTTCGGTCTCCGCGCCCTTTTTATCCTTTTAGCCGCCAGTAGCGCAAACGTCTCTCTTTGTAATCATTATTCGTACTCCTTCCCAAGGTAAGGTATTTAAGCGTTGCAGAAAATCTTATCGTCTCTTACTTTTTCAAATCTGTATCTTTGATTTTTCCATTTCCTCTCTCTCTTGTGCGTTCATCCTTTTCATCGTTCGTTGTCAAAAGATCCATCTTTTTTCTGTAAGATCTTCTTCCTTCTCTTTTATTTCATTTATTCACCATGGTTTACCTTGTTGAGTCGCTTGATAAGTTTCGTTATGATTTCTCTATTCCTTCATGAGTTGTTTTGGAGGAACTTTCTGAACCTTCAGATTATTTTCATTTGGCTGAGGGACATTGGTTCCCCAGTCTCTTTGTAGCTGAATGTGGCTTTTCTTTTCCCCCAAACCCTTTGTGTCTGGAATTCTGTCAATATTTTGACGTGGTTCCTGCAAAAATAGCTCCCAATACATGGAGAATAGTTAATGGAGTTCCCAGATTAAATCAGATTCATGGAACTCGTATAGGAATTCTAAAAATTATGTTTTGTTATAGATGGGCTGTCAGCGACAGTACTTTTTACTTGAAAACTAGGTTTTTAAATAGGGCTTTAGTGGTCAATCTCCCAGATGCCAAAAGGGATTATTTCGAGCATGGTGTTGTTATGAAAAATTGGCAACATACTCCACTAACTGGAAATGATGTGTATCAGGGTCCTAGATGCCCTCCATATGGCAATGGGATAGGTTGTTTTTATTTTAATTTATTTTTGAAATTATGCTTTCTTTGTGTTTGATAAAATGTGTCACTGATATTTTAATTTTGATTGATTTGCACTTGACAAGAAGAGAAGGTCACCAAAAGAGACAAAAGTTAATTTAAAGCATCTGAAACTTATCTGGGGTTCGCCTCAAACTGTTGCTGATGAACACATCAGATCAGCTTCATACTTGTTGCAGTACAAGAGTTACACCTTGTCTTTTACTGCTCGTCCAGTGATAAGTGACGTAGAACCAGTACCAGCTTCTGAAAGTTCTTCACCTAAGTCACATATTCCTCTGAGTGAAAGAATGAAGAGAAGAAGAGCTCTTGCCCTCTTCGAGAAATCTGCCTCTATTGCTGGAGAGGCAAAGAAAAGCAAGAAGGATGTCCCAGAAGGGACAAGACAACTTGATGCACCTCCTCCAACTGTTACTGTGAAGGTTGCCGAGAAGCCCCCTGTGGCTCCGAGAAAGGTTGCAGCTGTTTCCTATCCAAGCGAGGTTATAGTTATATTATCGACGAATATGACATCCTTGGTCGATAATGTTCCTGTTCTCACGAGGAAGCTGAAGAAGAGCTCCTCGATCAATTTGGCTGAATCCATATCTCAGCTCCCGACTACTGGAAGTGGTGTTCCCACTTTTGTTGCTCCGAGCTCTGCCATGAGCTCGGTGAAGTCTTGGATCATCCCCGAGATCCAAGGTATTGAAGAAAATCTTTTTTGGGATAGGGTTACTACTTTGGCAGCTCAGCACATTGTCTCAGTAAGTATTGCTAATTTAAACTTTCATTTTTCCATGTTATGTCCTAGCACTGACTTACAGTTATTTTTTTTCCAGTTAGTAACTTCTTTCAATACAATTCTGAAGAAGGACGAAGCCATCGAGGCGTCCATCTCCTCTGGTGGTGTAGAGGAGGATTTTGTAGGTCTGACGCAGTCTTTAAAAGATTCTCGTCAGAAGTATGTCGATGATAATTCTCCTTGGGAGAAACAACTTAATTCCACCGAGTAGGAGAGGGATCAAGCTGTTGAAGTCTCCAAGGGGTTAGAGAATAAAATAAAAGACTTGGAGGAGAAGAACAAAGAGATTGAGGGTAAGCTCCAAAATGCTAGAGAGCTTGAAAGTAAGCTCAAGTCTGCTGAGGAAGAGTTAAACAGGCTTCGTGAAGTAAGTCGTCAGAAGGAAGAAGTGGAGAATAAATTGAAGGCTGCTGAAGATCTTCTGTCTGAGAAGCTTTCCTCGGAGAAAGTGAAAAGAAAATTGGCTGTGAAAAAGTCCTTCAGTGCTGGCTGGGACAAAGGTTGGAATAAGGGTTTTGTTGCCATGGTCTCACAAATGGAGTATGGCAGCCTCAAATACTTCAGGGATGGTTGGGTGGATGCTCTGACAGAGATGAATGTCGATGAGAACTCCGACCTGTTTCAGCGACACATTCCTGTCCCCCCTCCTACTCTCGGGGAAGAAGAAGAGGACGAAGCTGCCTCCGAGGAATCTTCTATGATGGTCGGGGATCAAGTACCTACTATTGAACTCCACTACGAACAATCCCAACCAATTATTACTCCTATCAAGCAGCTCCAGTTAACCAACATTTCAGCCGAGCAGCTTCCAACACCCATCCAGCAACCTTCTGTGCCATCCGAGCAACCTTCCTCTTCATCCCAGCCTCCCGAGAAAGTTTTGGGAGACAAGGAGAAGGTGTAGAGTTATTTGGACTATTCTCTCTATTTTATTTTTGTTGTCAAATGTAACTCTGAACTATGTACTTCTCTTTTATGATGCAATAAAATTTGAAATTTTGATTATTCATACTGTTGATTCTCTTCTTCTCGCTCTGTCTGCATTTTATTGATTCTTTTCATCTCTTTTCTTTACTAGTTTATGGCTAGAATGGAACTCTTGTCAGCTCATGATATAAAATTGTTGAGACAATGCAATGAGGACTTCAAAGCTGGTCATACAGATATGACTGAAGCTCAAATCGTTGATATCCTCGGTCAAAATGCTTCAGAGCAAGCAGTTGAAGCCTACCAGTATTTAAAGTGTCTGCTCGACCGGGAAGTGGCTAATAATGTAGCGTATTATGAAATGATTAAAGACCTCCAGGGCACTCTTGAGGAGATTCAACAACAATACAAGGAATCTACAACCCTTTTGCACCAGGGATATGAGAAGACGTATCAGCAACTAAGTGCTGATAAAGGATATGATAGATTGATTGCTGCCTATGATGTGAGGGAGAGAACTTTGAAGACCGAGGTCGAAGAGCACAGGCAGATAGCTAAGTTACTGGAGCAGGAAAACAATAACCTGCGAGGAGAGATATCTCAATTGAAGTCTGCAACATCTTCCTCGAACGCCTTAGTCCCTGTCAACGACGAGGGTTTCTCTTTCTTAGAGGTCGAAAATGCCAATTTGAGAGACGAATTGGAGACTTTGAAGAGAACTGGAGCCTCTACTTCTTCTCATGGTCGAGCAAGAGGTTCTCGGGGACGAGCAAGAGATGCTCAGCTTACTATTAAAGAGCAAAGAACTCAATCAGTTTTGGAGAATCAGGCCTTTCAGCTAAAGGCGAAGAATCAAGCATTAGCAGAGATGTCCAAGAAAATTATGAATTTGGATGAGCAGCTCTCTACACAAAAGTCTGCCTTAGAGAATAAAGAACTTTTCATAAAAAATATCCACGAGCCACTAGAAAGGTTGACTTATCAATTCCATAAGCAACCTAGAGAATTTTGGATGGCTGGCTATAATGAAGCCCTTTATCACCTCGATGACCGGATTCAGCAGTCGAATAACGAGGGGTATAAGCAAGGATGGTTAAATGCCTTGGGTGTGCTATAATTGGAACAAGGTCACTATTTATGGGATTACTATAATCCTGGGTTGCTTGACCTGCCAGTGCCACCATTTAAACTCGACATGAGCTGGATTTCTACTCGGGCAATCCCTTAGTGTTTGATTTTCAAATATCTTGGTGACTACAGTCTCCATTCCAATGTTGAGATATCTCACCCGGAGCATCTACTCGATTGGCCATCTGTGATGAACATGAGGATGCTCAAAGACCTTAATTTCATAAATTCCCCTTATGCTTTAGACGATCCTCCTGCTGGCGAGGAACCTGTTTCAAAAGTAGAGGGAAAGAAACCAATAGAATAGGAATCTTGATGTAATAATTAATATGTATTTCATTCTCGATGTATTTTGCTCTAGATTTAATGAAAGACTTCTTATTTTACTTGCAATTTCGATTGTCTTGGAAATATTTTGTAAAACATTTCTTTTTATTTACTAATGAATGTGCACGTATATCTGTTAAAAAGATAGAAATATTTTGTGTTACTTTAAATTGCTGATCAACTAAAGTTGGTGAAAATTTATTGTTGACTATCTTAATTTAATGATAATCATTTGCCGAACAACCAGAGTTGATGATATTTCGTTTTTTGACCAACTATTTAAAATGCCATAACCAACTGTTTCCGACCAACCGGAGTTGGTGTCTTTCGTTCTCGACCAACCTTAGTTGGTAATTTTTTTTATTTCCGACCAACTTATAGTTGGTGGATTTTCTTCCCAACCAACCGGAGTTGGTATTTCTGGGAAATGTTTATTCCCGACCAACTTATAGTTGATGGATTTTCTTCCCAACCAACTGGAGTTGGTATTTCTGGGAAATTTTTGTTCCCGACCAACTTATAGTTGATGGATTTTCTTCCCAACCAACCGGAGTTGGTATTTCTGGGAAATTTTTGTTCCCAACCAATCGGAGTTGGTATTTCTGGGAAATTTTTATTCCCGACCAACTTATAGTTGGTGGATTTTCTTCCCAACCAACCGGAGTTGGTATTTCTGGGAAATTTTTGTTCCCAACCAATCGGAGTTGGTATTTCTGGGAAATTTTTATTCCCGACTAACTTATAGTTGGTGGATTTTCTTCCTAACCAACCGGAGTTGGTATTTCTGGGAAATTTTTATTCCCGACTAACTTATAGTTGGTGGATTTTCTTCCCAACCAATCGGAGTTGGTATTTCTGGTCTTGATGCATAGTGTGCAGCACTAGTACTCCGAAAAATTTTCAACAAAAAGAGAGAATTGGGCGAAATAACCAAAACTTTATTCATATCGAAGAAAACTGCATTACATAGAGATGAGACTACTGATAATATTTACGAAGATGCTCTGCATTCCATGCATTCTTAAACTCCTCCCCTTCTAAAGTTTCAATTCTATATGTCCCTGGTCGAACAACCTCTGTTACTCTGTAGGTCCCATGCGAGTTAGCTTCCAGTTTATTGTGTTTTTGAATTACTTTCTTCAGCACATAGTCCCCTTCTTTCAGTTTGCATTTCTTCACTCTCTTGTTGTAGAACAAAGCTGTTCGTTGCTGGTAAGCAGCATTCCTGATGGCTGCTTCTTTTCTAACTTCCTCGAGCATATCCAAGTCTAACCTTCTCATCAAGTCGCTGACAGGGGAATTGAAGTTCAGCACTCGGTGTGTTGGGAGGCCCAGTTCGGCAGGTATAACAACTTCACTTCCAAATGCCAACATATATGAAAATTCTCCTATTGCTGCTCGGGGAGTAGTATGATAAGCCCACAGTACAAAATGTAGCTCGTTGATCCAATTTTCCTTTGCATTATTTAATCTTTTCTTCAAGCCATTCAGCAGTGTCCTGTTCGTCACTTCAGTTTGTCCATTGCTTTGGGGATGGCCTGGTATAGAGAGGGTTTTTAGTATGTTCGACTGATGACAATATGCCGCGAACTCCTCATTATCAAATTGTGTTCCATGGTCAGTGATGAATGCATGGAGAAGACCATATCTACAGATGATATTTTTTCAAATAAATTGGTACACTTTTTCGTATGTCATGTCGACAAGAGGCTCGACTTCCACCCACCTAGTAAAGTTCCACTGTGACGACGAGATATTTAAATCTTTCTCTGGTCGTTGGAAGTGGCCCAACCAAGTCAATTCCCCACATGGTAAATGGCCAAGGGGAAGTAATGGGTGTCAGCAATGCTTAGGGAGTTCTTCGAATAGTGGAGAAGCGTTGACATTTATCACATTTTTTTACATAGGCTATGCAATCAGCCCTCATTGTCGGCCAATAGTATCCCTGCGTCATTATCCTTTGCAGAAGTGTCCGACCTGCTACAAAGGGGTCCACAAGACCCTTCATGGACTTCTTCGATCAAGTCTTTCACCTCGACGGGATGTACACATCTCTGCAAGCCAGCTATAATTCCTCGTCTATATAGAACACCATTGGTTAATACATAACGAGCATCTTTAAATTTTAGTTTCTTGGCTGCTAGTTTATCAGTTGGCAAATACCCTTCTTCAATGTATGTCCTGATAGGATCCATCCAAGATGGTCCTAAATCAAGGGTAATAAAGTTCATCATAAGATCTTCATCTACGCTCTGACTAGCCAAGACTTTAATTGGGATTATTCTTTGTAGCTCGGTGCGTGTGGCTGATGCTAAATGAGCTAAGGCATCTGCTCTGGCATTCTCCAATCTTGGTATTCTAATTATCTGCACTATCATTAGAATTGATAAAATTTCCATCTCTTTTACATGATACCTGATCATTAATTCTCCTTTGGCTGCATATACTCCCAGTATTTGATTTACGATCAACTGTGAGTCACTGAATACAATAACTTGCTCTGCCCCCATGGTTTTTGCCAGATTAAGGCCTGCAATCATAGCTTCATATTCAGCCTCATTATTAGAAGCTTTGAATTGTAATCGTAGAGCATATTCCATATCGACCTCATCCGGGCTATTTAAAACAATCCCTTCCCCACAGCCTGTAGTGCAAGATGAGCCATCCACATATAGGTTCCATATAGGTACCTCGTCTTCAAATTTTTGATTGGATAGAGTTCCTCGGTGAAACATTTGCCACTTCCTTTTGTCCTCATCCAGCACTTCTTGCTGCTCGTCGGCAAGCTTCTCTTGCTCGCCAACCAATTTCTCTTGCTCATCGATCAACTTCTTTTGTTCGTCGACCAACGTAAGTTGATCGGGGTTTAAATTCGATGATCCTGTAACATCCACAGGTTGGTCGATATTTGGCTTTTGCTCCTCAGAGGTATTAGGGTAGGTAAACTCTGCTATAAAATCTGCTACTGCCTGCCCTTTTTGTGCCGATCTAGGCTCATAAATTATATCATATTCACCGAGTTCTATTGCCCAATACATCAATCTCCCTGATTTTTCTGGTTTATGAAGAGCTTGCCTCAACAGCATATCGGTATACACAACTATGGTATGAGCCTGGAAGTATGGCCTCATTCTTTTACTCGCTTCGATCAACGCCAATGCTAACTTTTCCATTATTGGATATCTGATCTCTGCTCCTCGGAAGGCCTTACTAGTGTAATAAATTGGTTTTGCACTCCGTCCTCCACTCTTATTAATGCCGAGCTAACTGCATTTTCTGAAACTGCTAGATATAAGTTCAATCTTTCTCCCATCACTGGCCTATACAATAGTGGAGGTGCTCCCAGATATTTCTTTAACTCTTGAAAGGCTTTCTTGCATTCTTCATTCCATTCAAACATTTTTCGGAGTGTTTTGAAGAATGGATGGCATCTATCCGTTGCCCGTGATACAAATCTGTTAAGTGCTGTCACTCGCCCTGTGAGACTTTGTAGTTCCTTCTTCGTCGTTGGAGATCACAGCCCTAATATAGATTTGATCTTTTCAGGGTTTTCTTTAATACCTCGTTGGTTGATAATATACACGAGGAACATGCCTTCTCGTACTCCGAATATGCACTTTGTGGGATTCAACTTCATTTGATATTTATCTAATTGATCAAAGGTCTGGCCTAAGTCAACTAGATGGTCAGCAGCTCTCTTGCTCTTTGTCAGCATATCATCAACATAAACTTCCATATTGCAACTGATCTTCTATGCAAACACCTTGTTCATCAGTCGCTGATATATTGCACCTGCATTTTTCAAACCAAAAGGCATAACATTATAACAATAAGTTTCCCTAGGGGTTATGAAAGAGGTACTCTCCCTGTCTTCAGGTTTCATTTTGATCTGGTTGTAACCAGAATAAGCATCCATGAAGCTCAGCAGCTCGTGTCCTGTGTAGCATCCACTAATTGATCAATTCGGGGTAAGGCAAAATGATCCTTTGGGCATGCCTTGTTGAGGTCGGTGAAGTCTACACACATCCTCCATTTGTTATTCTTCTTTTTCACCATCACCACATTTGCTAACCAATCTGGGTATTTAACATCTTCAATAAAACAAGATTTCTGGAGCTTCTCGACCTCCTCCTGTATAGCTTGGTTCTTCTCGAGGCTAAACACTCTTCTTCTCTGCTTCACTGGCTTGATCTCCTTATTCACATTGAGCTCGTGACATAAGAAATTTGGGTCTATTCCGGGCATATCCTCATGACTCCAAGCAAAAGTTTGTTTTCTACTTTTTAGGAAAATTATCAATTCCTGTTTTAGTGAGGCATCTAACGATGAACCTATCTGAGTTGTTCGTTCTGGATGCTCGTCGTCCAAAATGATGTTTTCAGTAGCTTCCACCACCTGACCTTTCACGAGTTGCGACTCGTCTCTAGGACCCAATGTTTCAATCTCTGCACCTTCATCCATTTGGTAGGTAGTAGTATTTTTCCTAGATTCCTCCAGCTCTTCCTGCTCGACAGATGAGTAGTAACATTCCCGAGCTACTTTTTGGTCACCCTTTACAACTCCTACTCCAAATTGGTTGGAAATTTTTGGCATTGATGTACCGTAGATGGCACTGCTTCAAACTTCTTCAATCCTACCCTTTCCATGATGATATTATAGGCTGATCGGACATTCTTATCCATCATGAAGAAGCGTACTCTTTCTGTTCGATAAGCAGGCCATGTACCAATGAACATATCCAACTTGATCGTCCCAAGTGGAAAAACTTTCTTACCAGTAAAACCGAGGAGGGGCCTATGATAAGGCTCCAACTGATACAACTTTAGATTTAAGTTATCAAAGCACGAGTAGAACATAATATCAGCCGAGCTACCATTATCAGCCAGTACTCTCGAGATCATCACTTCCTTCATTCTCATTTTGATCACCAATGGGTCATCATGAGGATACAGCACACCTGCAAGGTCGTTCTTTGAGAAACCGGTTATCAGTTTTTCTTTGTTGACCTTCCTCGGGTGATCATCTTCAGCCAAGTTTATTCATTGAATATATGAACAGGCTTGAGCCTCATTTAGGTAAGCTTTTCTTTCTGCAGCAATGTCTCCACCTCCTGCATCTCCACCTGTAAAAACATTACAATCAAATGATCCAAAACGTATTGAAAATACCTCACGTTCTGGCTGCCTTGGTCTTTTGGGGAGATCGGGGTCGTCTTTTGGATCATCTACATGGTCTCTTTTCTTGTTATCCTCTGCTCGACGAGGAGATATAGATCTCTCTCTTGCTCGGTCGCTGCTTCTTCTTTCATTTTTACGATCAACATACTTTGCTAGTTTTCCTCGTCTAATGAGTGCTTCGATCTCATTCTGAAGAGCTATGTAATTTTTGGTCGTGTGGCCATGATCTTTGTGGAACTCGCAATATTTGTCCTTATTCCTCCTGTCAGGGTCTGACTTCATTTTCTCTGGCCAGTTTAGCTCCTCGCTGTTCTTGATTTCTTCTAAAATGTGGTTGATGTCTACCTTCAAAGGAGTATAATTTTCGAATTTCTTTAATACTCCCATAATGGCTTTGTTTTTGACTTCTTGTCACCACCATTATTCTTATGCTCTTTCATTTTAACCTTATCAACCTCCACCTTGTTCTCTTTAGTGTCCATGTTCTTCTTCGCAGCCATAGCCCCCTCAGCATTCATGATCTTGGCCACTTTTGCCATCAGTTCTGACATGGTTCTGGGTGGATCTTTGGCCAAAGTATAGTACAACTTGTTGGGTAACAGCCCACTCATCAGAGCAGTAATCGCTGTCTTTTCATCATAATCAATAACTTCGAGTTTCTCATTATTGAAACGAGTTATATAATCCCTGGTGCTCTCACTTGCTTTTTGTCTAACACTTAACAAGTGTGCTACTCATTTAATCAGTTTTTCTCCAAAACAGAAGTTTCCAATGAAGAGCTCGACCGTTGAAAGAAAGTTGAAATCTTACCCCGAGGAATATTATTGTACCATATTTGAGCAGATCCTGTAAGAGTTCCCGAGAATGCCCTGCATCTCATCTCATCTAGCACAGCATAGATGTCGGTAGCAGCTTGGTATTGCTCTATATGAAGGACAGGGTTGGTTCATCATATTTAGGAGTCACAACAAGTGCTTTGAACTTTTATGGTGTGGGAAAATCCACAATTGTCGGACAAAAGGTGTCCCTTGGACAAAAGTTCTTTGTAGAGGATTCTTGGCCTTAGCCATTTCCCCTAATCTATCCTCCAACTGCTTAATAGAGACTTTCCACGCATCATTTCCCTCATCGGGCCTGTTGGTTCGAGCAACTGATTATGTAGAGTTCACCTCCTGGGATCTATCTTGTCGAGCAACTGGTTGTGATTGGGCAGAACCCTCTCTTAGATCAAATGGTCGTCGAAAGTTTCTCGACGTAGCCTTAGGAGGACTTTTATTCTTCCTAGGGCCCAATCGATCAAAATGAGAGATCCTAATTAGTATTTCCAATGCACTAACACTTTTTGGAGAGAGAGTGATGTTTCGTTCAGTAATTGTGGCTCGTACTGATGAAGTTCGACCTGGTTGGGAAGAAAAATCATCAGATTTCTCAGTGCGATATGAATCGCTTTGCCATATGCATGAAAAAAGTAAACGAGTATTTCTTTGAACACTTCGTTGTCCTGAATGGGTTGACGTTCCACCCTGGATAGTTTGCATGAGTTGTCGCATAGTTTCTTGCATGGCTGTCTGGCCTTGATCCAAACTGGCCATAATTCCAGCTAGATCTTGGACATTTGGAGGAGCAGATGGATTTTGGGGGTTTGCAGCATTTCGATTGCTGGATTCAGGATTGTAAGCCATTGATAATGAATTGTTTTTGGTGAAAAACGATAATTACAGTCGTTTTCCCACAGACGGCGCCAATCTGTTGATGTAAAAAATTAGATTATCTCTAATTATTTAATCACATATAAAATAAATAAGACAAAAGAATTTTTAAAGTGGTTCAGCCTTAAAAGAATGGCCTACGTCCACTGTTTTTGTCATTGCTGAGTGTTTGGGAATTCTCGATAACGAGGTTTTTACCAAGAAATTCCGAGTCCTCCTACAATGAGGATGATACAATGTATTTATAGCCCTGAGGATATACATGTGAAAGGATAATACATAGTTTTTCAATAAGCATATACATCTATATGATAATAATCAGCATTTAATGCACATTTAATCCTCTTAATTGTCTGGTAATAAATGCTTTGATCGAGGTGCAGCTCGGATTGCCCAAGCTGCTCGGACCGCCTAAGTATCTCGGTATCCATGAGTTGCTCGGTGCAGTAAAGTTCCTCGGAGAGCACCTACTACTCGGAGTATCTGGGTTGGTCGGGGAAATTGAGTTCATCGAAGTCAAGGTGTTGTTCAGAAGTGTTTGTTATTGCTGCGTAGATTGCCACGTGTCTCCAATTAATTAAGCCATGTAAGCAGACTAAATTTGGTATCAACAATTACCTCGCACGGGACCAATGTAACTCGTAGGGATCTATCGCGTAGTGCCTGGCCTCCCGGCTTGTGTATACGACGAGAATTTGTAAAATTTAGACATAGGCTTGAAAACCTGACGTCAAAGGATAAAAACCTAAAACAACAACAAAACGGTCTCGTTAGACACATGTGCACCTCACACGAGATCAATGTAGCTTGTACGAACCGATCGCGTAGTCACCGAACTCTCCGTTTGGGTATACAACAAGAATTTGTAATAAATTTGACTTGGGCAAAAAAAATTTGGCTTCAAGTGGTGAAAGCTTAAAACATTCAAAAAACGGTCCCGTAAGAGGCACATCCACCTCGCACGGGACCAATGTAACTTGTAGGGACCGACCGCGTAGTGCTCAGTCTCCCGGTTTGAGTATACGACAAGAATTTGGATAATGTAGACTTATGATTGAAAACATGGCGTCAAGGGGTGAAAACGTAAATCAACAACAAAACGGTCCCGTTTGAGGCACCATCACTTCGCAAGGGACCAATGTAACTCATAGGGACCGACCGCGTAGTCCCTGACCTCCCGGTTTGAGTATACGATGAAAATTTTGCAAAAAATTAGACTTAGGCTTGAAAACCTAACATCGAAGGATGAAAACGTAAAACAATAACAAATGGTCCCGTTAGAGGCACCATCACCTCGCCCTGGACCATTGCAACTCGTACGAACCTACCGCGTAGTACCCGGCCTCTTGGTTTGAGTATACGACAAGAATTTTGAAAATTTAGACTTAGTCTTAAAAACATGACGTCAAAGGATGAAAACGTAAAACAATAACAACACGGTGCCATTAGAGGCACCATCACCTCACACGGGGATAATGTAACTCGTAGGGACCGACCACGTAGGCCTCGACCTCCCGGTTTGAGTGTACGTCGAGAATTTGCAAAAATTTAGACTTAGGCTTGAAACCTGACATCAATGGAAGAAATGTAAAACAACAAAGAAATGTTGCCTCTAA